>OZ022304.1:2772948-3466185 GCA_963989215.1 Hedychridium roseum | reverse complement strand
ATGATGTCTTGTTTTCAGGCACATAGGTGAGTATATAAGAGGTCTCCCGCAATTAAAACTAACCAGAATTATTTTAACATTTGGAAAACAGACTTATACTTGAAGACATGTTTTTCCTCTTACAAATTGTTTTTTTTTCGAAAAATACAAAAACTGGTCAACTTTGTTTTTGCTCGCTCTACAATTTGGTTTTTGTTTCATCAAAATCGGATAATTAGTTTTTTTTTATATTATAATGAAAATTTTTAGAGGGTGGTTCACCCCCTTGTATGAAGGGTGTATGGAAAGATGGATATGTGAATTTCATCATTTAACGTAAGGAATGTTTTAAAGTCGGTTTGGCGGCGATAGAGACACTCCTTCTATATAAAACTACACAAACACCGCTTTTCATGCTCAAATTTGAGGGTGAATTTCACCCCTTAAAACCGTTTAAGAGCACATATAAAAAGATACGTGTGTAAGAAACTGTAGTCAATGTTATGATATTAAGCTATTCAAATTTAGCGCGAACGTAAATGGTAGAATGATCTGGAAAGAAGGATGTCGCTACCATAATTAGTGATGCGAGCGCTGAATCGTTACCTCGAAAGCAAACACTTTGAATAAGTCCAGGAACAGGAACGGTTGAGACAGAGTGTCTCTGCTGTGTCATTATTGTAAATTAAAAGGAAATAAAATATTCTTTATTTGGAGTAAAGCATTCAAGAAGTGGGAAAATCTTTTGCCCCTCAATATTATTACAACGTGTCTCTTATTTTTTGATGGACTACAACATATCACAAGCATAAGAAAATCGGAGGCGATCACTTCGCAACGTTTCTTTGTAAGTGATTCTTCATCTTCTATTACTATCCAGTTTCTAATCTTGTTATGCATATTACTAGAGATTAATGTTATATCAATGATTGAACCTGTCCCATTTCTTTAAAAAGTATTTATTCTTCCTTTATTTGCAATTATTAGATTTAAGGTCGCAATCATTTCCAGAATACAATCTCCTCTCTTATTTTGATGGTCCATCTCCCATTCTCTAGCCTTTCAGTTGAAATCTCCTCCGATTATTATATTTTGTTTATCTGTGGCAACATTAATCAATTTATCTATCCTTGATGAGAAATTCTCTTAACGTTTGGTTCGGGGAATAATAACAGCTATATACAGGGTGTTTCTGTCATGCTGGTCTAAATTCAAGGAGCGCATAGATGACGTAAAAATAAGCAACTTTTAGTAATATACCTGTCGTGTCTGATGATTATTGGCGAAGTTATAACCATTCGAATATCCGCCTACAGGTATGCAATCTGTAGACAACGTGACCCATATTCGGTTGCCGACAGCTGTCCGATGCGGTCAATGGCACGGCGATCGTCATCGCCTCAGTGTCGTATACATGGAACACAGCTGACTAAACCTTTTCGTCTTTATTTTTCGAGCCGAGGAAGTGTTAAAATTTTCCGAACAACTTTAAATCACCGAACTATTGGGAAAAAAATTACCTATTAAAAAAGTCCATATGACTAAAATATTCGAGCACTCATAAAATTTCGAGTTACTTATGTATACGACGTTTCCTGCACTAGAAAATAATCTTTCACTTGGCAAATGGAAAGTAATTATTTCGTGGAAGATTATTGCTAATAATGCTGAACTAAAAGCATCCACACTACTAATTCGAATATTTACATGTAAGAAATATCGGCGACATTCGTGACGGATGTAGCCCCGAACGCAAAAAGGCGGATTAGGCGACGCTCGCCTTATCGCTTTCTCAAAAGAAAAGGATGGATGCAATGGGGAGATTATAGGAACTCTCCCGAAAAAGGAAAAGCGTTATTGTTCGTACGTATGCTGTACACACAGACGTGCTTATCGAAAGAATAAAGCATTCTCAGTTCCTGGTGTTACGTCTCGACTTTGTCAATCGAGTTTTTTAAAAGCTATTTTCCCTGTTTTTAGGCACTCTGCATTCACCGAGTATACCCGGGGACCAGGAATCTTATTTAGAACTGTAAAAAGTAGTAGAAGGAGATGTCACTTACCTTTAGCGTTGTCAGGACGGTTGGATGAGCGGCGAAAAAAAGGGCGTTAATTTGGCGGAGTCTCCGGACGAGCTGGTGAAGCGCTGCCGAACATTTCAATGCAGACCTTTTGCTGATGCGTGAGAGCTTGTCCGGTATAGACTTCGTAGCGAGGATCTTCTATAGGGACGTCTTGGCGGACGGCACGAAGTTCTTCTGTAGTAGGCAGTTCGTTCGGAAGTAGGCGGTATGGGCGACGAGGAATGTCGTCGGATGAGCGCGGAGGGTATGCGGCGGAAACTCCGTGGATTTTCTGGTGAACTTCCCGGCGTATACGGAACTTTCTTCCGGCGCGACGGGTTTTAGGCATGAATATTGGGTAGGAGATTGAGGAAGAATTATCAGTGCGGGACGTCCGCAGTACTCGATAATTCGGAGAGGATAAATTGAGAATCACTAGTGCGGGGCAGCCGCAGAACTCAGCGATTCAGGTAAGAGATGAAGGACCAATATATTCAGCTAGGCCGAAGTATACTGGGTGAAGCGATTCAGTGCGGGGCAGCCGCAGAACTCGAATCGTATAAGGTAGCGGAACGTAGAGGGTCGAGTTAAAGACACTGGCTCTAAGTTCAAAGTAAGAAATATATTATAAGACTCAGTGAATACAGTGAATACAGTGACGGGGTACCGATGTGATACAGAGTAAGAGCAAAAAGATACTACTCAAGGGACGCGCAGGTCCGACTTATATAGGGGTTTTAGACAAAGGTTTTAGGTGGGGAGCATAGGTTCCTTCTTGGAACTATTGCATGCGTAATGTTTACAAAAAACGCAGTCCTAATCAGGTCAGCTTATCTTTATGACATCTTTAAGAGCTGACGGGTGACTCACGGCCCCCACTCTAGTTCGAGATGGTATGACCTTCGCACTGGTGACGTTGGATAGAGGTGATTCTCAATAGATGGCGATACTTATACTATTGTCGGTAAGTTGGTAACTTATCGACTGTAGGTAACTTATCATTGGTAGCTTATCTTTGGTAACTTATCGATTGTAGATAACTTATCGACTGTAGGTAACTTATCGACTGTAGGTAACTTATCGACTGTAGGTAACTTATCGATAGTTGGTAATTTATCGATAGTTGGTAATTTATCGACAGTTGGTAATTTATCGATAGATGGTAATTTATCGACAGTTGGTAATGACTGTCGGTAACGGTATATAACGGCGGTCGGTAACAGGTTATGTTGGTAATGTATCGACGTAGTGGAAAAAGTAGTAAACGCAGCGGGTATATACATAAAATTAGGAGTATATATGACGGGAGAATATATTATATAATGAATATATGAGAACGCAGTGAATATACATATGTGTTAGGTAGAGTCCGTTTTAGCTGTAATATGTAAGATACGCGAATATTATAGAGAGAGGCGGTAATGATAGTAATACTGGTATTGAGGAAAAAGACGGGCGTGTAACGGACGTCACACGTAAGTGCCATAACACCCCGACTAGGCTAGGCGCCGAATCGCCTTACACAGTTAAGCAAAATATTAATGGAGAGACGCACTAATGCCGGAAAATAAAAAGCCTTCAGCATTTATTTTTCTCATTTAAGGGGGGAGGTGTGACGTCCGTTACACGTCCATCTTTTTTCCTAAATACTACTACTAACACACGTTACTGCCTCTCTCTATAATATTCACCGCGTATCTTACATTTACTTTTATACTTTACATTTAGTAACTTCTAGCTAACGGACTCTCTCTGACATATATGTATATTTACTGCGCACCCATATTTTAAAATCTACTTTTACATTTTATATACATTCTCTGCGTACTTATACTTTAAATTTACTTGTACATTTTATATTCACTATTCACTGCGTTCTTATTTTCTATCTATACAATTTTATATATATATATTCACGGCGTTTATTCACTGCGATCTACCTTTACAATTTTATTCACTGCGTTCTACTCTTACAATTTATTGTACATACACTGCGTTCTATTTCGTTGATGCATTATCAATCTCCGGTGCTTAATCGACTATCAATCATTACGTAATTCACAGTCTTACCATCGATACGAATAACCGCCTGAAGATTTATGTACGCTATCGCGCGTTACCGAATACCAGCGCCAAGGACAAATCTTCATGGACCAAGGGACCGTGAATCACTCATCCAACCTCGCAGATAAGATGTCCTAAACAGAACTATGTTTATATAAACATTACGCTCGCACCCACGGGAATCATATTCCATACTCCACATGCACGCCTATGCCTCCCCATCTGAAACCATTGTGTGACGTCCGATACACGCCCGTCTTTTTCCTCAATACCAGTATAACTATCATTACCGCCTCTCTCTATAATATTCGCGTATCTTACATATTACAGCTAAAACGGACTCTATCTAACACATATGTATATTCACTGCGTTCTCATATATTCATTATATATTCTCCCGTCATATATACTCCTAATTTTATATATATACCCGCTGCGTTTACTACTTTTTCCACTACGTCGATACATTACCAATATAACCTGTTACCGACCACCGTTATATACCGTTACCGACAGTCATTACCAACTGTCGATAAATTACCATCTGTCGATAAATTACCAACTATCGATAAATTACCTACAGTCGATAAGTTACCTACAGTCGATAAGTTATCTACAATCGATAAGTTACCAAAGATAAGCTACCAATGATAAGTTACCTACAGTCGATAAGTTACCAACTTACCGACAATAGTATAAGTACCGCCATCTATTGAGAATCACCTCTATCCAGCGTCACCAATGCGAAGGTCAAACCATCTCGAACTAGAGTGGGGGCCGTGAGTCACCCGCCAGCTCTTAAAGATGTCATAAAGATAAGCTGACCCGATTAGGACTGCGTTTTTGTAAACATTACGCATGCAATAGTTCCAAGAAGGAACCTATGCTCCCCACCTAAAACCTTTGTCTAAAACCCCTATATAAGTCGGACCTGCGCGTCCCTTGAGTAGTATCTTTTTGCTCTTACTCTGTATCACATCGGTACGCCATTGCTGTATTCACTGTATTCACTGAGTCTTATAATATATTTCTTACTTTGAACTTAGAGCCAGTGTCTTTAACTCGACCCTCTACGTTCCGCTACCCTATACGATTCGAGTTCTGCGGCTGCCCCGCACTGAATCGCTTCACCCAGTATACTTCGGCCTAGCTGAATATATTGGTCCTTCATCTCTTACCTGAATCGCTGAGTTCTGCGGCTGCCCCGCACTAGTGATTCTTAATTTATCCTCTCCGAATTATCGAGTACTGCGGACGTCCCGCACTGATAATTCTTCCTCAATCTCCTACCCAATATTCATGCCTAAAACCCGTCGCGCCGGAAGAAAGTTCCGTATACGCCGGGAAGTTCACCAGAAAATCCACGGAGTTTCCGCCGCATACCCTCCGCGCTCATCCGACGACTTTCCTCGTCGCCCATACCGCCTACTTCCGAACGAACTGCCTACTACAGAAGAACTTCGTGCCGTCCGCCAAGACGTCCCTATAGAAGATCCTCGCTACGAAGTCTATACCGGACAAGCTCTCACGCATCAGCAAAAGGTCTGCATTGAACTGTTCGGCAGCGCTTCACCAGCTCGTCCAGAGACTCCGCCAAATTAACGCCCCTTTTAGCCGCTCATCCAACCGTCCTGACAACGTTAAAGGTAAGTGACATCTCCTTCTACTACTTTTTACAGTTCTAAATAAGATTCCTGGTCCCCGGGTATACTCGGTGAATGCAGAGTGCCTAAAAACAGGGAAAATAGCTTTTAAAAACTCGATTGACAAAGTCGAGACGTAACAATTGTCCAAATGTACTATATAACCTGGACCTACGTGTCCTAAAAATGTCAGTATTATTTCGCCCTAAGTCAGTATTACATCGGTACGCCGTTAATTCTAACTTCACTGTATTCACTGAGTCTTTTTAATACATTTCTTACGTACTCTAAAACTGAGAGTCAGTGTTTTAATTCAAACCTCTACGTTTCTTTACTAAATTTACCTCATACGATTCGAGTTCTGCGGCTGCCCCGCATTGAATCGTTTCCCCAGTATATTTCGGCCTAGCTCGAGTATATTGGTTCTTTACCGTCTACCTGAATCGCTGAGTTCTGCGGCTGCCCCGCATTGAATCGTTTCCCCAGTATATTTCGGCCTAGCTCGAGTATATTGGTTCTTTACCGTCTACCTGAATCGCTGAGTTCTGCGGCTGTCCCTCACTAATAATTCTCCTTTATTTTTCCTACCTAGTTTCATGCCTATAACCCGCCGCGCCGGATGAAAGTTTTGCGCTCGTCGAGAAATAAACCACGGGATTTCCGTCGCGTATCCGCCGAGATCATTTGTAACGTTCGCCGCTTATTCCGCAAATGATTTTTCTTCTTTATTTTTTATTTTATTATTCTTATTAATAATTTTATATAACTATTAATGCGAGAGTCGTTCAAATCTTTCAGTCATTCAGATATTTCGCGCCATATATAATGGAGAATATAAATATCTCGAGGTACTCACGAGTCGCTCGAATCTTTTCACTTAATCGGATCTTTTTATCGGAACGATAGTTGTCTCTCTCTCTCCCCTTCTCTGTAGCACGGAATACCTTCTCGCTATTCATGCACTTTTCCTAATACCTGGGAAGATTTTTCCAAGCGCTAAAATCCATAATTAACCAACAAATAGTTGATTTATTGATACAGACGCATTGTCCGAATTTATTAATTATTATTTCGCTTGATTTGACCGCGACAATAAATTAATTGTCATTAATTAGCAATAACACAAGAGGGAGAACGAAAGACGGCCCAAATATTATACGAGTAAGAATAGTTAACTTCCACTACGTCATCACATTATTAACAATTATTAAGTATTAACATTTTAATAACGTTCAAAAGCATTCCTAGCTTCCCGGTTGACCTCATGTATCAATCTTCAATTACCATGAATGCATAACGTCGACCGTATTAATTATTATCATCTTTTTTATTAAGTACTGCAAATATTGTAAAGCACTGACGAACTCTATATGCGTTCTTCGGTCGCTACGACGCATTTCATTTCCGTCTCAATTAAACTTACCGCCCAAAGATATTACATTTCTTCACCTAGAATAAACTATTCTTAACTGATACCCCTCACCAGAGCCTGGCCCCAGCTGCTCGTATAAATAGCGGCCAAAATGGTCGATTGGGCCACTTCTTGCACGGCATTGGTGTGAGACGAACGTATCGTTGATTAGCCAAACCGTTATTTTCGCGAATGGTCGTTATTTAAATTGTTGTGCAGCAATAGTTGATTGAGTTCGTTAGTTATATATTTTCCATTAATGAATTAATTTTAGTTTTGTTTCAAATAAAAGAGTCATGTTGTTTTGAGCGTTATTTTTTTTGTCATTTATAAAAAAACACCTGATTGCACTTCTGGTTTGTAAAACTATCTTATCGCATTCTTAAAATTATCAGATTAAACATCCGCTCGACGCAGAAAAATGCAACAGCTCTAATCTTCATATTAAATCAAAGGTTACTGCGCAAACAAATCTGATTTCACGCCGGGACAAATAATTTTTATTTTGCGAGCTCCAAAATAACCTTAAGTCAAACAGAGCGCCTCCCTCGCCTCGAATAATTATCTTAAACTAAACACATCTTATTTCTCGCATTGACAGAGATTATCAGTTTAATCAGTTTAAACATCCGGTTACCAACGAGAAATGCAATCCCCTACGTCGTAATGCGTATGATGGGAATCCCCACTCCGCGTCGAATCGCATGAGAGCAGAATAAAGCGCAGTCAGTCTTTGCTGCAAACGATAGAGGTTTGGGTTGCGCTTACAGAAATTATATGCAAACTAGATGGTTTCTACTAGACTTTTATTTAGTGGCTGCACTGTTTGGGAGCTAAACGTCGACTAACTGTCCTAGCGTACACAAAAAGGTTGGTGGAAACTCTATTTGCAGTTAAGGGTCCTTTCTCAGAAAACCCAAAAGAACCGGAGAAGGGTACGGTTGCATTCCTGAGATCTGTTTTGTCTCTAACGACAGACATTGCAATAGGCAATGTCTGGGATATATCTGTAAAACCATTAAAGTGAAACAGGAAAAGTAAAAATATGTTAACAAAAAAAGATCTCAAGTGGTATCCGCCGACACCTCCCCCCTTAGAAAAAGAATTTTCTTATTCAAATAATTAGGAAATTCTATTAGATTGGCCTGAGGGCATGCTGTCGAATTTCACTTGTTACGTCCTGGGATCGACGAGTGTAACCGTCGATTCCAGTCGGTAACGCGGTTATTACAATTAAATTATAATAACCAAAATGGCCGCTGTCACCAGTCCCTAAATTTAAATATCGTCTCCGAATCGCCGTCAGGGACACCGACAACCGAAATAATAACGCGGGAAAAGAATTTAAATATCGAATTAATCAGTTATTTATAAGAAATTTAATAATATTTCAATTTTGTTTCAGAATATACGTGACTAACGAACACGGTGAAAACTCCGGATGAGAATCTATTGTCAAAACAATTGTATTATAGAAATAAATTTAATTAAAAAATTAATGATCCGAAGGATTCAATCAAGGCCATTGCCTAGGAACGTGGCAATAAGTATAATTTGTTCAAATAAAAATTATTAGAAATGTGCAATTGAAATTAATTATTTAATCCTTAATATGTGCAAGAACGTGAATGTATATAACATGCGAATAAGTATTG
The DNA here is from genome assembly GCA_963989215.1 of Hedychridium roseum. NCBI lineage: Eukaryota > Metazoa > Arthropoda > Insecta > Hymenoptera > Chrysididae > Hedychridium > Hedychridium roseum. The sequence continues at coordinate 3,457,370 of OZ022304.1, read as the reverse complement.
AATATGGAAAAATGGACTGAGACGATTGAGACGATTAAGAATGATTGTATTTCAATCCTAATAATATTAAATACAAAAATATATATAAGTGTACATGCGTATTCGGAGCAGGAGTTAACAATTCAGAGATCGGGTTCATGCAGTGAACAATAATTGTTAACTTAGAAGAAATTCTAAAACACCACTTGTTTTAGAATTCTTATAATAAATTTGGATATAGGAATCTTCTTCTATGAAGACTAGATTAGAATCGGAATTATCAATTTAATTCCAACGTTAAATGCACGACTCTAAATTATAATATCAAAAAAATACGTCTGAACTCTATGATTTCTAACGCACGACTCTATTTTATAATATTACTATTCTTGAAGCACGTCTACTCCCTACGAAGGTTTAAACTTGACTCTTTTAATACGATTGAAACGCGACTGTCTTCTATGAATGTTAGAGCTCGACTCTGTATCATATTTTAATATGTTAAAGCACGTCTGTATTGTACAATGTCTGGCACACGACTCTCTGGTTCGAAATTATATTCTCGGCGGAGTGATACGACATGCAGCAGCACTGTCGTATGACGTAGCATTACAGTATGGACGCACTCTGTGTAAATTGACAGGTAAGGTTAAGATCGCTTGCTCGCATGTTTTCCTAATTATAATAATTGTTTGTCTTTTCAAAATCAACTCGGAGTTTTTCAAGAGATTCGGCGCAGTCATGCAACGTTCTGCCAGAATACGGTAAGTATCAAATATACAGAGACTTATAGCTTAATTATTAATAACATAATTAATGTAAATAATATTAACTAATACTATTTCCTAATTTCAGAGAACTCAAAAGGGACCCATTTCGGTAGGCCGATACATTCAATGATTTACATGTGAATTCAGCCACTTATATTTTTATCAAACAGCCCTCAACGATGCAAGTTGTCGCAACCATTTGAGGGTTGTCTAATGTAATGTAACTATTATTGTTACAAATAAATCTAATTAAAGCAAAGTGTTTGTAACACCTGTTACGAACCAGCTATGGAATAACTGGGGCGCGACACGTATTTGGGATCGGCTCGCTGCGGGTTCGGTACTAAAATACCTAGAGATCTATAGTGTGGCTATATGTGGCTCTAGTGATTTGTCACACCTTTTCTTAACTTATATTTATTTGACACAATCTACACGATGTGTTCAGATATTACAAGTATTCAGATAAGTAAACTAATTATATTGGATTCGTGGTTGATTTCTTTACCTCGTGACAGTGTTCTGCGGTTGGAAGTTGAATTAGTATTTTCGAGTAGCACGATAACTCTTAACCGAACTGTGAAAACGTACTAAGCCGCACTGCAGATGAGATTTTTGACTGCCTTGCCCTTGTCTCCGGTCTTCTTATATATTAAAGTTAGTGTAAATGTGTGCTATTGGTGTGTCGATGAGTAAGACTAGTTAGTTCTCTGGCAAGTTTACCAAATAAGGACGTGTGGGACCGAATTCTCGTAAAACGGTTTTAGTGCCGTGTGCAGAGATGATGCAATCAACGACTAACGCTATGAAATAACACAGGATTCTCGGAAGTCGATACGATAATTGCGAAGGAATAGGGGCCGTCCAATGATAAAGCAGAAGCTATGGGTGGGAAAAGAGGTCAACCAATGAAATGATGGAGTTGGTTGAGTAAGCTGGGTTGGATTTAGAGGTTACCTCATAGGGAATTGGAATAGGCTTTCCTATCAAGAGGGGGTAGTGTGGCGTTCTTAAGCATGTCATTTGTCGTGGGTTTGCCGGAGGTAAAGGCTGTTATGATATTTCAGGGAGCTGCTAAGGTTTTGTTCGAGTGAAGATAGGTGAATGAGGTAAGTGAAGCATATGAAAGCATTACTAATTTTATTAGTAGCATTATTAGTTTTTTTTTATAGAATATAAGCGTTATTATTATTGCGTAGTAAATCTATGTGTGCGAAAAGTAATGGGTTAAACGATCTTATTACCTAGTACATGTTTAAAGATGTCTTAATATTATTATACGTGAATACAGGGATCACCGTTTTTCTCTTTGCAGTATATTTTCCTTTTTGAAATTTGTAAGGTATGCAAATAAGTGACCATTCTCGATTTTGTCGCGACTCGATATATGTTGTAGTTTCTGATTAAAAGTTCAATGTAATTTGACACCTGATCATTTATCGGTGCAATTAAATATATCGCGGGCGTCCCTGCATCCCAATGGTAAAAGCTAATATGTTTAGCTAATAATAAATTGTCCGTGGCACTCCTCCAGCAGCTCCACAGACAGGGGCGCTCCTGGTGATGCTCTTCTGGCTCTTCCACGTGGTGGCTCCACTGAGGCCGCAGCGACTCCGGTCCTGGAGCCCTCTCCTGCCCCATGGATAAATCCGCATAATAAATACGGCGGCGTACTGGTTGCTGACGGAGGTGGCGGCCAGAAGAATCTGGCCGCAGGTGGTACGTCATAAGGGATGTCGTAGGGCCGCAGATATGGCGGGGACTCGTAGCTGCTGCCTTGATCCCTGAATGCAGCAGGCACGATCTCCGTGTAGAGTGCTTCCTCCATGCCGAATGTGTGGGGTTGCGCCTCTGGAGCGTCGTGCCGCTGGGCTGGCTGCACTTCCGATGCGGGTAGGTAGACGTCCGCGTAGTTGGGACGACAGCCCACGGCCTCGTGCCTATGGCACCTGTTGTGCGGGCTGTCACACACCTTCTTTCATCCATTCACTACGAATGCTGCGAGGAAAGTATTATGTAATGTAGGAATACTGTTACAAGTTGAGTGAAACAGTGGTATGATAGCGTTGCATGATATCTTAAATGAGCTTGAGTATTATTGGCAGAAATAACTTAGAAGCGAATAAGTTAACGTCATGGCATAATAATAGCAATACATAGAAGTTGATTATGCCAAGCGTAATATAGAGGCAGAAAAATGATAATTACTCCGAACCATTTATGCCAGGACGTAACACACTGCCATACAGGTTGGTGCTGAATTAAAGATAAAGTTATAGTTAAATTTTACAGTACGTGGTATTTGGATCTGAACACAATATATGCAACACTTCTACCTTTGGGCCTGTTCCAGTCCAGTAGCAGTTTAGATCTAATGGTATCCAAAAAGTATTTTGGAAATTGCATATATTAAGTTTTACAATTGATAGATCGTCTTTTAACAATTACATTTAGTAGACAATTATTTCTTGCTCGGATAGTTCGTAATAATTTGTATAAGTTGTATAGTTTGTAATAATATGTAATAAGTTTGTAATAATTCGTTGTAATAATTTAACATTATCAGAAGTTTTTCTCTTATTTATAATCCATTAAATATAAAACGTAAATGTTGTTTAGGTTCGAGAAATCGTATACGTTGGCGACTTTCCAGTTTTCATGGTGTAGTTTACTTCGGTAAGGTGCTCAAAATAAATTCATTGTTCTTTTCTAATTGTCGTCGGAGTGTATTTCACCTCCTTCTATGCACTGTAAGCTATTGTCATCGCTATGAACTGAATCATTCTCATCTGGAAAGAATAATTTCATGTCCTTACGATGATATGTGATCTTTTTGTTACATCCTTCGTCTATCCGATAAGTAATTTTATTGTTTTCATTTAAACCTTTAAGGGTCCGCGCCATTTGGGATCAAAATTTCGCGCAGTAAAATTCCTGACCAATACCAAATCTCCGATGTTAATAATACCTTTATCTTTCCAATTGTTATCTTTCGGTCTACTATTCAGGTCAATGTTTTTCCTATCCTCTTCTAAATTATTTTCGTGTAGAATTTTAGAAGTCTCGTGTTGCGTGTGTATCGTATCTTTAATCTCGTCAGTTGTTAATACTGAATTCGGTTCGCGACCTATTTGTAATTCATACGGAGTAAAACCTGTTTGCCTATTTACCGTACAATTATAGGGGAGCATAACATGAGGGAGAATTGAATCCCATTCGTTATCGGATGACGTATAATGTCTTAAATATTCCTGCAGTATTACATGGGATCTTTCGTTTTTCCCATTACTCTGAGGATGATAAATGGATGTGATATCTGTGTTGTGTTCATCTGTTCGCAAAACTTCCTAAACTCGCCAGATTTAAATTCCTGTGCATTATCAGTTAATATCTCCCTTGGTTTTCCGAAAATTTTAAGCCATGATTGCCAAAATGCTTTAATGATCGATGCTGTGAATTTATCGATCAAGGGTTCTATTATTAAATGTCTGGTCAGGTAGTCTTGAATTACTAGAATATACCTGTTACCACGTTCTGTAGTGTTACGTCTCGACTTTGTCAATCGAGTTTTTAAAAGCTATTTTCCCTGTTTTTAGGCACTCTGCATTCACCGAGTATACCCGGGGACCAGGAATCTTATTTAGAACTGTAAAAAGTAGTAGAAGGAGATGTCACTTACCTTTAACGTTGTCAGAACGGTTGGATGAGCGGCTAAAAGGGGCGTTAATTTGGCGGAGTCTCTGGACGAGCTGGTGAAGCGCTGCCGAACAGTTCAATGCAGACCTTTTGCTGATGCGTGAGAGCTTGTCCGGTATAGACTTCGTAGCGAGGATCTTCTATAGGGACGTCTTGGCGGACGGCACGAAGTTCTTCTGTAGTAGGCAGTTCGTTCGGAAGTAGGCGGTATGGGCGACGAGGAAAGTCGTCGGATGAGCGCGGAGGGTATGCGGCGGAAACTCCGTGGATTTTCTGGTGAACTTCCCGGCGTATACGGAACTTTCTTCCGGCGCGACGGGTTTTAGGCATGAATATTGGGTAGGGAGATTGAGGAAGAATTATCAGTGCGGGACGTCCGCAGTACTCGATAATTCGGAGAGGATAAATTAAGAATCACTAGTGCGGGGCAGCCGCAGAACTCAGCGATTCAGGTAAGAGATGAAGGACCAATATATTCAGCTAGGCCGAAGTATACTGGGTGAAGCGATTCAGTGCGGGGCAGCCGCAGAACTCGAATCGTATAGGGTAGCGGAACGTAGAGGGTCGAGTTAAAGACACTGGCTCTAAGTTCAAAGTAAGAAATATATTATAAGACTCAGTGAATACAGTGAATACAGTGACGGCGTACCGATGTGATACAGAGTAAGAGCAAAAAGATACTACTCAAGGGACGCGCAAGTCCGACTTATATAGGGGTTTTAGACAAAGGTTTTAGGTGGGGAGCATAGGTTCCTTCTTGGAACTATTGCATGCGTAATGTTTACAAAAAACGCAGTCCTAATCAGGTCAGCTTATCTTTATGACATCTTTAAGAGCTGACAGGTGACTCACGGCCCCCACTCTAGTTCGAGATGGTTTGACCTTCGCACTGGTGACGCTGGATAGAGGTGATTCTCAATAGATGGCGGTACTTATACTATTGTCGGTAAGTTGGTAACTTATCGACTGTAGGTAACTTATCATTGGTAGCTTATCTTTGGTAACTTATCGATTGTAGATAACTTATCGACTGTAGATAACTTATCGACTGTAGGTAACTTATCGACTGTAGGTAATTTATCGATAGTTGGTAATTTATCGACTGTTGGTAATGACTGTCGGTAACGGTATATAACGGCGGTCGGTAACAGGTTATGTTGGTAATGTATCGACGTAGTGGAAAAAGTAGTAAACGCAGCGGGTATATACATAAAATTAGGAGTATATATGACGGGAGAATATATAATGAATATATGAGAACGCAGTGAATATACATATGTGTTAGATAGAGTCCGTTTTAGCTGTAATATGTAAGATACGCGAATATTATAGAGAGAGGCGGTAATGATAGTAATACTGGTATTGAGGAAAAAGACGGGCGTGTAACGGACGTCACAGTAGTTGGAAAAGGGCCGCAAATGTCGAGTGACATGGATCTTTAGGTGGATGTACATGGATCTTTGTATGTACATGGAGTACATGGAGCTGTACATGGAGTACATGGATCTTTAGGTATGTCAGTTTGCACCTAAATTATGTTTAGTATGGAAGTTGATTTATTTCTTTGGCAAGTGGAACAAGTTTTTATGAAATCTCTAACATGATTTGTGATGGTAGGCCAATCATGTTCTCGTCTTTTCGTGAGAATAATGTCCACCGAATAAGCTACTATGAGCTGTTGTGACTGGATAATCAGTTGAAGAAGGCGCAATTCCGAGATTGAGGTCCGGTCGCCAGCACAGTTTTACCCAAAACTGGCAAAAGCATCGGGCAGATAACAAGGTTGAGGGAGAACCGCTACTTCTCCTTGATGTCCTCTGCCGTGTATCACAACATTGCGCGATACGATGTTTGGTACGTCGGACGGCACCTCTCCGTCCCGCTCCTACGCGAGACTAGTGTCACGTCCGCCGTACTGCCGTGACGCTCGGAACGTTTTTTTTTTGCTCCTCCTCGTAACTGTGTTGTGGTGAATTTTGAATGATAGTAAGCCTTACTGTGCATCAGTGACACAAGTAAAACTATTTGTTCCTAGCGATATGTATGCGACTGCAGGCATAGCTATTTATTGTCCTAATATGTGTTATCAGTAATAGAAGTAGTAATTACAAGTACATAAATTTAATCCATTTTTCCTGTAGAATAAGTGTAGGAATAATTACAAAGAACCGTCAAACGCTTGCCAACAATTGCCTTTTTTTCTCGTCTAACGTCGTCTCTTCTTACAACAACTCTTTTCTTTCTGGTCGCTTTTTTACAAAACTTCCTTCATCCACCGCATTCACCCAACTTCACGCACGCAGTCGTCCAACCTAACAGACATTCAGCACACTTCAGCACTCATTCCTACACTCGGCCATTCTACAAATCATCCGCCTCGGATGACAAATCATCCTGAGTCCACGGTTTCATATACTCTGCGCATGAAGAGGTTAACATCGGACCCTCTTGCATACCATCCTTCCGCACATCATACGTATCAGATCCCTTAACTTTAATTACAACATACGGTCCTAAGTACTTCGGCTTTAATTTAAGACCCGGTCCTAACTGGGTTCGTTTCACAGCAACCAAATCGCCTATTTTATATCTATGAGGTCGTCGCCGTCGCAAATTATAAGTCCTTCTATTTTCTTCTTGTACTCTTAGGATCTGTTGTTTCGCTTCTTGACGTAGTTCATTCCGAGCATCTTCGAAGTACTTTATCATCTCGTTGTCAATGATCTCTTTTAACCTCAAATTGGTTTCTCCTTTCATTTTTACACCCATAAGGAGTTCGAATGGAGTAGTATTTATACTTCTTTGGTATGTCGAATTAATGGTACGCTGAACATCGTTTACATGCTTGTACCATTTCGTTGGGTCTTCAACTGAGAGTTTTGCCAGTGCAGAAATTATTATGCGGTTTAACCGCTCTACTTGTCCGTTAGCGCGGGGCAATCCTGTCGTTATTGTTGAATGCTTAATATTTTCCTTCTGACAATAATCATTAAATTCAGCTGCAGTGAAGGCTGTGCCTCTGTCTGACACTACATGACATGGGCTTCCAAAGACTGCTTTTTGCACTTCCAATTTAGCTATCACTTCAGCGGCTGTGGTAGATTTCGTCGGGTGCAACCACACAAATTTGGTAAAACTATCTATAACCGCAAATATATGCTTGTATCGTTTCGAGGTTGACTCTAGCGGCCCCAAATGATCCACATGGTAAGTATGGAGCGGGATATTTTCCTTGAACAATGGATGTAAGTATCCCTCTTGTTTTCCCGCTTTCTTATTCATTAAGATACATGGTATGCAGTTGGCGATCAAACGTTCAATCTTTGGTACTAGCTTCGGTATATAATAGTCCTGCTTCACTAGTTCTTCCGTTTTCTTCACAGCAAAGTGTCCTTTCTCATGGGCTTGGCGTATCAAATCGTTCTGCATCAACTTTGGAATAACTAACAATTCGCGTCCTTCAACAAATTTATATAGTATACCATTTCTCATAGAATAATCTTCATACGGTCTTTCTTTTAATAATTCTTTAATGGTATTAATGTCATTATCATTTTCTTGTGCATTTCTGACCTTCGTGAGCACACCATCAATTCTTGCATACATAACAGGATATCTGCTGAGTGCATCTACATGCATCATCCTAGATCCAGCTCTATGTTCAATACTGTAGTCAAATTCTTCTAAGAGCAGAGCCCATCGCGCCACCCTTGTTGCCAGGTCTTTCTTGTCCATAGTTTTCTGGAACGCTTGACAATCGGTAACTATCCTAAATTTAATTCCGAGTAAGTATACACGAAATCGTTTTAATGCTTCGATTACTGCCAATACTTCTAGTTCGTAACTTGAGTAATTCTTTTCAGCTGTCGTAGTCTTTTTACTCATATAGTACACTGGATGGTACTGGTCATCGGCCGGTGATTTCTGCATTAGGATAGCTCCATAGCCGTCTTTACTTGCGTCGGTATGAATTTCAGTCATGTATCCTGGATTATAAAGATTCAAAACGGGGTTTTGCGATAAAAGTCTTTTTAGCGTGTCAAACGCCGCTCTCTCTTTTTCATCAAACTGATACTTCGCGCCTTTCTTCAACATGTCTGTTAATGGCTTCGCAATAATTGAATAATTAGGTATAAATTTTCTAAAATACCCTGTTAATCCGATGAAACTATGCACTCGTTTTATCGTCGTTGGTTCCGGAAATCGTGCGACTGCCTCTGTTTTCGCTACTGATGGATAGATCTGTCCTTCTTCCACTACATGACCCAAAAATTCGACTCTCTTTTTTAAGAATTGACATTTCTTTATGTTCAGTTCGAGACCATACTCCTTCGCCGTTCGTAAGACCAATTTGAGCCGTACGATTGCTTCTTCTTCGTCCTTGGCAGGTATTATCACGTCGTCTAAATATGGTATAGCAATGCCGCGATTTGTTAGAGATCTAAACACACAATTAATAAATCGCTGAAATACAGAAGGTGAATTGCATAGTCCGAACGGGACCTTCAAAAATTGGTATTGTCCATTATGCGTTACAAAAGCTGTATATTTCCGACTCCGCTCAAAAACAGAAACGTGAAAAAATCCGCTCTTTAAGTCAATTGTACTGAACACTCTCGCATCTGACAATTTATCGAGCTGGTCCTCAATAAGAGGCAACGGGTATCTATCTTTCAAAATAATATTATTAATTTTTCTGTAATCAACACATACTCTAGGTGTACCATCTTTCTTTCTAACAACTACAACAGGACTTGCATATTCTGAACTACACGGCTCTACAATCCCTTCTTTTATCCAATCATTCACCTGTTTATCCACTGCTTCGCGTTCGGGTACAGGTAAGCGCCTTGGCCTATCAAAAACAGTCCGTTCTTCCTTAATAATAAGATTCATTTCAACGTCGGTGGTTTTAATTTTTTCCGGCTTGTATTCCAGAATTAATTTTTTGACCTCCTCGCGATGCTCCTTAGTATTATGTTCGCCAATATCTAAAACGTTATCTTGGACAATATTAATTTCAGATAAAAACATAGTGGGTTTAGACTTCCGGATGGTAACGCCGTTTACATCAATTTTCACCTCGGCCAAGTTCAGAATATCGCTACCAATCACAGCATCCATTGACATAGCATTATCCGGTAAAACGTAAATCGTGCTCGGGAATTTTTCCATATCGATAGATATAATTGTTTGAAAGTACCCTAACGTCTTAATCTCGCTCTTTCCAAAACCAGTTAAAACAACTTCGGAATCACGCAAATCGTACGATCCAATTTTATTATAAATGCTCTCGCGGACAATACTAACCTGACTGCCCGTATCTATCAACGCACTCATACATACATCACCGATGCTAACCTTCTTATACATGTTACTCATTGGCGTGATCATTATGCTATTTACCGTCGGTCGTACCTTTAATGAAGCAAATGATTTTCCATCTCTATTGTTTTCGCAATTGGCCGCAATGTGACCAAAGTTATTACACTTGTAACATTTCTTTCCTAAAGCCTTATTTTGACAATCTACCGATTTATGTCCCTTCTCATTACAGTTGTAACAATACATTTCAACGCTCTTGGTCTTGTCGTCCGTCTTGCGCCAATGACCTGGTTTTTTTGTATTTTCCGCCTTCCCCATCGAATTGTCGTTCCTCTGGTACGCCCTTCCTTTCTCCTGTTTTTTTACACGAATAGATTCGTACACTTTTAGCCGCTCCTTAAAATCATCTAGCCTCTTCGACCCGTACAGCACCGTCTTGTCCGCGTCATCCGGAATGCCATCGATTATATATTGAATCAATGCCACATCTTCTATAGATCCATGGGATGCCAATTCTTTCATCCTTAGATAATATTCGTGCAACGATTCTTCCTTCTTAATTTTTCTCGCGGCGAGCATTTTATGTAATTCGCCACTGTGAATTTTCATGGAGAATTCATCAAGCAAAATCTTCTTTAATTTTTGCCACGACTTGATAATACCTCCACTTTGTACGACTAATTTTGCGAGACCCGTGAGAGATTTCTTTGCAAATATCACCTGCTGTAATTCGGTCCATCCGTATAATACAGTAGCTTCTTCGAAATCGGATATCCATCGTTCCACCGGATATGTATTTCCCCCATCAAAAGCGCGTATCGTCTCTTCGACATCTCTGTAGCTCATCGAAAATGTTAGGTTATCACGTGGTCTGCGTGTCATGTCACTTGTTTGAAATCCGCCGATTGCCGCGATCGCGTTGTTGTCTCTCTCTGAGTCACCGTCTCGATTCGCGTCGCCATCATTTCTTTCTGCAGCATCTTTCGTTCTACTCAACGTCTCTTGTCCACCGTCTTCTTCTTCATCGTTCTCGTCATTTTCATCGTCCAAATTTTCGATTAATGAATTTAAGTCCATTAAACCGTGGCATATGCGACTAATTAAATCTTCTTTACTTCCGCCGTAGTCTAAGCCAAGTATGTTACAGCAAGAAATTAAGTCGCCTACCGTGAATCTTCTCGCGTACTCAATTTTGGCAGTGTATTCTTCTGAACCGTCTCTGAATTTAAAGCCTGGAAATGATCGCAATCGTTTTCGGTTTCCTCTATCACCACTTTCTTCGAAAACAAACATGTGCAATGCCTTCGTCGAGGCGACCGACGCCGTTTTAATTTTCTGTTTAACTGTCTCAATCTGCGCGAGATTTTCCATTGTGCTTGGATACTTCTTACACGTCACAAGAAATAAACTTCACAGTCAAAGTCTTCACTCGCGTCGTCTATACGCTTCGTCTAAATGCTTCGTTTTCGAAAGAAAAAAAAATACCTTCGCGCACGTTTCGTCTTCACGTGTTAATTACGTCACACTTTCGTCGTACGTGTGCAATCGTCGTCTTTTCGTCTTTCGTCTTTTTCAATCTTTCGAAATCAACAACTTCGTTAATAAGCAAACGTTTTGGTACTTTTATCCCGGACGAACCCCCAATTTTGTAGGAATAATTACAAAGAACCGTCAAACGCTTGCCAACAATTGCCTTTTTTTCTCGTCTAACGTCGTCTCTTCTTACAACAACTCTTTTCTTTCTGGTCGCTTTTTTACAAAACTTCCTTCATCCACCGCATTCACCCAACTTCACGCACGCAGTCGTCCAACCTAACAGACATTCAGCACACTTCAGCACTCATTCCTACATTAGTATACACATTTTTAGCATCGGTCACCGATAAGAATATAAGCAGGTAAGAAACTGTTAGTGCAACGCGTCCTTAAGGGCAGTATGATTTATCTATAAGAATACTGTGATCAATACAGTGGAAGCCGCTTAATTGGGACAGGTTGGGCGAAGTCAATTTGTCCCAATAAAACGGCTGTTTCAATTAAGCGATTTTTATATTTAATTTCAAGAATTATTCATATGTATGGACATACATTCATATGGTCATAAGAATAAGTAGTAAAATTGATCAAGAACATAGTTTAATCAATGTGAACATCTACATAATATATTTAATATGTATACAATATGACCATTATAAAATTTTAAAGAACTATGGTACATTTGGAACTTTGGTAATCTGTAAGTTCAAATTGTGTTCAGCACTCATTAGGAAATTTTGTCGCTTTCAAAGTAACGATCAAGAGTTTGCTGCCGTATTTTCCTAATGCCCTGCTGCCATGTAAAATCTGCGCAAACGTCTAGTGAGTCCATGGGACTTCGTGCCGATTCTTTTTTCTCTGTGGCGGCATCAATAAAACGAAATGCTCATCACCGCGCAGGAAAAGAAATCAAACGGGTAGCCACCCAAACGCACGTGCACGACGTTCCTTTATAGATTACCGCCGATTAGTAACCTTCCTGTCCCAATAAACCGACATGCTGTTTCTAATAAACGAAGTAAACTACATTGTTTTGATACGTTTGTTTCTGTTTTTCGCCTTTTGTCTCAAATAAACGACTGTTCCTATTATCCGGCGTCTCTAATAAGCGGCTTCCACTGTATATGCATCGGGGTTTGACCAGCACCTGCCACGTGATCGAAAGGCGTAGTTAATTCAAGTGCAGAGTCTATTTAAGAGGGTCGCTGGCCGCAAACCTGCGACTCTAAAGTGCGCCGATATGAAGGGATATCACGCATTATTTATTTTCAATTAAATGCATTATATATTCAATTAAATATTTTCAATTAAATTGTAACTGCAAACAAACAGTTCGTACGGGGCGAATCATCGCTGGAAAGGTAAATGCGGATGATCTAAATTTCTTGATATAAGTAGCCCATTTTTATGAATTTACAAACAAAAAAGTTAGAATAAATCGATAAATCAGCGGTAGATTTTGCAAAACCTATTTTTAAATAAAGAAAACTGAATTAATTACAATTGTTTCGAGAATAATCTTTACTTCTGCACAGACTGATCAAAAGAATGATTTTTGTCATGAAAAAAATTCAAGAATATTTAAATGTTTTATAACTACAGCGATTCGTGCGATGTTTTATACTGTCAGGACATACGAAAACAAAACATCTATAAAATGTAAGTTCAGCTTCTATGCTTCATTAATTACTTTTCTGTTATGTTTAAATCTTTGCCGATATACATGGACACCTTTGTGGGTTAATACCGACATTTATTATTAAACTTAGGTTACTTAGGCATCACGAAATTACGGAACAGAGGAACAGTGACATAATTATAAGATGCATTGGTAATTCTGGCATTTGTTCTAGCACCTACACTCGTTATCGCATTTCCGGGCTGTATTATGTCTAGGGTAGTCATGTGCTGTGTAAATAAATACCCCATATCTTCGACTGTCATCAGGCACTTGAGTTGGTCGCCTTCGGGGCTTTAGGTACAACGCGCTCGATCTCCAGTCTAATGATCGACCGCCCAAGTGTCAGTACTCTTTCCCTGGATCATTCAATAGCGATTATGGTTTTCTTGAAAAATCTATTTGAACTGTGCGACCTCGTGATTATTATTTGTCATTAATGAGATACAAATCATAACAATAGTGAAAAATTACACAATGGATCAGAGCAGAGTGAAAGGAACGAATACAGAAAAAAAGTGCACAAGAAGGTAGAATGAAATTTTAACTATAACTGTAATGATTCTTAGGGGACCCTATATTTGTGGAATTACCAAACGCAGGTAAATAAAATCTATAAAGTAATTGCATGTTTTGAATCGACAATAATGATGGAGAAAGAGTTTAATTAGAAGTAGCGGGCGGTGCGTATAACACGGTTGTTACGGTCATAAAAAATACCGTATTATGCTAATCCGTCATATACGAAACAAAGAACTTGGTACTTAGTAACAATTCAGTAACTCAGTAACAAAGAACTTAGTCTTTAACTAAACAGCTCTCTAATCACTCAGGCATTCTTAAGACTCGCACAAAGAAGCAATCATTTAATCTCCCGCCTAAAATCCTTGTGCGCACTTTCCAAATACATCCGCACTTACCACTCATTCATTCTTATCCGCGAATAAAATACACAAAAATTTCAAATGAGCTATCTTTTACACTTAAAAGCTTTTATTAAGTTCCGTGTTATTCGGGGTTTACCCTAATTTTTAATGAGATATTTTTTCTCTTAAAAACCTCTTATCATTAAACGAAATGAATATATAAATAAATGTCTGTATGCATATAAGCGCAACACATTTGTTTCCTAAATTACTGCGCAACGTGATTGGTTATTGTTTCTGGTACCTTTTACAATCTCAAAAAGTCGATTTCCATGATCCTTACGAAATTTTTTTTGCTAACCTTTTTCCTGCTTATCAATAAACAAACTATTAATAGAAACAAGTTGTCATTATAACACTCAAAACTGTTATTTAATTATTATTTCATTCAATATTATTTCATGACCGGTGTAATTTTATAGCCTGCAAAAAACTTGAAATGCCATTTTACCGCATTTTTACAAATGTTTTTAGCTATATTGTTTGTGCCGTAATCGTAAGTTACGCGCATCTATGAAACATTTTCCGAGGTATGCATACTTCCAGAACAGACTTTGTTTGAATATCAACGAAAGAAAGCCGGATGTTATTCGTCAGGACGTTCGATTCTCTGCACAGCATTTTACCGGCAAAGAAATCGCCTTTGGATAACATTCTATAAAAGGAAATGATAAAATTGCTGCGACGAATATTCGACGCTATCGCGTTGTGCCATCGGTAAGCGGAGTATAAGAGCTTGGTAATATGAGATCAGAAGTATTATGCTCCGTTTAGCGCTAGCACGGCACGAGAAGCTCATCGATCATCCCTGACTCTTTGGCGATATTACCGAAATCGAAGAACCTGTCGCCGCATTTTCCAGTCAAGCTTTCAACGACTCCCATATTCTAGTGTAATCCAGCCGGGTCATTCGAAGGCATTATGCTAGAAATATGCGGAATCGTAAACCTCGCACTGATCGCCAAAACTCCGTTTCTTCGTATTATTCTTGCAAAGAATTTTCACAATGCCAAATGTAATAGAACAGTTTTGTAAGTAAATATTAGAACGTTTATACTGGTGAGAGAATTTGAACTCCCTCCTTAAGAGTTTATTTATTTTATTTGAAATATTACAATATGATCAGTGAACGAGGGCATTATTTAATTAATATACAGAAACCATACTATCAGATCCACCTCCCAATCGGTTGTGAAACAAATTGTTCTGTAATAACGTTAATGTAAGAAAATTATACGAACAAAACTTACAATAAGTTGATTATTAAGGGAAAAATAATATTTGTTATATGCTTTAAGTAATTATCTAATTTGTTGGTAGATTTATGAAAAGGTCATATTTCTGTTATTCGCAAAATTTAAATTAATATTTAAATTTTTAATCTTTTTAAAGATAATCATTTATCTTTCAATGTTATTATATTTATGTGATTGCTTATGTTGAAAGATTAAAAGCTATTAACCGGTATCTTTCTCCTTATGCGCAGTGTTGCGTAACCTGTAGGTCTTCTTCAGAGGTGATCTCTGGATACTAAATATCGAAAAATATTAAAAAGAATTCATATTGTGTGCGCCTAAATTCATGTTAGAAGGCGGATCCTAATTAGTCCCGTCATACTAATGAGATGGCAGTGAATTAGGCAGAGTTCAGTTGCGCATTAACTGTAAGTTTAAACATAAGAAAGGAGTGAGATTGCCGAGGGACTGAGCAATTCGATTGTAATCATTTTTGAGGGCATGGACCGCCTATTACAAAATTGCAAAAAGTGTATAATAGAAGGAATAAACTATATTTGCCTTACATAATTTTCGAGTTTAAGATCTTTAAAATAGTGGAATGGATCGTGGTACAAGTCCGTTACACTACAATATGAACATGTCGTACCCTTACTTCAGAAGTGCCACAACTAGAAATTTCTCAAATTATGATTTAAGTAATTTTAAAACCTCATTTTAAATGTTCCGCTTACCTGAATACCGTTTAAAACTGAAAGTTGAAAAATGTGGAGTTGCGCCACTGCCGAAATGGGGCTGAGACGTGTTGTATTTCATCTCATTTCACGACTATACTCCTTTTGATATTCCCGTATTGTCCAGCTGCTTAGTTTGTATAAAATGACTCTGAAGATCCGTCGAATATCTGTGTATTGGATCAAAACTCGATGGATTACGCCGTAGACTATTTATGTTGCTTATTTGTGTTTCTAAATACTGGCAACAACATGAAATATTTACAACACGTCCAGATAATGCATCTATTTATAACTATAATAATGGACATTGAAACTTATTCACCCATAAATTGCTAAAATCGTGGCTTCTACGCCGTTGCCTGACTGAAATTAGGTGTTCAAACAATTACAAGTTTAGAACACATTAGCATCCATTAATGCTTCTCTAATTCACGAAGCACAACTTCGGACACGGCAACAGGAGCAACTATTTTAGCAATTTGTCAATTAACGTATTTAAATCTAAGTCATTATATTCGTAAATACATGCATTATGAGTTCTTGTACTTTGTGTCATTGTCAGCATTTAGAAGTGTAAATACTGCCAGAAATTCTGCACCAAGTTCGTTGAATGGAGTTCTAGTGAATCGAATTTTAATGCACATGTACTCCACGAATCTTTAGTAATTTTTCTGGAAACCAAAGCCCTGTGTAAAAAACTTATTCTGCATTACCGACTTACTTTTGTACAAAGAAATGTAATTTTTTTGGTTATACGATGTATTATTACATATCCTGTATATGTATTAGTTCCCATTGTAAAATGAAGTAACTTACTTTTTCAAAAATCCTGTGACAAAATGTCGTTACAGACAGGTCCATGACCTCGTGTCCATATCCTTATTTCTATTTACATTGGAACACACGTTTCCAAGCATATCATTTTTCCACATCCCAAGGACATTGTCTACGTTTATGTCCCACTGCCGCAAGTACCTATGCGTATGTAGCTCTTATTATTATCGTAACATATTATGTTTATGAAATTTCTATGGGTCGTGTCCAAAGTATCAATAATATCAATTATAATAATATCAATATAACAATAAAATAATATCAATTATAATATTAACAATAACAATTATCATAAACACTTATCAAGTATTCTTTTTTTCTCTTGGTGAGTAGTTTTATTAGAATATTGTTTTCAATAAATATTTTGACCTTACCCCCTAAGTGCCCTTAGTGAATTAAAGCCCTTAGTAAATTACAGATATATTAGCTTAATAAAACTTTTACTTGATATGTTCCGACGTTTACGTCTGCGTACATTAACAAATACTTTTTCTTCATAGATAGAAAATATTTTTACAAATATTTGCACATATAATATAAATATTTTCTATGATTGTGAAATTTTGCGAGTAGGTCGTAAAAAAGATATTTTGGATAACTCAAACGACTTACATCATTTGCAAAATTAATAATGAATTTTTTAAATTACTCACAACAAAGAAAGTATTGAATTTTATTCAAAAAACAAATTATAAATAAATATACCCATTTGCATTTTATAATTATTATTACATTTTACTAATTTTGACTTTATTTTAAATTAAATTTAAATTGATTATATTGAAACACATTTTTTAACGAAGTTTATCTCCTTATTATTACATAAAATTTATTTACTTAAATCACTATATGGTGAAATTTATCAGAAAGCAAGTGACTTAAGCCACTGTCAATATAAACATAAACCTAATTCAGTTTAACGGCAAAACTACCAACATCAATAAGCGTGTGAATTTTCAATCTTTTTTCGAAAATGTTTCCACAGTAAATAAATGTAAGAAAAAATAAGTGATACGTCATCTTTTACAGATTTTCGTAATTAGACGACATTCATAATTGAAATGTAACAATTTCGATTATCAGAAATTACTCACTTTTTTACGATTATATAAAGAATATTTTAAGATTATATAAAGATTATATAAAGAATATTTAAAGAATAAGTTAATAAAGAAACATTTCAATTAAAAATCAAACTATAAATGTATATACTACATATTTAAAAATATTGTTGCACAGTAAGTTTTAATGTAACCGAGTTCACTATGAAAAATTCATAAAGGATACAATGTTTTCTTTAAAATTATAATCCGCGATAATGGAAAGGAATGGATTGAATTGTATTTCAAAATGTACAAAGCTGTTGTATAAAAAACGTGTAATTCATGTATACCGTACTATTATCATTTTAATTTTTTATTTGATACACAATTACCGTTTTATGTAATTGTACATATCATAACACAATCACCATTAGCGTAGACAATATGAAAACTGCATTATGATTTACTGAATGCCAATAACTGACTGTCCTCGTGTCACGATATAGCACGGGTTATCATTCTGCTGACCGGACTTGGTTCGACCAGTACTATGCTTGAAAGTGCAAGATAATCGCGTTGTAGACTACATTTACTGGTTGATAACAATAGAGTGCAGTAAGTGCAGCACATGCCTTGACAAGTTAAAATTTTCAGACAAGTTAATCACGCTTGTGAATAATTCCGTTTAGAGTACTAGTCTTTTTTAACGTGCTAATAAAAGCTCGCTGTAAAATGCGCGTCGCGGTTGTTGGAGGTGGTGTTATTGGTACGACGACCGCCTTAGCTTTGAAAAATGAATTTCCAAGTTTTCAAGTGAAAATCATATCCGAAGCATTTTCACCCGATACCACGGCAGACGGTAGCGCTGGACTATGGGGACCGTATATTCTCGGGGAAACTCGCGTTTCAAACATTTTGTAAGTACACTTTCCGTAATTTCAAGGTAAGACTAGAATAATAAAGGTACTTACATATATTGTTACAATAATACTGGATTATACTACTATCAGTAAAATCTTCGTTGTATAAAGAAGATTACAATTAGAATGAATTTACATTTGGACATACGTTTGAAACTTCGTTGCTTTTATGAAAGTTACACAAGTATTAAGCAGGGGTAAATAATAAAATCCACTGATTGGTAAATGAATTTTAATGATATGACTTTTATCAGACGGCAGACGAATCAGTTGTTATCATAATTATTAATTTTGGTAAAAAACTTACAGTATGTAGGGAATTGTGGATCAAAGACATTTAGACCAGTGTGATAAAATAATGTTGCGAACTGTGTTATGTTTAGACGATGGGCTGGTGATACGCATCGTTGGATGGAAAAACTTTGGAAAACGAGCTTTGCCCCCGAAGCCGGAGTTTCCTTGATTCCTGTTTATCGAGTGTCCACCAATCCAGAAGGATATCCAAAACCGAAATGGGCCTCAATAGTTTACGGTGCACGTGAACTAAACGACGCAGAACTGAAAAAATTAAGCGAGGAACAAGGAATAAACTATACGTGTGTATCATAATCCATATTGCTATTCACAGAAAGCTATAATAGCAAATGGAATCCTGTTAATTGTTTTAAACTGTTCATCAAAAATACTTAATACACTTTAATGCTATATGCAATTATAGATTTAAGCAACTGTTTCAGAGGAGGTTGGCACTTCCTTTCTTATACATGTGAACCGATTCGTCTCTTACCTTGGCTAACAGATCAGTTTGTCGCAATGGGTGGAAAAATTGAGAAACGAAAGGTCCACTCATTACAGGAATTAGCCGAAGAAGGGTATGATCTAATTATAAATTGCAGTGGACTTGGTGCTGGTCAGCTTGTCGGAGATAATAAAGTGATACCCGTCCGAGGTCAAGTTGCCAAGGTGATGCACTGGAAAAATGCTTTTTTTCTACCTGCGCAAATTTGCAATTTCGTATTAAGAAAATACATAAACGGTAATTTTAGGTGAAAGCAAGCTGGGCAATGCATGTTTATCTAGTGGAAGATGATGACGGAAATTACATTATTCCGAAGTAAAAATTCATAATATTCTATGTGCGGTTATAAAACGTATTCACTATCATCATTTGTATTTATTATTTAGTCCAATCAACGACAGCAGATAAAAAAAGAAAGCACCAGCAGATAAAACCAATGTTAATTAGCTTCTCAATATAATCACTCTTTTCATATCACTGTTTTTATATGAATGGTATATTGAACTCTTGTTCCACTCTGCTGTAGCATCGGCAATACGATTTTGGGTGGTACTCATCAAGAGAATGACGTCGACACATCTGTGCGCGAAGAAGATTCCAAGTTCATCTTCAACGGGTGCTGCCGAATGATACCCGCTTTAAAAGTAATGCTACTATCATGTGTAATTATTGCACACGAAATACAACGATAATTATTATACCACGTGTGATTCCCCAACTTCAGGAAGCAAAAGTGTTGAAGGAGTGGGTTGGTCTTCGCCCTGGAAGATCGCAAGTGCGCTTAGAAAGTGAGATATTGAAAACACCTAGTGGAGATGAATTCACGGTAAATTGGTTATTAAAATTCCTTCTTCTCGAATCGTCTAAATATCTATTGCACATGTTGTATTAGGTAATACATAACTATGGACACGGTGGAAGCGGCGTAACACTTTGCTGGGGATGTGCCCTCCAGGTCGTTGAAATTATAAGAAACCTAAAAATCAATCAATCTAGGTCAAAGCTGTAAATAGCACGTTATGATGAATTTTGAATACTGTAGATAATCACAAATATTCTTAATCCTTGTCCAAATAATCAGCAATAAGAAGCATTGCGTGAAATATCCTCTTCCTGTACTTATTTTAAGTTCTATGCAGGAAAATACATGCATTTACCGCGATTTATGCGGTACGTATTGGTGAAACATGTATGTGTCTTTGCATCCTGCTAGCCAATTTATGCTAGGTATATTGCCCTATTTTAATACACCTTAGCGTGATTACGACTACCTGCACAAATACTTCTTCTAAATACGGTCTTTTAAAGCTCACTGATATGGTGAACACGCTGAAAGTGTTTTATATTTAGCCAGTACTGCAGTACTCCGTACCGCTCGGGTAAAGTAAGACGATTCGTAATTGCGTAGCGTTAAAAGAAATTTTAATATTTTTCACCGTGCAGTGAATTGCTAATTTGTAAATGAGCTTGTTGATTAATAATGAAATAGTGAAATAAAATACATTTTATTAGTGAAGGTCATTTAAAGTGCTTTTTAATAAATGTGTCGTAAATACGTATAGTACATAGGTGTTCTTATCATTAATTTAATATTAATATTTTAATTTAATTTGCGTAAATCCTACATCGATCGTATCGAAAAAACAATTGAATGATGATGATAAATCTGACACAACTCAGAATTATAACGGCAGAAAGAGAAAAGTAAATGGTAACCACTCTAAGAACATTTTGGGTTCAAGCATTATTGTAAATTATTAGTGAATAAAAGAACCTGCCGAGGATCGGTAAAAATAAAGTCGTGCCAGGAAGTGATGATGGGTCCATTGCCATCGGAGAAAATATTTTCGTAATAGACATATCGACGACAGTCTGTTGTACTATGGGCCGTCCGATATTTGAGGATAATGATGATAAATCTAAAGTGAAAAGCGCTGGACATGAACACCGTCGGTGGCAGTAAGCGTTCTTTCGTAACTCTGCAAGGTAATCGGGAAGTCGATCCATCAAGCAAGAAGAATCCGCTCGACAGCGAGAATAATAGCGAATCCGAATCCAGCAGCGAGGTTAAACCGTATAAACCCCTTTTCAACCACGAGCACAAGAAAGTAGTTATAGCTGAGAATTTAAAGTCAAATATAACAACACGCGTCACGAACTCTGCTGCAAAGGTCGGAGATGTTTCCGGAATTAGCTCAAAGTCGACAATGCTTAAGGAATATGTCAAAGGTAAAAAGCAATATGCATAATGATAACGACGACGAGGAATAAAAACAAAATAAATGTACCGCATGTGTAAACACGAGAAAAATGGTCTTTAATCCAACGTACAATAATATTCATTTGAAGGCGACACGCGTGATCTATCAAAGTCCAAATCCCGCCGCGAAAACACTGAAGATACGTCGAAAACTAAGAAAGAGAAAAAGCGAAGGTAAAATTCCGTGCAAGATATACAGAACGTCATGGCGATTTCATGAGGACATTTCCTTGTAGATTTCTTACAATCTGCACGAGTAATTGCAAATACGATGTCGTGAGGCGCGTAGCCGCGCGTTTTGGAATGAAAGAAGTCACGGAAGACAGTAGTTGGAATCTTTATTGGACCGATTTGAGTGTCAGCGTTGAACGTGCCAAGGACATGAAAAGGTTTCAAAAAGTCAATCATTTCCCCGGAATGACGGAGATATGCCGAAAAGATCTTCTAGCACGCAATCTTAATCGTATGCTGAAACTATTCCCAAAGGAATATAACTTTTTCCCGAAAACCTGGTGTTTTCCGGCAGAGTAAGGCAATTACGCTTGAGCCACCTATAATCTTTTTTATACATCATTCTCCGCAGTTCGAACTTATAAATTTCATCGCAAAAATTTCGTTTTGACGCTCTTTGCTTGTTTTCTTCTATATAAAACTAAATGTAATTATCTTACAATAGAAACAGTAAAAATTGTCAGAATATGCAGGTATTCAATCAAGGGTAATTTTAATATAAAATGACTAGAGAATAAATAATGTTAGTAAGTAAATAATATCAATAAACTTGTTAATTTTCAAGACTTTCTTTCAGTCATGGCGACGCCATTGCTTAC
Source organism: Hedychridium roseum (assembly GCA_963989215.1). NCBI lineage: Eukaryota > Metazoa > Arthropoda > Insecta > Hymenoptera > Chrysididae > Hedychridium > Hedychridium roseum. Next base: position 3,434,802 of record OZ022304.1, on the reverse strand, counting down.
TCGAAATTACGACGTTCAAAGACTTTTATTATCAAGCCTGACACAGGATGTCAGGGACGTGGTATATATTTAACAAAAAATTTGAAGGATATCAAACCAACCGACCGTATGATTTGTCAAGTCTACATTGCAAAAGTATGTAGAATTTTTATCACTTTATATTTCGAGTATATTTTACACAAAGGTGAACATTATCTTTTAGCCGTTCTTAATCGATGGCTATAAATTTGATCTTCGTGTTTATACGTTAATAACGTCATGCGATCCTCTTAGAATCTTCGTATACAACGACGGCCTTGCAAGGTAGTAATATACATATCTACAATTGGTCACAATTTTTAAAAAAAAGGTAAAATAAAAAAGATTATTCTTTCGTTGTATAGGTTTGCAACTAGTAGATACAAAGAACCGACGGGCCATAATACTTCTAATGTGTTTATGCATTTAACAAACTACGCTGTTAATAAACACAGTCGAATGTACGTAATCGACGATGAAATAGGAAGTAAAAGGTTCGACAAAAAGCTCTTCATGTTGATAGTAATAAAATCTGGACTATATTTATCGTATCCTGATTCGGATTATTAAAGTTATCTTAGAAATTTTAGACAAAAACAAGTACCAACGACCATATTTTAGCATAAGTGCTAACAATGTATAAGAAAATTCACTTTGCAGGAAAATATCTACGCTGAATAAGTGGCTAAAAGTGAAAGACGTCGATACAGATGACCTATGGGGCAAGATCGATGAGATCATTATAAAAACTATACTTGCTGCACATCCAATATTGAAGCACAGCTATCACACGTGTTTCCCTACTCACGATAAGACATATGCATGCTTCGAACTACTGGGATTCGATATACTGTTGGATTGGAAGTTAAAGCCGTATCTACTAGAGGTAAGATATTATTTTGACATACAAAAATTGAAATTACTTTTAACACGTTCATCCACACTGTTTGCATTAATCAGGGAAAAGTAAGAATAATGAGGTCACATTTTTTGCATCAATAAGGGGAAAGTCAGATTACCCTGAATAAACATTTTTATATAAATCAAATGCATCTTTTAAGTGAAAATATACTTTATTATATGATAGGTGAACCATTCACCGAGCTTTCATACAGACGCTCAAATTGACAAAGATATAAAGGAAGGTTTATTAATAGACACATTCGAAATGTTAAATTTGCAACAATGCGATAAAAGAAAGATAATAGAAGAGGATAGACAACGAATAAGAGAGAGGCTGCTGCAGGGAATCAACGGCAAAGATGCTAGGTAAATTTTACAACAGAAATTACCACACGAAATAAAATAGTCTTATCCATGTGTAAAGAATAATATTTTAAGACCAATGTGGCAGGTACATATTTCAAAATAAAGTGCTTCACATTGCTGTCTAAAGTTGTTGATTTTGTACTGTTTATAAAATCAACTAATTCTCTACTAAATCCATTAATCTCAGATAAAAGATTTAATTGGTACTCACACTCAGATTTAATTTGAGTTAACGTAATTTCTATGTCCATTGAATAGCTTATCGAACAATGATACTTTGTGTCCAACGAAACTTTATAAAGGAGAAAATGAATACATGCAAAGACAATATAAATGGGAGAATGAGCATATGGGCAACTTTCGACGGATTTATCCATGTGAGAATGCCGAGAAGTATCTTCCCTTCTTTAAACAGACTAGTGCATCAGTATTTCAAGAAACAGCTGCATCTAAAGCACGAGAAGAAGCAGTGAAACTACAAAGAGATGAAAACGAGGTAAGTTTAGGATCACACAAACTTGTCACGTCAAGGCAAAGTGTTAACACAAAATTAACTCTTTGAAAAATCAATAGTTTGAAACAAGGCACGTTTCGTTTTACAGTTGAGAATCAAAGAAGAAAATAGAAAAATATTCGGTAAATGGAGTGAACAAAAAGTGACGCCAGAAAGTCCGAGTTTATTTAAGAAAGTGACTCAAACACATCAACACGTAAAAAGCAAATCTGCAATTGGACTGAGAAGAATGGCACCAACCTCAGCGGTTAGTATAAGTCTGATATGCAGAATGCACCAAGTTTTTTCTGCCCGACTGCGGGATCATGTTTTATGCGTGGAAATAAAAAAAATGTTATATGACGTTCGGCTATAAACGACTTTGTTAAAAATTTGTAAATATTGAATACACCATGCAACGGCAACAATAGATTTTTTGTCAAAGGAAATGGAGATTCACCACGTTCGTTTTATCTGTTTATTTAGATGTTTACTTTCTTGAAATGGTTCCGTCTAGCTTTTAGTTTCATATTGCCAATAGTAATTAGTATCTAAGTGTCCTATGAATTCACATGAAGTCGACTCAAATGAAGAATATACAGATATTCTTTTTTGTCCGGACTACGTGCAGGAAATTCTCATACGGTCGTAAGAAAGTATCAAAGCAGATTTCCTCGCAGTGAGAGTACCAACTACTTTCGTTTGTATTAATAATTACATCCGATTTGTAATCGCGCAAATTGTATTCATTAGACCCTTCGAAGGAACAGCTGGTGTCCAATCAGTTTTGGGTCGACTGTGACCCTGCTACAAAATTTTAAACTTTTCCCGTAATACTCTTACACAAAGTATTCGATGTTATTCAGTTGTTATCTATTACTGTTGCATTTGTGTTATATGCATAATGGTATGCAGGTTGCATTCAACATTTTGTCTATAACTTTTTATCAAAGATTTTATAGTCGAATTTTATGTAACATTTTTTGCTTATTTCCTTTCATAAAATATGATGTCGCGGTTGATGGGAAACCCGTGGATAACACTGAACACGTAATGTTAATATTAAATATCCATAACAGATCTTACATAACACAATCCATTGGGATGAAAGAAGCGTATTTATTATAATAATAATAATAATCTGGTTTTACGGGGAATAAGTAATTGCATAGGATATATCTACAGAGCCATCTGTTTTCTGTATATGTATACCATATAGTTGATTAATCTGATGACCTTAAATAACTCGTAGGTTATTGATGATATTGAAAATGTTTCAAACAAAATTTCGAATACGAATGGAGTTTGAACGGATATTGCAGCAATCAATTCTTTGTGGCCTCGTGAAGTAAAAAACTATTAAATGAGGTTAATCTAAAATAAAATATTTATTGACAAGGGAACATTCCGAGGATAAACGCTGTCTTTCATTTCGACGCGGCATCAATTTCAGCATCAAACACCCCTTCAAAGCCCAGATTAAACTGTCCTTCAGTTTACTGCTCCAGTTTAAACTACCAAAATTATATGGTGACATCCACATTTTTTTCCGTTTTTCCAAAAGTTAACACTGCCTCCGTTTGCTGAAAAAACAAACTTGTTATGCCAATATATAATTCTAAGTTTAAAACCGCGTACTTTTTCTGTCAAGAAATAAACTTTTGTCAATGGACTTTAAACTCTTAAACAATGGACTAATACGCAATTGGAAGCGTCTGCTGAGTACTGGACACTCACTTAAATTTAAAAAAAAAAAGGATGCGCACCACGAAGGTGGCCTACATATTTCCATAAAAAATTGAGACAACAATAAACTGATTGATATATGTCCTTGACACTTTATAACTTTTGTGTGAAACATTTTTGAATCCAATGTATATAGTTCATCGACGGAATCGTCGACATTTTATTCTATCAGCTTCCCTTCTGTAATGTATGAAACAATTCTACATATTTTATTCCCACGTTACCTGAATACATCTGCATACAAATAAACATGCAACTCTTCTATGATAAACTTGTAATATTTAACAAAGTGAAAAACTGAAATTTCCCCAAAACCTAGTTTCAATTATAACTATTTTTATTTAATAATAATCATTTCGTATGATAAATTTCATATACTAAAAAATTTTTTAAAAAGTACGTAGCAGTAGCACATGATAAGCCAAAGTACCATCAATGCTTGTAATATTATAAATCACAATGCGATAACACGATAAATTTCGATCTACAATATATTTAAAATTGAATGAACGTAGCTAACTGAACGTAAATGATACTATATCGATCTGAAGTGTCCACTTTTCCAGAACAACAAAAAAATGACGGTCCCAACGAGTCCAGCAAACATTTTATCCTCTTTTGAGCCTGAAATTATATCGGAAACCGAAGAACGAGAGCGAATAATGGCTTTGGCCCAAAGGGACTTTCTAATAAAAAGTTATGGACTATTGGAACAAATTTATATGGCGATGAAGAAAAATGGCAAGCTAAGCCCGATAGATGAACGGAAGTATGGGATTTACGAAAAAATTGGTTACTTCAACGACTCGCAACTTGGGAGCACAAAATTTCTCAAACTCAAACAAGAGTGTTACAAAAGTTCTTCGCAGACGATGGAAAGGCAGTACGAATCATTCGCAAGTCAAAGATCAGATTACTCTTTTAAAGCAAGTGAAATCACATCCATTATTTGAAGTAAACATTACACATTGCAGCGCAATATTTAAAAGCATAGCTATTAAATAAACTATTCTTTGCAGCGTTAACTGAAATGGAACTTGTTTCGATGCAAATGTTGAATAAAGAACAATGCAAGGTATGTATAATTGATATAGGTTTTCAATATAGCTACGTGGTTTTCGATATATGATAGTACCAGTTTAAAGGACACTCTACTGGATATTGCACTGTTACCATAATATTATAGATTTACGTGTATTTATTACTTACATCCTAATTTACGATCCACTGTATAATGATAGTTTACGTAAATTATAAATTGCCAATTGGTTTGTACAGAATCAAACTGAGAATATTCGCTGATAAATGTATGATAAATGATTTCATTTCTTGCTGCTTATTTAAGAACGCTTACATGAGAACTATCAGCTTGAACTAAAAACTGCCGTATACGATGTCGTGAATCTAATGTAAATTATATGTATTTCTTACCATCGATAATTAAAGGGAATATGATGCTTCAGATTTCAATTTTAGGAAATACTTTTTAAACGGGTAAGACACTTACCCTGGAATGAACAGTATATGTATATTCGCTGAACAAATCTAATTTACCGATAAAATTAGCCATAGTGGACCACACAGTAATGTTGATAAAACGTTACAACGTTACGAGTGAAACATAAAAAGTACTTAAATCTGTACCATGACTTCCAGAATAATTGTTTCACTAGTTGTCAAATTTCTCAAAAAACAGCCGTGAATCCCATGATTAACCTGTAATTATATTCATGTAATAAAAAATTAATTCTTAAAAATGTATTCTATATTCTTAATAATCCTGAAATAATTTCAAGTAACGTAAAATAAAATGGGCGGTAAGTTCCAATACACATACATTAACGTAATATATTCAACAAAGATATGACACTTTCGTATAATTCAGAATTGGGCATTTATATTGTGAATATCAAATTTACATTGTACAAAAGAATGATGTATTTAATACAGTTACTTTCCAAATTGATATATCTACAGACCACTCTGATGATACATCGCCAGTCCTTACAGTTATATGTATATTTATATTTGAAGTCTTAATTTCAATATATCATCACCTAGAAACACTGTTAAATATTACTAGATTATGATCCAATCGTAAACTCCATACGCTGTAATAACATCATCATGTATCTTATATATAAATTTTAGTTTCGACGTTATATCAGTGTAAGTAGTGCAATATGAAACATCCAACAAGTATGCCTTCATGATCGATCAGTATGATATATTTACAAAGTGTATATTCAATTTCGGCATTAGCTTTTTACGAAGATTTTCGATTCGCCATATTTTCTTATGTCTTAGAATTAAAAAGGCTTATGTACACAAAGTCGATAGATATTACTACTTTAGGAGAATTACAAAAACTTCGAGAATACTACAAGATAAATACAGAACAAATGATATATTTTCAAAGTGAAAATAAAAATAACTCAAGTCCAGGATAATATAATCACACAAAAGTCTCGACACATGTCAAATGCATTTGTTTTAGACATAAATGTTACAGGGATTAAGCTTTGCATAAATATAACTCAAGTACTTCTGTTTGCTTTACATTGCGACAAATACATCTTTGCAGTTATGTGAAATTTACGTAAAATCATACAGCCTATTATCTGCATCAGAAAAGAGGGCCCTTGTTTGTAAGTTATAATTCCTTCTTAGTGCAAAGTAAACTATAGTAGTCCATTTCTTGTGCATCGCACGCATATATTTCATTCTGCTAGAACCGTTTGGTACCATTATTATAATTTGCGGTAAGTTGATGACGCTTTTGCATTTACCCAAATATTACGCACCCACAAATGAAGAAGTTATATCTAAATTTTAAGAGTAACAATTTGATGGCGATGAGGCAACACAAAGAATTTCTTAGTTCCTGTAATGTTCTTGAATGAATAATGTGACCAAAATTTTATTACAATCAAAATACCATCGACATTCAATCGTCATTTCCTATAATTTAAATAAACTTTTCCTCTATAATGCGGCAATATTTAGATTAATTTATAGACGCCATTAAATATTAAATTAATAAGTATGTCATGTGTCAAGTAATTTTTTGTTTCCTCCTCAGAACACATTGAGCAATATTATGTAACATATGAACTAGTGTGGCCACAATAATTCAAAGCAATTTTCTATTAAAGACCCTCTCTTTTTCTGTAAAACCACTAAAACTACCGTTTTTTATGTTTTTACTAAAACGTTATTCTTTTTGCAATTTGATTACCAGTATTATTGTAAATTACCCAACTGTCTAAGTATTTGCTTAATCCCCCCATCATATATTTAACTTTTATAATAAAAGCAACGATAAGTGCTATAGCATGACCTTTCTTCCCTTGTGAGAAAAAATAAAAGATATGTGAAGATGGTACTCTATTCGTTGTAATACTAGTATGAGCATTATGTAGTTATAGGATCCTGTATATGTACCTCACATATAATATTTGTTAAAAAACGTTACAATAAAACAAGCTTAGGGCATGGATTATTCCGAGAATCTTAGGACAAAAAGTCACAAATAAACTAACCATTTTAGAAGCCAAGTGACTTACATACACATACTTTTGCGAGTTTACTTGCTAGTCATATCAAATTTATGAATTTTTCTTGAGAACTATGTTATTGATCTATTACAGTACAGATAATAACAACACGAAAACTCGGAAAAGTGTTGGATAGCTAGCATTTGTCAGGGATCTTCATGAAAAACGTCCGCTTAATTCAAGCATTAAATTGTAAAATGATAACTAGCTATATATCATATACACATAAAAAACTATACAATCCGTGGACTCAAAATTCTATGTTAGCTGCCGACGGAATTCGTTTTTTTTTTAAATTTTCTTATATTAATTTTTGCCTGACAATGGTATTCAGTTCTTTTCATTGTTTACATTATCGACACTGAAAACACTGCAGATGTCACAAGTATCTTAATGCCATTAATCGAAACGTGTGTACATCTTATACCGTAACTAAATCGACAAGTTTCTGATGGAACTAAAAGAAACCCTCACTATTATTCGTATAGTGCACATATGCAGAGGCAACGTTAACGAAACATCTAGAATAACTAATTTGTCAAAATAATATACTTATTACAGATTACAAAATTGTTTAGTAATTTGTACTGCAATTCCCTCTGCACCATTTTTATATTGGAAGAAATCATTGCATATAATATTTGTGAGTATTACACCCCATACATGCACTTATACAGGTATATAATAAATTATATAAACCGAACATTATACCGTTTTTAACTCTAACTGAAACAAAACAATTTCGTCAAATTATATTAATGGGTAATCGTGATGTATGTTTTGTTCGTATAAAAATTAATTTAGAAAAATACAAATTGTTTTGAAATACTAACGGCAAACCATGGCAATATATTGGCAATTAGATATTTGTATTCTTATTTCATGAGCACAATTTGTACCTGTCAATTTTCCGTTTATTGTGATATTAAACTATTAAAATATTAACGAAATAACATGTATTTTTCAATGTGTGTAAAGTAAGATAATAAAAAGTAACTTAGTCACATGACGAAAATAGAACTATGTATAAATGTTTTTCCAAAAATACAGTCTTTACAAATACTTCGAGAAAAACAATCTATACGTTTTTCTTCATAAGGGACTAAGCATTTTTTTAACTATTTTACTTTGTACAAACAGAAAAGTGTGTGATATATACTGTAGATATTTTTGAAAATTTACTTATATTCACCATTTCGTGTCAAAAACTGTATGAACATTATTTATTGTTATCCGAAATCAAAATCATAAACTGTTTGAAAACATCAATACCATGGTTTATACAAAATATTCCACATTAAAGTACAAAAACAAAAATATAATTAGGTGCACTTAAAACGGAGAGAATGGTTGAGATTTTAGTTTTCAACAAATTAAAAGCTTTGCAAAGAATTACCATGGCGTTATAGTAATTTTTTGAAGTATTTACTACAATCTACCTGATCTGAATAATCATGTAAAATGCGAATATGAATTATCTGTATGTACATAATACATATCAATAAGTAACGTATTACGTGTTCGAAAACATTTTGAAGAAGGTTAATTAAATTTAAGCTAGCGAAATAAAAATTTAAAAAAGTTGTTAGCTAATAAGTTTAATAAACCAGCCATTGTCCCCAAAACATAATAATTGCAAAGACATGTACAGAATGCATACGAGTCAATTTAATAAATTTGTATCGTTTTAATTACTACAAAGTGAAAATTCTTTTTCTGCACTAATTTATTTAGATTTATTTAAATTGATTTAAAGTTTTTTTAAGGCCAAGTCTAATTTGTTCACAGGTTCAAAGATGATCATCTTGCCAAATAATGAATCTACTGCATATAAAACTGCAAATAAGATGCCAATAAAAAATTGACACAATCATAGCATTACACTGTTTCCACAAACATAAATAGAACTACATTTTGTGAACCATACATATTTATATATTTCAGAAGATCAGCTTTGCTAATATAAAATATCTTGAACCTATTATAATTTTAAGCAATGTGTGGTGTCTGTTTTAATATAAAACTGTATCATAATAATCATGATGTTTAAAAACAGAGTATTGTGTAATAAAAGCATCCCGCACCTCACTCAGTTCATAACAAATGTTGATAAACACATGAATTTTTATTTCTCTAATAGTTTATGAACGTTATAATTCCCACCCTGAAGCGATATATATGTGTCTATCGAGAACATTGGTCATGTAATCCAGTTTATATACAAATTTAATTGAAACAAAATTGTTCACAAAGTAAAACTTATATCATGAACCAATTTCAAAAGATAATGGTTCAATAGATGGTTTTCTTTGTAAAGATAAGAAAAATTTGTATGATAAAAAGAAATTACCAGGATTTCATACACATGCCTAATATCGATTATAGTTTTATGTACAGTATTACGGACATACTTTTATCATTACCACTGCACTATATATGCCAAATGCATTGAGATACTTGTTAAACTTGAGTTAATTGCTCTTAATAGATAAGAGTTTGAGCGTTAAGTCCTTCAATGCTTTCATTTTTCCACTAATATTTTAACAACCCATCTTTCATTTTCTACTAAACAATCTGCCCCACATTAACATCGTTGACGTCACATTGGTGTTTAAAGTAAATTTATACCTTAAAGATGTGCATTTAGTAAATTTTATGCCGAATTAGATCCATTCTTCATTTTTCATGGAAGTGAACCCAGTATCATTAACAGATTCCGAATTTGAAATGACATCCAAACAACATTCTTGTCTCAAATGTTCTCCAAAACGGTTTGTAATCACACCTAACCTCTCAACAAGTTAATGCTAAATTATTAACAAACAGCGCATCTTTATATTTCTTATACAACTTTGCCATATTCATATACACGTGTGCAGGCGCACGCACATGTGTGCTAACAAACAGTCACTCGTGCGTCGCAGACACGACGGGTAAAGAAATGTTATGGTTTAAACTTTACCAAAGGTATGTTTTTCGAATGTAAGCACTTATCACACACCCATTCTGCATATACTTCTTGTGTTAACAGTTGGTAGGCTGTTTCAGACAAGCCTGTACATCCCCTATGAATTAAAACAATAAGTTGAAATATGGAATGTAAACAAAAGTCAATATCGTTAATTAGATTATTAAATTACCTGTGAAACCAAAAATTGCAGCCTGACTCACAAAGAATTGCTTGGTCATTGTCATGCACTTCTTTGTGACAAACTCCACAAGGGTATATAGGTGGTGCATTAGGATTTTGTGGATTAAAAACCATAGGTTGATCAGGTGGGTATATCTGAAATACAAATACATTGCTCACATGTGCCGAAAGAAAAAACAGAAACGGAATTAAAGTTTATTGAATCAAATATGTCAAAAAACAGTGCAAGTATGTATTTCCCAAAATGTTGTCATACTCAGGGGTGCATTATGCTGGACAAAATTACATTATATATTATTATTCTAATTCCGTTTTGAATCGCTTGTATTTTCTGCTATCATTTATGCTTCGGTAAAAAACACTAATATGAAAGCTGTGTTACGGTATTGCTTTCATGAAATATATAAAAAAATATCATATTGTATTATTAAAAAAATTTAAATGGTGTAATTTACCTTCCCTGCGGAAACTGGCATTGGTTTTGGCCCCATTCCAGGTGGCCCTTGAAACCCATGTGGTGGCATTGATCCTGACATGTTCATCGGATGACCCATTGGTGGACCTCCACCCATATTACTGGACATCGAACCCATTGGTCCACCCATGTGACTCATTTGATTATGATGACTAATATTCATATTGGACATATTGTTCATGGGCGGTCCTGGCATGTTCATATTGTTAATTTGATTCGGCCCAGTCATATTCATAGTATTTGACACCATGGAGCTCATCGTTGTCATGGGACCATTCATAGGCCTTCCTAAATTGCTAAGATTAGATCCCATGTGATTCGGATGAGGCTGAGATCCATTATGTCCCAATGGACTGTTGACATTATTCATAGATGGTCCATTTAGTGGACTGTTAGGTGGTAAATGGCTATTCATATTATTCATATTCATTGGACCATTAGGCATATGATTAGATCCTCCCATAGTGTTCATTGGAGATCCTAAAGGACCTCCCATAGGACTACCCATGCTATGTCCCATATTGTTCATAGGACTTCCCATGGGCCCACTGTTCATGTTATTCATTGGACTACCCATTGGTGGGCCACTGAGTTGTGAATTTGCCATGTGACCCATATTCATGTGATTGTTCATAGCATTCATTGGACCAGGGGGCATATTAGGCCCCATATTGTTCATAGGGCTCATACCACCTATTGGTGCATGATTCATAGGTGACATTCCACCCATGTGGTTCATATGATTTGTCATAGGTGAATTTCCCATTGGACTCATACTACCCATGTTATGAGCCATCATAGGGCTCATTCCACCTATAGATGTCAAAGGACTCATCCCACGCATGGGTGGTCCACCCATATGATGTGGATGATGGGGATGCATATGTGGTGGTCCTCCATGTATCATTGGACTTTGTGTTGTCTGTGGAGGTGTATCATCAAAAGGGTTACTGGCCACTATTGTATCTCCATAGCCCGTTAAAGGTGGTGGAAGTAGATCCTACAAATTTTAATGAACCATGTTAGAAATTAAATATATGAGGAAAATATTTGACACTAGTAAGTACAATACGACGCATTACCTGCACAGTTGGTGGTTGTTGTGGAGGTGGTTGGGCAACATTAGTATTTGTGCGCCTCTTTTTCTTAGGATTTGCACCCGCAGGAGGTGGTGGTGGAGGATGGGGGTGAGCAGAAGTTTCAGGATGTGGGGCACTGGGTCCCATGTTCACACCCATGCCCATACCCCCTAAAGGCATCCTTGCAAAGGGTGGCATGCCTGCAATATTGTGGCTCATCTCCTCCGTTCAATTCCCTTATTTTATCATGCCGTTTCCCCACCACTATGGCATTCGATGGCAAGTCAATATTGCTACTCTGCTAAAATAAAAAATAAACCATATCATGAGTATTGATAAATTTAATGTTAATACTGTTAGTGTTGTTTGTCTGTTCTTTGACTTTATATTATTTCTTCCTCAATAAGGTTTCCTTTTTTATTTATGTTGCCCAATTGTTCTCATTGGAATATCACTTTTCTATGTTAATAGCAAAAACATTGCTTAAAATTCTTGACATAATTGTTTTAATTAACAAGATATACATATACCGTTTATGGCTAAAAACTATCATATGTGTTTTGACGGACAAAGTATAACCAAATTATTAGCCTAGTAAAAATTACATATTATAATCATATACCAGATTATGCTACATATATAAATAATCTCTAGAGGTAACTTTAAAAAATATTTAAGTAGAAGGTAAAGGATATTATGAACCAACACTAAATATTTATAAATGAAGGGTACATTTAGTGACTATAGTTCTCCAAACCCAAAGATATTAAATAAAGAATAATGTTCTACGTCAGATATCTAATAGTGACCCTTTTTCATTATTATAATAATGTTCCTTTTCTAATGAAGAACAGAAAAAGTAAATACAGGATACAAATTAATTTACGATTGCACACCATTATTCATATGTTAAAATCAAAGTACGTAGTTTCTGACATATCTAAAACTAGTAAAATATAAAACCATTATATATAGAAAAAGCAAATTATTATTTTCATACACATTAATTTCAATATAATTCAAGAATATATAAGTAAAGGTCCATATTATAAGGCAAATCTAGTCTATTTACATGTGTTATTGTCACTACAAGAGGCATTCCGAACGTTTTGTTGATAAAAAACCAAAAAATACTCGTAAATAAAAGACATTTGCGGCGTTTAATGCGATATAAAAAATAGAAAACCTTTGAGAAAGAAAGCAAAATAAAATCAGCCGATGCCAGTTGCTGAGACCAACCTAACCTACACTTTTTTCCAAACCCTGTTAAAGAAAGAGAAATATACTGAACCAACGACATCGTATGGATGCTCAAAAGGACTTTAACATCAAGCAGAAATGTTATTTCACCACTTACCTGTTCATTATATTTGGCAAGATATGGATGAACGCATACTTGAAGCGTTTTTTCGGTAAAGACCAAACATGAATCGTATCGTGCGTCTAGTTAACTTTAAAGCAGTGGGCAATATGCCGAATCACTCTTCCGTCTTTTCTCCTTCGAGTCACATATTTCACAGTAGCACGAGTATGTTACACCTTACTAAACGTTCGCACCGATCACGACGAATAATCGTGGATGTCAAAAGTATTTGGAGTAATGAAGCGCACGCTAGTACTTCAGGTCGCCATTGTCGCGTTACGCGTGTCCCTGTAGTTGTGTTGTCGCCTGCGTAAGTTATTTACCCGACTGTACAGATGGCGCTGTATGCGCTGTCGCGCATTTTCATGCGTCCATTATGCGAATTAACGTGTAGGTGTATTTGCAAATTATCAATAATTTACAACACTGACAAGCGTCATCGATTGGATTATCTCGTTTACATAGTCGTATTTTCTGCAATTGACTTTAACTAGAACTATATTGTATTCGAATACGCAAGTATAAGGTTGCATAAGAAATATTTGTATTAGTATACACAATTTCATAGTTACTTAATTATACCAATACATTCGTAATCGCTATTTTGTGTAATACTTTCACCTACAATTTCAAAAACCATTACTTATTTATAATACATGTAATGCAATGTTCCACTGTAAATTAAACGTGTAATAATATCCCTACTGATTTGTGGTTGTTGCAAAAATTACGTTGATAACAATATTTCGCGTATGAAGAACACATTACAATCAAGACCACGCTCTAAAAATATATGTTTCGCAACACTATAAATGCGATAATACATGATAAATTTTTAATAAATCCTGCCACGCAGTGTCTGCTCTTGTAAATGTAAAATGCTTTATTATCACTCCGAGAGGTATTTTAAGTGGTTTAAAAAACACGTATGTATGTTTTCGAACCGTATTAAAAATGTAATAATTTTAATGACATCTAAAGTAATATAGTACAGTGAAATAATTATTGCATATTTGCAACACAATACATTCGTAACGTGGACAATATTTCGAATTTTATCTTTACATACCTACGTCCCTATATAATTGTGTTTTCTGTCCATGCTGTTTCTGAAGTTACCCTCGACTCCACTACAATCTGTGCACGTCACTTTAATTATTTGAGTCACGTTAGTAAGTTGGTACATGGCTTAACAAGTGGAAAACAGACCATGCTTATTGCAGAGTTCGCTTTGTACTAACATACACCGTACATTTATAATCCAAATTTCTAAACCGATTACTCAGTTTGTAATCTCTTGTAAAAGCAGATGAACGCATATTATACTTAGTTCTTTATCACATTTTTAGTCATTTTTTCATTTCCAGGAAAACGCTCAAAATATACGCAATTCACTTGTCCGTTACAGTCACGGACATTAATCATGTTGAAAATTATACACACATTTATTATACCTTTCGCATTGTATAAAAGATAGAAGATATTCATATTATTCCCCAACCAGAATATTAAAAATAGGTTAATAGCATTAATTCGAACTTCTTGTATTGACTATTCACTGGTACGTACTTCGGTCATAATCTAGTACCTACCACAAGTGTGGTCGCTGTATACAGTATTATAGTTTCCGCAGTAAAGAACAATGTGCGCTTATCGTTCCATCATTGAATTTCGCCACTTCGAATGTATGCCTTCGCAGAACCAAAGTGGTTGAACTTGGTATTCTAGGTGACGTGAGTCCGGAAACTGGGACGTTACCGAGGTAAAAAGAAGACAAACCCACCCGCACGATGTTGCAATCAACAATCACATGAATGGATTCCGCAAAAAGCGATATGCCTCAGACAAAAACGGCGTGCCAATCAACCCATCGCGCAGGCATGCGTGTGCTGAATAATAAATTGCCGATTTGCACAAATTATACAAGGGGGATATCGAGAGATCATATGGTCCGACGTGACTATCGTGATCCCTATCTTGATCCCCTTCACTTCTCTTGTAACCTTCAATGTGTTATCCGTAACATCTATCTCCTTGCGAAAAAATTGCTGTTTGCGATTCCAATTTTAATGTTCCCTACAACAAAATTTTAATTAATTTACTCTCACACTGTGATGATTAATAATGTTCTAGATCTTTCAGGAAATCAGATCGTTTAACGTACTATTCTTTATGTTTCATTATGAAAGTGCTATGACATAATCAGTTTTAAAGAGTTGTACTTTACGCAAGTACTGGGGAGTTCCGAAAAAACTTTGCAAGTGAAAGTTTCATAAATGTATGAAATTCATTATCGATTTCAAGATAGGATTAGACTTTACAGATCTCTGTACAACTACCTGGAAATACGTTTTATTTCCCAAGCTTTTTATATGGTCGTACCTGCTCGGTATTGCAAATAAAAGAATAATTTGTTTTAACGGTACATAATAAAAAATATACAAATTGCAAGTAATATTGCAGTTTATTAAAAGCATTATAAAATTAGTCATTAACTCTGGAACATTAATCTCCAAATTTGGATAAATGGATACTTTAATGTTTATTATTGTCATAATGCATCCAGATAATACATTTTGCAAAAGGAATAAGGTTTTAAATCCAGAAATAAAGAAAGAAACGATAACGAAATACAATAACAATAACGAAACGAAACGGAGAAATAAAGAAACGATTTGAAACATACGCCTCAGGACTGTAAGGAATAATCTAGGTTTAATAACGTTCAAGCAAATAATATTTTCTATCTTTCTATGAAGTACCAGTAATGCTCCTTTTGCACCTTGTTTACTTAACTGCAATAGATTAGCTCTATAGCTTTTATGGTAAATGTTTTTGCATATCGTTCCAAACTTTCTCTTTTATAACGCGGCTTCGTTTGGATCTATTATGTATTATATTATGAGACATACTCATGAGGCGTAAGGTCCACATTGGAGGTGAATGTGCTCACCGACTACTTCCGGGAAACACATACACCACTGACTTCATTTAGCAAGATCGAAGAATGTTACTTTTCCTACTTTCTCTCTTCCGAATGGTCAGACATTGCGTTCGGCATACTGTGACACGTTCTTATGAACTTTCACCTCCACTTATCGCACTTATAATCAACCACTTCATTCACCAAGTATGATAATTGCATGCATGTATGGGCAATTTAAGTGAAACGTGTACGAAATCGTCTTTAGTAAGTCTTTTTTCGTTGTCATTTGCCAAACATCAATTTCTATCTGGACAGAACTCCATTAGATTTTATTTCATATAGGTACTCAGGTCTCGCGTTAATGGACCGGTCATTATAGCCAGGTTATAGAAGGATTTTTAAGAAACGGGTTTGCCGGTAATTGCTCCTTACTTTTATACTGTAGATTGTAACTGTCGATTTGTGTTAATGGTCATTAAGGGATTCCCTGCCGACCAGCTCTTACACGTCTACATGAGATAAAATAACTTTACAGTAAATCTGTTTCCAAATTTAAGACAGTTTATAAAAAAAGCAGTTGGCCATTGTAATCTTAATACATACTATTGGCTTGTCCGGAAAGTTCGTGCCGATTTTGAAGGGGAATTGAAACACAACGCATTTAATGGATTTTCATATAAATTGGATTTTGATATTTCTAACATTTCTACTAATTTACGTGTCGTATAACCAGGGTTATTCTCGATCAGTGTTTTAAGCTGATCTTCAACTGCGGTGGAGGGCCTGCCCGGGCGTTCTTGATCTTCAAGGTTGAAATTACCAGCTTTAAACCTAGCAAACCACTTCCGCACAGTTCTTTCAGCTACAGCACCTTTGCCGCAAACAGCGTATATCTTGTTTACCACTTGTGTGGGCTTTTTGCCTTTTCGGTAAAAGAAAAGCATTAAATGCCTACAATGGACCTTATTTGCTTCCATATTCAAAGGCGTATAAAATTCACAAAAATGAACGTGTCGTAACCAAAATTGTTTCCAAACATGCCTGAAGTACCGTCTTTTAGAATACACATGTCACATCTCATTTGTTTTTTATCATTTTGATATATTCAAACCTGTCCTTATGCCACCTATAGGAAAACGGCACGAACTTTCCGAACGACCCACTATATTACAGTAGAAGTTAAGGATTTCATTGTCAGCCCTTTACAAAGTCGTCCATTGTTATCTCTTTATTTTTATTCGTCATGGCGTAAAAGCAAAACTACAGTACCGTAAAGGTAAATGATAGGGGCGTATATTTTTATTCAATATTTAATCTGAACAAAACGTAGTAATGGAATATTTTCAATTAGTATGTACCAGAATTGTGTAGATAAAATTCGTTGTTTAGTTCGCCATTTGTCAACGTTTTCCAAGTGCCTACGTACGTACCTACATAAGTGTATAAACATTTTTAAAGAACATTCCTTTAACAAACTTCTAACTGTTCAATTGAAAACAATGAAATTTCAATTGAAAACATTGAAAACAACTTCCAACTGTTCACTTGAAAACAATGATTACATGCACATAAAACATTGACGTGCGGTGTGTTTTGGGTGAACTTTGGAACTGCTGAGTGAAAAAGTAACCAAATAAACTGTGCGGACAGACGAGACAGCGAGGTATTATTTTCCGATGACGGCAATCAATCGTGTTGTAGGTTCTGCCCGAACGATTGAATTGTCTTGGAGCGATTGACCGGTCAGATACCTTTCGACAACGGCAATAGAAGAGTAGGTCGGTCGAAGTAGGGGCGAGAAAAAAAGAATTGGAGAAAGTCGCCAGGAAAAAGGATTCCGAAGGAGGTAAGGAAAAAAAAAGAACTTTCAACACATCGCCGGGGAATCCCCTTGGCGCCGCAAAAGCTCACGCGACCGAAAGTGGATCGACGAATCGTCCGTGTAATCTTTATCGGTACAGCGACGATTTTTCCCTGCCGTTCAGTTTCACTGTTCTACCTGCTCTCTCTTTTCTCATCTGAACTCAATGGGCTGCACTTCCAGCATACAGCAATAAAACATTTCAACTAATCCTCGCATCAAAAATCCTATCTAATTTGCATCGTTTAATACTGGTTTTCTTTGTCGAATCGATTACAAACTTAATAGGACCTTCTCGTCCAAAGATATCATTATAAAAATTTACGTTTTATTGTAAATTATTGTCGTCTCACACACAATACATAATGCAATGATCTTCTGTGTTAAGTGACCATTGTTAATGTGTTTTTCATCCTGTTTTGGATATCCTAAGATTAACTTTGACACGATCTGGAGAAAAGGAGACTTTTCTGTAAATAATAGACTAATCAGAGCAATTTCTTGGCTTCTACGTCGTCCGTTTTCTATGTTTCTAGAAATAATTTATACCACATTTGCCAGCGGGCGTTTGAAGGAAAAAGTTCACACTTTTCAGCATTTGAACGCCAAAGAGAGTGATCGCGCTCCTATTTATGTTTTACATACGAGAAATACCAGTCAGCCGTCTCGCGCTCACTTTTCATATCAGAACTCCTTTCTCTTGGCCCGCCACCCAATATTGTTCTTTACTTAATATCAATATACAATTATTTAATATATGATAATTAATGAAAGACTAGGCGTATACATATAGTTTTTCCGTGCATTAGCATTGTGTCCATTGTCTCGCGTGACATTTGTTTTACATTCTTGGGACTTCTCGTGGCACTCAAACGGTTAATAAGATAGCGACTATAATCCTCGTGTGCAAACAATTTACTTGCAGCCTACTTTATCGGAAGAACCGCGTCATCATTCTCTCCCTTTTCTCGTTGGGAAGAGCTTAATCGTATTTCATGAGAGGTCAACGGGGGCCTTCCCTTCTTTTTTTCTCGATTTGACGTTGTTATCTTT
Organism: Hedychridium roseum; assembly: GCA_963989215.1. Classification (NCBI taxonomy): domain Eukaryota; kingdom Metazoa; phylum Arthropoda; class Insecta; order Hymenoptera; family Chrysididae; genus Hedychridium; species Hedychridium roseum. The sequence continues at coordinate 3,415,811 of OZ022304.1, read as the reverse complement.
GTGGAAGCGCGCTCGCGCACGTTCGGCTACACAAATGCGCGGATTCGTCTCGAACGTGCCGCATCGGCCACCCATTAAATCCGCTCGTTTATCGGAGTTTCGAGTTCGCTGTCTTTCCCTCCTCTCTCACTCGTTCAGACGGATCGTCGCCGGTGTCCCGTGTTCACAGCGGGGTGGGGCTGCTGTAAAAAGGCAAACTAAAGAAAGGTATAAATCGGCGCGAAACGGGAAGGGTTGCGTTTGTTCAACAGGACGGGACGATAGTGGCATTTAAAAGGGAATGCACGTAGACCGTTCTTCCTACTGCTATCCCGTAGGCATATACGTTTACTCATGCGTCGATTCTCCCCTTCCATGGCGGTCGAAGAGCGTGAGGAGAAGTGCTCCCACAAGCAACTGCTGCTATATATAATATGTATATGTACATCGTGCCGTTCCCTGCAACGTCCACTTTCGTTTCATATTTACCGCTTAAGCAGAGAAACGCTGCTCGTGGACCGAAGCTTCAGTGTCTTCCGAGATTTCGCTGTGAAAGGTAGCACCGGGCTCTATCAAACGGCAGCCACTCCGTTTCCGGGTTTAATAAACCGCCCGCCTATCAGTCTATCCGTTTCCATTTCACGGTAGAGCCACCTGCTCCATTCTATCGGCAGTCAGTGGCACGGCTAACGCCGAATAGGATATTTGTCAAGGGACGCTCGGTGGCCAACAAGATTTATATCCGATAAAACCATCGCCAGGAACCGGCAGACGCGGATCAGCGAAAGTACTTTCACCATGGGTTTGGCAATCAAGGTGAGTGACGAACGCGCAACAGGTAGATGTACACGCATGCTCTCTGCCTTTACACTTGCACGTAAATGACGTTTTAAGTTTATGAATATTCCGGACAACCCTCACCCTTCAAAAGCCAAAGATACGGGTCGTTTGAGTTTGTGACCTCGCATGTGGGGTGACTCCGTCAGCAGTAGTAATTTGCCTTAACAGCATAAAAATTTGTAACCCTAGTAAGTCGTCGGCTATGACATTTATTTGAACGGTCGTTGTGATTTTTTTATGCACATTGCATGAAGCGAAAGAAAATTAGTATACGTATTAAAATTATTAAAGCACAATTATTAAAATGTAGACGATAGCTGCAACATTTCTCTAAACAGTCTTTATAATCTTTTTATGCGGATTTTTCAAATTGAAATAAATTTAGTGTAGTTATTATTAAAATTAAGGAAAAAAGTATGATACATAAAGTCATTTACAAGTTAGACATAAATGTGTTTGATAATTCTGTAGGCTGTTGACAGTAATCGTCAGAACACATTTTGCTATATCATATAATTAGCAAAAAACTCGGTTAGATTCGTTTCATCAGAAAAAGTAATGAAATGATGATGTGTACTTGGAAATGCCGTAATAACCTTCTACGCGTGCTGTGTACTGAATACATGATCGTTAAATGAATAAAGAACTGCTGATTGCGAGAGTTGAAGATACGTTTGCAATGCAATCGAAAGTGGTATGCTTTGGTGTGACCTGTTTTATAGAGCGCAACTAACGGTTATTATGTGCAAGTGTCGGTACTGCGAAGATAGAATGTTTTCTTCAAACAATTTATTGAAATTATTTACTATGCTAATAGCACCACTAATAAATTTGATACATTATTTAGTCGTTCCGGTATTGTGATTATATCAGAAAGCGTAACAGGAGACGATTGCAAAATTATAAGAAAAACTTGAAATATTAAGTACCAATTAAAAGTATTAATATACACATTAAAATGACATTCTACATATATTCCGAGAAACAGAAAGTTATAACAAAAATAATAATAGCGCGATGATGCCCAGCGTCATCGCAGGTATAATACCGAGAATCATGAAATTTCGACACGTTGTAGAGCTACGTGGAAATTGGTCAAGTTTCATTGGCAGCGATATAACATTATACGTGAGCCATAAACAGGAGATGTGGAAACATTGTTTGACCAGAATTTTAAGTGGTTACGAAAAATACGCCAAGTAATACTGTTAATGCCTGGCAAATGAACCGTTTTCATCAGACCATAGAATTTCATGCGCGGAGATAACTAGCATTGCCGTCATATTGAATCGTTCAAAATGTGGAGTGTAATGAAAATATACGTTATATGAAGATACAAAATTTGCTGAAATGAAGACAATCTATGTTGAAGCAGTGAATCCTTCGTTTATTGTATGTAAATTTTTTTTGCATCAAAGTGTTACTTCATAAGGTAAATAATATTTAGAGATGGTAAAAATAGGTAGACCTTCACCATCGCTCATGCCCGACAGTCTTCACAACATACATTTAAGGGGCATCAATCACGTGTTAACATGATCGCTTGAAAGTTACCGCGTAAAGTTTTGTAAGATTTTCGTACTTTTCGCACACTATTCTAAAGGGGACACGAGTATAAATAATAACCGTAACCACGTCAGTTAATGGAAACCGTTGATGCTTGCAAAACAGTGGAATATTGATTAGCGAATACGTGCCTATGAATGAATCGACTGACACACTGAGGCTTGGAAAATCCAGCCAACTATTATACCCGCTAATAAAATAGCCTTTCATAGTACGACCCACGGAGGTAAATCAATTGTTCATTGACCGTAACAGCTTTTAACGATCTCACAAAATATAGACGAGCGTAGAGACGAACGTGATTCTAGCGCGATAGCTATGTAATGCTTAAGCAATTACAGTTGGCGCCATTACTCCGACATGACAGTAATAAAATCGACATCGCGCGCATTTGACATTCAGAACAGCCAATAATTCTTCTAATCGACGGCGATGCACGGAAGTAAGCGGTTTGCGAGCCCACCGTGCCCGCGCCGAATCTACAAATCATTCGAAATCCTATGTGTACATGTATGTACAAATATGACCACGGGTTGATTTAGAGTGGCGTACCATGATTATCAAAGTTCTCCGATGAAATCGAAATTTTCTCGTGAACACGCTACCGAAGTTTTGCAGAATGCTAAATGCTAATGGTACATTATATTCACGTTATCAGCAAGTTCCGAAATACCTCAGAGATCTGACAAGAAGTAATTTCGCTTTTTACAGCAAGGAAGTTTATCATTGAAATTAATGACGATTTTTGTCGCAAATTTACAGGCGTAACTGAGAGCTCTAAACTTTGAACCAGATTCTATGATTGAAGAAAAATCTACGGCACAATAATTTTGCATAATGTACTTCAATTAGAATTTCGCTCGCAAATCACAAGAGTAATTTCATTAGCACAGTATCAGTGACGCAAGAAGATGAGATACGTCTTTTAATATACATGAAACTTTTAAAAATAGGGTTAATTTGAAGGCGGGCAAGAACTGCCGGCCGCGGACGCAGCTGGTTCTCTGCAAAAGACATCCTAGCTACAGGAATTTATGCATAAGGATATATTTGGCCGGATAAAATGGAAAAAGGGCAGCTACATTATCGCAATCTGGGTACGCGTGTGTGAGCTCGGCGGTGTGTCGGCGCAATAAACCTGCGTGGCTCGGTGCCACGGCTGGCGACAAAATAATTTAAAAGCTGGGCAAGTCGTCAGCCGCGGTACACATACACAGAAAACCTGTGGCCCGGCGAAACAGGAGCGTGTCGAAGCGCAACGGGGTGTTCGGGGTTTACGGAGGGCTGACAAACAAACCAGAGGTTCAAGCTACGTGCATACCGTCGTTGCTCTACCGACGTTACCGCTTGTTTATCCCTGTTTGCTTTGGCTGCTCTGCCCGACACGCCGTTCTGTCGTTCAGCGAAGCAGCCCTTTCCCACAGTTCTCCTCTCATATTTTCTGACGCTCCTATCTTTCTATCTCTCGTTTTCCAACTACCTCGACCGTCGTCGCGCTGGCATACTTATTGTTAACCAGCTGTGTGTTTGCTAATTCCGCCTCATTTACCAGCACTCTCTGCTCGCAAACATAGGTTTCTTTCTTTTCTACAGTCCTGCTATTGACATCGAAGATATTCAGCTTTGTTTATGCAGAACGCTTGCGAATACACGAACGGAATCTCCGGTAATTTGTTTGCCTGCTTTTCAAATGCCAATTCACCACAAGGGTAATTACAATGTGTCAAATACGATGGGTTATTTATTATGAGACTGATGGGAATAAGTTGCTTTATCAAATTACTTGCTAAACGGAAATGTTTATTCACTGATTACAATTCTAATGTAAAGGAATTAACGTCAGTCTTCCTGATATTCAAATTTGCCGGATATTGAATCGGGGTGTAGGAAATTTCCTGCCGGCATTTTCTTCCAATAATAGTGACATTTTCTACCTTTTGCAGATCTTTTTCGTACTGGGCTGCAGCATCGTGGTATGCAATGCTCTCCCGCAGTCGGATGAATCAAAATCGCGAGTCTCCGATGAACAACTGAATATAGCCTTGAGCGATCAACGTTACTTGAGGAGACAGCTGAAGTGCGCTTTGGGAGAAGCTCCTTGTGACCCAGTCGGCCGTCGTTTGAAAAGTACGTCCTCCTATGTAGACAAATGATCACTCTTCCCTCCGATCTTTCCACCAACCCATACCAGGCCAGTGTCGTAATATTCCGATTACATGCTGGAGTTCCCCCTCCTTGGGGAACGTCAGAATGGCGAAGAAGTTACTCGGCCGTTCGTGTCGTTGACAGATACTCGTATAGCAACTGCCTCGACAACTCTGTGTAGAAAAACAATCGGGCCACGTAAACGCACGGAACACCAAAATGGAATTCCCCAATTTCACCTGGTTTCCAGTAAAACCACTTTTAAATGTACGCTTATAGCGTAGGCTTTCAAAACGAAATTGAACTAGATCTCGTACTTTCATGAATATACAATTCGCTGAAGTTTTGAAATGGATAGGTTCTTTATGTATTGCTTTGAAAAGTCGATAGAGCGGTTTTATTAAACAGACGAGCTACAATAAGCACAAAAAACCCCAATGGATGAGCCTATTAAATGGTGACTGAATAGAGGTGTACGGAATTCTGTGTAAAAAGCCATCCAAGCATTTACATGAATAATAAATTTAAGTTCAACATTTGGCGAATCTATTTCCCTTTGATTTCGTATGAACTTTTTCCAAAAACTGATGTTCAGTTATTATCAAATTTTACCATGCATAATTAATTTCATCTTCGTCACATTTCTCTACCGAAAACACATGTGAATAAAAGGTATTCGACAGAACTCCGAATTAGGGATTTATTGTTCTGATAGAAAATTCACTTCACAATTTTCACAATTGGGCTTCTTTGAAAGTTCGAGAAATGTGGTAATAAAAGGTTGTGATGCGCACAGGTTTGGCGCCGCTGGTCCTTAGAGGTGCCTGTCCTCAATGTAGCCCCGAGGAGACCCGTCAGATCAAGAAGGTCCTTTCTCACATTCAGAGATCCTTCCCGAAGGAGTGGTCAAAGGTGGTGCAGCAATACGCCGGGGCTTAGTAGGACGGCAGACGCAAAAAGGTAATGGAACGACGTCAAAAGATACAATCGATTGAAAATGTGGACGACAACAGTGAAATAAAAGCTTGACATTTACCATCAATGGTCGCTAAATCGAATGTTTTACAACGTTTGAAATCGTGATATCGATGTTATTATTAAAGGCGCACTCAGCAGGTAGAAAGTGCCGGGAAAATGTCAAGTAAAAATGGTTTTTCTTATATGTATAATGTTGTTAAATTTATACTCGTATGTATTCTGCCTGTATCGCGCTAGTATTAATGAAACTTGTTCATACATACCCTGATATTTATATATTATAAATAAAAATCTCTTGATTAGTAAAACCTGTATTTATTTCATGGACCAACCCGACTTTTTTATTTGAAAAGATTCAAATGAGAGAAATGGAAATGAAGTCAACAATACGACTATATGGTTCTTTATAATTCACTATAAATCAGGGCAATGATTGATATTCATAATTGTTGGTAAAATATTTCACTAATATAGTTGTTTTTCGTGTTTTCTTGCTATCAAAGCATATAAGTCTTTTAATTTACTCCAGAGTTTTTTGCGTGATTTTCATAAGGAAAGATCTTTTCACGAATGATCCGGAAGTTATATAGAGTATGTGAACCGTAATTTCTTACTTTTTGGGTCACATTAGCTGAAGATAATCAGGTGATGCAAACTAGTCTCGCCGTTAGCGACTATGAACATCGACAAATCGTCACTCATATCGTGAATACTTAATCAAGTTTACGGTGAATTAATGACAATCAACAAGTTGCTAATTATTCAGAACATAATTCACGGCGTACAGCTTGACGCCGCTGATTATTCCTTAGTTTATGGTTACATCGTAATGTTACCAACATTATGTATTCCAGACGCATTTTGTATTTTCTATTCAGTTGATAATAAGTTTCCAATCACCGACGACGTTTTGTAATACAGCAGTGGTTTAAAACCGCCGGCAAACCGCATAAACTTTTCTGAACTACTTAGTTTTAACAGTAAAACAGCGCATTCAGATTATTATTTTTCTCACAGTGATAATTAAATTTCATGTGCATTAACATGCTACGAAATACTTCAATAACAACATCGGGTATCATAACACACACGTAGAAAAATATCTCCCGTGTAAGTAAAATGATAAAACCATCTAAATGATTAATTGCAAATACTTGTTTTATATTTACAAACATGGTTAAATTTCATGTGTATCAACATGCTACGAAATACTTCAGTAACAACATTGAGTATCATAACACACATGTAGAAAAATATTTTTCGTGTACGTAAAATGATAAAACCAAGTCAATGATTTATTGCGGATACATACTTGATTTATCCCTACGTACATGGCGAACGGATGTAAATCTATAGTGGCTAAATTTCTTGTATTTATTTATTTATTTATTTACTTAATTTTAATTACGTCATTAATTTTGTATTACATTAAACATATGTACCACATTTTGTTCTACTGTGATGTTCTGTGTTACTGTGATAAATATTTATTGCTCGCTAATACTGAATACATAGGTATATTCATATATCATATAAAAGTACAATTACAGGTGCGCATTTAGATCAGGTAAGATTATGTTTGTCCGCTGCTATTCGTAGTATAAATATGTAATTGGTCGTATAATATAAATAAACATTGTAAAATTACAAACCTATGAGAACTAGAGTAGGTGCATCGTAATAGTTTTTATTAAACATTACTCTATAAAACTCTTATGTATTTAGAGCATGCGTCGAAGTCAATGAACGAAATAACATGTGTATCGCTGCATTTACTGACATTTCTGTACGAAGAAAGCTAATTCTTTGTTAAACAACGACCCATGTTTACACCGCAAAGTGCTCTCTTGTGTTAGCATGAACCGATTTTCGCAGAGATTACACGTTCCGACGAAGTTTACATGTAGCGGTGACACACAGAGTGCCGAAGAGAAACTACCCAGCGACATGTCGACAGACCAATCCGTGACAACTCAAGTGAAAACCTACAATATGCGAAAGTACCTAACGGGACGTTATCGTTTTCCACGCAACATCGAGCGTCATCTCACTTTTGAGGTGAAATAGAAAATGTCGTTCAAACTACTCGGAAACAAATCGAAGAACCAAATCGATGCGACAAGCATGGAAAGCGAACTTTTTGAAGCAAGCTATAAAAGATGCATGATGATAGGACACCCACGGAGTTAGACACACACACCACACAGCCACGCTCGACTCATCACGTGAAGGGCGAACGTTTCAACAAATGTTTGCTCTTCTTGATTGATACGCGATAATGTGTTTTCTTTCAGGTAAGACAAATATTGAACATCGTCTAAGAAACTGAGAAACACGTTTTCTCTTCTGTACGGTTTCCTTCGTAATTCAGTTTCTTTTCCATCGTATGTACAGATACGATGTTATACGATCGTCCGATTCAAAGTTTTCCTTTGAGTAAGCTGTCTTTTAGTTGTGCTTTTGTTTGTTTTCCACAAGGCGAAATACTTGCGTAAAAGCTCCTTAAGAAGAAATACTAGTGCAATGTGAAAAAGTCAATGATATACTTTTGTTCATAAACGATATAAACCTGTAATTCTTCAGATATGAAATAAATTGAGAATGCTATTTTATTTATGACAGACAGCATTGATTTATTGCAAATTATAAACGTAGATTGAAGCAATATCATAATTACTTATATATTTATAAAAACAGCAAATTACAAATGCAGCAAAATTATTTTCAAGGCTATATTTTGCTAAGTTTATTAAGCACGGAAATATCAATTATCAATTTTCAATTTTCCATATCAACTTTCCCAATATCACCGAAAAATTCTTTTTATAAATGCTCGGTAGGCACATTCAAAATAATTATATAATTACTTCGGAAACTAAAACAGTTTAGCTGAAGTGGACATTATCAGTTGTCGAAAGGTCTGGACAGTGAAAGTGATAATGCAATCTCCATTAGAAAGATGGGGAGGGAAATAACCGATAATGGAGGAAAATAGCGAAATAATGCTGATAATTCACAAGTAGGTACGCGAAGCTTCACAAGTTTTCTTTTATGATTACACGAACCGCATATTCTTCGTTTGCAGAGTACGACGATCTGATTTTTATATCATTGATTTCACTATCATTAATTCAAACGGACACAATTTTAAAAATCATCTCCATCACTATGTTTCATACTTATATCCCGATTATGTTCTTTTAATGTTGACAATTTTTATATTTTGAAGTCGCGAATCATCCAAGACAATGAATTACTTATCTCGTAAATTCACAATGATTATAAACCTCAACGGTTCGGAGATTCCGACGCTTTGTCATTCGCTTTATAAAGGCGGTGGATTGTTTGACTCCGATGAGCTTCTTTCGATAACCCGTGTAAATCCGTAGCGTCTCTTAAACCGACAGGGTTTGAGCATCGCCTGGAAGTTGAGGCCGAAGCGGTTCATCCACGAGGGGATCATCATTCCCAGCCGCTATCGACCCCGTACAAAAGGCAACTCGTTTCGTCCGAAGGAAAAACAGATAAAAAGGTCTGTCGTTAGGTATATATGCGACATACGCGGAGCGGGGAGCAAAGGCCGGGAAAAACTTCCGATCGAAAGTTTCCAGGGAACCGGGAAGACTTTGTAGAACGCTGGGGCTGGGCGCCAGTGATTTCTTTAGTCGATGTGGTGCAACTTATTATTTCGCGCATCGCCGTGCGGAGCACCCTTTCTTATTTCGCCCGATACATTCGACGTTTATAAGGAGAGAAAAATGTACTCTTCCTCCGGTCAAGTATGTACTTACTCAATATAAGTAACTTTCTGATAAAGCTGATTTCAAAGTAATCGTCCTGGAATGTCCGAGAGCTTATTTAAATAAGCTCATTTAGATGTATCATTCCCATTGATATTAAAAGCATTCAAAATTGTAATGGAGATTCTATTTAAACAAACCCGGTAAATGCTTTTTCGTCTGTGGTTAGCGAAAAACTATAGAAACATTGATGGAGGTACGTTTTCGTAAATGGTTTAAACATTCAACATTTAACACATTTTAGATCTGTCTACTTAAATGAATAAAACATTTGAAAAAATACACTTTATTACAGAAAAACTAAGTTCTTCCATTTGCTTCGCCGGTATAAATTCTATACTTCATTACCTGTACAAATTTTGTCGTCTATTATTAAATAAAAAGACAATTTAGTATTCTGATAAATAATAGTTTCACAATATACGTAGCTTGCATCATAAACTGATATTAAAAAAACGTCTAAAAGTTGACTGAAAACCTAATTAATGAACGCTTATTAATTTCGGTCTGAAATTTCTTTCTGGGAAAAGGTAATATCTTCCTGATGTAATACTTATATAATGAATTCTTCTACAGTTTTAAATAATTATAAATTTTAAATATCATTGAGTGATCGCTTCTTTCCACTATTCTCTTTTGTAGTAGTATGAGTCCGCAATTGTATAAACATTGCAAACGAATATTGGCAAATGAGAAAATTATATCAGGTCGTCAAGGATGAAATTTGTGAATTATCAACTAACTTTGTTTTTTTCTTCTACAAATTTCATCCTTGACGACCTAATAGTTACTTTTAAAGAAGCATAGGGTCATTTGCGAATTTGCAGTTTAACAGGACCAATGGCAATTAATGGTGAATGGATCGTTATGATGATAACGAGCAACGTTCAACTGCTTGACCTACAGTTGTACTACACGATCGGAAGATGGTAAGCGGAATAAAAGGACGTGAAATGTGAATAGGACTTAAATACGTGCGGTGTACCTAGCCAGCCTACATGCTCGCGACGACAATTCTACTTGGCGCTTGCAATGGCTCAATGTGGCCGCGCACAACTCGTGAATGACTCGGTCCCCTCGTATTCGCACATATACGCGCGCAATTCATGCACTCACACGAAGCTTCGATTGTGTCGTCAGCTCCTCTCAACACGTGGGATGTGCAGCAACGACGAACAGACCGAAGGGGTTCTACCGTTGGAAAAGGCTTAATGAAAGTTGCCTGTTGCTCGTCAACAAATCGTCCCGTCAACGCCACACACACACACACACACACACACACAATCGTCCACTGACCTTTTGCGTATGCATCTCTTCCCGCACTAATCTTCGGCCGGGACTTTAATATCTTTCCATTGTTGATACTCTTACGTGATTAGCGTTTCCGATGGATCAATCAAGCCACTCTTCCAATCGTAGTCGGCCGTTGCGTTGATCTTTGACCCTCCGAAGTTAGGCTAGAAATTGCAAGTTTTTTAGTCGCGGCAAGAACGAAATACAGTAATAAAAGTAACCTTGGAAAGTTGCAAATCAAACGAGGGGAATCCGAACTTAAACGAGACCGATGAACAATACCCAATCCGTACAAGCACGCAGTGAATGCACACAAAAAATATTCAATTCCATTGAAATCTGTCGAGCATGATAGCGGTTTTACCTTTAACAGACCGGTGAGTTCATTCCCACAAAACCATTCCCATGTGATGTGTCGTGATAGTAAAATTGTGAACAAATAATAAACCAACGCTTTGATCCACGTGTACGTAATAACGTACTGAAATAAGCAGACAAATATGGACGTACAGATAACTGAAGGAAATAGTGTACACCTTTGTCCTAGGGCTCGCCGAGTTAAACATAATCTTAAGAAACCACGTGATGTAAGCAAAAACAATACAAGCAGTCACGTGTCGGCGTTACCTCCGTAAGTTTTCAACAGGGACAGGAATCTGATGGAGACCGGAAGCAGGTCATACCTCTCAATAATGTAGCAAACACAAAGGCACTTTGTGTACACTCCGCATAACACGTATGTATACCTAACACACTCTTCGGCGCAGAACGTGGCATGCACCCGCGATTCTCCATCCTCCTATAGGCACTCCATCTCTCGTAAGTGCGAATACACACGATCCTGGCTTCCGGTCGCCTCTTCCTCTCTTTCTTCCGCACGAAGGTATCGTTCTCTCTGTTCACCGCCCTTGCACCGGCCGCCCACCATCCTCTTTTTCCACTCACTCTTTCTTCTCCTTCCCGTACATGGCTCGAGGAGTGCAAATTCACAGAATTCAAGGGGAAAGCGAGACAGAGGAGCTAGTGAAAGAGAGAAGGGTAAAGATAAATGCAAGTGAATGGAGCGAGAGGAAGGATGGAACAAAAGAGAGAGAGAGAGATCGGAGCTGAGGGAAATCAGTGTGAATCGGAGGAAGATGGAACGAGAAAATAGGTGGTACGATGAGAGGAAGAGAAAGAGACCGCGACAGTAGGAGCCGGTAGATACCGCGGTATATGTATATGGCAGATACATAGCACGGCTTGCGGAGGGCACAAGTTAGTGTCTATATACGCGGGAGATCGATAGAGGACAGAATCCCGGGACATCCCCAGCGATCCTGTTCTCTTATTCTTGCAAGAAGCGTCCTCCGGTGGCCCACGTCGTCGTGCCTCTTCTGCATGTCCTCGTTTTGCATTAACACTTCGCGACGGGGGGAAAAGGTGTCGCAACCGGCAGAAGACTCACTGCGGAATGTGCTGAGCTAGAGCGCACATGGACAGACGTAGGGAGATGATTGCGCACAGAAGGAAGTCGGAGAAAGCGCGTGCATTATCCCTCACATGCATCATCCCCATTCCGCCGACTGCCTATCGTACTCCCTCGCGTCTCGTGCACCCACTAACTAAGGTATAATTATCGAGAGAGAACCGAGAGACACGCGCCCGAGCGCAACGTACATAACAGACGGAACAGCGCGTTTAAGCGCATTTGTCTATTACTTGCCTCCCGAGAGTACGTTAACGAGATTACGGAAACTCCGGATAGACGGGAACAAACAGAGGCTGGGTTGAAAGGCGAAGGCCTCCACTGGAGTAACCGAAGATGTAAGAATGGGTTAGAGTAGGTTAAAACCTGAGAAAGGGAAGACAGGAGGAAGAATCGGGACTTGCGGAAAATTGAGAAAATACGCAAGTGGGTTAGAGTGGGAAAGTGTTCGGACGAAAGAGAACCCGGATGGGAATTGTCAAGAACATGAAGAGAAATTGAACTGATGGGTACAGAATGGCGCAAAATTGAAGCGGTAGAATATTGCTTGAAAGATCTCCAAATCGTAGGAACAAAAATATAAGAAAAAAGGAGCAAGTCATAGGCCAAGAAATAAAGAAGGAGAAATACGAATCTGCGGACTAAGCTAACGACGAGGAAGAGAAGAAATCCTGTCTCGTGCAAAAGTGAAGGGGAAAATAGAGGAAAAAGCAGAGGATAATAGAGCAAGATAATGGAACGGGACGAACGAAGGAAACGACGCAGAAAAGACGTAAGAAAATGAGGGGGCAGGCAAGATGTAGAGGGCAAGATTCCTGCAGTCGTCAAAAGGATCGTATTATTCGAAGAGCCTGTTGTAAAGGATTCCCTCCTGCAATTTCTCGTCGTCCGCATTCACAGCTAATAATCGTCGCGGTGGCAATCCCATTGTTGGGTATCCGTGTACGTAGGTGTGTCGAAGTACTCTCGCCCGCTTCTCGTATATAATCGCTGGCACCCCGTAACATCATTGTCCAATGGAATTCTAAGGAGCTCGCCACTGACTCCCACGCCATGTTCACGCATTTTTATAGCCTATGGTACACATAATTCTCCTTGTATCGTCGTTAATAGTATGGCCATAACCGTCCACAAAAACACAACACGAAAATGGAAATTCTTCGGACATACACGACTTTGTATCTAGCGATCACGTTATGGGTCATCAAGATGTATTAAGTGTGCACATTCTTATGTACGAAATGGGTAACACAGGCGCAGTATACGTATGTTTGTTACATATGGTCGTACATGTGTTTCGTAAATATGTCGGCGGAAGAATGCGTCTGAGGGACTTACGTGAGCAGGGTGTTAAGATCGGCTCAATCTCCTGAATAATTTCGTAAATGACAGCAATTCACACGTCTGGCCTTACTCGTTTTCCTGCTTTAATTCTACCTTAGCACAGCGGGATCCAATGTACGACGGAATTAATGGACCACTGTGTTCCTTTTTCTGGTTTCACTGAAAACGTAGAAAGTTGGTGAACGGCACGAAAGGAATAGGATTGGAAACGTCAATAAAGAGCAGAATGATAAGACGTTCTACCGCAAGGTACAAATTCAATAAGGTTATCTTCATGTCAAGACGAACATGTACCTTTCGTACGTTAGGTACATTACTAATCAAAGTACTAGTTGAAACTAAATTTCTCTGGAATATGCATTTCTTCGTGTCTGCAACGAGATAGGGTCGTCGCGAATGCAACGAGACGAGTCGACTCGCGTTTACATTTACCGCAGACCACTGTCGCGACGTCCCGAAGTTATACTTGCAAAGTCATTGCACGAGGCGTCGTTTGTACCCTCTCTCGGTCTTTGCTAGGTCGCAGCTATAGCGATGTTAATCCGCCGAGACTGTCACTTAACTCAATTCTGTAAAAAGCTCCGTCTAACACCGCGTAACGTCCAGATATTTCCCTTCTACGGAAAGGTCGGTAAACTTATAATTAATTACTACGTATGAAACAACATTTTCTCTTCAGTCTTACATTCAGTAATACATTGAATAAGATTTACACTCACCCCTGCAGCTCGTGATATAGTTTTGAATTTACAGTTTTGAAAAATTCAATTTCTTATTCCGAAAAATCAAGTTCTATTACGATTATAAACAATTCTTCGTGTGAAACATTGAAGACGCTTCCGTATAACTGATAATGAGTTTCTTTCTGTCGGTAGAAAGTCCATACGCAATCATTGAGAGCGAATCAAAACGATTAGAAAATGTAATTTATGTGTCGAACAGATTTTCGCATGCATATAATATCGATACTGTTTGAGAAAGAATGCATTGACGGCGCCTTACGATGATCAAATGTCGAGTCTGCTATCGTCGGGGGTATGTTTTTCTCACCCCATACTCCCTGATCCGTTATTTTCTATTTTTAATAAACATGACCACTAGAGGTTTACCCACCGACTATGACGCGGCGGGACATTTCCTTGATTAAAATCATCGATCCCCGGAATCGGAGATATGTATTTGCGGAAATGAGAACATGTACGCGCAAATGGAAGCCTGCCTAGATGTGTATCCGTACATATTAACGCGTACTCACTCTAATTAGTTTAACTGAAGATTAAGGTGCTAACGACGGTAATTACGGAAATCAAGAAATCGTAGCGGGGATCGCTCGCATGATCTTTCGTCACAGTCAGAACCTGTTTACGGCGATAAAAGCGCTTCCATTATGCCAAAGTGTCCCGTACCACAAAGGATGCTTCAACGTATCCATCACAGTAACGAGTGAAGGGTATGAGATTGTTCATTAGGGCACAATAATAGTTGGAAACCATGTGGGCAACACAGAGTATCACAAGAATTGCAATGTTCATTATTAAAGGGACCGCTGTAACACAATATCGCCAATTTCTGTAATTCATTGCTCAAAATACTTACATGACACTTGCAAAGAGTCCTAAAATGTTTGTTTTTGTTTGAACGTGATCATTAAATAAAACGAGAATGATAATATATTTAAATTGCATTATTTTATTGTGTTATATTATAGAAATTCGAAACTTAGGCAAAATGATGTACTTTCTATAGCACAATATGTAAATAACGCCATATATTCGCTTCTATTCTTGTTTTCAGATTTGAAAGTGCCGAAGATAGGAATTGTTAAGGCAACAAGGATATTAATATAAATGTTTAGTGATAGAACATAAAAATGTTCAGATTTTTCGAAGTCAATATTTTTGGAAATTTATGTGTGTATTCATTTCTTCGTAAATATGTTTTTCTAAATTGCCGTAAGTGGTAAATTCCTATTTCGGTATCAACGAAGTTTGAGGGATTCGTGTAGCGAAGCAGAAGGGTACTCGTAAAAGCTGAGCATTCGGTTGCAAGATTCGCATTCTTTCTACGGTTTTACGGGTTTCGAGTAACGTCCGTCAGCTTGTCTAAACATATGAAATAAACCTCCGTCAGACGGGTTTTAATTTCTCGCTTTAATTCAGTACGTAGATATGTCCATCTACTTGTCGATAGCCGTCTAAACGAAACTGACGAATAAACATCGGCCCGTTCATTTACGTGGCATTTGGGCCACTAGATCTCTCATGTAAATTATAAGGGAGCTTAATTCGTATATGGTGAACTGTATTCACACAAATTCGCGTGCACGTCACGTAGAGTAATGCGCTCGGCAGTAAAGATAAGCCGCGGAAAATACGCGCAAGCACGTATTTTATGAAAGACACACGTGTGTACGTACAAGGATTTCTCGGATGTACATACGTCTGTAGGTAAGTAAAATACGGTAAGTAGGGAATTTCGGGAGCATTAGTGGCACGTCGGCGAAGACGATAAGGCAAACGCGTTTCCTACGCGGATTCCTTCCACACGAACGATGTACAATCGTCCTTCCTCGAAGACGGTCTTCCAGCAGAGCTAACAGACCAACGTGGACTCGATTTCTCGCTTTATCTGATGCCGGCACGACACTTTCCTCGGCCTGGCTAACTGAAATTCACGCGTCACGAGGACAGTGACTGACGTGATAAACGCTCGCATTAAAATATCGAAGCAAATCATTGGCCATTTACGCGTACAAGGGCCAAACAATTTCTCGGCCCGTTTGTTCCGAAACCAGCGGTCACTTGGATATATGCATGCCCCTGTTCACCAACAAAAGCAACTGCCCTGTGTTGATTTTTCAGTTCGGTTAGGTCGCCGACGCCGCGTTCATCGATTGATTGCAAATAAATCTCACTTCACTTCCTCGCGGCGGAATATTGGTAAACATGAAAAATTCGTCAACGTTACTGTTGTGAAGCACATGTTTTGTTCCTAAAAAATATTTCTCAACGAGAGGAATATCAAGCTTACTTACCTCTCGAATTGTGCACTTCGTACGTTAACTTACGAAATCGTATGATATTTGTGCAGATCATACGCGAATGTCACTACTAATGATGCGTTAAGCAGTAACCACGAAATCATGAAATTATCTATACAAATATGTATAACATTGGTTGGCGATAATTAAGCAATTCCTAACACCAAACACGTTCCCTGGGAAAATGATCTTTCCCACATTTGTTCTAGTTGCGATTACATTCCAAGCTAAACATTTTACTAAGATTTATGTTTTTAATTATGTATTTAACCCATATGATAGAACATTATTACAACATTACAATTAAAAGAAAATGATATCCAACAAGCAATGAACGAATATAGTTGTTTGTACACAACAAAGAACCATGAAAGTAACTCGCCTAATAGTTCTGAGTGCACTACACTAAATTGCTTAATAATTCTAGCCTCCTTCCTCTAATATAATGAAACATTTATAATCTAATGTGATGTACAGAAATAGCTATCTTCTAATTGATTGCAATAAAGAGACCAGTACGATCGACATCATCACACCCTGTCAAATTATTCCTGCGGCGATATGTACCCATGGGAATTATTGATTGACTGAACTCAACGCGATGGATTTAATATAGTTGGATATTAAATCAATTATCTCGCACACGATATAGCTTTGAAGTGTTCTCATTTAAAAATTACTGTACTAAATAGTCAATGAAATGTATATGTTTACAATATTTCTTCGCTTGCAACATGCACAATTAATAGTAAGCCTTATGTTTATGAATGGTTACAATTGGAACTGGTATGATGGATTTTATCACCAGGGCTTTTGCTGACCGTTATTTCGAAACTTTTGGGTAGAACGGCAACTTGCTACAATGCTGCCCCGGATATAATGCGCCCTTCGTGCTATTATTGTCGGTTATGGTTTCGAGTGTGTGCCTTGGACTTCAGACACATTCGACAATGATTATTGTCATTCATTAAAATGCATTATTGCCATTTTTAGACGCATTAGCGCATAGAAATTGTTTACACACATTTGTCAATTATCTCGTATGGCTAGCAATGTCAACGTTCACATTTAGGGCCGCTTTCGAAATATTTTTATGGTTCAAACTAATAAGGATTTTTTATTGTTTGTGTGTAAACAATTCCTTGGGATCAAACGACCCTCAGAAAAAAAGTTGAATAAAACTAATCAGAAATATCACTCAAAATTACGTTGCGATTGATACGGCAATCTATCGATTTGCGAATTAATTGTCGACACTAACCTATATGAAGCGCAATGCGGGAGTGGCTTCCGTTAACGAGTTTTTGAAAGGTTTCACATCTGAAATCGTAAAACGATATCTTTCTTGTCAATTTGTTTTCAATGTGGAAAGATCAGAAAAAGTACGCGTCTCGTTTAATTGAAAGTTGGTGTTAAACAGGATGTTATTTCGAATATCAGAATAATTATCCTTATATCGGCGCCATTGAAAAGTTTGCAACAACACTACGTAACATTTACAAGACGATTTCTCATACAATAGATTATGTATGTATAACATATATGTGTTATATTTACGATCTCCAGAACTGTAGATAATATCGGCGATAAATTATTTCTCCGAATCAGAGCATACTCAATTTTCTTCATTACTGTTCAAGTTGATTTCGTTTAATTCCGGTCTTGCTACTTCTGGCAGGGACTGCATTTAAATTACGTTATGTTAATGAGTGAGGGGTCTTTTGTAGAATACACCTGTAGCTATTCCAGTATCATTTGTCATTCACAGTGATGCGATGCATTTAACATAAAAAAATAAATAACACTTTCGTCCATTGTGCTGGGCTCTATAAATATACTTTTATGAATATAGTTTCTGATAATGCAAATACAGGATGAAAAAAATATGCGAAATGCAGATGCGTTTCGCTTTTCATACCATTCGTACCTATGCACATATTGTTATTCACATTAAATGCCCGTACTTTTGTTCGTTTCTTCTTTGTCGA
The DNA here is from genome assembly GCA_963989215.1 of Hedychridium roseum. Classification (NCBI taxonomy): domain Eukaryota; kingdom Metazoa; phylum Arthropoda; class Insecta; order Hymenoptera; family Chrysididae; genus Hedychridium; species Hedychridium roseum. The sequence continues at coordinate 3,397,370 of OZ022304.1, read as the reverse complement.
AAATAACCGCGCATGGAACCGATGTACGCCAAAGTATTGAAGGATTGCGTTCCTTTATGCTTTGCGAAAAGATATAAAAAAGCAAAAAGTAATTTAGGAGTATCAAGTGCCCCGAGGTTTTAATACATACTGAAAACAAATAGGTGAGGAGGTCTGTTTGCAATCAGAAATATTAATGGAACATTTATTAATGTTTTAAAGTTTTTTCTCACATTTCAAAATGTAGGCGAAAAGTCGACTTATTTTTACGATATTCCAATTGATGGTTTGAATTTATGGTCCTCATGATTCGTATGCATCTATTTCTTTTCATAAACATAACGGACGAATGAATGAAAAAATACTGCATTTTTACAAATGTCATGCACAGAGGTCTGAGCATGTTCGGCAAAATAACACAACAAACTGATAAAGCAATAATAAATAGCATGTCGGTCGTACGTTATCGGTGAAATAATTTACAAAACAAGTTATGGCAAACTTGATGTCCATGGTTATAGTTTATGCTTTAATTGAAATAAAACAAAATAACAGGAATTCAATATTTTAATGAGCAATGAAGTTATCCGTACAAAACAAAACTCCCGATTCTGAGAGGATTAATAATAATTAAGAATACTCCACTTTGATTTTTCGCAGAATCACTAGTCCATAAATCTAAAAATAACATTTCTATGAATTTCCTAAATTGTAGGTAAGAAAAATGGAAATTGGTTCTGGTCAAGATACATATGCACATACTATATGTAGTACATTCTATGAGGGAATGAAGGATATTATCTCTTTTATTTGAGGTGCAATATTTAGTTCATAATTATTGTATATTGCTTTTAATAAACCCTACCAAGGAAAGTTCGATAATTACCACGGGAATGGTGCGGTCTCATTATTAGTAAGTTTATTTCATTCTTGCGCACCTACAATACGTCAATAATAAAATTATTGTGTGGAAAGCTACTTTAACAATATATGCGCATTACCATCCTATATACAGTGGAAAGTAATTATCATATTTAACATGCAGTAAAAATACTTTCTCTTTCCACCTGAGAGTTTTAATCAAAGAGACGTTAGTACAAAGGCAAAGCTTTTGCTTAAAAGCACTTCTAACCCTTTTTCATTTATCCCCGCCTACTGCAGCTTAAGCAGTAATTTTGCAAGGTGCGCGGCTTGTGCTTGTCTCGTACTTTCGACCGCTTCAGGCAATCCTCTTAATGTACACTTTTTCTCACTGTCATAAACGAATACAACGAAGAGAAAGGGGGCCACTTTCCAAGAAATCACTTTCTTTTGGATCATATTTTTTCTGCGTTTCTTAAGCATACCCTTGCAATCATGTCGATCAATTACAGATACTAAACTTGCCGTTAAGAATATTCATCCAGTTGATTACCTACTCCCACTAATATAAAAGGTTGATCGTAGAGAACCGGGGAATTGCTTACGTGTATTGTTGTACCACCTCTTATCACGCAGTGATTTGCATTTCCAATGATAAACCCGGAAAATAGTATACAGGCTGCGCATCGTTAATAACGCACCTTGGTAATCTCGTAAGATATTTACGCAAGCGGTGAAATTCAACGGAATTGTGGCTCGGTTATCCATTCTTACTCGCGTGACTCTACGGGAATTACTTCTGTAAGAGAGGAATTAACATGGTGACTATTTTATTGTGCCAGCGAAAATTATCACGGGTGTATTCGTGCGTGATGTTGGCCACGGTAATGGGCAGTGATATTAGGTTATAAAATTTTGTAATTTTCACACACTCGTTCCGGGGTTTGGAATAGATTGCACGTTGATCAAGCTGTTCCTGGAAAATATCGACCGATGCTCAGGGGTTTCCGACATACTTGGAAGCCCCGGTTATAATTAAAAAAGTTTGTTTCATGAAAAATAAAATTATTTTTTGTGCTATATCTATTAAACTGAAGGTAGCTAGTACCCTGAAAAATTATACGTATGTCTTGATATGGCTAAATGTCTGACCTGTACCATGCACAAATACAAGGTGGCCCACTCGACTAATTCACCTTGAATAACTTCTAAACTATGCGTTGTATGAAAACATTTCTTATGGAAAACTTGTATGGTTTAGAGGGGCACACTATGTAATGCATACAGTTTTTTTTATAAGTGGAGGCGTTTCGGGGATTTCAAGGTTAACTTCGTTTTTTAAATGGAATACAACATATTTTGTGCCAAAATATCGGGGAACATTAAATATGGAGTAAAAAAGTACCTTAGTTGTTATTTAGTAGTTAGTAAGTAGCTACTCAGTTAATTAGTATTAATTAGTAAGTCTTAAGTTTAGTTAAATTTTAGTTTTCTTTCAATGTTACTTCGAATCAGTTTTAACACACAGACACTAAATTGGTCTCCGGCTATCACGATGCTATCTCAAACGGTTTAACAAATTAACAAATATCACATCGACGAAGTGTTTATTTTAATATTTAACCCATCAACACAAAATCACGGTTCGGCTGGTAACAATTTGCATCAATCTTTTTGTATAAATCGCGTGAAATATTGCCGCATATGCACTTGTTTTTTTAATTTTAGCGAACCAGATAACGGAAGTATTGTATGTTTATGACAAAAATATGATGTATAAATAATTACTTACAGCCTAAAATTCGAAACTAATGAGATTTTTTAGCGGAAAAAATAAGTTTCTTGACCTGCGTGGCAAATTATCTTTTTAAAGCGCTCAAGGGTTAAAAATCCTGGAAGATATGGTAATTGTTGGGGCTTTAATTGCAGCAATGATTTACGAAAAAACAACGCAGGGGAGCAGGCGCAAACTGACAATTTCAAAAACGATGCGATGCTGCGGCACGATTAATGTGCGAAGAAAGGGAACGGAAATAAAAGAAGAGAACGATGGGAACATGGGCAAACGAAGGGAGAGGGGGGGCGGAAACGTTGCGAACGAGGTTGAAAAGAGGAAGAGAGGGAGAGAGAGAGAGAGAGAGAGAGAGAGAGAGAGAGAGAGAGAGAGCGTGAGCGCGATATCGTTCATCGGTTCGATCCCCGACGGGTTTTTCCCCCACCTGCCGCTTTCTCTTGCCCTCGTCTTTGACATCGCCATCAGCGCTCTATTTCCATTCTTTTTTTTTTGCAGCTCGTCAGGCCGCCGGCCGCAGGAGCATCGAAAAAATCGACGAGCGGGCTCGGTCGAAAACTCGGGGATCAGTCGCGACAATCACGACTAGCTAGACACTCTCCGTGGCGCGCGTCGGCCAATCGACTCATCACTTTTTTTCCCCGGGTTGCTAGCGAATTAAAGCTGGTTTTTACATGGGCCGCTGGCCGCTGACAAACGCGAGACCCTGGATCTCGTGTTATCGTCGAGCCGGTGCCCCGTCTCCGCCGAACGTACGCGTAATAAATTGAATATTACCTGGAAAGGCGCGGAGTGGCGAAGGACGCGCGGAGATAGCCGAGATTTAGGATGAGGAGGTTCAAGAGGATAAGGGAGACGAGGTGAGAACGAAGAGAACAGGAACCCATAGTCCTGGACCTGCGCTTTGCGAGCATCGCCCGACCATCGGACTCGCCGCCACTAGCTCCGATCGGATCCTCAGTACACGCGTCTCGACGCCCGGGGATGCGTCCGCCGCCGGAAGTCTAGCGATGCCCTAAGCGTGTCTGCATATCGTGATAATCCATCGCGTACGCGCGCGCTATGCAAAGTAACGCAGAGTAACCGCTCGAACACTGGACGTGTCACGTCGCTGCACACGCTGCATTTGACTATAATGCTACACTTTTCCCATAAGGTAAACGCCGGAGATTTGAATCCTCGAAAGCGGCTTATCCCGGAAACTTCTGATAAACCGTCCTTTCTCCTACGTTATTCGCTTAATACCCTGCCGAACTTCCACGGAAAATGTTATCCAAGTATTCGAGTTTAAGGATGGAAATGTGTAATACCGTACTTCAGCAATTAAGGCATTCAATTTGGATGGTAGAAATCGAATGAGAACTTTTTTATGATTGATATCATTACCATTGTTTTCTTATCATTTGAATTCTCAGAACTTTCGACGGATTAATGCACGCTTATCCGACAGAAATTGGTAATATAAAGAATAACCGAGTTATCGATTTTATCGATTGAGACTTGAAAAAAAATGTTATATTTCGTTAATTTTGTGAAGAAAAGGGAGAAATCAGAACTATATCAGTGACTGCGTAGTCTACTCGGAAAAGTATTGCCGAGCAAAAACACTTTAAAACTTCATTATCTGAGATTCTTAAAAGTTCCATAAATGTATTCCCCGAAGTGTAGCAGTAAGCTCATTTGCCAGGACCATACAGTTAAAGTTAACTGTTACTGCTGTTTGGTTGCTCCAGAAATGTGAATTACAATAATAATAATTAAACGTGTCCCTTTTTATACTTACTACGAGTTAGAAAGTTGAGAATGATCTCTATGTTCTGAAGTTTACATTGTACGTCAGATTGATGATGGCGGCATGTGCTAACAAAGTTATAAGTTTTGTGACAACAAACGCGCGTGTCGAGAGACATTAGTTAACACTAATAGATATGAAAATGGCGAATACATAAAATGTGATAATATTTAGAAAACTATCGAAATCGTCATAAAATGCCTTCGAATAATAATTAATAATAATGCAAGCACTTATGGTCACTTTCGTGAATTAGACATTACTACAAGTGTTGAAATACGGAACATGCACTTTGCAAAATATGTACTTCGGCACATTTCTACGAGTTTGTAATAGTTACAAGTACAACAATAATTATCATTCTGACTGTTTCAGTCATCAGTAACACATTCATAATATGCAAGGGAGTACTAGTACTTGTTTGCACCGTTAAACTAGTCGTACATTCTGTTTATTGCGAATCAGAGTATTTTGTTTTTTATTATTAACAATATTCTGGGGAGTATTATTCTTTCACGAAAAAGGATAATATTCCATAACATTGAAATGAATACAGTGTTGAACGCATTCAAATGGAAAAGTTTATTTTTATATGTTTTGAATAAAATCCATAAAATACATGTGGGGATAATACGGTAACTCAAGAATGTAGTTTCACACGAATAAGTCGAATAAATGGCTAGTGTACTTTGGCTAATTTAGAAATCACCGCCAAAATGATTAGAAGGTAGATTATCGCTAGCTATTTAGAATGCTAGTAAGCGCGAGAAAATTTTCATAAGATTTTCTGCAGTGGAATTTCTTGGCTCTAATTGAATATTTCACAGATCTCAGTGGCTGTTACCGAGCTTCTAATCAGTCACACATGTATAACGGTAGAGATTGAATTCATTATAAAACATATCGTGAATCGAATTAATTAATGGGCAATTAAAAATGAAAGATGGTCTTTTGTTCTTGACAGTCAAATCCATCACTTTTATTTATCAATATATTAATACATATGACTGAAATGTCTATTCATTGAAATATTATCGAAATATTTCATTACGTTATGAATTTTGTGCTCTCATATGTTCTGAATGGAAGAGGTTATTTAAAAATTTACATTTAAATGAAAAGCTGTCTAAACGCATAAACGTATAAACGTATTTCAAGGGAGAAAATTGTGACATGATATGAGGGAATATGGGTCTGGAAATTGACTGACGTGGGCTTCAAGTAACGTTCAAGTTAATTCTAAAAGCTGTTTGAGGAAGATTGTTTCGCGCATGAGATGTAGTCGATAGTTCGGTCCACTGTGTAATTTGCGTTAAAATATAGTCCATTCTTCCAGCGAAAAGGACGACCAGGGATAGAACGGAACGAGAAAACGAACAAATAGCAAACACTCCAATGTGTAGTGCCGAATTCGCGTACTGCACCTTGGAAACTGTAGAACCGTTTTGAAATAAAAACTTTTTGCATTCCTTTTCAATACGCGTGTATAAAATAACAAATATGTAAATAAAACAAATCTTTTACTTATGATGATCTAGACATACAATTAAAGGGAATTACACGAGATTAATATATGAAATAGATGTTATTAATTTTTACAAATTTCTATATAAGTAATATATTCAATAATATATTCGAATTTTTCGCACTTTTACATCTTGTAGTAAAGGTAAACGAATGAACGTCATCTTTCATATTTCCGTTAATCGCTCTTCAAGGCAAATAACGCTATCCTGATTGGATTATCTCGTCGAGTGAAGAAACAGCATATTCGTCTTGCAACGTGAACGGACAGTGCCATAACTCACGTCGATCGATCAAGGAACGATCGAGTGCACCTGTACAAAGAAATTAATCCCTTGGCTTGACTTGCATACAGAGGAATGATTGCAAGCTTTACGCCTGAATGCTTACCCAATTTCATCATCGAAATCCACTAGTCATCATATTTCACTTATACAATATGAAATGGTTCAAGTGTACCTCACTTATTTACGTTGCTTCGTAGGTTTCTTCGTAAATTTCTACGCAGGGAAATTATTAAATTGGCAATTACACATAGATGAATAATAACTGAACATTACGCATCGTATAGCAGACTATGACAATTGAATATGACTGTCATTTACAACAATTCTACGAAAACGTGATATTTAATCAAAAGTAGCGGCAAACCTAATAATGTCACGGTGTAAATTTCTTACATATTTAAAACGTAATGATATTCGACATTCACAAACGAAATTCACAAGTAAAACGAAGTTTTTCCAATGTCTACAATAACTCAAATAGAACTTATCTAATCGATTCTTCCAAAGATATTGGACAATGTTTCCTCAAGAGGGAAATCGTTACTTCCATCGCGAGCTCTTAAAATCAATCAAAACCCTCTCTTAGTTCTTTCCCAAAGGATAATATTTATTAGGCAAACTTTCTTCTAAAGCAAACACGTCGAACAGACCTGGGAATAGAATTTTAAATGTAAAAATAAAGATCTCCTCTTAAATGTTAAGTTCTCTTATTGCAACAGCGAGGTCAGTTTAAAGAAGTGAGTTGCAAGCTCGTACGATCTTATCATCTACTTTTGTTTTAATCGCAATAATACATTTTGGGAACGTTTTACAAGTAAGCATGACGCTCATGATCAGCAGAAAACAAAACACGGTGTGTTAATACTGTTAAGAGAATAACAATAACCCAAATATCGGACAAAAAATATAGCTCATTCTAATAACAATCGTCATGTTACTATTACGTTAATTATCTGACAATCGCGATAAATAAAGTCTGGCTTAAAGAAAATTCCTATGTGTATGATGATATATGCATATACTGTATAATGCGTTTCTAAAGTGTCATTAGAAAATGTAGAAGCATATATTAATATACCCAAATGTAAGAAAATATAAGATAAGGATGAAAAAAGAATGTTGGTAAATATACATCCGCAAAGTATTTGTTTTCAATTCACGTTTTTAATCATAGTTTGAAAGTCAAGTAACTTGCATACATAACAGATGAAATAAATTCAGATAAGATAATAATAATAATAATACTAATAATAATAATGATTACAAAATATATTAGTAAAAATAAAACAAGATGAAAGCAAGATAAATTCTCACAAAAAAGATACATTCTTTCTTTCAGAAAGAACTATGTTGCAGACCTATGTTTCTTAAAACATTTTTTAGCTGTTTTTTTGTGCTCTTCAGCTTGCTTGTAAATTATGTGTCGCCGTTTTACAAATACCCCTGCATATATCTATTTATTACTTTTATAGTTTGTAAATTTTGTTAGTATCAGCTAAGAGTCAATGAAACCAAAATTAAAGTAAGGAACGGTAAATGATTACAATCATTATTAATATAATTGGATAAATTGATATATAATAATACGGTTCTAAATAACAAGCTTATGATTTACGGATTAGAAATAATACGTTTATGATTTACAATACGCTACTGCATGAAATGAAACGACGAATAATGCCTGGGAATGTGTTAATGCAAATTCAAACTAAGGGAACTTTCTGTCTTCCACACTATTTTACTTCATAATCACATATACATTAATTTAGTGGAATCCCCCTTGACTTTCCTTGCATTTTTACGTGTGATACAGTTAGAGAAAAGACCGGAAATGAAGCTCCTGCATGCCGTAAAACTATGTAAAAACATACAAGCTTATTATGCATTAACCTCGCTCCAATCGATTAATGTTTAACCGTATTACGATTAACGTCTGAGTGTTAAATTCTACGAAGTGTTCAACCAATAGAAATGCACGAACACAAAAGTACAGTAGAAACAGAAATGTTTCTACCGGCAACGTTCTTAATCGTGAAGCTTCCACTTGAAGAACTTTTACTTATTCCCGCGAACCATCGATCATACAGTGAGATAGAACAAGCAGCGCATAATCTGACGTTTAAGTTATAGCACCAAAGGTGGTGGAGAGTAACGCAGAAAAAACGTGAAAAGGCAGATACCTGCAGAAGGGAAGAGTTAGAAAACGGCGGAGAACATTTTCATTTAGTTCTCTCGTAAATAAGAGGGCGTCGACTCATATACATACATATATATGCGTGACGATACGCGACGATAGAGAGCGTTAAATTCCACTCTCGCACAACGGCTTGACTAAAATCTCGGCTACTAACCGGTGAGAATAGTTATTTACGAGCAGGCATAAGGGCTAATTGTCCCATGGCTCCGTTATTCTCCCCGTGGCGTTGCGATGTGTGTAGACCAGCGCTGAGGACCACTGTCCCTCTTCCGTTGCTCACGGTATATCGGTACAGAGGTATCAAGAGTTGCATATACCACGTACATGCACATACCCCCATACCGCAGGAACTTAGCCCTATGTTTCTATGACTATATCTATATACATATAACGCTTGACAAATGTTGGTATCGATTGAGGAGAAGCGTGCTGCCTATAGACTAACGGATAAATAGCGAAACGGAAAAGAGGGAAATAGACGAATCGAAAGAGTGGTGAGGGCGAGATAAAGACTAACAATAAGGGAGGAAGCAAGGGAGAACCGTTATTATCGTCTCTCCTTTTTCTTTCACTTTCCAGAATGAGGGTGGCACGGCTATTATTGTGCTGCATACTTCTCGAAGACTACAGCACCAATCTCGGCCGGGCGGCAATTACCAGTGAGCCAGAGCTACGCCAGGACGAGCCCCCGCCAGCAACGAACCCAACACTACCAGCTGTCGGTACGCATCATCTTCCTTTGCATTCTCTTCGCGAATGAACAGGCCCGCTTGACACGTTTTGCATAGTTCTCTCTACTCGAGACATAAATCGCCGATGAACCTCCCCTACCAACAATCCCCAAACCTAGGAAATTTCCATAGTGGCCTTACCAAGCCTCGTAATTGGAGAATTTTAGTCTTACTCCGGTCACAAACACGGTTGGCATATTAAGCCATGTCGTTATATTTGACAGTATGATTTGTTAGTTTCAATTTTTCAGTTCTCCGCTTTTTTCGACTTTTCATTTCCACGTTTTGGTATGTTACTGATATATTGAGTCTTGCCGCGTTAAATATGTTCGGTTAAAAGTAATTGAAAACTTTTACGCAACCACCAATCTTCGAACTTCTGTGAACAAGTATTATTGAAGATAGTTATAGAAATGTGAAAGATTATCAACCTTGTGAAGTACCTTGTAACAAACTTGTGAAGATTACTTTATGAAAAGTCGCATAATCATTTTAAATCATTCCCTCAGAAATATATTCAGAATTATAGTATGTCTACAATATTTAATGTTAAAGTTATCTTTATCTTATAGTTAACTATATTTACACTAAATATATATTTTAACTTGATAAAATTTTTTTTATATTAAGTAATAAATAATATTCTTGCCAGGACTGAACTTTGCATTTTAATTAAAATGTATACAAAATTGAATTAGTTAGTAGTTCCGTACTGTTTATCGCGGCAAGGTTGTGTGGATTTTGATTCTGAAAACTGACTTCCTGTATTACATTAATTTTCTTATCACGTCTCGCGGTTGCACGAAATTCTAAGAACTCACGTTCGTGAAATTATCGACAAACCTCAGATGAATCAGGGCGCCGTATTATTGGCTTCAAAGATACGTATATAATTGTAGCAGAAAGAACTAGTATCTAGAGATATAAAAAGTATAATTGCCTACCGCCGTAAATTTGCAATTCAATGTTTTCAAGGATAATAGAATCGAGAACTGGGGAGTGAACGTAAATCGATAAGAGGGCTTTTGCGAACTAAATTTTGTATTTAATGCTCACTAAGTGCATTAAACATTTAATTATCGCTGATTTTGCCGTGGTTAGATGGAACACACGGTTCAGGAAACTCGCTAGCTAATATTTCGTTATAATGCTTTACAACAACATGAATATGGTGTAAGAGTGCTATAAATATCCAAGCGGAAAGCGGCAGCATTAGGACGCTCATAGACATTCTAATTGTAAGTGCCGAAAGAAATAATATTAACGGTTTAGATAAAGGGAAAACTTTCCGGCAAAGGCACGGTTTTCATCAACGGATTTCAGCTAAGCGGCGCACATTTCAGTATGACCGTGAAAATTAAAAGTAGACTCATAAGTTGCGTAAGGACTCTTCATCAGCGACTCATCTTCGCGTAGAATCTCGTCGTGGAATTAAAAGACTTCTTTCATATCTCGCATCTCGGGCTGTTCAATCATCGTAGGAAAGTTCTGCCTTTTGGTACTTGGATATCATTTCATACACATTTATCTCGTAGTATTATAATGCTCGGTGGATATTAATTATGAGAGACAGGTTTGAAGAGAAGAGAAGGGGCCCAACAGAGCATCCCCTGACGCCGTGCAGAGAACATTAGAGTTTAATGGAATGCTTTAACGCTGAAGTTTCATGGCTGCTGGTTCGATAGTTAAGAGAATTTATCGAAGCGAGTAGAACAAAGCAGTTAAGTACGTTCACGAATCGCACGGATAATAAAAAATTAATTCAAACTGAACGTGATATTTTCCGCGTACGTATGACGGTAACGGGGACTCCTTTCGCGCCCCAGTCACGTACGTCATTCGTGAAACTTGCACTCCGATGAAACCTCGTTGTGTTATATTTAAGTTAAACGTCAGGCTTCTCCGAATAGAAGGAAAAGAATATTAGAAATTGGGAACGGACAATGGAATCTCTCTGTACCTGAAAAAGTCTTCTTCAATTAGGACCACTCAGAGTTTGGCTGACTCCATTGTGGAATTAAATTTAATGAAAATCCCAACATGCTTGTCTTAAAATAAATATATTAAATTTCGTATATAATAAAAATCCGTAACGCTGTTACTCGAAGTAGTGAAAGACTTTTTCTAGATCATTATCAATATCAAATAATTGATGTCCTAAAAGTGGTACAAATGAAATACAAGTAACCATGCATTTAATTCACGGGATAAAAGTCGATACCAAATTCTAAATGATCATTTTCAGATGAATGATCTTTTTCAGTAAATTACCATGAGGAAAGGTTTAAATAAAAACATAACTGTGAATGTTGATCACATTTATTTAATACGAAATGGTATCCTTAGTTTATTAATCCTATTATACATTTATTAATCTATTTACAATTTTTTTTAGACAGTGATTCTTTTTTATATACATTTACCATCGCCTTATTTTTTAATAAAATGCCACCAGCATTCCCCCATAATATCAGGGAGTCAGCGACATTTAACCGTATTCTCATATTGATAGTTTTCGTCTTGATCTCTACATATACAACCAAAATAAAAATAATACACTTTTACGGCCCGAAAACGTGATTGGACTAGATAGGGCAATTTAAAAGATTGAAACTGTTTTGGTTAAGTTCAGACTTGTAGTTTAAGATTTCAACTTCGTCAAAAAGAAGAGGGAACGAAGTATGTAAATGGTTAGAAAAACGGATTTGTGGTTTTTGGGTTTTTAGTACTGCAGGAAAACTCGTTTTCCGAAAAACAATGAAAGAACTAAAAGGGAGGGTGAGAGGTAGATTTGGGCGGCCACCGTCTTTGTCAGTATATTCGATTAACAATGATTTTAACAAGATATTTTTCCCGCGGTTCTTCATACAGAAGTCCCGCAGATTTTTTCGTTTGTATTTCAATGGTAAACGATCTACAAATGTAATAAACATTTTTAGGATATTTGAGACCCTTTCTGTCATTCTGTTCACTATCATTCCATATTTATCGACATACTACAAATATAAAACGCATTGGCGAGTTGTTAATAGTTAATATCTTCCCAGATGTAAATAAGGATTGGAAGTAGAATTTACGACGGAATAAAAGAATCGACTAACGTTTTTCATGTATTAATGGTATATTAGTACGCAGTGGTAAGGTACATTTATAATGACAAAATACAACGAACGTACTACAACGTACAGGGGATTATATCATCCGAACGATTAACTGTAATCCACACTTTGTAGAGATTTCAGTTTCCCACGAGTCCATATTTCATAAACACACATTCACATGTAGATACGTTAATATTCCTTGTATTTTGGGAGTAACGTCGTGGTGGAATACCGAGAGTCCTGAATACATTATGCGGGCTAAAGAATGGAGAGTGCCCGAACAAAAAAGAATGTTCCTTTGCGATCTCCTCTTTGCTGAGGGTTTCTTTTAGAATATCGCCCTTTGACTAACTCCCCACGTCACGAAGTTTATCCCGTAGCTAGACACACGCCTGCCAAAGCAGCCAGTTGAGCATCTCCCTTGCGCGCGAAAATCGTTGTTTCTACACTTTCGAGATACAGCGATGGTGCCGAGGGGATGGTAATAATGGTAATTACCAAAAGCGAAAAGAACCGGACAATTTCGACACTGCGCGCGAGAGAGAGCATAGGCTGTCACGGCAAATGGGCAAGTGGCGAAATTGAATCGGAATGCTCCGCTAGACCTCGACGAAATAATTGGTACTACTTATATTCTGACGAGAAAATTTCATTAATTCATTAACACGTTTTCCAGGTCTCTCCTGTTCGATACATTGTGTTATGTGAATATAAGTACACGATCTTGAGCATGTTTTGTAAGTATGCATGTTGCAAATGAAGCAGAGATTCGGATAAGTTATTTTTAGGAAAAACGTTCACTACAAAGATTATTTTTGTGATAATCGAAATGTATTCTCTGTCATTAATAACATGCATTGAAATATTGTCTGTAAAAGCCAGTTTTCGTAGATTGAAAATAATGGTTACTCTATCATAAATGGAATTAGGATAGTCTTCTTTATTACATGATCATTACAAATATCTATGGTATAGGAAAAGAGACACATAATAGAATATCCAAACGGATATCTAAATTTTGCTATTAATTACTTCGCGCGTTATCATACCGTCATTAATAGTGTTATACTGCAGCGTCAGGTTACAGCGGTGGATTATTTACTTTCTTTACATTTTGTATTGGTTTGATCATTCCTCTCAAATTCAATTGATTAGGTTTTTTGCGAGCAACAGAAGAGGAAAATACGAATATTCTCGCTGACGGTACAACATAAAGAAGGAAAAGTTAGAGTTTAATACTGTTCCTTAATCTCGTGCTGCATTTTTCTCGCTTGGAAATACATAAACTAATTCGATTACGCGAACCTTAATTGTATCTACCTAGATTTGTTTGATGCAAAGTGTAGCTTTACACTGGTTCTGAAAGGATCCTCTAATTGAGAAGTAATGACTTCATGCACTACAAAGACCAGGCGTGGATGTTAAATGTACAGACTTTATATGGGAACAAGCACAGCACTAGTTCTAGATTGACAATTTATACAGATTAACAATTTATACCTATGTAACTAGTGGAAATTGCAGAATAGCCGCCCAATTAAGGAATATTCAAAATGAAAATGTGTAACGCTTGAATTGATATTCCAGAAAAATCAGAATATTACTACTTTCTTAAAATATTTGAACCTTCCAACTAAGCTTTTCCCAAATACTGTCAAGGTTAACAATTACTGCAATTCCACACAAGTTCTAATCGAACAATAATCACACACATTAAGCCAATCGACTTATCAAGTCGTAAATTATTATACATTAATAAAGTAGTTATTTTATAAAATGTAATAACAGAATTTATAGATACGTATATTAATACCTATTTGAATAATGGAACTGATCTTTTTATAAATTGTTCATGCGTTGTTTTTGTGATAAATCGGATTTTGCATTTAAATAAAGGCATTTTGTATTTATGATTGTGAATTACTTTCGACCATAAAGACCTCATTTGTTGTCACATTGTTCGAGGAAAGGGAAAGTACTGTTTCTTGTTTACGTGCTGGAAATTGGCAAGTTGGGGCAGTACGTTAATATTAGGCGCGGTTTATTAGTAGAATTGAGTAGTTGGCATGATTCGCGATTTTCCCGGGAAAATCTCATAAGTGCGTGGAACGGTCGATCGATCATTCGCGGCGAGAAGCTCGAGGTCGGTAGGCGGTAGGCCAGGCAGTAGAATAAAGTAGGAGAGCGAGAAAACGGCCGAGGGCATGCCGAGGCGAAGTTCAAGTGGTTCTCTCTTCTACCGAGTCGTTTGCTCCTCTCGCGGCCGGCAGTTCGCCCCCAAGTTTTTCCTTTGACGATGAAAGATATTAATTAAACTGTCACAGCCACGGCATCCGAAACCAACTTTATTTCGCCACTAACAAGTTTACCACTTAAGTATCGCGCGCGTGATAACCCACGCGCCGACCAATCTTCTTATACCTCGCGAAGGAGAATGCCAACGACAGAGCCTTCGAAATCCGCTGCCACTGCTTCGCCGGAAGTACGGCAGAACGTAGCTACTTGCGGGACCCATTAAGAGCCGTTGCGTGATGCGAATCGCTTACTTCCATTGCACCTTCTACTCCGACCTGTACCCCCTACCGCGTCACCTACGGCAACATACCATTCGTTTCCCGTAAAAATAAAATCCGTCCCTGCTTTAACGCTGATCGAGCACGGAAAAGACCCCCGGTAGAAAGAAATTTCAAGCGTTCCTTGCTTACACTCAATCTTCATTCAATTCCGAGCGTTCGGTGAATTTATTTTCCAATCTGACTACAACGAACAAACACAGCGAAAATGATCATGCTCGAGTAACTCGAGTTTCTCGGTAGTATACAATTTTGTAGGGTTACTTCTTAACAATTAAAGATGTGGTTTTTTTTGTAGATAAACCAAACATTGCGGTGCGTTCGTCTCATGCGCAGAGCGGAAATTCGGTTTTTTGCGCAATGGGGGGCAGTTCAGAAACGAGATCAGTTATAGTCGCTTTATAGCCACTGGCTTTTTATAGCCGTCTTAATTTCAGCAGTTTCGGCTGCGCTACTAAAGAGGTTCCGAGTGCTTACACCAGGGAAATGGTCGAAATTTCGCCTCCTAGTAATGAGTAGAGAACTTGTAAAGTGCAAAGTGTTATCATCCACATGCGTTATAAATCTTGCAGCAATTTGCGCTCAGGGAGGATCATATTACGACGAAGAAAACTTGAAATGCCTCTATAAATGGTGAAAATCCACAAGTTATATAGCATCGTGTGTACCGGAGATTCTGTCAATTATTTTTTTGCAAGCTAGGTTTTTACGACTCTTCACTTACTTGCTTCAGAAAATGTCACAGGCAGTGAACGTATCTGATTAAATTTAATAGATACTTATATCTACATACTGAAAAATTCTAAATTAAATTAAATTTTCCTTACTTTCATTCCAGTGTATTATGCACGATATTCCAGAAATAGGTGGCCAAACTTCAAGAATATATTTTACTCACCGTAAAAATGAACAAGGTTATATGAACATGGGTTGAGAAACGCTTCCCTTCCGAGTTATAAAACTTTTTTCTTTACGATTCAGTTTAGCAAGAATGCTTGCAAGCATTACATTGATCAGTGGATTCACAGAGGAGAACCCGAAGCGTGTTCTACACATTAGCCCTAATTTAGATTCTCCGGATTTTTGTTTACGGCAACATTTTAACACTCTTATTTGTGATACTCCTGCTCTTACTGTGGAAGTGTTCAAAATACACCGGGAATTGTTTAACGCCTTCGACAATACATCATACTTCGACATACATCGCTGCAAGAGGAAATCGTATTCAATAATTTCTGTAGCCAAATATTCTTACCACATTCTGTCGTAAAAAAAGTTTACATAACTTGGGAAGATATGACCTTGTGATAAGTAAAATATGATTTTAAAGTTTGACTACCTATTTTTGAATACCCTGTATATCTGAAATTTCACTTGCACATCCTATATTTTGTTAATAAGTTTATAGACCCTATTAATTACTATATCATTAGTAACCAATTAAACGTAGTTACACTGAATTTGGAACATGATTAGTTCGTATAGTTAAACAATAGTTATAATAGAGCATGGATTTGTATATTTTTGGAAAACCATTGATTGAAACGATTAATTAAATTCAGTCCCATGTCAGTCTTTAAGTAATGTTCATGCCTGTTTTACTAATAATATATCCACTGGAGACATTTGTATTACACAACAAGCATTTTGTACTTGCTTTTTTCGCATTAAGCAATCGTCGGTGATGTGATCGGGTTTTTTCCTAATTTTTGTAGGAACAACCTGATCTCATCTGTTGAGTCCTCAACGACTTATACTTTCGACTAACAGTTAAAAGATTTGGATAAACGAGAATTCTATGTGAAATATTTACGGCAGATTTTATGTGATTTGGAGAAGGATTATTTGCTGAATTTCCAACTGTGTCTGCTTGTTGTCGTCCAGTACATACAGTCTATTGTCATGAACGTTAAGCAAAAAATACGCATACGCATATATCCCATGGCAAAGCACACTATGCATCTTACGGCACGTTTCCAGCAGTGATGAATTCACCGGAAAGAGCCAGTTAGTACGGTCTAAGTAGCATTCTCATTGTAGGAACATCTCAACTATGCAAATGGGCCTCTTCGTTCAAGATGCTGTCACGATAAAAACTGCACTTTCGGTGCATCGTCAATCCATGCACGATGTCTCGCAAAAGAATTTCGATTCGGTGAAGCCGGGCGAAGTAAAGGAAATGTTTGTCGACGTTCAAAAAACTTTTTGAACCGGCGAAAACTCTTAAAGCATTTGCTTCTGAAGTCGAGTGGAGGCTATAGATCAAATTCCAAGAAAATTGCACATACCTCCCTCCAGGTACTTCAACCAATGGTATCTACACAGTTGCACGAAAATCCTATGAAAGGTACTCCACTGAGAGTGCTAACGTTAATATCCGTATGTCATACATGAAATTATCACATGTACGCGTCATTTCGTAATCCTAATGCCAAGTCCGAGACCGAAATTAACCGACGAACGTGGAAATTTTCATTTGGAATCTTTTGCAGAAAACTGTAAAACTTGCACCTTTTCGGGGAGCAAAGAGCAAAGCAATTTCTTCGTTTGCCGAACGATCGTCTTCCGCATGTGCGATCTTACTAATTTCCGGAATTGAGTCTCCTTTCGCAAGCAGAGAGGGCGCGAATTCGATTAATTAAAGTTCGAATTCGCGCGGCACGGCGCTTCGTGGAAATGGAATTATCGCGGCGGCGACTTTGCCGCACTGACGACGCCGAGGAATACCAGCCGGATGAGAGAAAGAGAGGGAGTGGGCGGGCGTAAGGGGGGAGGGGGAACGCTTGGCTAGAAGGTAACATAGTCTGCAACCGAGGGTTGAGAAGAGGGAAACGGAGAGGCAGTCGGGGATCGAGTGGTGTAACAGCTTGCGACTTTAGCCGTGGGGGGATATATATTTACGGTTTTCCGTGGCCGAGAAAACTTTCGGCAGGGATTCGAACCGTGAGAATTTAAAGTCCGTGAATTTGGGTGAAGACCGATGAACCTTTCCTCCTTTGCGGGATTCCGATAATCCGCTTTCCTGTCATTTCCCCGGCACTGTGCTAAGATATACCGGAAACGAGAGGAAGTCGTGACTTAGCAAAAGTCAATGAGCCAACGAAGCAACACGGAATGGTCGAGTCATGATTGCTCTGTTATATTGGATTTATTTCGCATAGCAAAGCTCCGAAGCAATAGGCTTAACCAGAATTCTCTATGAGGCTAATCCGTGAGCACGATATATGAAATACACTTGGCACGAAGTAAATCATTCCAAGTTCGTTGTTTATGAATTTCAAAAATATCGTGCTTATTAACGACTATGAGTTTCTGTGAGTCCCTGCTTTTCATGAAAACTCCAATATCCTTTAAATCAAGATTTCCTCAATCCATATTCTAGTGTAATTTGAGTTTCTTTTATCTCCCTTTAGAATTGTCCTTCTCCCACGGTATTGCTTTCATTCAGTTACAATATGCCTCTGAGGAAAATATGAATCTGACTATTTTAACAGGGAAATATGTGTAAGTTTTCGGTACTCGATTATTACTGTTGTTGCAATTGTTTGTGCAATGGATACATTTGATCATCCTTTTTCTGCTAAACTGGATCACATATTACCAAACAACTAAATAATTCGTTTAATTTTTATTCGGATCAATAAAATGACTAACAGATAAAAATAATAAATACATATGAACTCATGTTGAACTCGCTTCAATATTAACAAATTTATTAACTACCTTCCGCATGTAAATGAAGATTTTTCCGCCTTTGACATCATCACAATAAGGTATTTTATAATAATACTGGTTGACCGATAGCAATTTGTATTTATTAGGCTGATACATGTAGATGTGCATATGGTTAGAGATAAATAGGTGCACGGAAACAGAAATTGCGACAAAAGGGGCCGAGAATTGGGTGGCGAAGGGTGAAAACGGACGATTAAAATTCCGAACATGGCAGTAAAGCACCACTGTGTCACGTATAGAGCGTAAAATTAACGTCGATATTAATTTAACGACTTCCTCCACTTGGGTTGGCCTTCGTCGACCTCTTTTACGTTGCATCCAGCTTTCGCGTAGCTAGCGAGATGGCTAATAATCACGTCTACCTGTTGGCCCTGATAATTGAACCTATTCGCCCGTGAGCATGTGCCATCGTTAAAGACTGAAATTTACTTTCAGAAATTTCTATAAATAATTGAAAATAATGAAATTCCAGCGAGAATTTAGCACACTGTATAATGACTCGTCGAACAATCGACCAATTGATTGGAGCAAAGTGAAATTTTGCCCGTACTCGAAAGTTTAGCCATTATTATTCTCGCTATTACATCAGAAAATAGGGGTAACGGACATAACGAAAAAATCGTTTTGTGATGTCCTCGTTCTTTTCGATCAAGGGCATAATAAAATTACAAAACTTTTTTTATGAACTTTTTTATTAAATTAATCATTTTCATAATATTGTTATACCTATTATCCCACAGGATTAATATAGAAATACATTATACTCCCTTGATATTATTACTGGAAATTAAAATTATTTCTAATCACGGCCTTCATTTGATTCATATATTCGTTTCTAATAAGAAATTTTCACTCGCACATTGTTTAGTACCACGTTAACAAGAGACTGACAATTTTCTTTTCTTAGTAGTTGATCTTGCTGGACAAATCGTGTGTAGTATTATTAATTTGTTAAAACAGCCACTATCATCGACTTGCGAAATATAAGATAGTTTGATGTTTCATATAAGTCTAGCGAAGAGCGTATATTACATCCTCTTCCCCTTTAAATGAGAACCACCATGATAAAAATCTTTCCGTGGCTGTATAATACTATAATAACTATGTAAATCAGTACCCCCGTACAAACCAACAAACAGAGAATCGGGCATTCGTATGCTAAGTCCCCGGTAATACGTTCTCAGCGGTTACCCAACTCCGATAACGAGTTCGGCCCTGAAAAAAGGATTACTTAGGTACCTGCCATCCCTGTATTACCCTCTACTCCCCCCTCTCCCCATCTATAGCGATGTCCGACAAATCCTTCGTCAGTATGAAGTACACGTTGGAAAAAGAAAAATGTACGTTTTAATATGGTCTTCTTTGTAAACTTCCTTCCTCAAAGAAAAATGCGTATAACAAGAAAATCCTTATGTTTATCCATTGTGCAAAATGCCTGAAATATTACGAAAAGGCAAGTACCTGTTACACTCTTTACGGTAAACACACACATTATCGTGAAACATTAGTTTAATATTATCTTCATAAGCAAACTTAATGGCAGATTGTCCATAAATAGAATAATAAAATGTATTTTAACTCGTTCACATTGCTTTAACAGTATTCATAACAGTATTCATAACACTGTTAAAATATTATTTCTTCGGTAATCATGTTAGAAAGAAGTTTTTATTCATTCGTAAAAATTTAGCATAATGTGGAAACTTAACTATTTAAAGTCGCTGAAGTAAAGCAGGTGATGCGTTTAAACTTCGTGAGAATGGTTGTTTGCTAAGTTTAGGTATGATTTTATGTCCGGCGTAGTTAGAAAATCCTCTTACTTACAGTAGGTATTTATCATTGAAACCTTGTCGTTGTAATATTTGCAATTATTATATATTCATCTGAAACTATTCAGAATAAAATTAGATAGTCAGATAATAATGAATACTATAATATATTGAGAATTATGCTTACCTAATAGTTATAACAATTTTATATAAACTATTAAATACTTTGTTATGTTCAAATATATCACGTTAACAAATGCGCGAACAATACGGCGTGAAGGTTTTCAAAGTACAGTGTTTCGTGGGCGTCGTAATGTGTCGAGCTGGAATAGAATGAGAGGACAGGAAATCGGGCACGAGGCCGAGGTATATACACGTGCAAAGAGAATCACTTGGTTGAATAGCTAAACTTGTTACAGGCAAATTTGGCGGAAGTAAAAAGTTTCCAAGTCTGTTATGAACGGAAGCTTGGACCTAGACGCGTCGAACTCGACGAATAAGCACCACAGCTGCCGTATTTTTCAAGCAAATTTCCAAGGGAATTTTCAGCGGATCGATCGAATGGTCGCACGAACCCCAGAAGCCAGTACTTTTTGACGACAGGTGCTCCATTGCCGAGTCAGAGAAAGAACTGGTCCAACGACTATGACATGTAGCTCACAAAGTGACCAAGAAATCCAACGAGATCCGATAGCGTACTTTTAAGGAATACATTGTGCAGATACCCATTTGATAGGATAGTAACAATCTCTCTATTTCACTGTCGGTAGAAAGAAGGCGGTAGAAAATGTAAGGAAGTTTATCCTCGCAAGTGGAAAATATCGCACGTTATAGGACTATGATAGTCATGATTTTGATTTCAATATAAAGCTGTGGTAGGCTTTGGGGCCGACGAAGTTTTTCTCTTTGATCCAAATATCGATATTGATCCAAATGATCCGAATATCAAATTTCATGAAATATCTAACAGTCCAAATGAAAATGTGTTTACACAATTTTATACATTAAGAACCGATGTATTTTACTCTCAGCTTATCGTTATTTACGACATATTTTGTCGTCTCTGCGTCACAAAATTAATTTCCGAGTCATTGGAATCTTCACTATTATCAGTTTCTAGTATGTAACCTTCATCAGAAATATTCTATAGATTATTCACGAAAATCCCGCCGAATCTTTGTTATTTTCAGCAGTCATTTGAATTGTATTACGTCAGTTCGTTACTATAGGTAAGAATTAACTAATTTACGAACATGTTTGAACAATATGAACTATGAAACAATCTAAACCAATAAAAGTACAATACAGAAACTTCTGTTAATAAGTCCTATGAAATAATCAGGAAAAATTTCCCAGTCTGAGATTCTGGTCGAATGCTACATGACTGTTTGCCAGAACACATATTTATGTCCCTCCTTGAAGTATTAAAAAATTCTTTTAGTATATCAACGGCTAAATAATTAACGAGAACATCTAGATTAGGGCCTTGAATTGATCAGATAAAATTTACACATTCTTGCCTAATAAAAAACTGTTTTGGAATTTGAACTAGCATTTGTTATTTAAAGTAACAAAATTATTTCCGTAAATTTTTGTATTCGCAGAGTACAAAAGAGCCACAGTACTTAGAAAATGAAGTCATAGTGTTTAACAATTTCTCGACTTTTTGTGTCTTCTGAATTGAAATTACTTATTTGCAATTTGTTCTAACTACACATGATATACAATAAATGGAAATAATCAGTAATTGGTCAACTAAATTTGTCTCTCCACTGCAGAAAGCAGTAATAGTTAACTTTCACAATAAAAGTTAAGTCTTTTAAAAACGCCAAAGAAGTAGAAGCGCAGATGTTGTAGGAAGTTTTCTTATTTCTTCGTCGCGAATTAATGCTTTCCCAAGATAAAAATTTGTCGGATCATGCTAAAAAAGAAAACGATCTCTACTGATTCACGATTGAAACAAAACTGCACTTTTTGGAACGTCAAACTTGCTTTCAATGCTCGATACCACCAAAGTTTGCTATTCTCTCGTAATAACCAGAAACTTTGTTAAACTCTTGTCCAACGGATATCGCAATTATAAGAGCTCTCGAGGTTTAATGCCCCACTTGAATTATCCGCAAAGATTGAATGCATAACACGTTAATGGTTGAAGGTAATATAGTCGCGGGTTAAATGTTTGTTTGATTCAAGAGTATCTAAAGAACGAGAATTTATGTAGAAAGAATACTTTCAAATTTCTCTTACAATGAATTTCAATAATATTAAATAGCCTTAATATAGGTAAGTACGGAAATTTAGTATTATACAGAAAACAATAGTAAAAAAGGTAGTAGAATTCGATCAAATTCATTACATAGACTCATTGACTCAGCATTCCTGACCAAAGTTAACTAAGCGTATTTTAAGTGAAAGAACTAATAAAAGACTTGAAAAAAAGCCCGGTCGCTAATCCATCCTGCTTCGTTGGCATTTAAATATGTTGTTACTTCCATGTGGGCTTTCCACGGTGCGCGGAATTTCAAGCGATAAAATAGCCCGGAAATCTTATTTAACCCGTGAATTTACGCGGCGGTGTAAATAGCATCGTATACAGGGAAACGTGAGGAGAGAAATTCGCACGAAACAAGAGGGCAATTTGTCGCGTGCACGGCTCTCACAAAACGTATCATTTGGTCGCGAAGAGTAGGTTTCTGAAACGTGCGGCGCAAGGAAAAATATAAGGCTGTTCCGCCGGGAGCTGGCGATTCGCCATTCACGCGACAGCAGCGACGAGCAAGCGGATGTCGTGCAGCTGCATCGACGCGTGAAAGCATTTCTCTGCGGAATGTCGGTCCATCGTCGACGCCTCGTATCGCTACGTGCCACGTACGAGGAACCGAAGGTCTGATATACGCCGACCGATATTTTATCTTGTCACTGCTGATGCGCGCCACGTCGGTCCACGGCAATCCACGGCAATACACGGCAATACACGGCAATCCGACTCGCCCTCGGGGTTCATCCTCCTTGTATTTCAGGCCCGATTCGGAATCTCCGGAAAATTCTAAAGCCCCGCGCGATGACAAATTGCCGAAGAATCTCTCACCCTTTCGCGTTAAATCGATAGGGGTGCCTCCTTTAGTCATGTCAATAATCCTGCCCTACTCATTTCACCCCTTTTTTACCACGTCTCAACGCGAATTCTATCAACCGTGTCGTGTATTCTTTCGCCCGCTTCATACCTCGCTTGTTCAATATGTATACACTCGTCGATTTTACAGAGCCGATTGTACCATTACCTCGTGTGTAATTGGTATATAGAAAATGTGTAAGTGTATTTGTATACTTTAATTGCAAGTAAATGAAATTATTTGAACGTAGAAGAGAGCTAAGAAAGTTTTTTACAAGAATCTGACTTCATAACATTGTTTCTTGTACAAACTGCACTTCTCCTGGATATGGGTAAAATATACGTGTTATGTTATTTGTCAGTTTTTACCTTTTCGCCAATTGTGCATTTTTGCCATGCGCTTCCCTTTCATCTTCTTGACACGTACGCTTTATGTACACCTTGAAGAGATTTCCCATGAGCGTATCAGGTTATTTCGTTTTGTTAGATTTTTCTCCTAAAATACATTAAAAAAGCAATTATGAACGTTATTGAAAGTGAAATTCATGAATTATCTCTTATTAAAGAGGTGTTACTGTTCGTCGAAATATTCTTGCTTCATTGGTATTTCAAACGTTTTATAGAAAGCTGATGTAATTATTGGTAAAATTCGGTACTTTCAGTAAATGCAGTATTTAATTCAGAAAATTTAATGATACTTAAATTATGCACAAAACTACTGACACAATTTTATCTCATTATATCGTTATATCTACGCAGTTTTATCTACATTGTCAACATAAACATAAAATTGATTGAATTATAACATAATAACATTATAAATCTTATTCTAACTTCTGAAAAATATTACCGCCACGTGAGAAAACCCTCCAGCTTCCTAATTCAGGATAAATGGTGGCGTTATTGTATCAGAACATCTTATAGATAATTCAACACTCAACACAAGTGCATTGAATCTCAACTGGATTCGACATATGTATGTAAGTATGTAATACATATATCTGACTACTGCAGGGTAGCGACATTCACGTTAGGATGAACATACTGCAACGTATATCGCAAGGGAGATTGAATTATTTTACTCCCGGAATAATTCTTCCATAAAATAAAAGCAGTTCAGCGGTAGACGCGTTCACGTCTCCATCGCGAAAGGAATTTCCTTCCGTTCTTTACCTCCCGTACATATATACTGTTATTTCCCTTCTTCCTCTCCTTCATCCCCCTGTTGTATTTATTTCACAAACTTTGCTCCTTTTATATTCAGTCTTCCCTGCACTAATTCCTTCTTCCATGCCTATCCTTTCCTTATTTCCTTAGCAATCGTCCGTTTCCTTCTCTTTTCTGGGCATGATCCACCTCATTCTCCGTTTTTTCTACATCCCTGAGTTTAAACCCCACTCTCAAGCACAATGAGTCCGTTATTTTCTTCCACATTTTCTTATATTACATTCTGGAGCTGATGTTAGAGACAGGCCGCGAGAGCCGAGAAGATGCCTGAAAATTCCACTCCTCTCCTGTTTCTGTCAGTGAATACCTTATCATCATACCGAGCCGCGGTTCAACGGTGTTGTCGACTGTCTACCGCTCCCCTCTATTACCTTTAAGATTTATCCGTTCGTGCTCAGCCAATCCTGCGTATTACGAATTGCCTACCCTACGATGCAAATCGTTCTATATTTTTACTGCGCGGTTGTTGAAAGTAAATAAATCATAATACAACTATGATTTAGGAAAAAATGTATAATCAGATATTAAACGTCAGAAACAAACGGGTTTGTAATTCTGACGAGATTGAGTTAACCAGTAAGATTGTTATTAGTCATTTACTGCGCAAGGATAATGTATTAATACTGCAAGCATAAAGTAAAAAAAACTTTTGTGATATATAACTTATAAGGATAATACCGATTTCATATCTCGATGGACAATATCGTCTAACGGAAAAACCAAAGACAAAGAGAAATTAACGCTACAACGAATCTCAGGAAAACATCTATTGTTTCAAATTTCAAGGCAACTTTTTGAGATAGGGTGCATATTTAAATTACATTTTCACATTTTTTCGTTCTATCAGTGAAAATATCTAGTAAAAGCATACGAATATGTAGCGTGATAAGCTTCGTACTCGTTGACATTTCTTTGTTCCACTTACAGGAGTGATTCGATAATAATATTCTCAAACCGTCGCCGCCAGATTTAAACTTGCATCACGTGCTCTCTGAAAGAGATTTCACATTCTGCCAGAACGTTTGCTTCGTACAGTGTGTGTAATGCAAAACAATTTTTCCTGTGAAAATTTTATTATTAAAAACATTGTTATTGTAAGAGTTAGAGTTATTAAAAACATTAAGGTGGTCAAGTAAAGGAACTTCTTGGCTTGTTTTAGGTCCTAACAAAATTTTATAAGCAATGGAATACCATAAAAAACATGTTAGAGCAAACGACATTAAAGAACCTGTATATAAAACCACGTCGAATTTTAAAGCAAATGTATAATATTTCTCCGAATGCAGAATAATATTTCTCCGAATGCGGAATAATATTTCTCCGAATTAAGCTTTGAGTCTCATATGTATATCCGAGCAAATAGCAGAAGGAAATGCGTGCATGATATATTCCACGTCACAACTATTTTTACAGATTAAAAAAAACAAGAATTTCTTGAAAATGAAGTATATTTAACAACAAAGGTTTTTTCAGTCAAAACTTTACTTACCGATACTGTAACTAGTACATGCATCACATAATGTATTCACAGCACCAATAAATTCTAGATCAGATTTTAACAAACTTATTAAATTCTTTGGATGTAATTAAACTGACCGAAACAAATTATTTAACATAGAAATAGAAACATATTTAAGGAGCATATTTTTTTCTGTATGACAGTTGTGTAAAATTAATCACCTAGAACAATCTTTGGAGCAGGAAGAGCTCATCATTTTGACAATCCCGAAATATGTAAAAAATGAATAGAAATGATTTGAATTTCGTTTTAAGTTGTTCTCTGCAGTTGCTTTAAAACCGAGACTGACGGATTAATTATGAGAGAATTAACACATAATCTTCTTTGATATGGTTTTTTCTCATGAGCAGTGACTGCTTTACATCCTTTCACTTCTGAAACATTTACGTGCGGTTCTGCAGGCAAAGCATGGATGCGTATGTTGCACTTCGTACAGAGAAACAAAATGTTCGTAAACGCAAAGCACGTAAACGCAAGTCTGTAAAACTAAAGCAGTATAAAAGCAAATTCGATGTACCTTTCATTACTGTATTCCGAGTAGGTTTTCTATTTTTAAAAGATAAATCACGCCAATGCAATCTGCGCAGGATCAAAGAAAAGTTTCAAGAAGAACTCAGACTAATACGTGTGTCATAAATGAAATTTCGTTACTAGCCGAGGAATAAAACATTAATAATTTTACCTGTATATCTAATGGGTTTAGTGCAACACGCTTGAAAGGACCTGTTCTAAAGGGAAGTAACCACATTCAATTAAATTCGTTCTCCTTATCAATGAAGAGACAGAACGTCTCATGCTAGGAATATTCAAGAAATACTGCATTTGGGTACTTTCTATTTGATCCCAATGTACGTGTGCTTCTTATGCT
The DNA here is from genome assembly GCA_963989215.1 of Hedychridium roseum. Taxonomy (NCBI): domain Eukaryota; kingdom Metazoa; phylum Arthropoda; class Insecta; order Hymenoptera; family Chrysididae; genus Hedychridium; species Hedychridium roseum. The sequence goes on along the minus strand of OZ022304.1, from coordinate 3,370,303 downwards.
CTATGTATTAGACATATACATATACAGTGATAATCTGAATAGATCACCTGTAATATAGATATGTCTTTTGTGTTTCTAGATCTGCCAAGCTTTTCAGGACCGATTGGCAATGTGACCGCAGCCATTGGCAAGGAAGCCATTCTTTCTTGCACCATTAAGAAGCTCGGAAATTATAAGGTACACTTACTCATCCATGAATTATATTTTCCGCGTGTAGACAATTACCGCATTATAAACACTTTATGATTCTTTAAAACATTACGTAAGTTAGAAGCTCGTGACAAACTTTTGGGGTTTTTCAATTGTCTCAATTTTCCCGCCCCACAACTAAATCGAGCTGAACCGAGAGATACAGCTTTAACCCTTTGCAGTCTTTAATTAATTCCGAAGAATATTCCAGCAGGTCCCAAATAAATTAAAAAAAAGTCACGAAAAATATAAGTGTATTGTTTTTCTTATGAAGAAAATATTGTAAGCTTCTCTTTTTTATCAAGGCATTATCATAAATATTCACAAAGTCCTCATAAATGATAATCTTCCATTGTATACTACCCCTTTTTCCCCAGTTTCGTGGGTGAAAACCGAGTTTCCTTACAAATGTTGCGGAAAAGAAATTATTCACTTTTTCTCTTTTAGAATTTTTCTGTTAAAACAAACCACACAATCTTTAAACTCCTCTTCAAAATGCATGAGATTTTAATGCCTTTCAGAATTTAACCATTCTTTTAAACACTTTCTATCACAACGCCATACACATGTATATAAAATATAAAAACGATACTCATACGATACGAGCGTGATATCCAGCTACGCTGGACTGTATTTCCTGTATTTCACGCGTCATTAAATGTTACCCCTACAGTAAGGCGACCAACACAACAGACCAGGTTTTTCACAGTTGTTGTGCTATCCTTTATTGTTAGAACCTTCACGCATGGACGATTGTTTGACCACCTAACCGGATATGATAAATTGCTGTTTTTGTATGTATCCACTTACGAGGAAAACAATGTAAAAAAAGAACCCACCGTATGTAAGAACCCTTAAAATGCAACTTGGACTAACACCAAATCCTAGCACTACCTACCACTTACAACTTTGAAATAAATCGATAATGAAATGTATCTTATGCATTAAGATCTCTGTACCTACTATGAATATCATTACGGCTATATCCGAATTATTTAATTTTCTGTTTAATAGCTTTTAATAGATTTAGGTATGTCAATGTAAAGTTAAAAATCCAATGAATCTTGACAAAAAAATAGTAACTTCTTTAATTGAGTTCAAGAGTTTTTCCAAGTTATTTGAATTCTTTTTCTTAAATTGTGAACTGTTGTTCAGCCTACTACAGGCGCAAATGTGACAGAGGTATGCGGTAGAAATCAGAAGTTTGTCCGTATCAAATTGTATATTTCTATACATACATATGTCTCTTTCGATCGGCAATCCACCAACCCGCTATGGTAGTCCAAGTTGTGTTCTAAAGCGTGGCCCAACGTCTATGAAACACTTGGTATGCTGGCCATATAACTCGATAAGCTGATGTTAACCCTTTGCGGTTGATGCGCACTGTGCGGGCATAAACCTATTATGCAATTGCTTTTATCAAACAGAGACATAAGGTATTATGTCTGTGAGTACTGCATTACCATCTCAGAATATATCAAGTTACATTATAAGTCGTCCTCAAAGAGTTAATAAGATTTTACGTGTTGCAGATTTATTCTGAAATGACAAATTTTAAGTCAAAGAGTTCGTACAAAATATGACAAATGTGTTTAGAAATCACCGTATAAATACAGTCATCTAATCATACAATGTCAAAGCAGTAATATGTCGCAAAAGAACAGAATTGTTGACAGAAAAAGAAAACTATTTCATAGGAAATTTCATAAGAAATTGCATTTGTTGTCAACTTTGAAGCAAAATCTTTGAATATATTGGACACGTTCGATTAATCGCAAGACATACGTTACAAACACGTTCATGAAAGTAATGTGCAATACCTTTGAGAAAAGTGCTTGTAATAATTCCTACCTTCGTCTGAATTCCCTACTTTGTTTTGATAAACAGAATGATGCCTGGAATACCTAACAGGAATTAATGGACATTGAAATTGATGAAAACGTCCAAGAGAAATACAGTCATAAATGTGTACTTTTACTCCTTTTACACCTATTATCGAGATTAGTTGAAACGTCACAGAATCTTTTGGTAAACTTCCGCTATAATATCAATGAATGGAATATGATTGAGCCACCGATGCGAGTATCGTTCAAACTAAAAGAAAACATTTATTTTGATTACTAATTCGAAATTTTTTGTAAGTAAAGCCAATATTTGTATGTTTGTTATGTCTTTCGACGGTGGCTGCCAGTTGCGTGATAGTTGCGCTTCGATTTCCGCTATTTGCATTGGAATCGAAGAGATGAAAATCGGGGAAAAACACCAGACGTTTATACATTCCATTCTTCGAATAAGATTGAATACCTAATTTGTTGCTCGGCAACATATGCACGTGAACATATATGCTGATCGAATTATCGGTAAAGCTGGCGCCTGCGAATGGCATGTATAAATAAACGTTTATTCTCTTTCGACGTGAAAACTACAATTAACGGGTAAAGTGTTTTAACGTAAATCTTTCTTCATTCAGTATCCTGGCAAAAATGAACTCGTTGAAGTTTTATAAAATCATATTATAACTACAATATATTCATTTTGCTAACTTTTATAGCTATATCAATCTTTTCAAGACTGTTATTTCCCAAGGGCTGCAAAATAAATTCAATAGAAAGGATAGTCCAATGATTTATGCACATTCAACAGAGCTGTTATTGTAAAAGCCACATTGTTAGTACTGATATGATAAACAGTACACACTCCTGCCTCCATTTACGCCGCACTTTTTTGAAGCGAGTCTCTTTTTACGCGGTAAATTATAACACTATTTACGCGGTACTTTTTACACGCGATATCAGTTTACGCGACCAGAAAATATGTTTTTCTAGAATTTTTAAATGTAGCAATAACAGTAACACCGACAAGAAACTTCATAGTGGTTGTTTCCTACAAACAAATTTATGAAAACTTAGCAAACTATAAGTTTAAGAAAAAATCATCCGACAAAAATTAACATTAACGATAAAAATGAAGTCGGGCTTTCAAATATTTCAAGCGATGAGCGTAATGAGATTGACCCATTTAAAAAGAAAAGGTTGAATATTTTGAATTACAGTAGCGACAGGGCCACTGAATAAAACTTACTTTTGTTTTCTGAAATGCTTTTTTGATTATTTTTTCTGTTAACCTATGTGAAATAAATATACATATATTAGTATAACTTATACCAGCTTTTCTTTCCAATAATTTGTTTTCTTTTCTGCTCGCAGACTTTATTTGTACACTTTTTTATTCGCGTAAAACTAATCCACATGAAACGGATACTCCGCATAAATGGAGGGACGAGAGTACTTAAATTCTATAATTATATTAAACGTCTACTACAATTAGCGATACACATTTTTTTTACTAGAAATAAAAAATGTTGAGCAACGCAAGTACATTACACTTACTTTTATTGTTTTACGTTCGTAGCTTCTACCTTCAAACACCTCTAAAGTCAATCATACTGCATGCTTTTATAGGCACGCAGATATATTATAAGTGTTAACATACGTTTAATGAAGGCCATTTTAGCCAAAAACAAAAAACGTAAACCACTGATAAAAACAGACGAATTTTCCAAGCATTCTAATGTACATTTATAATTTTATAGGGTCATTTAAAAATGTGACCAAAAAGTTTAAGGACAGATAGTACTCACAGATATACATATATAGTAGAAAATGGTCCGTAAACATAGATTCGCAAATCAACCTTAACAGAAATAAACTGTAGTAGGGTCGAATGTCTTTATGCATCAACGCAGTTGTACAAATGCATGTCTCCCATTCTCGCTCTAGGATAGTAAGCTATCGTAATACATAGTAAAATTACATGATGTTACGTTCATTAATGCGTTTCGCACCGGTCACGTAAAACCACATCGTTTTCTATGCTTTTATTGACATATTATCTGTTAAAATTTCACACCAAAGTATTGAGAATTTTTTCAGTTATAGTAACTTTTCGAAAGTGTAAATTTAAAATAAAATACAAGAATTTTCGCCGGCAGCTAAGGAAGTTTAGTAAGTGGCAGATGAGCCGCGAAATGTTTTAAGATGACGTAATGAAAACTGCTAATATTAAACACACAACAAAATTAATAAGATAAGTATTGCAGGTCAAGCTGTATGTTATGATATATCGTACTTTGTGTACAGTCAGCTTCGACGAATAAAGTAAATTGTCTGGCTCGCCGTCAAACTTGATTTTCCGATTTATATATCCGGGAGATTCTTTTGTCTATTTCTGTCGATTCTTTACGTCCCAAAATTCTTTGATAATATCTTCAGATTACCCTGTATGTGTACATACTATACATATACACATGTGGTGGATAAAATGATGGAATCATGATAATTCTGAAATTGAATCCCGATGACACAGAATTTTCTGTGGGCACACGTGCTACGCATGAGTGTGTGTATTGTAGCATGATCGGCAGCAATCCGGGGCTTCCGCTATTTTTCGCGGTGAACGTTTAACGCACCATTAAACACATTAAAACGAAGCTCGTGCGCGTTTTCGTCGTACCGCAAGGGCTGTAACCATATTACTTCGTATTATTTAACATACATCGGTTTAGCGTGCCTCTAACGACACGTTTGCCGCGAATGGTGTGAGATAGTGCTCGTTACCGTGAATACAATGTGCGTATTACGTGGATAATCTACGATGTAAATCTCATTAGTAAGTACAATATTGCGAAAGAAATAAAGAAAGTAACTTTGTAAACATCTTTAGAATTATACAAATAAATCAGAATGATGTGAAAGTAACGAAAAAGCTAAAACTAAACTCTATTGGAGTACACAGAATGAAGATGATTTGTAAAATGTAAAAGCGGCGGAGTAATAAGGAAGCATAACTTTTTACACTGATGTAGCCGAAATAGTTACTCGCTCGATAGAAAAGAAAAGGACGTTCTACGGTTATCAGACTGCAGGCAAAGAAGTAAAGATGCTTTTAGGTAAAAACGAAAGAGGCCAGACAGTTTCGAGCCTTCTGTGTTCGTGGCACCTTTTCAAGGGAATAAAACGAGGCAAATCGCTGTGAGGTACAGTGCCAGCCCGATGTTTCCCCCGGTTCCATCCTGACGAACAGAAGTGGGAGATCAAGAGAGACAGGAGAAGAAGATGCTTCTCGGCTGCAAACGTTGCATCCCAGACGATTGTGATCTTCGGTACGTGCTCATTTGCACCGCCGCAGAAATCGAACTACTAGCGAGAGGAATCAGAGCCATTCTCCCTCGTGTCTCCTGTCTCGACAGACCGCAAATAACTGTACTTTTCGAACAAGAGAGAATCACTCTACAGACTGCTCTGTGAACCTACCTAACTTCGGCCTTCATGTTTAACGCCACGTACAACTAATTAAAAACAATTACACCGTTGTAAACTCTCTCCTGACTTTCGTTTTAAGTGAATAATTACGTATGTCCGCTGTGTTGCCTCAAAGAACTATCTTTATCGCAGTTAAACAGCCGACTTCCGAGAAATTTCATTTGTGCAATTTATTTCTTTTGCTTCGGCACAAAGTTCTCTAAAGAAATTGGAGAAGTCACATGTGCTGGTTTTCTTACAATAAATGGCGTTATGACAACAAACATCTTTTACCGCAAAATTCTGTACAATATTTGTTCATCTAAACATGATACATTCGTCATATTGTCAATGAAATGCCAACAAAAGAAATGATTTCAATGAGACGGTCTTGGAGTAAAATTCAACGCGAAAGTTCAACCAAACGACGTATACATATACAGAAATCTCTGAAAACGGCCTCTGAAGGAGTCAGTGGTGGTTCTTTTGTGAATACTCCTTTGCGCCTCTCGTGATATATCTGTTCCTTCGGCAGATATAGCAAATTCTCACGAGCAAACATTTTCCACTTCACACTAGAACGCAGTTGATTGTTTACCTAATGCTCAGAGGGTGCGGGCAAGATTACAGGCACGATTATCGATGTGCCGGATTGAACGGCGAGTCCCTAAGATACTGATTTTCGGAACCTGCTCGTTTGCGCGCGATCACAGAAACCGAACTGTCGCGGAGAGAAATCAGAGCGGCCCTCTAGCACGCCTCAATTTACCGCAAATAGCTATGGTTCTGGAACACGAGCACGTCACCTTCACACACCGATGCAATTTCGCCTTTGGCTCAGCGCTATTTCCCGAGGGCTCGGTATTCTGCGCATATAAAGAACATTACCATCAAGGCAATCGGATTCGCGAAAACTATTATTATGCGCAATTACCGCGGCTTATCGAGCACCTTGCGTTAAGATAGCGTATATTATTGGGTCCGATAACAATGTGTTTAGCGTCGGGATATGGAGTGGGCTATATCGGTGTCGATTCAAATGGATATTTTCTTCGCGACCGAAAGCTCATCCGATGGGAGCTGCGTTCAAATCTGTCTTTATTCGCTTGAAACGGCGTATTTGCTGAGTCACCGTTTTTTATATACGCATGGTGAAGCTGCAGTCCTGTGTAGAGCCTACCAGGCATATACCTTGTTCTGTCACTCATAAACAGTCCTCAGTAAAAGCAAGTATTGAATGACGCTCACAGCACTTTGGTGATTGCGAGTCCACCAAAAATCTAACCTATTTAACAAATAAACCTTATTATGCGTTGTCCTGTAATAAATTATTCAATAATATTTCTGAAGTGCCGTTTTAATTGTTCTGCGGGATTCATTTAAGAATTATTCACAGATCTTAACATGTACTCACCAATAATTTGGAAGAATAATTTGGAAAAAAGAAAATGTATGTCTGACCATAACGAAATTGATCTACTGAATCTCAGTAGTGCATATCAGCGTTCCATGTGTATTAAAATGTATTCTGAGCATTTTACAGTGTGAACGATGCATAATAGCCGTGAACGATTTCTAAAACGTAAAACAAAAGAAGGATGATTGCATTGTCATGTGCGTAAATAATAGAGAATAAAATGCTTTGAATCTACGAAATCCGTGACACTTGATTTTAATCAGTGGTAGCCGACAGATCGAGAGCCACGGATGAAGTTGAAATATACTTTAACGGTAGGTCTACCGAGATAGTTGTGTCATGGAGGTAAAAATCCTAGAGGAGAAAGGGAAGCCCCACGAAATGAGAAAGAAAGGTTCGGGTAAAGGGCGCATGGACAGAGGTGGGGAGGACGGGAAAGTCGGTTCATCGCCGGGGTGGGTTGGGTGGAGTGGTGTTTCCCTCGGATAAGCATGAGCATATACTTGCCCGGGGCTTATTCAGACAAATCGGTGATTGCTGCGGAGGCGAGCGAAAGGGTAGCTCGCCACATGGCGAGGATGCCGGCAATGGTAGCATGACGGAGACGAGTTACATGCCTTCAAATCTATGACACGGAGACGCAGACAGAGAGACAGAGAGGGAATCGAAAGCCAGGAAGGTGGGACTCGGGGGAAGAGAGAAAAGGGGCGACGAGGGAGAGGGGAGATGTGGTTGAAGAGAAACAAGAGAAGTCGGCGCGTCGACCGAGCGAGCTAGACGAATTTGCATCGAGAGAGAGAGCGAGCAAGGCCGAGGGCAAAAGAGACAGTGAGAAATGATTGTTTCCATGATTACAATGGAACGGAAGAGGAAGAGGAACGGCCGGATAGGAGTGTGGGGAGCAATCTCTTAGCGCTAACGTAGATTCGTGGCCCAGGAACTCTCGAAATATTACAGCGAATAGTATATAGCCAGACCGAAACCCATCACGCAATTCCCTAGTCCGTGGTTAATATAAGCTATCGAACTAAACGGTTAATTATATCAACAGCAAAAAACCACGCATAGCACGGCGAAGCCTAAGATGTACCGTATATTACACGGGGAAAGCAAAATTTCTCTTCACTCCTCCAGGGCCCCTTGTAGTTGAACTTTGCGAAAGTAGCGTGTACTGAACAAGCAGTTCCCGGTATCAGGAATTTACAAAGGATCGCTTCCAAAATAGATCATTGCGGTAGTTTTGCCAAGAAGTTGAAATATCTCTAGTCTAATCGACGTGAAAGTGCAAAATTCGTAATTAAATGAAAACCGCTATAATACCTGCCCATAATAGTGTAATGTTGATGAATGGGTAGAATTAAAATATTTAAAATCAAAGTTGTATACTTCTGAATTGTACTGAACGACAATCAATACTTTTCAACGAAGTATGGTGTCTTTAATGTATTTTTGCAGTCCATTTTTTCTAACACTTTTAGTTCGTAAACAATTGTTAGAGTATTAGGTAAATATTAGTTTTTAATATACATATTTTCTGTTGTCTATATAAAATCTTTGATCATTTTAAGTTCTGGCTTTATTTCGATAATCTTGAACACAGTAAACAAACTGGTTAACATATGAGGGCAATGGAAAGTGGTTAAAGCATGCTAATAGCTTATTGGTGGGCTTTGATTAAAAAAAAATCGTAGATGATTACAAGTAGAAATGGAAATGAGAAAAAGTTGATTACATTTTATAACGTTAGTTGTAATATTTTTGAAAATTTTGTTAAAAACATTAATAACGATAAATTAAACTTTTTTCTAAATTTATTAATGCTGGATGTAAAACCAAATTCAATTCATAAGAATCCACAAGGTATAACAATAATATTAAAAAAAATTAATATCTGTTGTTCCGTATCATCGCACACCGTAATAAATACTGATTTTCACGAGAAAAGATTTGTCGATAAACAACAGATTATACATTTAGGAGTTAGCCAACACAATAAAGACCTGTTAAGATTATATTTTATTACACACTGCTAAAACTCTTAATGCAAAAATACGTGCTGCTTTTGTTTCGAAACTTTGACTTTGTAATACTATCGTGCAATTCACGCGTCGTGTTTCTACTTGATATTCTCTGACATCTCAAATGTCAGTGCTGAAAGCGACGGAAGTGGAAGGAAGGAGCACGGTCTTTGAATCTAGCGGAAGAGGAAGTAAGAAACATGTGCACGTGAAACTTCGAGGAAGTTGTATCAACGATTCATCGAAATATCTTACGCAATGCAGATTTTCTACGGCCAACAACAAGCGGGCAAATCCAACCACATATTCCGCAGTGGTTTTCATGTGTGCTCTAATCAGATCGCCCGGTACACAATGACAAGTGCATATATCCCTGTACGTAATTAAAATCAGTAAAATATTTCATAAAAATCCACAAGGTTTAACACAAATATCAAAAAATATTAATATCTGTTGTTCAGTATTATTACACAACGTAACATACACTGATTTTCACGAGAAACAATTTTTCGATAAACGCAAAATGATTTGTGCTTTTGCACTTTTTTCCATCTGACCATAATTTTCAATAGAATAGAATTTTTTTCAAATAGAATTCTCCAAATAGAATTTAAGAATTTTTCAATATAACTCCAAAAGCTCTCTGACTTTTATATAAAATCTTCGCATAACTAACGCAACAAGTTACCTCTAAAAACATTTCTCTGTTGTTCATATAATATTGTACGGATATTAGTAAAGATGATTTTTTGAAAATGGCAGATGTAGCGAGTACATTGGAATTGATAGGGACTACTCTTTCTGTCACTTTGCTTCTCTACACTTTAGTTCACGGCTTTGTGACTGTGCACACTTATCATCTTCACGCTTTTATACTCCATACACTTCTCACCTTCACTCTTCCAAGCTCGGGACACTTTTCACGCACTCGCTACATTTCCTCTTTCCTCTAACACTCGTCAATACATTCATAATCGCATTCATAATCATTTACACATGCATTCATACATATCAGCGACGTGCCTGCGATAGGTCACGTACGCATCCAAAATTCTCACGTGTATTCTCTAAAGTCGTGTGTCCCCGATCAAATAAATTGGACCGATAAGTTTGACAATTTATTTGGAACTAGAAATTGCTTGTTTGATAAATACATATAAGTAGCGTCACTTAACTAGCGTGATATTTCATCTTAACACAGCGCTGACACTCAGAAATATGTAAGTAAAATATTAACAGTAAACTGATGTCAATAACACTAAGTGGGTTTTTACAAATTACCTGCCCTGTGGCTAAAAAAGAATGATCTGTTTGAATTTGACTTTACTTTGCGCTACTGTCCAGTTTTATTGTTTATTATTGGCTGCTTTTAAATTCGAAAACATCGGCTAGTTTCACGTCGCTTGCCCTGCTTAGCAATGCTATGAGGTCGTTAAGTGGCACGAAAAACTGGGGCCAGTTGCATTTTTCCATCCAATTTTTTCATCAAACTTTTTAGTGAAACTCGGGTGTATGCACAATCCAATTTCTAGTAATAAATAAGTTGTCAAATTTACTATTTAATCACTCTTATTCATTCATTTCATTCATTCATTCTTATCACTCAGACAAAGAAAGCCATTTAATCTCGCACTTAAACAATCTCTTTTGCATATCTTACAATATGTATAATAACGTTCATTTGAAAGTCCTTACCACGTGCCGTATTATACAGGTGTTTCCCTAATTCTCTAACCGCGTTAAAGCGAGATTACGCTGTTGGAAAATCGTGTTATACGGGAATTGTCTGTAGTACGTCATGATGCATAATCTTATGACTACTATCTGAGTGCCAGAGCTATGATACATTTTTTGTACTATCATTAGCATCCACTTTCACGATATAACATTGTCGTGTGGCGATGTACGTAGAACGCGTGGGACGTATTTACGTGCGGAGTGATAGCCTTATTTTCTACGATGGACCTAGCTTGAAACTCTGGCATGATGCTAGTAGCCGGAGACCGATAGCACGTCTGTCATCATGTAGTCGGCTCATATGGGGAGGCCGCATACAACAGGTCGCACGAGAATCACTTGAGATTAATTACCAAGTGCCTTGTTATAGATAACCAGGCATGTGAAGCGCTACGTTAAATTGAACCTTTCGCCGATTCCTGCGATGCCTAGCCTACGTACGCCTGACGTAACAAGCACACCCGCCGCGGTTCTCTGAAAGCAATTACCGCTAGTACCTACGCAAACGATGGAATCTCAGATATTATATACACTGCACATTACGTTCTGGATAGCACTGATGCTCCCCATTACACGATATCCTGTAAAAGGCTGTATATCTCACATTAATCGTGACGCGTTCGTCGAGATAACGTCATGGTGTCAACATGTTTATACGAAGGCTTCACGCGTCCTGTAAAATCCCTGTTGTATGATCTATCAAGTACTCGTACGAACGATAAACCGTGGAAAAAGCTTTATGCCGTTAAACATTGACGTCGAATAAAAATATCCTGTTAAAACTCTAAAAAATAACGCTTGAACATGATAAATTCCCTTTTTGGCTCAAGTAAATATTTATTATACACGGAATTATGTGCGCTTAAAGTTCTACAGTACACATAACTTTCATTAAGGGAATTACTCTGTGAATTGACTTGCAGTATATTTTCACTGTTATTAGACTGCCTGTTTTTCGAATACAAACCAGGCTGATATGAGGGTACCAATCGGTTGTAAGTTTATTAAATGGTAACCAGTATCCAGCGTGAAGTAGCTTGCGTCGACACTTATGGAAATGTGCCTATTTGCCATTTGTTCTGTTTCGTATGTCGAGAATAGGTGGGGTGGATGAGAGCAGAGGACCAGACGATATTGTCCATAGATCAGCGGACTGTGACCTTTTCGCCGCGATTCCAAGTTACGAATCAGACGAAATCGGGGGAGCAGGAGGAGACCACTTGGCAGCTACATATTCGCCAGCTCAAGGAAACTGACCGTGGCTGCTACATGTGCCAACTGAACACGAAGCCGATGTTGAAGCAGCTGGGATGCGTGGACGTTCTAGGTATGTCTAATTGCATGATGCGCATTCCTGTCCGCGGTGTTCGCGTTTGCCAGGAGAATACGTCACGCACGCACATTTCGATTAGCCGTTCAACGCGAAAATATATATGCCGCATGGCAGCATGGAGTGTTATGCACGCAGCAACAGGGTACACGAGGGCATATATCGCTATATTGGCTCGCTACATACGTGCACTACGAGCACGGACATACTTGCCCCCTAAATGGGAAACTTAAATTAGATAATCACATGTGGATATGCAGGATGCGTGGGGAACATACCCGTAAAGCTTCAGGAGCATATTTTACGAGTGAAAATAAGAAAAAAATGTTGTATAAAGTTCGGCTGGACACGCGTCGTTTCAAAGTTATACACAAATACTGAAATGAAACATGAAATAGACCATTTTCATGGAAAATATGCCACTGCTGTATCGAATAACGAATTGGAAACAGTGAGACGGTTGTGCGGCGCATTATGCCAGACAAGTTAAAAATTGGTAAAACAAGAATTATATTGACAGGTAGATTGGTCAAGGAGGAACGATTTTCTGGCCTTTGAGATCGCCGGATAGAATGCTTTTTGATTTTTACATACGGAAAACTTTAAAGGATAACGGCTTACTGATGAGTGATTCAACAAAATTCTCAGGAAAATTTTACTGTAATAAGTTCCATACTACGTCGATGTCAAGCTTTTATTGACGTACAAGGACAACATTTTGAACTGCGAAATTTTGCATAATAACAGACACAGATAAGATAAACACGTTCGACCTTTCATCTTTTGCAATGAATAACCCGTCATCACCTATTTAATGTTCAGCTTCAATCTCTTTTTGTAACTTTTTCATGAAGCGTTTTTAGCTCAGCTTCATATAAAATTTCTTATTAGTTCCATCTATCGAATGTACTCCCGTAATTTGGCGGATAAACCTCGGGATATCATGTACATCTGAATAGAGGCTTCATGTAGGTTCGTAAAAAAGAAATATAAGGCCGCGTAGGATGGGTAAAAATTAGGAAAGAACACTATTTTTACAATTTGTATGCATATGAGTACTTCCGAACTTGGTCGAAAAGAGAGACTGAACATTTTGTAGTTTAGATCAATGAAGTTTTATAATCTTCAATAAGCGTTGTGCTTTTCGTCTTATTACAATTACATAACTTGCAATTCTGTCCGTAGTACATATATTTCATCAAAATGGACGATAACTATAAAGTTGAACAATAAGTTTTTGTGGATTTTCAGATTAAAATATGAACACATTTACATTATAAGAGAATTTTATTTTACGTTAAAAATTCATCCTCCTGTACCTTCCTACTCTTCTGATTAAAAAACTGACTTACGTGGCTTTGACAGACTTCAGTTTAATTGAAATATTTCTGCTACAAGGAGCTTATAGCGATCAGAAAAAAATAAATGTCTAAGGGTACATCGACAGTCGATTATGGTTGGAGTTTGAAAATATTCCAATGCATAAGATTTAGAGTTTTTTCGATAGATAACACGTATTTCCATTCACCAATTCCGCTAATTTTTTTCTAATGCCTATTTAACCAACCTGAATGTGAACACTGCTGATGAGTGTTAATCCTGTGATTTCATGGCAAAAGCTCATCGACAAGAATTTGCTCTCATTTCCACCACACGTAATGTATGGCCATCTTCGTATGCAGGTTTCGAGAGTGATAGCGCACCATGATTTATAGCACGTCCTTTTCATTCAACGTTATCGTAAATAATCCGCTTTTAATTGACCATTTCCATTCGCTTGAAGCTGTATCGTTCTCCTCACGTTTCAGGAGGAAATAACGAACGATAAATCGTTCAGATAAGTTTTATTCAATTCAATGCAATGCTCACACATCATAGCGATTTACCGTTTGAAGTTAAAAATAACCGTATTCAGCGCTAGTTTTAAATACAGCATACGTTTCACAAACACTATGCTACCCTTTAGAATGCAATTTCAGCTGATACTACCGTGACAAACTGCTGAACGTAAGGGGCACATATAGCATAAGTTCCAATTTACACAGCACAAATGATATCAAATAATACATACTATAATATAATATACACATATAATAGACATAAATTATATAAATATATAACATAAATTTAGATATAGTAAAGCTTTCGATGTCTATTATCTCTTCTCCTTGTTTTCTTGTAGTTGTAGCGATAGCGGCATTAATCTGTGTAAACGGTAGTAATAATAAAAGATAGAATATCGGTAATAGGTGCGGATGTGACAGGAAATATCCACGCCTGAATAATTTCAAGCGGTCGATCATCCTAATGATCAGCATTATGATTATTATAATATATCTCTGCAATCACCCGTGTTATACATGAGGTACTTTCATTGATATGCTTAATATCATCATTGAAAACTTCGACAGATCCACCCAAGCTGTACCATTAATCAGGTTACTATTACTAACATTAAATCGTATACATCATCACTGATCTGTATGTTCTTTAACATCGCCGTCTTTATGAAAAATATCGCTACACAATATTGATAAAGTACTAAGCCGCAAATTGACTGACAAAACACGTTGCCATGCACACAAATTTATCATATTATTTGTAAGCAAACTTTCCTTTTAAACAATATTATATAAACGGAAGCACACATAAATATGTTTAAGTAATTTATATTTTTATGCCATAATTTACCATGTCTCTTTTATCCAGGTATCGTAATATTTCATTGATAAGTCATTGTGATACCAGTGAGCGTTATTTTGAAAATTATTGTAAATCTAATTCTTCAACAAGTGTCATATTTAACTAGGTAGATTTATTTATCACACTAGGGTCATTTTCCATCTAAAAATGATTATTCAGTAGGACTAAACTACATGACTGGTGAACAATTATTAGTGAAATTGCTCGAGTTTTACATGGATAAAAAAGGCAACTACAGTTGTCGAAAATCATGAATTAAAGTAACAGGAAATCCAAATAAATCAAGTGCGAATGTTGATAACAGTGTCTGCCATAACAAATTAGTACCAGAATTTATTCGGTCTCGCTGTATTTGCTTTGGCTAATTCTCAATTACCTACCTATAGAACGTTACTAGCATTTAATTTATATTACAAACAGGTAGTGGTCGTTCTGCGAAATGGGTTATTTATAAGATGGCCAGTGTGGCTTCGATAAATAATGGTCTTCTCGTGGAAGTTTAATGAGAAGAAGGTTCTGCGGCGGCGGAACTTTCGGGCCGTGGTATAATGTGTGATCTCATTTCACGGACTTCTGCATAGAACGGCCATGGCCTTTTCTTTCAGTTTCTCCCGATATACTGGCTTCTGGTACTTCGGAGGGCGAAGTCACCGTGGTGGAAGGAGAAAATGTTACCCTTGCGTGTAAGGCCTCCGGCAAACCACCACCCCGCATCCTCTGGCGACGGGAGAAAAGTACTCCCATACTCTTGCGACGTCCTCACGATCAGCTCGTGCAAGGTAAGGACATTATTCACTGATATACGCGCATTCTTACACCCCAATTTCTACGTCGTCGACACCAGGCCGAATACTTTGAAAAGGTCCTCTAAGCCGACCCTCTAACGAAAAAACTCAAGTGACAGAGATATAAGGTAATCTATGGTTTACCTTAAAAGAAACCCTTTAACAATCTCACGAAAATATTTTTCTCTGTTATTACTCAACTAAACTGCAGTATCCTTTTGTGAATATTGCGATAAAGCCTTGTATCCAATAACACCTTTCCAACGTTATAATGTTCATAATATTTATCCTAACTGTATTGTCAGATATATGGAGATATTGGCAATATACTGTTATGAATATACAGAGTACTTAATATTGTATTGTTGAGTATGATTATCTTCCCTTGTCAAAATAATGTTTAACACACTAATCAGGTTGACTTAATAAATTATCACGAAACGGACCCAATCTGTCACAGTACTAATAAACGCACAACAGTCGACACTGAAAGAACTAGTCTCAGCATTAATGGCAAATTTTTATTCGGGATAACTTATTTTTCCTGTGCTTATCATATTGCTTTTGCTCAAATCTCCACGAGGTTGGTTTTTATGGGAAGTTCTAATGCTTTGAATGCTCTAGTAGTTTTAGGTAATACAGTCGGTCAGCACTATTTCTTTAGTTAAAGTGCAATTTGAATCGATCGTAAATTCGCTCACGTAAATGATCCTAATCGGTGATATAATTGCGGTGGAACTCGTTCAATTCCGGATTAGAAACTAGTTTGTTTCTAATGGTTTTCGATAGAAGCTCTTGTTCGCGGTCATAGACATTCTAATAGAGACCTAGAAATTTCTCTAGACCTAGAAAGTCTCGTTAAATAAATAGTAAATCGAATGGCCAAACTCATTAACCTGAAGTTAACACTTTGTAACGTTCTAAGAACATAGCACATATATACTTAAATCCGTATAACGATCTCAATAGAGAATTCAAATGATGAGTTTAATTATGTTCTTAAGTAAATTTTGCCCATTTTCATCTGAATACGTGTGGTTTTAATTTGTATGCTTGTAACATTTACACGAAACACATTTTTTATGGAATATTTATTATTTTCAGTTAAAGAATTCATTGGAGAGAAGCTTGAATTGACGAAGGTGGATCGAAAACAAATGGGTGCTTACTTTTGCTTAGCTCAGAATGACGTACCTCCGGGAGTAAGCAAGAGGGTCTATTTAAGAGTAAACTGTAAGTTTTATTTTTACTGTTACATCATACGTATATTTTGGAAAGTACGATCTGCAACATCGACAACCAAATGAAAACATTACTTCAATATTTCCCTTGTATTAAGAATTATCACCTTGTATAATGGCTAAATGATTTATAAAGATTTATGCACCAAATCGGTTTATTTTTGTATTTTGACAATATTTTGACAATACACACGTGATTGCAGTTCCTCCCACCGCGAGGGTGACCAACGAATTATTAAGCTCCCCACTAGGTATGGATGTAACACTGATTTGCTTAATCGAGGCTTATCCAAAGACGATGAATTCCTGGATGAGACAGGAGGACCTCATTCAAAGCAGGTACGCTTTCAAGCAATCAATATCTCGCAATACGTGATTACGTATGACGCGTGAAAAGTCAATTTCCATTTCAATTCCGAAAACTAATGGAAAGTGATGTGTCAATCCAGCGTGGGGACTTCGCGATACGAAGTTGTCGAACGGGTACACAGCGACGAGGAATGGAAAACCACGTTCGAGCTAAGGATAAAACATCTACAGAAAACGGATTTGGGGAAATACACGTGTTCAGCCTCCTCGAGTAGGGGCACGGCTAAAGCTTCCCTCGGGGTCTACGGTGAGTACAGATGTGCTGAACGGATGATGTATATGTCATTGTCTGGCACGACGTGCATGCCAAACGATTTGTTCCTGATACCAAAGCAACTTGTCTTCCGCTCGTTCGTTCCGTATTCGCTAAATTTTTCATTTACACGAGAAATTACGGATAACTACACTGTTTTACGATGAAAGATATTGATTGTCTCGTATGTCATCCGTAATAGCATTAATAGTAATTAATGAAAAGATTCTGAGAACGATTATAAGAACGATTGCTATATATATAGAACAGTTTTTAGTGTTTTACGATGAATACTGGCAAGTACGTTTATCGCGATGTTTTCTTTTCTTTTCAGAAATTGAACCCGTTACATCACCCGCCACAGCAACGTCAGTGAATTCAAAGAAATATAGTAAAGGAAAATCTAAAATGGTAAAGGAGACAATATACAAACGTGTTTCTCATCAAGTAAGTACGCCAGCGATGCAAAAGAGCACTGCTCTGCTGATCAGCAAATACTCTACAACACCAACAACAGTAAATCCTCGGACTCCATTATTAAGCGATAAAAATATTTTTGAAAATAAGAAAAGCTTGAGGGTGCGTAACCAAAGCAGCGAAACGGTGACGATATCGGTGCAAATTTTATCACTGCACTTCATAATTTTTTTAACACTGCAATAAAAGGATTAACCTGTAGATTAACGTCATTTCAAGATGTGATGTAATGGAGTTTAGAACTGAGCGTACTCATATCAGAGACATTTTCTATGTTTCCAATTATTTAATATTATTCGTCTACGACAAAGGGAAACAAATGTCATCATTAATTATTAATAATGATAAACACATTAAGTATGGACAATTGGCTTTTAAAGGCCACTGGAAATACCTGTATTAAAAAAATCTCTTTTGAAACGGAGAACTTGAAAAAATTTATGTTGTTCAATATTATATCTTTCTTTCTATGACTGCACAATACGTAAAAATAATAAGCTTTTCAAAATTACTATTACTATGAAAAAAGGTTGACGAAGAATGAAGCATTGTTCTCAAGTTACGCAATTACATTAAGAATAATAAGCACATGTATATTTAGAAATGTAACAAATTCATGGCAAAACAGCTCTAGTTTCAAATTAGAGCAATGTTCTGTATAATCAAAGACACAGAATTGGGTAAGACCTTATGATACCTCTTCCTAATTCTATTGTTTTCTACGTGATTTTTATATTTCGTTTGCTTTATAAAATTTATTTGGTAAGAATATTATGCTGCATATAGTATTCGTATGGTGATACACGTAAAGAACTGATCTCTTCTTGCGAATTTAACGCGTAAGAAAAAAATTGAATTTTCGAAGAAAACAGAAAAAATGCATACACTTGAATGTATTTTGTATGACCCTTTTATCCGTTTCGATGTAAAAGAACGACATACAAGAATCGAAATGTATGCCTAAGTTGGACAAAACATCACTGTAAAATTATCGAGGGTATTTGTAAAAACTGCCGTAATGCAAACGATCGCTTTTATTTATGGAATTAATAGAAGTAGCGTAATCAAGCCTTAAAAAAGCAGGGTGTCCGTCTCAAATGGGCCACCAGTGTCATTTCGAAAAGCGTGAAATAATGGTAGAAGGATCTATTTTACGTGAGTATTATTTCAGTGATGGCAGTGGTGATCCAATTAAAATGCACATCCTTGTATGATTGTGGTAATATTTTACTAGGTTATCGTAAAATGTCTTGTAAAATCAATTTAAGATCTTTATCAATCCGATAATTCGATCACACTCAAACCGAGACAAATAATTAGCGTACTAAATTACACGTAAGTATACGTTAATGAAAACCTAGAAATGTAAGCAGGGTTGTGTCGATAAACATTACCATGTCATATCTATAAGATTCATATCTCATTAGTAAGTATAAACTAACATTGTATAGGCTAGAAGGATTGTAGATACGATTTCGTTTTATTATGTAATTACCCTCGGATTACGTTTTGTACCGTCAGGGGGATAACCTGTTGTTTTTGTGCTCATTAAAGTGTCCACTTTTTGTAGGAAATAAGTATCACGGCAGTTATGAGAAATGATGCTGTTATCCATCTCGTACATGTTAGATACATGTAGAAAATACTTTCATGTCCTTTGTTCCTATGTTTGTCGGCTATAGGTCTGATATAAGTTATAAGTCTATAATTATTAACAGTTTTGTGATACCTGTGGTATTATAGAACATGACAAAATGTATAGCTGAAGGTGTAGTCTTTTATCATTTTTAAGCTGGTTTATATTCCTTTAAATAAAGGCTTGACAAAATATTTTGCTACATGAAAATGTAGGACTTTCAAATATTACAGGGTTAATTATCATTAATGCTCTTCAAAGGTCTAGGATATATACCAGGCCCTCTACTGTTAATAAATACCTACCTTATGATATATCAGTAAAATGTTTTTATGATTCAGGATGAAATAAGTTTTAAAACACCAGTTAAGAAAAAATATTGATGACATGGGCAAATGATAGATATCTGATACTATAGAGTACAAGCTTTTGGGAGGCAGTATGATTACAACTCATGGAAATACTACTATAAACATAGTTACAAAGTATTAAGTGTACCGATTCAGTAAACAGTATACATTTAAAAGTGATGCTCAATATGATAACTCTACAATAATGATATTAAAAGAATGTTGTTGTTTATAGAAAATATATTATAAACGTGTGAACGGAAAATGTGCTCAAATCTGCTAATAGCTTTTGTGAGAATAACATGTTGACAAATAAAATACATAATATAAGTATTTGCAAACTTTATTCCCTTACCTAAGCTTAGCTTAAGTAAATTTGTTTTTATGTGATTGTAAAGAGTGAAATAAAATACTTTATTGTAAACAAATATTAAAAGTGTTTCAATTAATCTTCAATTGTTTAATATACAAGTATTCTTTATAATAAATTCATAATGTTTAATTTATATGTATAATTTATAAACCTGTACAATATTATGATAAAAATAATATACTAAATGCCATACATGCGCAACCAAATGCCACGTAAGGACTTTTACGTTCACCAATCCTAGCACATTTCCAAAACGTCCCACGGACCCTAAAAAGAGGTTATTGCAGCTTTAATTTCGGTGAGGTTTGAGTAATATGAATCAAAAATCAAAAAAACTTTCCTTTAAAATTTGAGCGGGATATATTTGAACCATTTATGTGAGATTAAAAATAAAAACATACCTTATTTGATTAGATAATAACAAAGAAATATAAAGACAGACTGTTGCAATCGGCCTTTTACCATTTTTGCTTCGATATGTATACCTGAATAAAATGACTTACAATTATACATACCCAACTTTTCCTAATCGGTCATCCAATAAACTTGGCACAAGAGCTCGAATATACGTGCACGTACATATCAATAGGAGAATTACTGTCAAAAGGCTCTGAAAGTTAAACAGGGCAGACTACCCAACAAAATGTTGATTAGTACAAATATACTACACAGGAATACTCTAAATGTATTCCTAGGTATAGGTTATGTAATGATAAATTTGTTAAAAACTTTTATATCTAATTGTTTAAACCATGACTCATACTAAAATAAATACCATTGCGACTGTATTTTAATCACCAATTACATGGGATCACTTAAAACAATAGTAACTGATCCTATCCTCAACACCTGTCAACTCAGCATTCAACAAAGCGAAAGAACTACCATGTTGTAAAGGCGAATTCTTATTAAAGATACAATTTGACATGTTATGATGTGAATAGTGCCATAAACAAAAGATTTTTGAATTTATGTATTGTTGTAATACATTGCAAAGATACTGTTAGTATCTGTGTTCCAAGCTAAAGTATGGAATAAGACTCGCTGAGCGTCATTATTCAATCACTAAACTGCACGCTTGCCTTATGACCGATTCTCGTCTATCGGTGTTCTGCGGTCAGCGCGTGCAATAGTAAAATGGCTGCCGGGAAACGTCAATACATTTTACATCGACGAACGCCTACCCGTGTATTTTGTATATAATCGCGGCAAAAGTATTGCAAAAATCCGAATGCTGCTTAAGTAATTCCTTACGTTTATTATAAACGCGTGTGTGAAAGAGCGTATGTCATTAAAATGGCAGAATTCGTGCGCGGAGGGCCTAGCGTGTCGAACAGTGCTAAGGTATAGGCAGTTATTATTCATCGAAGATTATTCATGCACTATTGTCTCTTTATCAAAATACATTAGACATTTCAAAACAGATAAGTTCGTAAACTATGAATGTAATGTAGCCAAACAGTCAAACTCGTCGGCTTCGTGGCATTTTTGAATCTATTTTATTTAATCATTCTTACCTTATAATATTAGTTGATTTTAAATACGGAAAATATTTTTAACGACATCTATACAACAGAATAGTTTTAAAATTTGTAATAATTCAATTTAAAATTCAATCTTTACATCCTTTGAACAATGAAAGGAAGAGACTATCTAGAGTACAGTGTTTTTCATAATAAAAACAATCATAAATGTTTGGTATTCAGAGAATGTTTTTATAGGTTTTGGTTGTACATGTGAATAGGAAACTAATATCATACTTCATTTAACTCTGATTTGTGACAAAGGAATATTAGAGAAACATTATATTTGTAGATGGAACATAATAACAAAGGTGGATCTCCTAGCACTGGAAGCGAAGATGGTGGGCAAAATGAATCAATCAATGCAGAAAACGAATTTGATCCTTTTCTTGAAAATATTCCAGATGACATTCAAGATACAGAAGAGCCTGATAGTGGAAATACAACATTATTAACTGCTCCTCCTGAAAATCAGTAGGCAACTGTGCATATTTAAATGAGCATTAGATATTACATATAGAATAATGAATTTTTTTTAGATGGTATCATGGAAGATTAGATAGATTTACAGCGGAAGAACGGTTGTGGGATGCAAGCAAAATGGGTAGTTACTTAGTACGTGAGAGTGACAGAAAACCTGGTAGTTATGTACTGTCTTACTTGGGTAGAACTGGTATTAATCACTTTCGTATAACAGCCGTTTGTGGAGACTACTATATTGGTAAGGAAAAAGTAATTTTTGCAACATGTTTTATAATAATTAAATAATATGATATTCTGGTCCAAGATAAGAGTATTAAATTATTACTATAAACCCTAATTACCTTTGCTGCATTGATATCCCTTAAAATTATCATTTATGATTTGTTTCATTAAGTTATCATTTATGTGAAAATCCTTCATAGCTCACAACATATTTGTTTCTAATATTGACTTACAATATGGAAGTTAATTTATGGAAATTTGTATATTGATTCATTGATATAACAATAAATGCATGATATAACTTGTACGTTAGTTTCATAAGAAAATGGCTATGAATGTTACAGGTGGACGTCAATTTAATAGTCTATCAGACCTTGTTGCATATTATACTCATTGTTCTGATCTTTTAAAAAGAGAACGGCTTATCCATCCAACCCCACCACCAGAGCCTGTAAATGATAAAAAGCGCATTGTTGCAATACTACCATATACAAAGATGCCCGACACGGATGAACTAAGCTTTCAGAAGGGTGACATTTTTTTTGTACACAACGACATGGGTGATGGTTGGTTGTGGGTAACTGCTCATAGAACGGGTGAACAGGGTTTGATTTTCCGAGAATTAGTTGAAGACTTGGATGACTCTATTGACCCTAATACTGTATTTTCATGGTTTCATCCTAATGTTACAAAAAGTGAAGCTGTGGATATGCTAGTAAAAGCTGGTCCTGGCAGCTTTCTAGTAAGCGAATATGACAAAGCTTTTCTATCTTAATTTTATATTGATCGATTATTTATCAAACACATTCATTGTTCTAAGAACCATTTCTAATTTTTGTAAAATTAATCACGTTTTATCCAACATTGATTTTTTTTAGGTCAGGCCATCAGATAATAGCCCTGGAGATTATTCGCTATTCTTTCACATTAATAATCAAATCCAAAGATTTAGAATTGAAAAAAAAGGTGTACGGTATCTTATGGGTGGACGTACTTTCGAATGCCTTGATGCAGTAATTAATAGGTCATATGATTGCAATATAATACCTTATTCATACAAAAGCTTTTACATAATACGATTGCTGTCTATATTATAGTAGAAAAACGTATATTAGAATCTACGTGTTACAGATACCGAAAGGAACAAATTGTTGAAGGTCATACTTTAGTTCAAGCTATGGTTACTGAACCTGACGGAAGTGTACGGGTCAATAGAGAAGTACAGCACGCAGAGAAAATTTATGCGACCTTAAGGGAATGTCGTGAACAATCTGGAGTCAAGAAAAACAAAGGAATTAAAATGCAAGGGTACCTAGAAAAGAAATCAGAAAAGAATAAAAAGTGGAAAGCGTTATACTTTGTATTACTAGTAGATGCAACAGATACACATCTTTACTTATATGACAATCCTAAAAGAACCAAACCAAAAGGTCTCATTGATTTAAGCTGTGCTTACTTATATCAAGTAAGTTAGATATTCTGTGTGTTTAAAATACCTTTGGAGTTCCTCATAATAAGCATATGCTATTGAGTAATACACTTTGTAATCTTATTTTTGGTACTTATAAATGCTACAGTAACATTGACCTGTGCATGATATAATCTTGTATAGATACATACATTGATAGTTTTATATGTTTTATTGGACATGCGACTGAAAAACACATTTTTTAGGTACATGAAAGCGTTTTTGATAGGCCTCACTGCTTTCAATTAGTCGAGCGAGCTTTACCATGTTTAGCAACAATAACATACCTGGCCGCTCCAAATTCAGAAAATGCTTTAGACTGGATTAATGCCTTGAAACCATTATGCGTATCGCAGCTTACACGTGCTCCAAAAGTTGCTCGTCTTCGCGAATTACGTTCATTGCATCTGCACATCTTAGACGCGCATAGACTTCCATATAAGTTAGTGCCGAATCCGTTTATCATTGTTGCGCTGAACAATGTAAAAGTTGCTCGCACAAAGGTCAAGACTGGATTACATCCTCTCTGGGATGAGGAATTCGTACTGGAGTATGTATAAAAGTGATACTCATCAGCATTATTGTTTCTGGATCGTATGTTTCTGACGAGATATTACTTGTTAGGGATGTACCTCCTGATGTCATGTCATTCTCATTGACACTGTATAACAAAGGAAAACGAAGTAAAGATACTGAGGTTGCAGAATTGACTATAGAATTATCAAGTTTGACAAATGGTGAAGAAATGGATCAGTGGTACCCACTATCAGGGCTAACGCCCATTGGTGAATGGGGTGCTTTACGGTTACGTTTGAGGTAAGACTTTAAATTGGAAGAAATTTATTACGGTGTGTGTTGATAATATCATTCAGTTCAAAAACACTTGCTTCCTGATAATAATAGGTATAGGCATGACCTGGCGATGCCGCCGGAAGAATACAGCCCTCTTCAACAACTGTTGTTGGATCCAGAGTTGCATGTCGTTAGAGCTCTTGCAGACGTCTGCCATTTGGATAGAGTACCCTTGGCGAACAGTCTTCTTAGAATATTCCGGTATATGCTTACTATATATATTCCTTAAATTTACCTCGGGTTAATATCATAGTTCTCGAAATAAAAAGCAGTCAACAACTGTTAACCCTTTGCACTATAATTGTTTTCTTAGTTTATTCTCGGCCAACTCTGATTTAACTTTTCTGGTTTTGGTATGAAGAATTTCCTTACAGTTATTTAAAGTTTAATCTTTTATTAACAAAACGATTGTTCATAAAAATACACTGCTGTTTCCCTTTTACCGTTTGTTTTATGGCTTAAACGTAATATGCACTGAATCTTCAAGCACGAGAATAAGCCCAATACTAACAATAATGGAATGGCACATAAGCTGATCTCTCCAAACAATCTGAAAGTATGCAATCATGTTATTTCAATGCTGAGAAGTGTATAATACAAGGCTTTTGTGTACATACTCATACTTTTAAAACAATTTTTTAATAAAACTGTTTCCTACTGCTTTGTTTGACTGACTGCATGAATTGCCACGTCACAGATGACTTAAGAGTTCTAGGAAAAAATAGTATCATACCAGAGGTGACCTCATAGTATAGTGGGTTAACGCTAATTGAAAGCATTCACATATAACTTTTCATATTTATCGAAATTATATGATGTCAAATTTTACGTTTACCATTCCTTCCTGATTAACAGTTTCTCTAATCTCATGGAATAAATGTGGATTGATAATCTAGTAATTTCAGGCTAAAACTATTAAATAAGAGCACAAAAGACAACATTTTATGTTTTAGGCATGAACGTAAAGAAGCAGACCTTTTACGATCTTTGAACCAAGCAGAAGTAAGTACATTTTTCATTAATGCATCTAACAAGCTACTAGTTTTAGTATCTTTCTACACTGCTATGTATATTGTATGTAATTTATTACTTACCAGAGAATTTCTTATTATTCAGGTAGATAAAGAAGATGAAACACCAACTCTTTTTCGAGCTGCTAGCCTTACAACTACATTAATGGACCTATACATGAAATCAGTTTGTACATCATTTCTAAAAGCTGCTTTACGTGATACGATAGTTAAGTTAATTGAAAGCAAACAAAGCTGTGAACTAAATCCAACGAAAATGGATTCCCCTGAAGATGCATGCAGCAACGCAGAGTTTTTATTACAAGTAAGGCACTTTGATGCATACTTTAATCCTCAATGTAGTTCATTATATAATGTTTGCAAAACATATCAAATATTATGCAACATTCATGTAAATAATATTCTTTTACAGGTTTTGGATGAAGTAACACTAAGTATTTTCACAAGCCCTGATGCTTGTCCAAGAACCTTGAGATACATATGTGGATGCCTGCAGAGAGCAGTAGTTGCTAAATGGCCGCACGAAAGACTAGTCAGAACTCGAGTAGTTAGCGGGTTTATCTTTTTACGTCTTCTTTGTCCTGCCATCTTAAACCCCAGATCATTCAATCTAATAGCTGAACCGCCTCCACCAGCAGCTGCAAGGTAAGATGTATTACTATTTTTGATCGTTTCCTACAGAAAATTTACAAAATAATTTTGGAATAATATTGGAAATCATAATACCTTGGCAAATTTAACTTTACAGGTCACTAGTAATGGTAGCAAAATGTTTACAAAACTTGGCAAACTTAGTAGAATTTGGTGGAAAAGAACCTTACATGGAAGTTGTTAACCCTTTCATTCTTAAAAATAAGGAACGTATGGTGGTCTTTCTTGATCAGTTATCTGTAAGTTAAGACATGTTTACTGCGATGGTCGTGGATTACAAAAAAAAACGACATAATCAGCTTATTACTTTCTATATGAAATTACGCATTTTAGAATGTCACTGAAAAACCAGAATCTGAAGGCGCCGATCCTAGGGGGAAAAGCTCCTGTGCATCTGACACTGCACGAGATTTAGCGACATTACACCATATTTGTGTTTCATACTTAAAAGAACTCCAAGTTTTATCAAAGATGCAGGTAGGATCTTCGGTAATGAATTATAACACAATAAATTTATGCATGCTTGATATCTTTTCATCAATAAATATGTACTAAAAGCAAGTTTTTATTTCAGCCAACCATAAAACAGTTGGTTACAGTGACTGAAATGTTAAGTAAACATAAACAAAAGTATATGGAAATGATACGGTAGTGCTAGAACCCGAAGCCATGATAAATGCCAAACTTGACAAAACAGTTCATAAGTCTCGACAACACATCACATAAGTAGTGTCTAATAATAAGCATAATAAGTGATTTAATTAAACGTACAGACTGACGTGCCATATATTATTACAATATTCACGCAAGCCTACAATTTATCTATTTCGTATGTAATTAGAAGATACAGTAACACCACAGTGATATAGTTACATACAGAATTATATAGGCATATAACGATTTTATATTTACTTAGGTGCTCGAAAATAAATACAGAATAAAGTGAAAGTACTCAGAATATGTACAATCCCCCTATTAATGTTATTCGACCTCACAGTCTTAAGGGACTAGTGGTATTTTAGAACTGAAAGTTAAATATAAGTTCCCAGTATATCTATAAAGTGAGATTATAAAAGAAATTGACTGAACTTCATATATATAACAAGTTTTTTTATTAATTTTGGATACTCCTTATAGCTAATTATTACATATGTATCTTTGCAGAAAATGTCATTGCTAATTCTATAGTAGGACGAGTATTATATTGAATTAAAGTGCCAGTAAGTAAATACATACAAAATTTCTTATACACTATGTTACGAATTTTGGTAATAATTAATAAAAAAAAATGTGATTCATTTGACAAATAATGAAATGAAAGCCAAAATGTTCTATGACAATTGTGCGCTGTGTGCTTCAATCAAGAGACTTGTTTTTACATCTGTACAAAACGATCATGGCATGGATCAGTAGTTAAAATTAATTTCGCATAGAATTACATTTCTATTAATAATTGAGTGATATATTTGTGTTCTGCGACTTTATATACCTAGCAAGTGTTGCATTTATGAATGTATCCATATTATTATAGAATGTATGCAATGTAATTATATTGTCAAAAATGTATGCAATTTAAATTCAAGCGTTTCTAGTTTGTATGTGACACACCGTTTAACGCAAGTGTAGTGTTATTTTCTATTTTACGTACATATGAGTACGTACACGACATTTCCTCATTTTATAAACAAAATGTACTTTTTAAACAAACAATAAAAATAACATATGGCAATATTTACGACCAGTTTTATTCCGCAGTTACCTACGTATAAGTTCTATCTACGTATCTTGAATATTGCTAAATAATACAAAAACTAATGTTTTTATTATATATCCTCTCCCCGAATAACATTACTTTGTATAAAGACACTGGCCTAACTTTTTTTTAATCAATACAACATGATTTGATATCAATCGTATTACACATATTATCTTAAACTTGTTATAATTCATTTTTAAAAACTTTTATAATGAAGCCATGAATTTGGTATCATTGCTAATTAGCGATCAGTAAATGACTTCTTTTATATGGGAGAATAAAGTTATATAGATTGTCTGCAATAATGTTAAAAAGAAAAATTTTGAAGGAAAGATAGGAAAACGCTCGTTAAATTTGCAATATAGCGCCTAACGCCTATGATGTGCAGTTTTTATGTACACATTTCTAATATTTGAAAAGGCTAACATTAAAAATTTGCGCATTTATATACATGAAAGTATTAACGACTTGTACTATGTAGTTATGGATAGAAAAAATCTTAACCCTTGATTGTTAAAAGGATAATCAAATATAGTCATTTAGTAAAAACTACTATTCTGTGATGTTATTTAGTTACTATGTCATAACACATTTTTCATAGCGCATCACTATGCAAAACTTTTTCAAAAAATATCGCAGTATTATTTACTTTACAGAGACGTATCACTACACTGAAACCTTATTATTGTCAGAAGAAATATTGCGTTACACAACTAAAATATACGTGTGTTTATCAACAATACTGGTGTATTTAATATGTAAATAATGCAACACATGCACTATTCACTGTGTTAGCATAACTAATCTGGGAAACTATCTTGGTTATAATAGACAATAAGGCATTCAATAACAAACAAAAATACTCTAGATATGAAGAGAACGGGAAAGTTAATGAACCAGCCAGAAATTATTGTATGTTAATGTCCTCGAAGTAATATACCAATAAGAAAAATATCAGTATTTATTAAAATAAAAAATGATGTATATTTGTGTTTAAAAATTAATCATATCATAAAAAATAGCGATTGTCCATTTTTTGCAGTTGCAATAAAAACAATTAACAATGCTAAATCTCAATGTAAACTTAAGGTAAGTGGCAATATATAGAAATTGTATTTCAAAATATGCATGACAGGCTTGAAAATGCGTTTGTTTAACTGAGGGTCATTGACTCTTACAACCTTACAGTCAATAACAGCATACTATGTTTTTCAAAATTATCCGCTTAATCACAATATCATTTAACTAGCATGGCGTTTGCTTAAGAATACAAAATCACAGTATAACATGTATTAAGTTTTCATTTATGTTTCTTTGTCTTTAAAAGCTTAATTTCTCATTAATAGATAATAGCCATGAACTGGCTCTACTTGTAAAGAATTTCTCACAACGTATGGAAAAGAGACTGATCAGTATATTACACAGTATTAATAAAAATAACAAATTATTGAGTAAACGATCAGAATATTTAACTCTTTGAAGTCTAGAAAGAGTTATTTATTACTATAAGGATATGTTATCATTCCTCATGTATTGTATATAATATTTCAAGAAATTTTTCTTATATATTGGAATTCTTCAACACCTAAGAAGTTTTCCAAATATGAACGCTTAAATATATTGCATTTTGCTAAGCAGTATCAGAAATTAAAGTTAGTTTTCCAACTATCTGTAAATGACTATAAATGACGAATTTATAGAAGTAAAGAAATTTTAAATCTCTGCTTACAGTACCTGTTTTAAACAAAAAAATTGAACAAAACCACATATATGCGAAAATTTCTCAACAAAGATTTCATATCTCTTTAAGCATATGTTAATTTAAGTTTGACATTTTCAGTAGTTTTGTATCTGACAATGTCACACATTAAATCCAATCAAGAGCTAAGACTTTTCCATTTGCGAGACACATACGCGATTTTTATGGCAGACTTTAAAAAACACCGTTTTTTTATGAAGATTAATTTCATGAGTAAAAATATATGCACGTATAGTATAATACTATAATATGCCTCGCTTTCCTTATTCATTCAAAATATAGAAAAAGTTGTGCTTGTAATTTGTCGCAATATCTTATAGAGTAAGCTGCAAAAACGTGCATAAACTAATATAACCTAAGGCTTTTTACACCTTAATTTTGTTTTGTGTTTATGCATTAAGAAAAAGTATACATATTATTTGCTCTTTTAAAGAAGACAACATCGATGTCGCCTCCGACCCGAATTACCAGCCCTCATACGTTTCCTCTTCTCCTTGCCCCTATGTTCTTTGTCTTTTCGTATTTCCCTTACCTACAATTTGCCAAGACAAATTTAAGCTAGTACAATAATCATGAGTTAGTTGCTTGAGTGCATCTGTGCACTCATTAAAATTAATGATTCGTTCATCTGTTCCAATAGGATGTCTCAAACTTACCAATGTGTAGAAGGCATCATCTACACCCATTCTAGTTTTCGCGGATGTTTCAACGAACGGTATGCCATACTGCCGAGCAACTTCCCTAGCTTGTGTCATATTTACTGCCCAAGACTGCTGGAGATCACATTTGTTTCCTACCAATACCATTGGAACTTCCTCTGCATCTTTTACTCTCTTTATCTGCTCTCTATATGTTCCTATATCCTTTCAAATTAATACTATATAAGTAAACAAGTCCTATTGCAAAGATAAGAATATAATGTAATAAGTCCACAAGCACTGAATAAATAAAGCTTAACTAATTAATTTTTGGACATGTCTCTTCTATTTCAGTGGCAGATTGGAAAATATTTACTAAATCTACTTAGGGGTGCCTTTGCATAAAATTTGCAATGTTTTGATCAATTATAACATGGAACTTAAATTATGTATATGAAATACGCATAAAACTTTTATTAGTGTTATTGTGTGAGCCATACGAAGAAAAATAAACTATTTCAGCAGAAATGCATTTATAATAACTAATATTGCATTAAATTGTCTAAGCTTGAGATATGAAAAATTACATGTCCCCTGTGAAAACAGTATTTGTCGACTGTATGCTGTATAAGGTACAATAAACATAAAAACTCTGAAATATTTACAAATGGGAACTGTTATATTATAAATCATACTTACTTCAAAACTTTTGGCTGAATTAACAGCAAATACTAATAAAAATCCTTCTCCTGTTCTCATATATTGATCTCTCATTGCACTATATTCTTCTTGGCCAGCTGTATCCAAAATGTCTAAAAGGCACGTTTCGCCATCGATAACAACCTAGGTGTTAGAAACAAATTTCTAAATGTATATGTAGCCGAATAACATTTATATAAACCTGGATTGCTCAAGATATCAAGTGTGACAAGATTATTATTAACAAATTAAGTAAGAATGACAAACAGCATAAGTAAGGGATACTTACTTGTTTTCTATATGAATCCTCAATTGTTGGATCATATTCGTCTACAAAATGGTTTTGAATGAGTTGTATGGTAAGGGCAGACTTTCCAACACCTCCAGCTCCGACAACAACTAATTTATATTCTGTCATGATATATGTTCCAAAAGAAATTAGGATACTTTATCGATATAAAGTTATCTTAAAACAACCTGAAAACATCATGAGTTTGTAATACATTAACAAATACAATACATATGTGTGTAAGCTACATATACATACGAAATACAACAAAAACCATGAGGTTTACATGAATTTCATTTCATTTATTTATTGACCAACTCTCATAAGTAATGATTGTTGCAACAGGAATTTTTAATTATTCACTTTAAGTTGAAATCACATAAATTTTATGTATCAATAGTCATAATAGAGTGTTATTCGACAGATGGTAGAATGAATGATACATTGTTATTTTCTACTTCAATACCAGCATGTGTTGAATAAATTACGTATGCACGCGATTGAACGTATAGCATCTTCAAGATCAGTGTATTTTCAGACTTGCCGTCAAGTCGAGTATACACCCATTACAAATCTTCTCGTAAGTTTAAGTTTAATAGAAGACAAACAATTAACTATCATATATGAATGACTCCAATTTATATTAGGCGTGTCAATTATAGATGTTTAATACCGTCAGAAAAAATTTGTTTAGTAAAACACACGAATTCTACAAAACTATTAATGTTGATGCGAGATGAGTTTTCAAAGAGACAATGAAAAAGTGTAATTAAGAGACACATGACAACAAACATTATGAAAGACAATAATACATCGTGTTAAGGCACTCATAAACTTACAAAAGATAAAAAATTCCTTAGAAGGCTACACCGGTTTTAAATTACTAAACACTCCTTTCGCACTTTAACACAGTTTAACTATGTATTATGAATTAGTCAGTCACTGGAGAAACCATCTGGAGAGAAGCATCAGTGCTACCAACACTTCAGGTTAACTTAGAAAATGCGATGATGCGGTGAAATATCGACTGCAGGGTAAATTACGCGACGATAGTAGACTATATTAGATGTACTTCTATACAAAATTAAGTATAGACACATATGTATGGACACGTTTATGCATGCATACGTCCTAAACAAAGTCTACGGCCTGTTGACAGCGAACGCATTCAACCAATCGCAGATGATTGATTGTAATTGTTTGATAAGTGATATAACATAATGGAAAAGCTTATCTTAACATTAAGAATGTGTCTAAGAGTCAGAATCCCAGATAAAAACGTATAGAGCGACAAAAATCAAAGTCTAAATGTGGCAACGTAACTAAACTATGTCAAATCTATTTTAGTAAGATATGCGTAGTGCAAAAAGTACTAAGAGTAATGTATGCATTCAACAGCTGGAAATACATGTGACAGTTCTGAACTGTTATATCGTGTCGTAATAAAATATATTAAACACGTTTATAAGGTTATCAAATAAACATACAAATTTAAGTGAATTAAGCAAAACAAGAATGTAGCATAGAGGTATAGAACAGGAGTATAGCTTAGAAAATTGTTAATACGTTCCGTAGCGTTGATAGCATCAATTAAGCCGCTGGAAGTCGCTTTTGCAACTATGAAACGTGTTTGTGTCTCAAAATTTCATTTTAGCAACGAACAACATTGTACAATAACCTATCTGTTAGTAAGAGAAACAAAATAATTTTTCGCTTCATAGGCAAGAATACAAACTATTTTCCCAATTTTTTCCAATGAATATTTTGGTTAACATTATTGTTTTATCTTGTTCCATTTTCTATTATTGGAAAAGATTGTTAGTATTGGCTACAATTTTACAATAGAGAAACGACTCTACATTTAGTGATTTTGATTTCATGCAAATAAGGTTTGACCTGAGATGGCGCTAAATTTAAATTTAGGTTTCTCTATTCCCTCCTCAAGAAACTTTTACCTATATTTCCATACTTTTAGCACAAAATATTATCATCCTTTTTTGCAGAGATTTATATTGATAATTAACATCTTATTAATTAATAATTAAATAATAAATACGTATGATTCTAAATCATTTCCTTTATTTTGTTTTCTTTACATTACAGAATTAGTGTAGGTGATTATAACTGTCTATGATATTTTTATTTGCAAATGTCTTTTCCTATGGAGAATTATTTTGTTATATACAGAATACATAAACCTTGTTTATCTTAGCTATAAAAAGGCAATAAAGATATCCCTCACTTTTTCGCGTCACCGCTTTTAATGGACGGAGTTCTATAAATGTATACTAGAATGTACTAAAGATTCAGTGTCACTATTTAAAGTTTTTCAAAGAAGATATAATAAAGAGAATTAATAAGTTTACTTAGTCTTTTTAAATAAATTTGTATTCACCTTGTAAAATTGATATATTGTTCTTTATACTATTACGTTTAGCAAAATAAATCCAACTTTATATAAAAAGGTTAATGAAATTTCGTGCACATACGCACACGTATGTAATCAATTGTGCTCTCTATTGTATGTACTTAGCAATAAACACTTATTGTAGTGTTAGTAGTTAATACCTCTGAAAGATATACGTTTATTTTACAAAGTTTTTAGAAGCATTCTGTTAACGTTATATCAGGCGTCATAATGAGAATGTATAAAGTTTATTATACGTCATGTTAATACGTAATCAACATAGCTGTTCTGCAGAAACGAGCCATTAACTTAACATTTTGATGAAAAAGCGTAAATGTGAAGTGAAAATCTTTCTTAGTTTCAAGTGTGTCGGACGATAACGCGCAGTAGGCCCCTTACTGAGGTGTTATTAATAATTATTATTACAGCAACGAAATGAAGAGTCATAGATTTTTCGGAGTTGATGAGAGTTGTGACGCTCGGGCATGCAAGTAATTTGGGGGTTTATTGCGGAAAAGCTCGGTAATTTTATGAGTTTTTCAGTGAGGCGAATTAAGATTTGCATAATGCCGTCGCGCCACTCGGACCTAAGTGTCGAGAAATGCAAATGTAGCCACGTGCTTAGAACTCCCCGCGTACCAACTACCCCGGAATTCTATCGCATTATACCAGTGTAAGGTGCAGATCCCTTTCAATCGTCTTTTCGTCTACGCAATTTCCTACAACGTTTCTATCCGGGTTTTCGTCGCTCTGCGTCTGCGATATCACTAAGCTATTCTTACCTCAAACTCATTTTCTGTACTACTTTTTAGCTTTCTGAGAAATATGGAATCTAAAACAATGGATTTTACCTGTAGATCTTAAATGTCATTTGCATATTTATTAGTTAGGAAGACATATACAGAGTGTTCTTAAATTGATGACCCTAATTTTGGCTAGGTGTAATACCCGTTAAAATAAGCTAAAACTCGTTAACAAACATAGGTCGGAGACTCATTATTTTTTTAATTATAAAGGGAAAAATATTTTACTTAATTATAGAAGGTGTTCGATGTGTTTTTCGCTCATTTTGGTGAATGTACGATGCGTCCCCTTCTTGGATTTCGCACTCATGCAAAAGTGCCAGGTTTTTCTTTTACATTTCTACAACAGTTCTGTATTTAAGACATCTAGAGTATAAACTGCATTGTAATACCTTTCAAATATGTTTCATTGTCAGATGATTAAATGAAGTATTTTAGCCTTTATACGTGAAAACTATTGATTCCTGGACCTATATTCACTAACGAGATTTTGTTTATTTTGGCGGGTGCTACAACCCGCTACAAGTTTAAATTATCCATTTAATATTATACTGTATATATACGGTATTATGTGACGCATGCATGGTGCATACCTGCGCAGTGTACATACTGTAAATAAATTCATGCAAAGTGAAACGTAATATTATTAGTATCTTAACAACACAAGAGGTATTCCGACACAAATCCTTTAAATTTGCGAACTTCAGAGAAGAAATAACACAGACACACATTGATAGGAAGTCAGCATTACCCAGATTGGAAATAGCGATTAATCTGTTGAACGAGTCACATGCAATTCCATTAACTACCACAACGACAGAAGGAAAAAAAGGTAAAATATCGGCAAATGCCCGATGCCGACTACACCTGAAGAAGAATCCAAAAGTGTATTTAAGACATGAAGAATTGTAGATAGACATTAATATTATTGTACAAACATAGGCACGTGATTTGTAATCATATTTAATATGAATTGTAATAATGTAAAATAGTGAATAAGAGAAATTCCACAAATTGAATAGAATACATGTCATTAAAAAACCACTCGAGGATTTCACGCGTTATTTCTGCAGACGACGCAATGAGGAATAGTGCAATTTATTTTAATACCTACAACATATTATTGGTAACGGTTTGTTATGCTGATGGTATCATTTATTATTGTGACCTTCAATTTATGCTTTTAAGAATTCTCATGCTTTTATGTAATTATCTTTGTGCGTTAGATTGTGTTAATGACAAACGCAATTGAAGCCCACCTGCATGACGCGTGAAATCCGTTATGCGGTTTATCGACGCTCATTTGTGCTGTCACGTTTGCGCATAATATGTATGAATAGCGTTCAATATTCTATCCTGTTGCATTCACTACGAAGAGGGATGCTGGATAGATTATGTACATACACACTTATTTAAATTTGATTTATTTGCAGAGATTATAATGTAAAATTTACGTTAATACTTTTATAAACAGGAATTACAAACCATCTTGGTAATATTTAATCTAGCCCAATGGTGCTCAAGTGGCGACTAAACAAAAGGTTTATTTTAAATAAATAAATTTCTTTTATATTTATTTATTTTAATCTATTTTAGATAAACAGAATGCAAAAACTTAGCATGTTACGTGGCCTGTTTCTACACTTATAATTAGTTTTAACTGCTTGTAAAACGCTGAAAGCGTCCCCTAAGGATTGTATTCGTTATAACTGTATTTACCGTGCATGTCTAATATTTTGTTCTAACGCATTATTTTTCAATAATGCATACAAATAAATTATAATTTAATAAAAATTTATTCTGATGACATTTTCGAAGTACGAATTTATATATCGTTACTCAAAAATGATGCCGAAAATAGATGCCTCATATCTACCGTGATGTATAATACAAAGCTGAATTTTGAGCTAACAATATCCGAATTATTTATGTTTGTAGTTATGTTGTATTGAAAAATCATTAACTAAAAATTATAAAATTGATCATAAATTCGGGTATATTTCCGATCTATTGTCGACATGTAATCATCGGTCTGGACAGTCCTTATCGAATGTATGGCACATAACGGAATCAATGCAGTCCATTTTACGCTCTTATATCAAAGGCCCGTCGGTGATGTGCTGGTATATCACGTGCGAGGTGGCAAAATTCAACGATTTCTTGGCTGGTAGCTCAGTTTTGCTGGGTTCTTTGAAACGTAGAGTGCTGCACATACCATGCATTATACATAACCGATAGTATTGTACATGTGTATACAGTGTTCCTGACATACATACGTACACGATTTCGCCGTGTGGAATTCCAATGAGAATCTTGCTTCCACGGACGGTTTCGTGCACTGCGTGAAATAGGAGCGACAATAAATTCAAATTTTATTCAATTATACGGAACTCCACGACGATCGTCTAAAATACACGTAAATGCTTTTACGATTGAATATAGCGCGCACGTTGCGCGCTGCTGCGGAACGCCGGCATGTTCTATCCATTAAAAACAAGGGGAAGAAATGTGGAACACCTGATTTAGAGTGCACATTTTCGCTGAAATTTTCGGTAATACATATATTTACGTATATATATCAGTTTAAGCACATACATGCAGTTATTTCACCAGTTATTAAATGGACCGTTTATTTTGAAAGTGGTGCAAGTCCACTTTCTGTTGTTTCAAGAAAATCAAAGGTTAGCATGTTAGTCAATTAAAAAATATACGTTTATTGTGTCAAGTCTGGCAATGTTTCTACTAATTTATAAATATGTGATTTCATTATATAAATTGCTTTTAAACGAATTTAACTAAAATGATGTATATTTACGGGCTGCAAATGGACTTACGCCATTTAAATTCTTAAATATTTTTAAATTTTTTGTCCTCCATCGATGTTTTATATAAAATAGTATATGGTGCACTTTTGAGAAACCCCATTCAACATATTTGCTACCAATTTACCTTCTCTCCATTAGTGTTTTTGCTTATCTCTGTTTTGATTGGGCTTTGTAGATTTTTTGTTGAAACGAGATTTTTCCGTTTCATTTCATGTAAAATGAATTTATTATGTTGTCTACATTGTTTTATGACATCATAATAATCCTGTAGTGTGTATGGAAATTGGACTTACACCACTTTCATAATCAATGGTTACGCAATTTCTTTTACCGGCCAATTTTAAATTGAATAAAGTATGGGCATTTTTTAAGAAATTAGATACTATCTAGTTATGAATAAAAAGTTTACACTAAATTAAGCATAAATTGCGTGATATCTCATTTTTTTTTAAATGTACTTACGCCACTTTCAAAATAAACGGTCCAAATGTAGAAAATTGTGCATGAAAGTGATTTTGCTTCGGAAGGAAATTCTTATGAGGTTATGTTAAATTTCTTAAGTTTCTTAATGGTATCGTATATTTGTATTATCTTAGGTGTAAAACACATTGTGAGGCAAACTTAATGAAGTAAGAAACGTGCAATTTTTTTGAATCATTCATTCACTGAGTTTGTTCACGTTTCTCGATGTTTTTACATGCACTGCTGCGGCGTTAAGTTATGCAGATTTTAAGTATTAAACGTGCTTGACACTTTTTCGAACTTTTTCTCAGTTGTTACAAAGGCGACGTGTTTCAACACTTTGTCCGTTATTACATTGCATGCATTTGTAATCTTGACACGTAGAACGTCACAAAACTTATTGTTAGCAGATTAAGCCAATTCGTGCTGTATTTTTAGTCGAAAGTGACGAAGTAATTTCATCGCTAGTAGCCATGATAAATTCTCATAAATTACTTCCGAATGGCACATTTCGTTCATTAAGTGTGTGGGTGAGAATATAAAAGTTCGCGCGCATGGTAACAGCAAAGAAGAAGGAAGGAGTAGTCAGAAGTAATCAGAAGTAGTTAGAAGTCGGTGTCTGTAATAGCAAGAGAATAAAACTTGAAGTTTCTGAGAGTGAATTATCTCGGCCTTTTAAACTCTGAAATATATTTTCCCTATACTGTGCTACAATAACCTTTTTTGGCGAAGCTTTGATTTAGAAAAGAATTTTGAAGCTACTCCTCGGTCTAGTCACTGTGTTGAACGTTTTCGATTATTGTACAGAATCTACTTTTCATTACACGTGGCAATGCGATCAAGGAAGGGATCATTTTTATTGTGTAAAAGAAGCGCAGAGCAAATTTTGTACCGCTAAGTTGCTTGTTACTCATTTAGTTCATGTGGCATCCCTTTGTTAAGCTTTTTTGTTTTTCCAATTTGATTTAAATGCTGAACAACTGTTGAATGATAAATATTATGTTGTTGTGCAATCTCTCGTGTGGTTTTCCGTCGGTCCACCTTCATAATGGTCCTTAAATCATTATTGTCAGTAGCTAAGGGACGTCTACGACCGTTCTCATCTTTAAGGCTTTCGTTTCCATCACGAAATATTTGGAACCAATGTTGAGCTGCAATTGTCTCTTAGCTAAAAGCATGATTGGTATGTCTAGCAGTTTTCCCTATATTATGTCCCAATCTAAACTCGTACAATAAAATAGCGTGTGTTTTTTTTCCATGATAAATTTGAGGGCTTAAATTCGCCAATAGTAAACAATGAAAACAATAATATGTATAAGCAAAAACTAGCAGTGCCAATTTTATCTTTTATAACGATGTATTGTGTGACCATAACGAGATAACAGGTAGCTAAAAAAACTGGTGCCAAATTTAGAATAATGAAAACCGCAATTATTTTCGCATCAATCTAATACAATGGTGTCTTGGTTAACGACGGTCATCCGTTGCAGGATTACCGTCATCAACCAAAACCGTCGTTATCCAGGGCGCGATTCTCTATGAGATTTATTTAAAAATTGATTAATTTCTTCCGGCTACTCCCCACAACCATAGTACACATTAAAAATGTAGATAAAATTCATTTACAATGTGAAAAAATTAACATTAATAAAATGGATTGTTCATCAAAACAGTGTTTAATTATTAATATACAAACTCTTTCGAAATAAAATTTAACAGTTAAATTCGAAAACTGTAATTTCTAACATATTGTATTTTGCTTGTAAGATAATGATGTTAGATATAGCACTTACTGAAACATACACTGACTAGCAGCTTATGAATACAACGATTATTATACAGATGAGATTTGATTTTGCCTTCTGATGGCGAACGAGCAGTGACACGCACCCGCCGATTTATTGTCTATATGAACCAACACATAAAAAATAAATGCTTAGATACTCATTTTCGAAGCACAGTACACCAGAAGAAAAGGAAAATACACCGAAAACGTAAACAGCTAGCTACGATGGGTCAAACATATCCGAGCTTTTACAGCAACGCCGCGTAGCTGTTCTCTATCGACTATGTCTTCCCATGTGTGACTGATGTGAGTGCGATCGGAAAATTTCGGTTTTTCAGATCGGACAGAGGTTCACATAATCAAGAGTTGTTAACCAAAGTCTGTGTCGTTAACCAAGTACGTCGTTACGTAAGGCCGTTGTTAGCAAGGCACCACTGTATTATCCATACATATCTAATGTTGTCACGTAAATATATTATTCAATTAACGCCAAGACTGAACACTAGAGCATAGTAATTGTGTATTTAATTGTACATTACAAATTTTTTTCGTACTGATACTTTGCACTCCGTAGAACATTCACGAATACGAAAGGAGGACTAGACTACGATTATTTTTCTTATTACGCGTTTCGAATATGGGGTTTAAATTAGTACGCAAATTGTAAAAATATTCACCGCAGTAATCACTAGATAATTAGAGATATTCGAGATATTCGAGAATGAAAGCACGCGTAAATGACGCGAGGTAGAGTTCATTAAGTTCACCAAATGCATATGCAAATTGTGTGTACGTGATACGCTCCAAATAATGCGTTATTAGGCGCGGCAGTAAGCCGATCGCTATTTCAATTAGGTAGATTTCATTTGCGAATATCCTACAATGAAACTCATTAGTTAAAAGTAGGTACAGCACGTATTAACATTTTCATATTCTTTAAAGCGCGGATAACATGCAGTGAAGTAATTTAGTATTAGAGCAAGAAACAAATTCAATCATTCCGTATCTGTTTGATCTGTGTCAATTAATATCGTCCATGTTTATTACTTCTTTGTTCTTTCTAGAACTTCCATTATTATGAACAGGATAAAATTTATTCTTACGTGTATTCATGCCGTTCTTCGAGTATATGTATGTACATATTATGCATCCCCGGGTACATGACTATTTCGTGACTAATACAGGGATGTTAATGTCTTGAAATTCCGATAATCTATTCTGTTTCAGTAGTAAGACATACTTAACCGGTCCTACCTGTTAAGAACGGTACGTACTGCATGTAAATTGTGGTTTCACGAGCTTTGCCCGACGTTGAAACCGACATTAAGCCAGTTCGTACCTTGGTTAGGGAGGTCTTAAACGTGGTAACGAATTTTGCGAGACAGGCTTGATTCTGGCGACCAAATAAATGTGTGGCTGTGTAGCAATACCACCTTTCATTTTACATTTTGTTAATCTTCGAAACGTTAGGGGAACATCTGCGCAATGTTTAGAATCTGAGATATGCTTTAATACGTCAACGTTGCTTATTTTATATTTTATATTTGTATTGTATTTATATTTTACTTTACTTAATGTAAAAAAATGCAATCGAGTTCATTTTATACTTTACTTAACGCAAGGGTAAAAAATTTAATACATTCAGTGAATAATGTTGAATAAGCATTGCTGTCGCTATTTACATACAACTATTAGAAA
Organism: Hedychridium roseum; assembly: GCA_963989215.1. Taxonomy (NCBI): domain Eukaryota; kingdom Metazoa; phylum Arthropoda; class Insecta; order Hymenoptera; family Chrysididae; genus Hedychridium; species Hedychridium roseum. Next base: position 3,328,773 of record OZ022304.1, on the reverse strand, counting down.
AACCCGTAAGTTTGCATTTGAATCATTAATGTGAATTATAATTGTCGGATTAAGATGGAAAGTACACACCGAATTATCGTTCACAAAAGAATAAATTGATTAAAAACGATACACACAAAAACGATCGCAAACTTCATAGTATTCGCTCTTCGTTACTCTGGACTCACGCGTTTATACAATTATGACACATGTTGTCTTTGACTGTGCATTGGGAACTACAAAGGGTTGGTTCGACGCGCATAAATAATAGCTAAGGGGAAAGCGTAATTAAATCCGTCAGCACATAATTAATTTGGACTGAAAATTGTTTTATTATAATATTGTATTTTAAATATAATATAATATTGTACTATAATATTGTACTTTACAATGTATTTTTAGTTGATGAAATTCTGGTTGTTCCTTATTTCGTCGGTACAATCGATAAGAAATTTTCATGTAAAAAATATGCTGAAATAAATAATGAAACGAAGAATATTGTATCCCATCAGAAAACTCTTATTCTATCAGTCATATTGTAGAAATAAAGTAATTAATTGTTTATCTTGTTATCGTGTTAATTAGATGCCAAAATTGAAAAAGCAAAAATTTTATGGTGCATTCATTGAATACTAATGTCAACTCCGAACGCAAACTCGATTTCATTTGGGAATTCGGTGTTTGTTAAGTTTATATCGGTGTGTATTTTACGTGCTTATTGCGAAACGTTAATCTGTTAACTATATAAACACCTATGACTGTTATGTATTTAAGTGTGTAATAATGTGAAATGATGTACCTTCGTCCGGTGATTTATTGACATTTGTGAGGAAAGGAAGAACGAAAACAGATACAGCAACTGCTAGCATTTCTGCAAACGATTGTTAATTTCCATACGTAAATTCTTTTGATTAATCATTTAATCTTTTCTTCGTGTTAAGACACATTATTTCAAATTATTTATTCTTATTACTTCAAAGGAATTTTATTTTGCTAATCGTGTTTAATCAAATGTGGAAGTATGTACGCGTGGTAGAAACCAAAGTACCTAAAGGTCGAGTAAAGACAATGGGGAAATATTTAACGTGCACCGAAAATCCGTAAATTCCATGTGCTTTTAGGATTCTGTAGGATTTATTATATTCCACGCGTATTCGCGATACGTTAGGATAAAGCTTACGATTCGTTTCTCCATATGGTTTCTGTACTTTCAGTCGCCATGCAGGTCTCTAGCAAAGTGGTGAACGTTTTAGTTCGTAAAAGTCGTAAATCCTTGCCAGTGGTTTCTATATCCGGCTCTTCTGCTCGTGAAAAGGAGTAAGAGTTGGTAGCTTCCCGGAAATCGCCGCACACATTGATCGCAAGGAAACCATGACGACTGACGGAGCTAACAAATTGCATTGAGTGAACAAATTATTGGCATCGTTGCTTCACACGTTAGACCGTTAAACTTAAATCTTCGATGTTGTAAAAAATGTTATATAATTGTGAGTTAGGATTTCCTTCGAAATTCTAATTAAATTCTACAAAATGTAATATTACTATGAGTCTTTATTATACGACAATACGTATTGTACATTCTAGTATCTTCACTTTTACTTTTTATTATTTTTATAGTGACCAATACAGTCTAAATAAGAATTTAGTTTTGGTTTTCGTGTTATGAATTCATCCTCGTCTTGTTTTGAGGTTGTTGACTTATGCTTGATTGTGAATTCGTTCATTAAATTTGTGGATTTATGTTTAATTCTGAAATCTTCTTTTAAGTCGTTTGTCCTACTTTTAGCTTTGAAATCTTCTCTGGCACTTTTTGCTCTGCGTTTGGTTTTGAGTTCTCCCCTTGCCCCGTCCAATCTAAATTTGCCTTTGCGATAGTTCCTTTTGCTTTGTGATCTATGCTCGGTTGAGAGATCATTTTTCATATATTCTGGTCGGCTTCTTGTCTTGTCCTCGTCTTTCAATATTAATATCTGTTTTTTTGACATTCCCTCATCTTCTACGATTCTTGATTGTCTTTTTAATTTCGCCTTATCTTTTACAACTCTTAATTGTTTTTTGGATATATCCTCGTCTTTTAAGAGATTTAATTGACTTTTGTGTTCAGACTGATCTCTTGAGATGCCTAATCGGCTCTCGAGTTGGGCTTCATCATCTGTACTCTTAGCTTGTCCGTTTGCTCTCAGTTCTCCTTTTGAGCTTTCTAATTTTCTGTCAGATTTAAGCTTTGACTTTGACGTGATTTTATCACACACACAGAACATGTAATGTTGATCACCTGCCAGGGTGTCTGAGAACATACATAGGATTTGAATGGAATCGAGATGTGGCACTGAAGAAATTGCATCGATTACAGCTTACTTTCTATGCATTCACATTCTAAGTACGGTTTTTCCGAGAGTTCTTTCATTGAATGTTGTTTTCGCTTGTATGGTTTTGGAATGATTGTTCGTGGACATGGTCCTAGACTTGGTAAAGGAATGTAGTTCCGTGGCGCCTTAAAATGTATTTCAAGACTGTGCTTGTATTCGTTATTATGAATGATCTCCTGTTTAGTTCTAATTAATAAGGCTTCCTGTTCCGGAGTCTTAACAGGAGGACTCTTGTTCATAACAACATGTACCTGACCGGCCCCGTCTCTGCATTTTTGCCCTTCGAAAGCAAAGTACCGAATTATTATCTAATAACACTGTGCGACATTTGTTCGGAATTTTGAGATGCGTAAGATACAATACACAGCTTACCATATTTATCTACGCATGCTCCGTCGACGAAATTTGACGGTGTATATTGAAAATTTCTTGTATGAATTGGTACGGATTTCTTGCTTTTTGGCAATTTTATACACAGAATATTATTATCAATTTCGTGTGATATTGCATCAAGTAATGTACTTCTATTGTTGATCATATTTGTATATAACTAAATCACTTAATGTATAAATCTGTATGTTTCGTATACACATAAAAACGTTATCTGAATTTTTTAGCTATACTTTTAATGTAACATGTTATGATTTTTAGGTTATTCTTCTAATGTTATATTGAAAATAATTCATTTTTAAATTTGCATGAAGTTTGTCATGTAAAAACAGCTGAGGATATCAAATTGTCAGCTAAATATAATATGTATGGTAGATTGGAATGTAGATAGATTTTTTGAACTTAAAATACAATGTTGTAACCTGTATATGCAGAAATTCCGATATCGGTTTTTTCACGACTTAATAAAATAGAAGGCATAATAAAATTTTTCTGCGTCGCAACATAATATTTACTATTTTAAAACTTGTGATTGGATACGCGACGCGTATCAAAAGAATGGTTCTATTTAACAATTACATGCTGTCAAGGACGTATGCAGACCCTTCCGTAAATTACTTGCACCATTATTTAAGCATCATGGCAACTTGTCGAGCTTATTTCTTTACATCGTTCCTTTTCGATAAGGACTTCAGGTTCTATACTAATTAAATTATCGGAGATCAAATGAAATTCACAGCAGGGTAGCTTTACTGCTTTAAATGAGAAGTTTCAGAGTTAATAAAGTTCCGTGAATAACGGGAAGATTACTTTTGTAAATTTATTATCCCTTGAAGACTGTTTACGACAGAATCGATACCGCATAAAGAAAAGATCTGTAAGAAATTCTTGTTGATTTTCCATTATCCGGAAGTTTAAGTTTAAATAGAGCATTACGGCATGATGGGAAATGATGTAGTTAATGAGTAACAGCTGTTAACAAAGAATCTCAGAAATTCCATTAATCTCTGCGGTTCCCGTGATTTCTCGACATTCGACGTGGTCCATTATGTAGATACGCCCCCTACTCGCGTTTGAGATATGCTAATATTATGCGTTACTTTCATAACGCAGGCCAGCCATGTTTTACTTTCATGAAGATCTTCATTTGGGTAATATTTAAAATAAGGAAAGACCGACAACTCTTTACATTCCTAATCACATTTCATATTTAACATTGATAACACACGTAATATGTATTTCTGTCAGCAGAATCATTTGTACCACATTAATGGCACAATTAAGAAGGTATATTAAGCGATGGCAAATACACGTAGAATAAAGAGTGTAAAGGAATTGACAAGTATGAATCTTTTTAGTATGAATGCAATAATCTTTCATTTGGAACTACATATTTTGAAAAATAATCAGTGATATGGCATTACCGTTCTTGAGAAAGAATTTTTGTTACAACAGACGACATAGAAACCTCTTTTGGTATTATTTTTATATTGATTTGAAAACGAATAATTTTAAAATGCAAGCAATCAGATATTTGATTCACATTTAAGAATGAGTTTTTTGTTACTTATAAAAATATCATTGAACGTGTTCCGTTCTCTTTACATCTCACGATCTTTATGTTTAAATGGAATATAACTATTAATTAACGATTGGTAACAAATAAATTGTTTGTTATAAAATACCGACAAAGAACCTCGCAGCTTGTATTCCTTAGAAAAGATATAAGTATTGCCTTCTTTAAAAATTGATCCTCCGAGAAAATGTCTTCAGAATGAATTCCTTTTGTCTATAAAAGCACCGTATTTCTGACTACTGCTGTCACTATCATTGTAAGTGGCATTGTTCTGTTTTATGTAAAACCTATTTCATCTGTTAAAGCATCGTACTTTTCTCAATGAAAGTAAGGGTGTTCGTTCGAAGTACACATAAATCGCAGACTAGAGAACTGATCCTGTTTAAGAAAAAGCATTCAATCCATTGGCTGGATGTCTGTAGGTAAAAGTCGTGGCAACGCACTCTGACTACACAATGTGGTACCTACAAAACGTCCTATCATTCAAAGTAATGGGATCATCACTTTGTATTGCAAGCGATGTGCGAAAAATATATTTGTTCTGGGCTCGTTGCCCAGGGGTAACATTTATCGTCACTCCGAATGCGATGCGCTACTTCGAAGAGTTCAGTATCCTTCCCCCCCGCAAATTTTATTTGCTCCTGCAAGGTAGGGCGTGAAATCCCAGTCGATTGTTTTTTCCACGAGTCATTCCGTGTTTTTCGTATCAAAATGAAGAATGGTCAGATAAAACAACAGAACATTGGAAAAAATAAGAGTTGTATGGTACAACAAATTTTACACATCTGTTTTGCGCCATTTTAGATTTGATATTCCATTCCATTAATTATTTATATTTTATTATCCATTAATTTTTTATTTATTATTATTTATTATATTATTTATTATATTATTTATTATATTATTTATTATATTTATTATAAATAATTCCATTAATTATTATCCATTAATAATTAGTCATTTACATCTGTATGTGAATTGTTTGTCGCTGATTTTTGGAGCACCTAAAATATAACAAACAACAATGAAATTAAATTTAATAATTAACGTACAATCAAATGTTAAGATGGTATGTTACAAAATTAGGGGAAAGAATAATATATCGGGATCTGTTACGTACCACGGACGCAACCCCTCTACAACTATTATTATTATTATTATTACTACTACTACATAGAGAGGACTACCGAAACCCATAAGGCCCATCCCCACCACTTCCAACCACCACCAGAACCATCTTCCACCCTCACTTTTCCAAAGAGACCCGAGTTTTCCTTCGGGACTACAATCCTAAACACCCTCAGTCATCTCTTAGTCTTCACTTAGTGTTTAGTTAGTTGTAGGTTAGTTGTTAGTAAGTTTTAGTTTAGTTAGGTTAATCAGAACGCACTCTTCTTTCATACATCACAGTTTTCACCAGCCATCCGCTCTCTGGCCATTCCAAGCTACCAAGATTAATAAACAGTTTAAGTCATCTACAAGCACGAGTTTCAAGTAACCATTTATTCTCAACAACATCTATCACGACGATCCAAGTCGTAACAGGATCATTATATACATCTTAATTGGGTTCATCATATCTATCACAGTCCAAACATAGAATTCTATTCAAGAAATATTAATGACTTTGGCAATTTTCTCAAAAATGTCTTTGAAACTAAATACTTGGAAACTAAAAGTCAAGTGTTTATTGTGGAATGATCTATCTTTTGTTAATACATTAGTTTTTTGTAGCTTCAGTCCCACGGACAATATTAAGGTGACCCCTTTTATGTGAAACATCGATATGGCATCGACATTGACCTATTTATATGGACGTAGTTATCATAAATATTTTAGTACGAAGGTTGTTTTTCCTATTTACGTTTAAAACTCGTGTCCTGAAATAATGGTCGTAGTTTTGTTAAGTTTATGATTTAGTTAAATTGTTTATCTATATCTTAATACACATTATCAGTTTAAAACCCAGTAAACGGAGAATTTCTAAATTCATCGGCAACCCTAATCAATTACAGCATTTAAGATAATATGGTTACTTACTCGAAGAACTTTCGTTCGAGTTCCGCCAGTTCCAGGAGGGCCTCCTTATGAAGTTTAAAAGCATCTCGTAAAGAAATTACTCCCTGGCAACAGGATTTGCCGCTAGTTGATTATCCACTTTGCGTACTTAGTACTTATAATGAGACGCATATGTACGTTTGCGAAAACACCATATCTGCAAATTTTAACTATTATGAGGAACAATTATTTATTCAATTTTGTGTTTCGCTGGCAAGGTTTAATTACGTTGTTTCAAACTCATTTTTCAATATCCCACACACAAAACGTACAGACTTAGCTTCGGAAGTAAATTTTTCATTTCAATTATTCCTTTCACTGATCAAAATGCATTTCTTTTTTTTATTCAAGTTCAAGTTTTATTCAAGATTTAGTGCTCGAGTGTAAGTTATATGTCGAATGTGGGAATAAATGAACAACAACCATTCGGTACAAACATCATTTTACGATCTTCTTCTTGAACGACATGAATCAGTGCCGATGAAATGCCTGAAGGAACTTATTGCCTGTGAAATACATGTAAAAGAGAAGACACTTTTTTGGTGTGTTCAGGTACGACCGACATAGAGGATTCAAGGGGTATCACGACGAGTTTCAAGTGCTGGAAGTTGGGAAACCTGCTTGTCAGTACAGAAGGGGATGAAAAGGGAGGTTGGCTGGGAGGTCAGCACGTGACAAATGAGGCTGTTTGTCTGAGCATCCTACACGAGGATAACGAGCCGCCTCAGATCTCTCTCTGTGCCCCGACACACTCCTACCTTCTCCTGGCTAGCCGAGAAAATTGCGTACTTTAAATATGGCGCTGCTTCTAATTCTCAAGTGTGCCGTTGCGTATAATTGATGTTGTAATTAGCGATGAAATGAACGCCCATGTAATTAGTGAATCAGAGCCGAAAGAACGCCGTTCCGCCGTTTTCCCAAGGCGACTTTTAACACAAATTCGAGGCACATGTAAAGGTTAATTTTAGTATCTATTGATTGGAAAATTTCGAAGGGTTTAAAGATAATGTATATACATATGCAGCAGTAAAGACAATCCATAAACTCGACAAAATTATCATGAATATACCGAAACATTTGAGGTGTATAATTAGAGAAAAAAGTTATATCGTGAAATTTTTAAATTATGTTCATTAAGCAAAATGTACAAACATGTTCAGATATGTGAAGTGCACGAATATTTTTGTAATATGATATTTTTGCATAACTTTCTACCTACAAATACCTATAAATAAAAATGTCGTGAGTTGAAAAAAGTTGTTTATGATTTAGAAACTAAAATACATGCCCTAATAGCATACAAAAGGATTAAAGCATTATTTAAGTAATTTGTTGTTATTACTTTTGACACACGGCAGAGCAGTCGAATATAATTAGAGCACTCGAATATAATCATCTTCTATATTCTATTACAATGAATTCGTTGACAACAAATTGCGTGACACACTAAGCAGGTTTTTTAACGACTAATGTTTGCGAAATGCGAAAAAATTCTTTCTGTCTACGTCTGACTTTCTATTTTTCCAAAATATGTATTACACTCCTTTGAACAAAAGTATTATTGTGTATTATTTTGAATAAACCAGTACCCAATTACTTATGTATTCATTACTGTTTAATTTATTTAATTTTGAGTTTATACTGTTAATTTGTCATCGGATGATGTAGGCAGAGAAGATATTGATTTTTATATTGTTGACTTAAGTGGTTGAGCATCATAAGCATTTACATCAAAAATGGTAGTCAGAAAACGGTTGCAGTACATTAAAATCGACATAAAATAAAATGCAGCTTTCATTTCCAATATAGTAGTACATCTATAATAATTTAGGAACTATATACCAATATTTTAAGCGAATATAATTAAAGTTGTTCCAAAGATTTAAAAGGATATTACAATGTCGACAAGATAACATAGGACTTAATGTTAATATTTTTCAGTTTTTTCTGGCGTACATGTTACGCGCGTAATTTAATAATATTGTCCTTGGAAAAGGGTATCTCTTATAAAGTAAGATAAAAAACCTACTACTTAGCAAGGGTGTTTACATATGTATAACGAAACAGGATCAAAGACGACGACATGCCATTCACCACTATACAATCACTCACTCTTAAGTGAAAACTCTTACATTAATTTTGACATTTACTTGAAAAAAGCTGCGTTTTATTGAACTTTCAACTAACTGCGATTAACTTAATTGAACTTTTAACTTTTAACTAAGTTTGTAACTAATTGTACATTAAATCCTAATATAAATGTTTTCATCGTCTCTTTTAGATCGACATGTATAAAGTATCATTCAATAGGACAATTTTGAAAGAATAATTGTGTAGATATTAACAATGTTAGTAGTACTTAAATGTCAATGACAATGACTACAATATATTACCTAAAAGACTTTCGTTATTATGTTCTTCCTAAAACTTTGTTCACTATGTACCTATATCTTTGGCGATTTCGCTTCGCTTTCAGATATATCCGCCTACTAATAATATTTGCATAAGGCTATGAAGCGAAAAATTCGTATAGCAATATTGGGTTCTTTTTAGCTGTTATTGGAAGTTTATAGATACACGTCAAAGGCAGCCGGTAATCGGCTGGAAATCAAATTCGTATTGAGGACGAACGAATGAACGATCGTTCCTCTTTGGAGACGGTGCCTTTTTTGTCGGTTCGCTCGACGAGACCTCTAACCCTGCGGGGAATTTTAATATATGTACGCGCTGAGGCTGCAGTAGAAGGTCGAAGGGCGAGAAGAGGGCCTGGGAGGACGACGATGGTGGGTTGACTGGAGCTGCGCGATAATCCACGAATAAATTCAGCCACGCTCGCGATCTTTCTGACGGCAACATAATTTATGGGTTTAGCGGCGCGTTTGGCGCCGCCACGACTTTCTGTATTCCCCGATGCCGGACGTTATTGTGTCGAGTTGTCGCACACTTTTTCCCACCTCCTTCCTTAATTCTTTTCGATCCGTCATCCATCTGGCCTTGATTTACAACGTCCACGAAATTGTCAAAAATTCCGGAAATACTTTTCGTTCCCTTCCTTTTTGTCCATTCTCGATTAAAAATTCAGCCTACAGTGCGTTATCGAAGATGTATAGATGAAGTGAATGAGAAATAAAGTGCAAGTTAGGGGAAAATTAAACATAGTTAAATGTGGTTGAATACTTGTATATTATATCGAGTTTTATGAACTGATCATTTTATTTTTAAATGTCATGTCGTTTAAATCTAGGAATTTAATAGTAAGTCTGGCAATTGTCAAGTATTAAAAATGTTATATTTTAACTCCATTCACATTTATATTGCCGCAAAATTAAATGTCGACGTTTCATACATTTTATAATTATTCTTTTAAGTTCGTGATTTATACATACTTTTTCAGAAAAACATTCTGAAATACCGGGGGAATGAAAAAAGGTGTACTGTTTTTTAAACGTGTTATTAACAGTGATATATGCCGGACATATTTCTCCCCATAAGCAGAAATTGCTTGGCGAGGCCAACCGAGAGGGTTCAGGTACGTAGCTGGGGTGAATTTGCTTCTTTATTGCAAGTATGTAATATTTACGTATTATTGATAACATTTTCGGTCACACGACAGAAAATCCTGTTCTGCAAACATCATTAAAGCATCTGCGGTAGGTCATATTTATCGTCTGAAACGTCCAATTCATTTAAAGAGTACAAAGTGTATGTACATATCCATAGCATCTTTCAAGGCGAGCTTTACGTAGACCTGAATCAATAACCTGCGATAAGGGAAGCGAGTCGAATGCGAAATCTGATAAAAAGCCAAAGGGAATAGTGAAAATGCCTAGCGCTTTAAGCAATAATCGATATCGGTAAGGGACAAAAGTGTTCACGGCGAGTGACATATGGGCGCATACCATAGATACTACTAGCCCACTGACTATAGACTGCTAGCTGAAAGTCGAGAGCTGTAGCTCAATCGGAGCTTTATGCTCCTCTTCACGTAAAGCCTTGGCTTCAAACAGATAAGGGGACATTCAGCGATAAGGATATCCGGCGCCACGGTATTCTAAAGCGGATAATCTATATTGTAACATTCCTTATTTATTAGTTTGCCATTCGAGCAGCTCTCGTATATGAACTCATTTCCGCAGTTTCTTGAGCCAACGTTAAATATGTCTTTATTTGTTTACTTTTTGACGGGGTAACAGTCAGCCACAGAGACTTGCATATTGCAACCAATACGAAGAGGGTGCAGAGAGGGAGGAGGAAACATAAAAAGAGGTAGAGAGAGGACGGTGGAATTTTCACGCATATTTGAAAGCCAACCTGCCCTTGTACAGTTACTGAAACGTATGCAAATTACATCCCCAGTTTTGCCAGCGAGATTCGCATATTCCCAAATATTGAGCATATTGGAGGGCAAGGAATTGTCAGACGATGACCTCACAGAACGTTACAAAACACGTGTGGTGGTTATCGGCAAAAGGTAAATAGTACAATAAAAAATTTCGAATGTTATGGTACAATGCCCTATTGCTAAAAAACGGTAAATATTTCGCTCGCATACTAATCCTAGATTTGATGTCAGGTAAATTAAATACACGTATTGTGGAGCTGACCAAAAGCATTTATGTTACTCACGTTTTATCCGTACTTGTAAACATTTAATATGAACAATTTGATGTAAATTTGGAATATTAAATAATACATGAAACATATGTGTATTTTAACGACTTGTTAATCAACATTTACGTTTACCCATTTCAAACTCGTTAATGATTGTGTACATTTACAATCAGACAAAGTAAATTTTCGCATCAAATTAAAAATTGGTGATGAATTAGAATATCTTAAAATAATTGGATGCCAAGGACGGCTTGAGTAGTTCGGATGGCACAGTATGGGCGGTCGATCTGGTCTAATAAATCATTTTGGGGGAGGGGGTGGCCTTGGATGACATCCCCATCCATCAATCTAATTAGCAAGAAAGGGGATCGTTGACCCTGCGCCGTAGACGGGCAGTTCGAGACTGGTCAATAACCAACCGTTAAATACGAATGTTTTATTGAAGCCATAAATAGAATAATTCATTGAACATCGTATAATTCTTCAGTAATAAAGTCAACTTACGTCAAATGCATGAATAATGGTTTTCGACTATGTCTCTGAGTTTGATGTAGTATCATGTGAATAAAAAACAAATTACGTGGTTACAAAAACGAACGTTAACATTGTAAACCGGCTAATAATTGAAAAGAATTTTACAAAATGGGAATTATGAAATATGTATTTGTAAAATGTTATGCTTAGACAGAGGCAGAAAATGAATCATACGGTTTTCATACTTTATAGCAGAAACTTCTGCAGTGTATTTTTACTAAAAATATCAACATTTGCGTTATTTTGTCGATCTAAAATTCTGTACATTTAATTCCGGTTATCTAATTTGTCCATTATAATTAACGGCACATTTTGAAGATAAAGAAGTAAATGACACAAAAATGAAAAGATAACGTCAGCAATTGTACAATTAATATTATGTTTTCTGTCAGATGTTTATGCAACGAAATTACCTGAACTATTCACAAAAAACGTAATACACATACTTTCATATAAAATGTGAATTTTGTCACAGGCAATGAAACTGACGTTTTGTAGATAAAACAACGAAAAATATAATATGTTTCAAAAATATTATTTTCCTTATAGATTGATAGCTAACATATGTACGCTGATTGGTATATTCTCATAGGTAACAATGCGTAACAGAAATTGTGACAGAAGTTTCCCCATGTATTATTACTGTGGGAACAATTTGACAAATTTCGAAATACATGATAACAATGCATACTCGGTGTTACGAGCCAGGTGTGCCACAATTCCACAGTCCTTACGTTCAGCCTGTTTCACGATTCTGGTAAATGAAATGCTGCCGTCGCTACTATCTCTTCTGACACATAATTACAAATGACAAATCGTTGCTGTACCAATTGCGCGATGCGTTCACGATTGGTGGTATGATGCATCATTTTTAACACAAGAACTGCACACGAATTTTTAACTATTGTTTCAAGTAATATTTAAGAAAATTTACTGATGAAAAAAGTTTATTGAGAACTTCGTGATTTTAATAAAATTCGATGGATAAAACATGTTGAAATATATCTGCATATAAAAACGCTTGTATCGGCAACTACTATCTAACAAATTCTATGACTTTCTAAAATGATGTACACACTTGTATACTTATAAATAATAATTATTATACTGTTGATCGTAGTCAAGCACTTGTATAACGTTTTTCAGTAAGCATAAATGACCCTAAACTTTTAAATGTCAAAAGACCCATTAAATTATTTAAAAGTTAACAACTGTAATTATGCAATGAATTGAGTACATAGGAAATTAGAAAGTTGTACGAAATTAATTATTTGCTGGAAACTGTTGGGAATTTGTGTTTCCCGCTGTAATCGACAGCTCTCTCACCCCTTTACTCTTTTAGCGATTCCGCTAGTCGGACTACGTGCTTTGTCGTTAGACGAACTTCTTCCTTGCTTGTACTAACAAATCCTATTTTTACGTGTATTGTAAATAACGTGTATTCTAACTGACAGAAACATTTTGCGAAAATAAAATTGCGTGCACAATATAAACTATTTTGTAAGCTAAATGTACAAATGATGGTCTCTGATATTGTAAAGTGGAAAGTATGTAGCATATACAGAATATATACAATATACACTAATCTAACGCCTACTCTAACGAATGAAACAAGAATGTGCTGATAATGTGTTTGTTAAGTAATTATATAAAAAATGTTCAGATTTTTTGGTTTAGTTACACGTAGTGTATGAAACACAACAATTTTTCCGCAGAGCTATTCATAATGATGACGATGCATATTTCTATATGATTCTGCAATGAATTTCATACGGATTCGAAAATTTGTTGGGCCTCTCGTTACACATGGTACACACAGCATGAAATGTGCTCGTTTTGTTATATCTGCCACAATACGAGTTGTTGATACTAGTGACAATAACAGTTACGAGTTTGAAATTCATGTTACATAGAAATGTTCATTTACACCGTTTGGGTTTTCAACCTCAGGGAAGTGTTTTCGAAATGTTTTCACCGGATGTCGTTTATTACAGAATATTAATATTTCAACTAAAATATTCGCAATGTTTGAATGAATGGAGATGAAGTTGAAAATAAACGTTACATACACTCTGTACATATATCACTTGTATGCTTGTAAAGGTTTTTCTATATATCTAGTTTATAATAAGGTGTTGTTGTTATATTTGTGTGGGATTTCCTATTAGACGGGGCTTCCGAAAGGATATCTCGTTGGTGGGGAATTCCCGATGTGTATGGAATTGATTATGAGAACGACCTCTGTCATAACCAGAAAACAATATATTTTAACAGTAAATACAGTTTTTAATAGCTCCTCGCTCTTTAGCTGCTGGACGCTGACTGACTGTCCAACCTGTCCTTTCTTTTTCGTACCCTTAACTTTATCGTAAACTTAATACTAATGTTTATTCTATCTGTCCATCGCCTCTGCCTCACACTGTATACACTCATTCGTATCACTTCTCACATTCGTCCACGCACACTTGTATCACTTCTCATAGTTGTATACCGAAAATGTTTTTCTTATGGTGGAGTTCGCAAATTAGGAACGGCACGATTGTTGTTTATTTCTCGAAGGTTTTTTGAAGCACAATTTCTGCATGTTATTTCTTGTCAAGTATGAACGATTAGTTCAAGAATATTTGATTTCTTGGAAAATTTTAAGAGGTAGTTGCGTCATTAAACGCTTTTCCCAGCCGAAAAAAAACATTCTTAATACCTTCGTGGGCTGTGCATACTCATCAGGCTTTGTGAACATAATAAATGTTGGTTGATGGAATTTCGATTTACTGTATTCTAAAATTTACTGAAAATGAAACGTGAAACGAATTAAATCATATTGTTGTAATACATTAGAGGAAGTCGGTCAGTCGAGTTCCAGTGAAATGTTAAATACGGAAATAAAAACTGTATACCGAGGTTATATGTTGAACTTTCTGTAGAACATATCACGAAATCGTATTTTTTGACAGAAATAAAATCCGAATTTGTGGTAGTTTATATATTTGGCATTTAAGTTGTTTTAACGTTTAAGAGCTTTCGTTTAATCATTTTCAGTTCTTTTTTATTCTGTGTATTCTTATCTTTGTCTTATTCATATCAAGAGTAATCATTATTTACCGTTGACACCCATTAGTATCTTTAGATTCCAGTGCAACTGTTTTCGCAAAACAACACTCTTATTCACTTAAATCCCGGTCTAAGCTACCGTAACTCAGTGACTTGTAATTATTCAACTTTACTTAATTCTATGAATTCGTTAGGTATTTAGTGTAAGTATCGGAGGTAGAGTACAAGTAACAAATCTTCGAACGAGCGTATTACAAAGTAAGATTAGTTGGACTAAATGCAGTTGGTGAAACGGAAACAACCGGCTGCACGGGAGTAACAAAGCCTAACGAATTACTGCCGGAAGGTTAAACTTAACTGACTGGCCACCCCAATCCGGTTGTTACGTACGTACGCTATACCTATTTACTTCTTCAACCTTTGAATTTCTCCTGCTGAGCCCTTTGTGCCTTTAATTATCGTGCTGCATGAATTCACATATTTGCACAAAAAGCCAAACTAAGATTACCGGCAATTATTTCGAATAAAGTCACACCATTAGTACAGATTTGATCTAATCCAATTGCATGGAAAACTACAAAGGATTACGTGATTATAGTTAAATATGGATATTTAAAAATTGATAAGCTATTTAATTTAAGTGAATATTTTAATAGAACGATTTTGTGCAACAAAACAACATCCGGTGTGGCTAGGTCCAAAAGAATTTTGGATAAAAATTTTCGATAAAATCAAGAGATACGAGAATTTTCTTTTTGAAAACGAATATTTGTATCTTATGTAACGAACAGGTGTGTTTTACATCGTTTGTTTAGCTATCATCAATATCATTCACTTCGTAAACATGGATAAAAATGGAAGGCAATTTAAAATAAAAATGAATAACGTTTTGTAGATGCGTCGTACATATTTCGTTATCTAATATTTATTTGAAACCTTCGCAGCATGGTAAACCTAGTCCCCTTTATATACGCTTCTCGCTTGTCACAGGGAAATTTGGCAAATATCTTCCGAGTTATCGGAGCAATTTATCACAGCGTATACGGAAGCACGTCAGGCAGTGACAGAGTGCGCAAGAAATATAGCATCCCGAGATGTCTAAGCGCATATGCGTCGACTTTCGAATTTATTTATTCCAGTCGGTCCCGCGGTAGCCGCAGCCTCATTACAGCGGCGCATTACCCAAATTGCAGGCATTTCCCAACGCCGTGCTTCGTCCCCGTGCGCTCGTTCCTCGGCAACCCCTTTCACCACGGATGGGAAGAGGAGATTTATGGCATTCTTGCAAGAGATCACTCGCAAACATAATCTCCGCATACTAAGACGAACGCCGCCCATGCTCTTCCGCTTGTCCCATGCGCAACTTCTTCGATCCTTCTCTCCGTCTCCCTTTTTCCTACCCACCCTTATCTCTCATAGTCCTTTCCCCACTTGCTACTCCTGCTCCGATCGTTTCACTTAGCTTCTTTTTTTACGCTTCTTTGGTTTCTTTGCGCTAGGAGCGTAGTGATTGCGAAGGTATTCGATATCTGGAACCTTCTAACGAGTATATTAAAATGTCCTTTTAAAAACATGTTTTTCCTTTTAAATTGTATGTGTGGGTATGTATGTGAAAATAGGTATGAAACCAGCAACTGTTGGACGAATAGAGATGATTAAAATATTGGTTTACTTTTGTTACAAATTCCGATCACCGTATTGCTGAAAATGATGGGTGTTGAAATGAAATATCCGATATTTGTGTTCATTATCCAGTACAGATAATATTCTGGACTTTTCTCTTCACCCCTTTTCACCAGTGGGTAAAAAGTTTCGTTTTAAAAATTCCGTAATTATTATAGAAATATAGAATGTAGCATGAACGCCTTTAAAAAAATTGAAAAATGCAAGGTTTAATATTGATATTGAAAGAAAGTACTGTATATTCCTTATACTTATAAAGACGAACGTTCATTCATCTTAACGCATTACGTACAAAATAAACATAATGTGCAGTTGTTTGCATGCGAAATGTACGTTTATCCTCGTAATTAATCAGGTTGTACTGCATTCACAGTACACAGATCCGCTATGTTAGCTTTACGAAATATATGCAGAGATCCACGGAAAGTTAAACTAGGTGTGCGTAATCTACACATGCCTGCAATTTACAGCTTCGCCAGATCTTTCCACAGTACCTGCAAACTTGGAAATCGATTATTACGATTTTTCGTTAAAATCTACAGGAACTTATCAGGCGTATATTTATTAACGAAACCAACTAATGTTGTTTATTACGAATTGTAATAATGCTCTTAGCAATTAAGGTTATAACTTAGGACCTCAATGATATATGTATCTACGAGGTTATCTCGAATAAGTCTTCTCTGTTGGTGATGTATAGTTTTATCGTTGAAAATTATTGTGTGGTTAGTGTGAGGTCTGTAAGATTAAAAACTTGGTTATTAATGTATAATATTACACATCTGCTATACAGATTTTATTTCTCTGATTCATTAGGGCTAGAGCAGTTAGGACAAATAAAATAAATAGACCATAAAATAAAATATTGGCCTTAGAACCTATTGTTTTTTCAAGGAAGTAATATTTAAACTCCTACATTAAGAGAAATATTGTATGTTTCAGAACGTAATTACCTATGTGTTTGTAAACGATTATTATAATTCTACATAGTAATTATTATAATAAGTAGCGGACAATGATGACGTAGGACGCAGGAGAAAAAGTTATGATTTTTAACGACTATTAAATTAGAGTTTTAAATATGTAGGTACTGGATTCTGACAAAAAAATATCCCCGATAAGCCAATAAGCTAATACAAGCACAGCGGAAAATGTATTCTTTAGAATCGACATAAAAGGACGAGACATATAATGTCACATTTTATTGGTATGTTATTTTAGTCTGAAGTTTTACCGCATATCGCGTTTTAATGTATTTTGAAAACTTTGCCAGTTCTTGGTGTTAACCGTTACTTAATGCGATTATTAGAGCGTTGCCGTCAGGATGTGAAGATCTACGACTAGTTATGCAGATCATTTGAATAATTCCCGGTTATATGTCAGAAGCAACAGAAGCGTCGACGCCGGAAGTCACGATTTAAGCGGCCATCCAAACTATCGGAAAACTTACGAGTTGACCTATATGAACCTTCGCGTCGCGACTAAACTTACCAACGTGAAAATAAATCCGGTTTAGTCTCGTGCGGCAAGAGGCAGATTTATTTCCAACTGGAATATATATTGGCTTTCGGTCCGCTTGGGAAAAAGGCGTGATGCTGAAAATATTTCTCGCGAGAAACAAGAATATTTTTACGGCTAAATATCTGTTGCGGCTTGAACTCGTACCGGGATATTGTGCAATAATTTTATGAAAACTACTATTTCACTTGAGTATTATACGATTCTATATGTTATTAATAATTGATCAGTGTGCGTGTAAAGTGTGGCTAAATTTTCTATCTCTTACTACTGTAGAGCGCGAGTTCTAGTTAACTATGTTTGCTCCTGCTTAGCTTCAACCCTTATGTCAATAGCTGAAATGTATAACGTTGTTCAATACCTGGGGTACCCGGGTACCTACTTTCAGATTTCGTATAACAAACACATGTTATCACGGGTAAATCTCAATCTTACAAATTTACATATGTTAATTGTTAACTGGGAGAATGTTTGAAACTTGTTCTCAAAATCTATAAACAAACACTGCGAGTTAGAAGATCCTTGGAAACTGTAGTATAGTCTGTACTACGTGTACGGAATATAGAATTGTACAGACCGAATTGGAAAACAATAAGTGCACGTTCGCCGGTCAGGGAGAAAGAATGATGAAAGAATTTGTGATGAAGTGATGATGAAATGAACAATTTTTTCATCTGCTTTCTGGATAGTTAACAATTCTTGATACTTTGAAGATAAACAAAGCCTACGTTCCTAAAGCAATGGCTTATTTTGGAACAAAAGAAAAATTGTCAACTATATTCGGATTCTACGAAAAAGTTACTCTTTGTTCTTATGCGTCGAAAAAAAATAAAGAAGCTTAGTACTTTAGCACGATGCACACATATGTGGCAACGTCAAATGACGCTAAAAAGAAACCAGAAATAATACTTTATTATAGTAAATACAAGAGTGGAGTTGACATTATAGATCAAATGTTACGCAGATACACACCTTATCGACGTCCAAACAGGTAGCCACTCGCTTTATTTTTTAATATCATTCATATCGTAGTCCTTACTTCGTCCATTATTTATTATAAAAACAGTAAAATGCTCCCAAGAAGAAGCAATCAACGAAGGGTGTTTTTGAGCAAACTCATTGTCAGTGAAGAGCTTCCTTTACGAATCATTCATGATCGGTTTCAAGAATCGCAAGTCATGAAACAGTATCTACAAAGCTTGCTATTGAGAGCGTCCTTGGCAGGGCAATGAACATTATGGGTACTCAACCTGGAACTTCAGAACCGGAGGGGGATTGCACAGAAAGAAAAATTATTATTAACTGTTGTCACTTGTATTACGGAGCAACGATAAAAAAACGCAGAAAAATCAGAAGATTTTGTATCGCGTGCAAAAAGCCTGCCCGCGACGAGCATGCGATAACAATTACTAAATATAATGAATGCGTTTAAATCAATAATTACTATTGTTTGGGCATTAGTTTTAATTATATAGTACTGTAAATACTTTTATATATTCAATAAAAGATAATGTGGGCTTAATAAGATTGCGAAGGTTTTACGGAAATAGAATGAAATATATTAAAAAAGAGATTAGAATGTTTGACTCGACAACACTCATTGTCAATTTCAAGCTTTCAGCAACGACTCTATCTGTTCAATTTCGGTTTACAGTTTATACAGAGAACTACACACATATGATGCCACTTTTCCCTACACGTACTATACACTCTCATTGTTTCGATTCTTCCAGTTGAAAACTGGTATACACTCGCACTCATGCCAACTGCTTTCGATCTTCCTAGAAAAACACTCACTACGCATACTATTGTACATTGCATTCATTGTTTAGACTTCTCTGAAAATCATACACATACGCTCAATTCATTCACACTAAAATTGTCAATTCCCACAATAATATCACTCTCATATTTCTACAAGTGAGCACCCGCGTACCCCTGGTATTGAGAAACACTATGTGAACTTTGAGTACATTTTTTTTGTTATGAACGAAAAAAACATGGACGAAATATTTCACTTTTAAAGGGTTCAAGTCGCGACGATCCGGGCGGTTTTTATACAATTTTCACAAAATGTATTCGGATGGGCACCCCGGTATTAACACAAGAGTTAAGCAAACGAGGATTCTTCGACGAGAGGAAATCTCGGAAAGTTTCGAAAGCAAAGGTGTGACGTTAATGTCTAGAAGAAAGATAGGCTTGAGCTCCTCCGACGGAAATTGACTTTAGACTGTAAGTCAAAATGTGCGAATATCTATATATGTATATGAGGTTCGTTTTCACACCTGGTTTTCACCTGTGACCATTAATTTCCATTAGTGTTCAGTAATGACCATGATATGATCGTAATCATGATCTTTTTAAATTTTATATGATGTTGAATTTTATTTAAGTTTGTTATGAAATGTTTTTAGGTACATATAGTTAAATAATAAAAAAAAATATAAAAATTGTTACACCACAAAAGGCAGTTTTTCTCTTTTTAGAACCGAATCCCGGGTTTGCATTAAGTTAGTATCTCCTATAATGCCATTTCTCACAATTCAGTATTTTCAAGGAACGCATCTACCACGTTGTAGGAAATATATATATATATATATACACACTAAAATTCTATATATAGAATTATATATATATATATATATATATGATAATTAGTGAATGATAATTACTTGAGGATTAAATACTTTGTGTAGTACGTTCGGAAATATTTCTAAGTAACTATTCAGTAATGGGCATCGAAATGCATACCATAGGTTTCATTTAATTATGCGGTTACAGTTACCTAACCTGTGCTGCAAGTTTTTGCAATTTAGATGTGTAATTTCCATTATATGTGTAGATTGAGGAGAATGTGATTATATCGTGCTGCATTCTAATTCCAACTGCTCAATGCGTCTGCAGAGCATAGTTAACAGCATTAGTTCTAACACTTCGAATGTTTGATTTCTTATCAACAAATTATTTAATAAATATATTAATAAGTATATTAATAATTACAAAGATTTGAAGACTACGACAATGAATTCTAAATTATTGAAATATACAGGATGTCTCGGGGTTTACCTCCGAAACTACGGAGACATATTCTACAAATGAGAGGCAAAAAAAATAATAAAACTCGATAAGGAACGCTTTATTATAAAGTTAAAAAAAAATGTTGAAATTCAACATTAAGTTATTAATTCATTGCATAAATTCTTCAAGCGAAGTCACTTTTGTACTGTAAATGTTATCTTTCAAAGTTTCACATACATAAAAATCAGAAAGAGTTATATCTGACGATCTCGAAGGCCAGGGAACCTGTCATTGTTGACCAATTCACCGGCCAGCATAATTTTTGTGCTACCAATTTCTAACTTGTCTACTAATATAATGCGATAGACAACTGTCTCACGGTACCCAACTCTTTTGGCGATACAGCAGTTACATATTTTCCATCGAAATTTACCATTTTACGTTCTCTTTAGCATTTTTTTATAACTTTGTAATAAAATATTTCTAATCGAACTTTGTATAGCATATTTTTCTCATTTTTAGTTTGTTGGATACACCCCAGAACACCCTATATAAGTACATTTAAATATTATGCATGAGGAAACTAGAGTTTTGTGTTTCGTCGGTAAGCAGAAGGTTTTCGCGCAAGTACCTACTCAAGACGAAGATCGGTGACTTCATTGTCAGCGTCTAGGAGAAGTTCTGTTCAGCAGCCCTATTAAAGGGTCCACAAGCAGTCCTAAGGCGAAAGGCACGGATAACTTCCGCCTCTAGAATTTCCGGAAGAACCTCAGTATGCGGTTTCAGCATAACCAGCAATCCGCTGTAAATAGTTTAATATTATATTGACTTTCGTTATGAATTATATAATTTGGGTTATAAAATTAATTGCTGCTATAAAATTAATCATCAGCGTTTTATGGTATATTAATGTGTGTACCTAATTATGATTAGGTAATTTGATGTCCTTAGTGCAGTTTGTTCTCGTGTATTTTTGAAGATATGTATGTACATGTTTTTACTTCGCATGTTAGGTCTATTTGTTTCACATTTTTTCCAGTGCACTAGGTATATGAGTGTTTCGTATAAAAATTATTAAAGCATGCTTCTCAATGTACACAACCTTCCGGATAATTTTCCCATGTAACTAATATAAAAACTACTTCAATAGTGCGAATATTTTGGCATTATAGAAATCTGGAAAGGACGTATTATAATCATTAAGGTTTTACATACCACATTGTTTGTAAATGAACACAAAGGATTTTATTTTGGTATTGGCATTAACTTTGACTTATTAATTTGTCCTTGCATAATTTGCAAAAATTTGAAATATGTATCCGATTAACAATCATCGATTATTTCAGAGTAATTGAAGAAATGGTTCCAATCAACAACGAACAAAATCTGGCGTATTACCCAGTAATTGTAAAATAGAATTTATTTTAATAAGGAAAAGCGGATCCAAACAAATTTAAAAGAGTGCGAAAGGAAATGAAATTTCGAAACGTTGAAAGTTATTTCGCCTTGCGAAGAAACGAACCACGTACATGACACAATGGTGTTTCAGCATTTCCAGTGGCGCGATATTGTCTGTTACGCTCCATAACGTTGTTTTTCTTTTTAACATATCGCGCAGTACACGAGGCGAATCCAGAGACCATTTACTTTGAAGATGTCATCTGAACGCTCGCGCTTGGAATTGCGACCATTAGCTTGCAAGGTTTCCAACAACCCCTTTACGTTCTGCCTTTCTTTCTCGTGCGTATTGTTATGTGTCCTCACACTCTCTCCTTACGCTTCTCATTCTCCTTCAACTATTTCCCCCATTCTTCACATTCTCACCAACACGTGATCTCTTTTCCTAAGATTTCTCACACAGAGAAATCGTACAGCAGGGGTAACAATAACTTTTTTCGACCGTGGACGAATAATCACATACATTATTACACGAGCATTCAAGCCTACCTGTTTATACATATTCATTAAAATTTTATTGCAAAATCAACTTGCATTTTTTTCATATTATTAAATTTCATCATATCATTTCATCATATCAGAAACGGATTTCATGCCTTATAGGAATTTAGATTTATTAAATTTGTTAAGAATGAAAAATTTGTATTAATCAGTATCCTTTTTTCTTTCAATTCGGTTATGCATGCTACAGCTTTACCAGCCCTGTTGTAGGTATTATCGTCTGAATGAAAGGTCTAGCCGCTGTTATCATTGCCGGGGAATCTCGCGTTACGCTCGCCGGAATAACAGATTTACGACAAGCTCAAACGGTTTATCCGGAATGACTGCTTCCCGACGACTACCCTCTTAGTTATACACACACACACACACATACACATGCATGGCAACCAAAGGTGACACGCTTTGCAGTATGTAGGAGAAAGCAAAGATGTGTGAATATATCTACATATATGTATACTTCTGTAGATATGTGAGAGTAGGGTGATGGGGAAGTTAGCTGGACAGGCAGAAGGGATAAGGAAAAGAAAAAGAGAAGGAATTCATACATGAGTAAACTTATAAATCCGCACACACTCAAAGGAAACTCTCAGCCCCCGGTTAACTTCCAGTCTCGTTCTCTCGGCGGAAGACGGTTTGGTATGTGCGATTGAGTTGTGGTGGTAGTGGCAGACTCGCCCTCTCAAGCCGTCCACACTCCACAGTTCAAGATAAATCCTCCGACGTGATGCCCCTACTAACTAACAGGATTGCTCGCAATACTACGCTTAGTTACGACAGGATGGAACTTCCTTCTGTTCTGTCTCTTACTTATTCCCTTCTTGTCTTATTTTCTCTCGTCACATTTCCCTTGGAATACAGAAGGCGACGATTCTTTCGGCGACGGTCCTTTCTTTTCGTTTCTGTCCTTCTCCCACTTACAAAGTAGGTATCCAGATACATTCTCATTGTACAT
Organism: Hedychridium roseum; assembly: GCA_963989215.1. Lineage (NCBI taxonomy): Eukaryota > Metazoa > Arthropoda > Insecta > Hymenoptera > Chrysididae > Hedychridium > Hedychridium roseum. Next base: position 3,305,075 of record OZ022304.1, on the reverse strand, counting down.
TGTACACCAAGTTCCACAACGACGACGTGGTTTTAGAGAAGCAATGAAACTTTCTTCCTGTTTACACTTTAGTACGACTTGCAATTACTTTGCTTTGGTCAACGGCTTGTGTTTTATGTAGACGTTAGTACGAAATTGCTCGTGTATAACAACGGCATTCTTGTCAATATCTAACGATAAATGTTGGTATTTTTTATTAATGCCGATTAATTAACCAATGTTTTTTGCAACGTAAAGACATAACGTTTAACGTAGCTATTGCTTCAAATAGTTGTCTTGAAATCTTGCCAAAACGAACAGTGATCTAGAACGAGCAAACATGAAGTACACACTTAACAATGGGATTATATACCTAAGTATATAGTAGTACTAAATAAGGTCAATCAGACACAATCCGATAAAAGATCCTCGAGATAAAGTGAACCAAGATGTTCGTCTTACTCAGCCCCGTCCAATTTATCATTTCCACTTCAAGTTAGTGGATATAATTGCTCTAACCGTTTTTATTGATTTGGTTTTTTGTTCCCATCGCTTCGTTTCGGCTGCAGAAAAAACTTGACTGATTGTGAGTTGATCTTATGTACATATATTTTCTCTCGCGAATTGAATTAATGTAGAAAATCCTACTCACCTCTCAGTAATTGATACTTATTAACTGCAACTATTCTAGCAAAATGAACAATTTGGTCGCATAAAGGACTTGCCATCCTAGATTGCGATTAAAATAGCTAGTAATATGATCACATGACAGTCTCTGAAGCCAATGCAAATGTATACCTACAATTTTCAAACAACACGTTTCAAGTTTTTCAAATCTGGACGTATGCTGCCCGTCAAGATTCTTCGGAATTTGTTAATTTAATTAAAACATGACTATTGTCTGAGAACGAAATGTGTTCATGTGTCTATTGTATAATAAATATTCATATTTGCAAAAGAGAAATCATTTTTGATGTTATTACCCAATTGCTTTTATAAAGAATTCATAAAGAATAACCGAAATATCTAGTCCCTGTGAATTTGTATCGAAAGTTTAAGATAAAGTTTAATTTTGAACTCGTTTGAATGCATAAAACGTCGAGTGACGCTCGAATGTCAAAAATGGAATCGGGAAAATACGTAAGTTATAGAATACATTTCTGTTTGTTTCACTGTAGAATACTTTAGTTACGTTCCCAAAGTTATACATTTTGAAGCAACTAACGGTTAATGCGGTTAGTTATAATCGTAATAATTTTTTACATATTTGCAATTCTTTCCATTTAATATGATGTCGTGGAAAGCTCAAGAAAATCACTATTCAAATTATTAACTCGTTTGTTTTCAAGAATTGTTAATATCATATACATGAGGATAATACGAATTTCCCGTGGTGAACACTTTAGAATAACGATCACAATGGCCGAAAGAGTTTTACCTGAAACAGAATGTACTGATTAATGAATTAAATTACGAAAGTTTAAATGGTACCCTTTTCACTTGCATTTACGTAGAACTGTAGTGCGCTGGCGTGCAGTGATCATTTATAATATTTCTGATTAAACAGATGAAAGGACAGAAGAAGCGAGGAAAAACGGGCGACTTCCTCCCATCGTGCTCTGTATATTTTATCCATTTCTCTCACGCAAAACGAGTGGTGGTCGTAAAAATGTAAATTTCAACGCACGATTAAATTTCCATGGCCACAATTCGTAAGCAACTGCCAGCCTGCTGCTCTACTATATCCACTGGTGATTATCATCTATTTTATCATGCAGATTGAAGTTTCTCTCATTGACAATTTTTACTGTAACACCAATCTTACTTACATCTTACAATGAATTGTAATTTACCGTGTAATCGTTGAATATTATGGCATTATTATTAATCTGAGACTTAGCTTGAGCAATGTTCGTAGCTGTGAATCTTTTTTTATATCTCCTAACTTTACAGCTAAGTGACTGTTTACTGTTATCAAATATTACAGAGTTCATTAAAGTTTACGTTTTAATTTCTCTTCCCATCCCTTGCTCTTTAACTTTTACTTTTAACTTTTCAATACTGAAGGATATCTCATGGACATAAAAGGATTTTTTTATATGCCAGTTGATCAAAACATTCCTTTACATATACCGTGAACAGTGTTGTGTCATACTAATCAATTGCTAATTCAGCTTGCTGAATTTCATTAATAACGTTTATTACAATTCCGAGATGACCAAAACTACTTTCTGCATTTCCAGAATACTTCTTAACCCAAAAAGAATCCCCGATATAGGAGGTATTTGTGCAACTGACTTCAAGTAATTAGATTGGCTACTCGCATAACAATGTATTTTGGGGGGAAAATTATTGTTGTTGGTAGAACTTTATTTTTAGTTGAATTTTACCTTTAACGTCACTCTGGCAGAAGAGCCAGAGGCGGAGTAAAATCAAATTGTTGGATGTATGATTTCGAATGAAACGTAACTGACAGTGAAGAGTGTTCTCGTACGAGAAAAAACACGAAAGTTCACGTCGGTATTTAATCTTTTCATTTGGTTAATGCATGTAAATGTTAAAAAATGCACTAACACACTAATGCGGTACATCCCTTGGTTACTCGTTGTTTCTCTTACACGGTCTTCGTCTTTCCCACTTTGCTCGTTTTCCCGGGTGAGTAGACCTTTTTCCTTGTTTTTTTTGTTAGCTGCGCTTGGTGGATAAATCGGCCTCCGCGGCGATACTGTTCGTAGATGGCTGTACCATTTCTCTATACCCGGCAATGTTGTTATTTATGTAGTACGTACATGCCGAGGCATAATTTTTTTCTCTGTGTTTTTTTAGACGTGCGTCCTACTCACAGCGCCTGCGTTTCGCCCAACGCAGATGCAAATGTAACCAAAACTAAGCACGTTTTAATTATATGCAGTGCTAGTAGCGGAAACCTGCGGCAGTGCCAGCTTATACGACCGTGACCATAACGTGTTGAGCCTCCAAAGCTTGTGTTAATAAGCTTGGAATTTGCCGTTAAGATTATTATTTATTGTACTACGTGCGTTTGCATCCTAATTGAGCCCCGAGGCAAGCGTAACAAGTACCAGCCGAGAAAGAAACCACGGATTTTCCACGAATTTCTACGTCGCTAATTATTTTTTCCACGAGAAATAGTAGCCGCTATGATTTATATTACGAACGATTTGCGCACGCGTATATTAAATACTTCATTCTTCCTCACAATAGGTAAGGAAAGTACGGTGCTCAATTTGTTTCATTACGTTGTCTTAACTATGCTCTGCTTAAAGTATAACAAAGCAATACGAGAGAGTGTTCCATACTCCGAGTGTATAATTACTTTCATTTTACTGGGAAAAACTTATTATGAATTTCCCGTCTGAATAATTTAACACTACCACAAAGGATCCTAGGTATTTTATGCGGCGTGTCATTTGCGTTGGAAAAGTATGAAGTTTTAAAAGTTACTTTAAAAACGATCGTCGGAGTTTTAATGAAGTTTCAGACTTATTAAAATGTATTGTGCCCTTTTGCAATGTATGTGTGAACTGCTTTTGAATTTTTAAGGGCCAGACATGCACACCAAATTGTATACCTAATGGAATGTCACTATGCTATAATATTTGTGCATAGAATGATGTACGTTATATATTTCGCATGATAGTCACTAACTGTATAATAACTACATAATGCAGAGGTATAAAGGCTATGAAGAAGTTTCAAATGGTTAAGGTAGAAGAATAATTCTGTTGTAGAGTACATCAAATTTTCATTAAATTGTAAGTTTGTACTTATGAGTATGTATAAGCATGATTTATAATTTGTAAGGACACAGGACATGTAGGATAATGGAATAAGTGTTTGTTTTGATTATCTGATTATCGATTATTTGTGTTTATTCGTTGCCGACCGGCACTAGTTCTGTAGCACGACTGACTGGTTGTGAGTAAATCCCTCTACACAATGTGAAACATGTCTTGCAGTAAGCCGTGAAACATCGTGTTTAATGCAACTGTTGCGATGTGTGGAAACTTTTGATCTAAAGTTTCGAGTGATACTACGTAGTACTATTGCATGTGTCAGTGCTTCAAGTCGGAAACCATCATCTTTCGTATAACAGCTGCAAACTTTGAAGATTCTTGATTGCGAGGATTAGACTAATTTTCCGGAAATAACTGTATGTTTCAATTACTTATCCTGCACGTAAGATTGTAAAATACGTCTCATTGTATTTGATCACAGAAAATAAATTTTGTAAATATTGACTGGATGTTATTTCAACAATATATGTTGAAAAGTGATGGATTTAGGATGTTCGGTTTATCACTCGTTCAAAAACATTTCTACTCAAACATTAGATAATATATGTAATCTTTACAGGAATAGACTTGTCGTCATATTAAAAATAGAGATTCTAATTACGAATTATTTCCCGTCATCTTTATTTCTCATAGTAAATACATAAAAATATTGTCATTTCCTATATCTGCCGCAAATTCCGTTGTGGTGATACTGTTTTTAAGGAGGTGTAACGATCGATGACCGGCAGACGTTACTGTGCTACTGTGTTCCTATAATGTGCTACAAATCTACAGTGCATTCACCTCTCCTCGAATTAATTAATATTGCACTTTGTAGGTCAGTGTAGTATCAAGCAAATAGGCTTCTGTTACCCAAGCCTTTAAATGTGAGTGGACAAAATTTGCTGTAAGTAATTTTATATGATACTTATAACATACATATACTACATTTCTGATACATTTACAATATTATGAATTTTTTCATTCTTACTTTAAGTGGAAAATGCTCTGAATAGTACCATCCATTTTTTAATCACCTTGTATTAATGATTTTTTGCTGACAATTCATTTATAGTAGAGACTAAGATTTCAAAATCTATAGGAATAGAAAGTTATAGTAGTTTGCTCTAATGCTCTCGTACCATATAAGCTCCCATTACTTATAATTGGAAAACCACAGAATTTATTTCGAGTGTCAAAAAGCATAAAGAAAAAGTTGAAGAAAGTTTAAAATTATATTGTTTCCTATAAACCGAACTTCTCTAATACATACAATGATGAACCTACAGAGTGATTAACAAAATTGAAAGGCTTTATTACGAAAATGTACGCAGATGTGTATTGCTTGTAGATGAAAGCAAGAAAGATGTATTATTGTTTATGAGAAGTGAAATTGAAACGCAGTTGTGGCATCATAAATGAAGTGTGAAATTGTGTTACTCAAAATACCTTGTGCAAAGGATGCAGAAAACTCCCTTATACCGGAAAAGCCATAGAATTATTCACAGACGAAAGAACACATTTTATAAATTCATGAATTTGCAAAATATACTTCGTGTTATGCGGAATGTCAAGTTGAGAATATCACAGAGTGGCCTGAGATGACGAAATGATTGAGTTTTTATATCTCGAACAACGATGGAATTGTATCTGCAATCAAGAGAGGTGAAATAAAAACAATTTCTGATGAAGAAAGCGAAGAAAAAGGTACCTATGGAAAGAAACCATTTCCTAGTCGTGCTAATGCATTTCCATATTTGATGGATTCTTTACAGCACAGTCGAAGTCGAATGTAACAGTTTTACAGCGTATGTGATTGTAATTTGCAACGCCTTATCTACCAATAATATTTCGGTACAGTTATCATAACCTCTTTCCTCGCGATTTATTTTCAAGTAAACGTATTCATTCAGGCCATCTATTTATGAGAAGAAAATGAGTTGCAAAATTACTATGTAATTTGCTTAAATCACTTTGTTTACACAAATTAGCAGGATTTATTTCCAGGTGCGGTATATAAATCTTTAAATGTTTTGGAGGGCGTAGCCCGGCAAAGTTCAGTTTGGCACAGAGAACTCATGCTAGCAAGATTCGTAATTTCGACTCAAGAGGTTTAAGCTCATCCACTTACATCGTTTAAATTCGGCTGGTGTAATTTTGTAGGTTCGTGAAAATTGCAAGCTGTTTTTACTGTAAGCAATCAGATTCGTTGCAGTTTGTATAAGTATTCAAATTAATTATGTAAGTAATAAAATGGGAATGGTAATCTGAAATATAAAAATAGATAATACTTTTTACGACGAATGGGCTTTACCACATAAAAAAATTGCTCAGTTGTTAGTAGGCGCAGTAAATTATTATCATCCGGACTGTCACGTTCGTACAAATCGTCACGTATTCTTTCTCGATTATCTATTGATCGGCCCCATATACCTCCGCTTTCTGCAATTTATGTTTGTATAATGAGGTAAGAACTTTCAACTTCCTAAAAACGTTAACTGTTCGTGGCCAGTAGTTCAACGCCATTCTAAAGTAGGAAGTCGCCAGGTTCTACAATTAAGACAAAGATGATAATTGGGAAATTTGCTTTCAAATGTCATACTTAGAATTACTTATTAGTTGTAATTAGAATAAATACACTAAACATTCTTTTAAGCGGATACTGATTGGAAAAGGAAAATACTTCCTTTTGCGAGTTACAATTTTTCAAACTTTATTCTTACAATTAGACGAAATGTTTGAATAATTTTCCAAACATCTAAACACTTCCCGAGTTCGATGGAATATGACATATGTGTTACGTAAATAATCGTAACTGTATATCAGATAACGATAAAATTAACAGTATTAGTCTGTACTTAATTTCGGTATGATGGTATGTCACTACTCTAAATTTTGAAAGACTTTAACTTGGAAAGGAGGCATTTCTTGACTTATGTGTACACCCAGAATTTTACCAGCAGTTTAGTTAGACATAAATGAGTTCTTTTCATATTTATAATAACACAGACACTGGGTTAGAATATCCTCATGAATTAGTGAAATGAAGTTTGACTGTAAAATGTTATTGCAAGAATGTTTTTTTTTTTTGAAGTGCTATTTTTGAAGTGCTATTTTTTTTTTGAAGTCCATTTGTACTTAAAAAACCTTTTATTTTCTTTAAGAATTTTATTAATTACTATTGCATAATAAAATTTAATAAGTTTATGGTCTTAAAAACATTACCTGATATTATTAACCTTTTCCAATATTTTTTAGTCTATTCAAACGCCAACCCTTTAATATCTCAATGAATGAATGACTGGACTCATGTCACTTTCAAAAATAACGACTCGAATTCACGTGAAATTCGGTAAATTCGATGTCCCGGCAAAAGTTTAATATACGTTTCTTCATACGCAATATTCGAATTTAATAGTGAAATTTTACGACTTTTGAATATTATAAAGTGCAGGAAGTGAGCGCAGCTGGTTGCTTTTAATTTCAGACCGAGTGTAATATACTTTGGCCGTTCTCTCTTTCACTCGTTTCCCTCTTCGTTTTCTTTTAGCTTGCACGCCTCCTTCCATCTGTGCCACGTTTCACCTCTGTTTTTCCTATTTCATTTTAGTATCGCCCAGGGAAAAATTATACTTCTGTACTCCTCATTTCCCTCGAACGTTTCGCTCGGACGGTTCTGTGCTTTCCCAGCGCTTTGCTTCTGCCTATCCTTCACTATTCACACCTTTGCATCAGTTTTCTCCAAGGAAATGCAGATCACCATAATCGATACCGACGCCAAAAGTACGGAGATATCGCATGAATATTTCTGAATACGATCGCCTAAAGGAAACGGAAAACGTAATGTGATCAATATACAGAATACACAAGTATGTGCACAAACGAATGAAAGAGTATCCAAATACCTACGATGTGTTTGTGAGTCTTAGGTTAAAACTACTAGCGAAACTAACCCATTTTTACAGGAATATGTTATGTGTGTAGGATGTTGCTGTAACCTTGTACATCAAAAATATGTCTGTTGCTTTTGACGGTGTGAAGATTCGTCTGCGGGAAAATTATTTAGACAAAAGATAAATAAATATGAATGGAATAAATATTAATAAAACAAATAAATCATTAAATGATTGCACAAACAAGTCCAGAAGACTTTTTTAGTATTTTCTACCGATATTTCAAAATTATTAACATTTTGTATAAATTAAATTGTTTTTAATGTGGTTATTTACTATAATTATTACATAATTTTTTAATATGGTGTCACAGTTGACCTTAAGGCAACGTTAACGAATTATTACAAAATGAATTATTACAATACAATATGAAAGTCAGGTTTTTACAGGAAAAACGAAAGAATATGAAATTGATGTATTTTTACTAGAGTCATGAAATAAACCGGAGATCTTTTAGCAAATTCTGTGCTACATAAAGAGTCAAATAGAAACCCTTCATTATGGTACAATTCAATGGTTGTTTAAAGCTTCAAAAGTTCCACTCCACCTCGTGGAAATTCTCAAGAAATATAGAAGAGGTCTTACATTAGTTGAAAGGTGTATGTCTGGCTGATCGTATGTGTTGCGCACACTTTCGGTCTCACCAGGCTCTAGCAATCTACGGTTCTTACGTCGACGAAAGCCCAGGGCAGACTAGGCATCACGGAATATTGAGCGAACTTGGGATGATTGCAATTTTGTACATATAACCACACTTGCTGGTGGTTTGCCAAAAAGACCGCACATTACCCGAGTTTTTACTGATTTTACTTGCAGAAGTTAATATTAAGACCCTTCAGTAAATGCAAAAAAAATGTCCTAAAATACCCATCATTTTGAACACGACATATGATTTCCGAACACGTATGTAAACTATAAATATCTTGACATCAGATGAGCCGAATCATACATTATGATAGGTTGTTGAATTTTTCATTTTATTCTCTATAAGAATATGAACAATAAAATATATGGTTCCATTTAAAAAAATATCGATGACCTTGAAATCTTGTACAAAAATGACCTTGAAAAAAAATTTTTACCATCATCAAATTCGCCCCTTGAAATAGTACAACTTTGTCCTGTGAAGATTTTTTGTGCGACTAATAATAACCGAAATATTTGGGTGTTCCCATTTAAATGCCCCACCCTGTATATATAAAATTAATATTGCTAACTAGGTAATATTGAAGTGTATTACTCAATAGACAAGAAAATGAATCATTACAGTTTACACGCTATTACGGTGTTATGCAATTTATATGCTATTGTTTCAATAAGAGAAGTGTATTCATTTAATATCTGTTGAATATACATATACATATGTACATATACAAAGCATGCGCAAAGAGCGATATATGTAGAGTTCTCCCCCCTTTTGCTTCAGCCTACTCTGTGTGTGTATCCGAGCAACTAGCACGTGTTTCTAAGAAAGAATAAAACTAAGCTGACATAGTTAAAGAAGTATAAACTTATTATCATTACTCTATCGTCAGTCGGCTTGCGCATCCGTTTAACAATATCACTACGCAAGTAATATTAACATGTGTTACTGAATAGACAAGAAAATGAACTGTAGCAGGTAAAACTAACATGTGCTATTCAAAAGAAAAGAAAATGGGTTACTGCATATTGTAAGAATAATTTATGAATGTAATCACTTTCGATATTTAATATACTCCTCGGAATATATTTGTACGGTTGTAAATTTTTGTGACGTAATACTCTACAATTATTCTCCAGTGTTTCATATAGCAGAAATTTAGAAGAGCTCGTTAACACGAAATTCTGAATTGTTTGTTTGCGACCTAATAATGCGTCTTGCCGGTCATACGCACGTACGAGCGTTAATAAACCGGCAGGCTCTCTCGCAATTGCCGATACATATTATCAATGGCTCGCGACGGTAGTTACGTGCGAATAAACCAAACTGTCCACGTGAATTAATCGAACTGCCGGAGTTATTGCCGCCGACGCACGCCGCACGAATGCGATTCTGACTTTTCATTACCAAACATTTCGCGAATACGTAACGAGTTCGTTTGATTGATTTCTGCGCAACTGGGCAATTGAACCACAATAAATACATCGGGAAAAAAAACGTCCGTCGACACGGAATTGTTTGGGTTATTTGCATGGCTAGGAAAATGTGTGGAATTGATCTGTATCTATTTGTGTATTTGATTGATTGGTGACTTCATCATGACTGTGGAACTAAATATTCTGCCAAGTTGTGAAAATAAAGTAAATGATTTGTTGTTACAACAAAGTATTCCTTTTCTGAATTCGACAATTTTCGAGTAAAAAGAGCAGTTTATCGTTTCTTCATATCACTGATAGCGCAAAATTATACGGTGCCATTTAAAAAAGGGTAGGGGATCGTTTCTAATTGTAACATTTTCTTCGATTATCGGAAGTGCAGAAAAATCGTGATCGGTGAATCGGGATCGGTTACGGTGAATACCTTGTATAACTACTTATAATTGTGTGGGTTGAGCCCATTGGCTTTTCAAAGGCTCCTTTTCCTTACGAAATCTCTCTTTACTTCACATTTCTCTTACATGGCACTCGTAAAAACTGTCATGCACTTTTATTTTATATCTAAAAGGCGCGATAATTCTGGATGTGACGTTATTCCAAAGTGTATTTCGCGTTCCTTAAGCCATAAAAATATGATCGGCTGATTTTATTCTACACATCTAGTAAATCTATGCACTTTTAATTAAACTACAGTTCATACGTAACTGCTTTATCACATAGAACTATTGAATTTAATTTCTCGTTGAATTTCTCTATTTGGTGTATCAGAGGTGGCTTTTGCATTATACGTTGATTCGATTAATTTTCGCACCATTCTACGGTTGTAGGCACATTACTACAGCGGAGAATATACGTGTATGTATATACGAACGTACATGGAAAACCATACGTTAATTTGCATAAACAGAACATCATTTCAGTTTAGGGGAACCAAGCGAGCAATTAACACGTCAGGGGAATACTACACTTTTGTATTATTTCAATGAAACATCTGAATCCGGTGAACTGTGTAGGGGAAAGATTAATGGAAATAAGTAGAAGTATATTTGTACGGCAATGACGGGACAGTGTATTACCTAAATTTATGCCATGCCTTTGCAGTTTCTATGATCTGTTTCATTAAGGGACAATATATGGAAGGTATACAAATTACAGGTGCAAATATTACAGATTAATAGAACTGAGTGAACAAAATAAAAATATTTTATTAAACATATATTCGAAGATTTAATTTTGTATCGAGTTTCATTCTGTAATAATACAAGTGAACGCAAATATCTTATAATATGACTTTCTTATGATTTCGCGTACTTGACGTTCTGTGGAAGTTTTGAAATGAATAGTCATCATTTTGAGCACTTACCAGGAAAATTTGATGTAATTTTCATCGTAAGACTATTACGCAATAAACTAAAACAAATATATAGACCAGCATTGAAAGATTTCTTTCGTACTCTTTATATTTATATCTATGTAGTTTATTTACGCGTTATATAAAAGTAAACTGGATTGTCTACTGGTATAATATACCGTCAAAAAACAATGTCATATTTGATTCAGACGCCAGTGTTTACTCCTTATACGTGGTGATACTTCAAAATTATCGTCGAAAGTATTTCACGTAGAATTTGATTGGGGGAAGTTGGAAATCGACTTTCTCGGTTCTCATCGAATCGATCTCGACAAATCATCCCGAGCTCGGCGAAGACGAAGAACTTCTCGGTTCTCCTCGACGAATGACACACGAGCACCATTGCTATCAGCCACAATTCCACGTTCGTCGCTCTGCGGTAGCGTCCCGACACGAAATTCTAGAGGTGAAACTCATCCCCATTCGTCTGTTCGCTACTTTCCTCGACATCTCCTCGTCTCCCGGGCACGTTTTCTCAGGTCGTATTTCATTGCTCAACCTCGTGCATGTGCAGCCGCTCCGTAATACCACTCGTGGCGGTAATTCCGTTTAATAAGAGCGACCCTCCAATGTAGGGTGCCGCGATAAAGAGACGGCTGAAGAAGCTAAAGACGGAAGGGACGGCGACAAATATGCATGGATGATATCCCGAGGTGCAATGACTTCGAGGAAATATCCGCTATAAAGGTAATTGTATTTTATGAATTCGAGATAAGTGGAAAACTCATGGTTTCGTGATACTGCGAAAATAAAGGTCTCGGACGGCAGGACTTAGTAGTAGGGCCAAAACTACGCTGAGATGCTGCATAACATCAACATAATTTTCAGAAATCACGAGAGAACGCATTTCCATAATGGGATGCATCGAAACCTGCGGCTTTTCTTGCTTGCTCCATCTCCATATCTTTCTCGTCCAATCTTCTTCTCACTCTACCTCGTCCCAGATTTTCGCACGTACTTCCTCATTTATTTCTTGCCCTTGCCCTCTTACTCCTTTCCACATGCCATTTTTGTTTTCCCCTTCTTTTCGACACCAGTTCCCTCATTTTTTTCTGTCGCTTAGACATGGTTTCTCTCTCTCTCTCCTCTGTTCCCCTCTTTTTCCACTTTTTGTATCGTTCTTATCTTTCTTCAGATCATTTTCATATTTCTCCTACTTTTTTTTTCATCCAAGATTCCGCCGATTTTCGTGTTCGTTTTTTTCATCTACATTTTAACTACGTTTCGGAAGCAAGCGACTAAAAAACTTGTCTTGCTATGACGACGAAGACGACATCGCTGCCAGAACAAGTGCACCATCCGCGTGATTCCTCGCATTTAGTCGTGATTGATGAGATTCTCGTCTCTTTAGCTATGCCCCCCACACCAATCCCACTTCTCTACTCATTTCTCTTTATGTTTCTATGAAGACTTTGTTACATTCACCGACAGTTGCGCCTCTCTCCCAATTTTATTGGGTGCTGCCACTATCATGCAACTATAACTATCCACGAAAATTCATCAATCGTCTATGAAGAAGATTTCAAAATAATTCTTCAATCATTCATTAATGGTATATATACATATGTGTGTGTGTGAATTTTTACAGAACTTCATAAGGGTTAAATAGTTTGAAATAATATTCGCTACTAAAATATTTATTCAACAGCAATTAGATGATTTCATTTTTCACTCATATGTTTTCAATTATACATATATAGTTCATTCTCTTAATATTGAATTCTAAAAAATGTAGATTCAGGAAATTTGTTTTATATTTTCATTATAATTCAGCTAAAAAAAAACGTAAAAACATAAAACCTTTGTATTGCTATGTTGTGTTTAATAAATGTGATAATGATATTAAATACGTTAAAAATTTCGTTGAAATGTAGAGGGAGCAGAGAAATATCTGTATCGATTTGAAAGTAGTCTCCAAATATGGGAAATAAACGCCGCGAGGCAGATTGGTTTATTTTTTCTCACAGGAAGAGATTGATTTGTACAAAACATCGCGATACACAATGCCATATGCATGTGTTATATTCGGTGGGGAACAGACAGAACACAGACAAATGTAGATGAATATTTTTTCCTGCCGTCCTCGTGACTGTCACGAATGACGGATGTACGTCTGTTATATAGGTATATACAAATTTCTGTCGTAAATATATATCGTAACTGATACATGCAAAACGGGAGGGAACTAGCGGAAAAAAGAAAGGTCGAATGAAGAGTATCCGGATTATTCGATAATCTGACCTAATACTTTCGTGATTCAAAAGCCAGTTCCTTTTTGCGGAACTTCACTGCACCAATTTAGTGCAAAGCGCACATTCCACATAAACGTCACAAAAATAGAATATAATGCTTATCAGACAAGAAAGAAATTTACATATGTTACGTCTTGTAGAATTCTTCAAAAAACTTAAAAGTCATCGATTTGGACATGATCGTGGGTTGATCTTCGTGCAATTTATGATAATTGTATTATAACCGACAGAGGTATAATTACGAACAAGTGAAACACGTAGTTATAAATGTAGCAAACTTTGGAATACGTTAACAACTGTACAGTGAAAACGTGATGTACAGAATAAGTTAATATTGCGAGTTATTTGAAAATGAATATCATTCCAATTTGAAACGAAATATTTGTCTCTATATCTCGGAATATCTGTAATAAGTGACGTATGAATCAAGTATCTTTTTCGCAAAATTGTAAAAAAATATCTAATAAACTATTAATATCCGTAGGTGCATCCGCATTTTAAATAGTTGTTAAAATGACTGGCCGAGGATATGGATAAATCTTGCCAATTTTGCAGTTTATAGCGTTCACTTGATACCCAATTGCGGCGTGAGATCCCTTTAAAGAGGATCGCGTAGAATACGAGCGCAACTGCCAATCCTCCGTTACCATGGCAGCGAATGTAACACGAACGACTGAAACCAGGTCTTTACGTTGTATTGTGCTACGGTGAAAAACGTCGTGCAATGAATCGAGTAAATTTCTGTCTACGAAAACGATTCCGTGCTCTTCGGATGAGAGGATGTCCCCAACAAAGGCCAGAAGAAAACCGAAGGAGGAAGTGGGGGTAAGCAGTAAGAGTGGCCTAACGTAGAACGAGATGCCTTGCCGGTTTGAGTAAGCACTGTATAAGGGTGAACAGAGTATTCATTCGACTTTCAGGACCTTGGCTAAACGTACTCCGGCGCTTCTCTTCCTCGTACCATCCTTCAGCAAATAAACTGTCCCATTTACGGCCCTTTTGAGAATGGTTTCACCCCGAAGGATCTTACTGAGTTTGCTAAAGGCGACTGACAGAGCGAAGATGAAAGAGAGGTCGAGTAATTACGTTTGGCCGTGGTAAGACTTTAATCTTCGATCCTAAGGTGTCAAGAGACAAACAGATAGAAATGTATTTTATCGCATATATCGAAGTATCCTTCGGCAAAATTTTAAAGCTCGCTAATTGATTTTATGCTAATTACAATAAGACTTACACAATTTAATATTTACCATTTTTAATATAAACTCTAAGTTTAGGTACTTAATTACCTACTTCGTACACGACACAATATGTAGTGCTAAACATAGTTTGTATGTTATTGACTACAAGCAGTACACCTAATATAAATAAAGTGGCAAACGAATGTCGATATAGTACATGTACAACAGGTAAGGATTGTTTTTAATTTTCAATAATTTTGTAACAAGTAATTTCTTACATATTGCTTTATGACAAATTATTTAATTTAATACATTGCTTATTATGCAAAATGTCCAACTTTTGGAAACACTTTCTACAGGGTGTTCAAAAAAAAAACATTCAATATTTATATGGTACATAAGATACACTGTACTGAATAAAAAAGCTTTAGTAAATATAAGTCGAAAGGTCAACCGTTTCTGTTCAACAAAATTTCAACCGTTCAACAAAAATGTTTATATCTTAGAAACGGTTGACCTTTCGACCTATGTGTACTAAAGCTTTTTTACTCAGTACAATGTATCCTACTTACCATATAAATATTGAATGGTTTTTTTTAACACCCTGTATATACATTTCATATGTTTCGTATTAAATTTCATTAAGTTGTTCCTTTGTTAGTATAAGAATTAACCAACAAATGTCATATCTGCAGCTAGTAACATTTTAATATCAATCTGAATGTATGTGACATTCATAAAACACAGATATCATAAGTTCCTTTCTTCGTGTAATGCAAATGAATTAGGTAGTGCGATACATACATCTGCAGACACGTTGCAGCACGCTCAAAGGGAAAGAAAGTACTACACGGGTACTCATTGTTATTGCGCACACCGTAGAATGTGTGGATAAACCGTGCGAATGTGATGAGGAAGGTTTTTGTACATGTTTAGATGCGAGTGTTTCCGAGTGATCGCAGATCTTCAGGTCTAAGTAAAAATTCCAAGTGTTGGACAATGCGTTAGAGAAATAAGGAACATGTAACACAAATGTGTATTTGTGCAAGTTGCAAGCTCGGATAGTGTATTAGGCTTATATGTAATAAGGTACAAGGATCGAAGTTCTTTGACAGGGCAAAAGAGTACCGTCAGCAAGTCAGTGATTAGCTTTAATGTTATTAATAATTATAGTCTAATTCTACGTCATTTTACCTATCACTTCACCTTCGATTTAATCCTCTAATTAAATCTCCACAGTACAGTCACGGACAGTTATCAAGTAAGTAAGTATGTTTATGTATGTGTACGCCCACGAAGTCGAAGAAAATAGGTACGCGCGAAAAAGAATCGTGAGTCGTCAGCGGTACGATGGTGGCCATGTATTTTTGCTTTCCCTCCTTCCAGTGGCCTTCAAAACTTTGGCCATTTTTGTAGAATCGCTGGTGTGCGTTTCCCGTGGTACTGGCACTCAATGGTAGTTTCTGCTTTACTCCGCCCACCCGTCTCCTTAAGATCGTAACGTGCTAGGGCTCTCGCACCTTCCCTTCGGCGAAATGAAAGTGGGTCCATTCTTTCCACTTTTTATTCGCGAAAGCTGAGAACCGTGGAGAACGTGTTGCGAAAAATAATACTCCGAATTTGTTGCATTTGACTTCTTTTTAGCATTAGTAAAAAGCATAGCTAGGGAATTTATTTCTATGCGTACTAATAAGTTCTTCAGTCACTACCAGTTATGTCTACACATGTACTCCAATACAATATATTCTCATAAAGAAATATGGTACTTGTATAACCGAAGTACCTACATTTAGCCAATGTGATGAGATGATAAAATCATATGTATTTTAATGTTAAGCAATTTCATAAAACTTATTGACATCGTTGTGAATCTTAAATAAGACGTTTAATATGGTATAAAAGATAATATTCTCAAATTTTTTCTACACTTTTTTATTGATAGGTAAACTAAAAATTATTTTCTTGTCTGAAAAAGTTTTCTGATGATCGTACGTGTCATATACACGTTATTGCAGCTAAGCTTGTGTGATCTTGAATAACCTTCATAATAGGTCATTGTATTCGCCTTGCAATACTCTATCAGAATGTAAATAAAAAACCATAACGTTCCATTTAAAAAAACAAAGTTGACCTTCACATCTCCTTGAAGCCTACATGTGGTGGAAGTTAGCGTAGACATTTTTGAAAAATAAAAAAATTTTTGTTGTGCTGAGTTGTGCCCGACTTGTACCATCATGTGCCGTTTTTTTTTAACATTTAAAAAAATTTTTTTTTTAACATAATAATTATAAAAGTTATGCCGCCGTCAACATTTTGAAAAAAAGTTAGCGTGGACATTTTTGGAAAATGAAAAAATGTTTATTGTGCTGGGTTGTGCCCGATCTGTGCCGTCATATGCCGTTTGTAAAATTTGATTATTTTGAATAGCGAATAAGTTATGGGGTTTTGAAAATTTATCTCTCTTAATTTAATCATTTTTTTTAACTTAGTTTGTGCTGAGTTGTGCCCAACTCGTGCTCTTTTGTGCCGTTCGTAGAATTTGATTATTTAAAATCGCAAAAAAGTTATAGGGTTTTGAAAATTTGTCTCCCTTAATTTACGTAAAAATTAATGGACACGGGGTAAATTTCAATGACAGTTCGAAAAAGGGATCTGTTTGTGCAATATACATGCACACTTATGTATTTATATTATTGAATAATAAATATTGAAAAAATAATTATTTATGTTTGTAATATAATTCCCGATGAAAGTAAATTGTATATTATTTCATTAGCACAAACCCTCATAAATTTACTCTATTCAAAATAATCAAATTTTACAGACGGCACATGACGGCACAGATCGGGCACAACCCAGCACAATAAAAATTTTTTCATTTTCCAAAAATGTCCACGCTAACTTTTTTCAAAATGTTGTCGGCGGCATAACTTTCATAATTATTATGTTTAAAAAAAAAATTCGAACGGCATATGACGGTACAAGTCGGGCACAACTCAGCACAACAAAAATTTTTTTATTTTTCAAAAATGTCTACGCTAACTTCTACCACATGACGCCTCCATCTATCAAAAAACTAGTAACATTGGATAATTAGCTCCTCGATACCAAATAAGTTTGGTCTGAGGCATTTTTCTGTATCTCCAAAAACAAGCAAGTTATTTATTTAAGTGTCCTGTTTTAAACGCCTCACCCGGTATATGTGAAATTACATTCTACTTATTACATCAGTGCAGCATTTCATAGTGAAGTGTATTTCGTAATAGACTTGTACAAATGTGCAAGGATAATACTGTAAATCGAGATGAGTACCGTGGCTCCACATTTACCATCTGTATTTAACAATGTCGCATTGATAGTAATTTACAGCCATATTATCCGACTTGAATATCTGTCGAATTTGGCTGTACTGCCTGACTAGCACATGGTTATGACTACTGCCATGTTACGTATATGGTACGTTACTACTGTTTGTCTTCGCACATTGGCAATCCGTGACTACTGGTCCTCTATGTCGCTTTCCGACTACTGAATGTCGTACTTCCTGTACTACTCGTTGTCAGTATGTTTGCAACTCCTGGCATAGAAAGGAATTATCTACTTTGCAAGCCAACGTAAAGAGCTCGGAACACTACAAAAATATGAGGTTAAGATTTTAGCATTTTATTAATTAAATTCAATCATCTTTTGAGTTCAGTTGTACCAAATAACCATATCGATTTTATTAAATATTTAACAGTACAAAAATATGAAAATTTAGGGATGCTCGAACAAAAAATGTATGAAAAGCTTTTCACAATTCAGATGAATATCGAAATCTAATAATACAAATAAAAATGAATCTTAGAAAATATTGTTAAAGGTCTAAATTCAGCAATCTTTAAAATGCAATGTATAATTTTGTCTTACAATATTCGTACGTATGTGTACATATTGAACAAAGTATCGTTATCTTCTCGTATTTGAAGATTACAATTATCCCATTATAGAAGGGAATGTTTTAGTTAATACTTTACAATTGGCTGATGAGTTTAGCTTAAACAGTACAGTAGTTTACATTTTTGTTGGTATTTTTCATCAATATTTTAAATTTGTAGGTCAACTTTTAGACCATGGTCTTTGCGAAAATTGTTCACTTTCCATGCCTAATGCTTCAGACATTTATTGCAGCAGAATTATCCATTAGAAATAATCCTTTTGAGAATTGCAGCAAGATATGCCCGTGATTTCCTTTCGGCTATACATAACTTATGGGAAGCTGGAGATTATATGGATGCCCTCTTGCACGCTTAACTCCCCGTGCATGCTTACGAAAATTAGAACAGGCTTCTTGGTCAATTTGTGGCGTAAGATAGCGTGGCGAAGTTAGTTGAGTTTATGACGTAGCTAGGATACTCGTGACGCAGACATGATAACATGTGCTGCAGTAACGGACCTCTACATCTGGATTTCATACAGGAAGTCGTGTCACTCTATACATATATACGTGTACGTGTTTGTGCGATATCATTAATAGTCGTTGGATTATCAAATAATAACGTACGCGCCGTTAGCGTGGTTCATGTGGCCCTTGAGGCCCATCATGAAGATCGATTATATCTCTAATTTGTCACCTACATGAAATCCACGCAGGAGAAGCTCTCGAGTATTGTATTACACACTTGACATCGATCTGACACTTACTTACGGCGAACTGGACCTGCAGATATTTCTTTGACTTATGATTTTCTGATATTTCTTGAAAGTTTAACGCATGAAATAGTACCTACCGTGGCGTGATACAGTAATACATTATACTCAGTCATTTTACGTATACTAAATTTTATCCATCGTACTCCTTTCTTTGTTAAACAGTAAAGTTTTGATTTTACAAGGAAATTAACTTACGGTTTTATTATATTAGTCGCAAGCGGATAATGATATTAGTAAAGAAAAAGGATTTAAAAAATTCTAGATTATGAATAAATGAAAATTCGAAGTTAAGAAATCGGAAAAATTTGAAATGAAATATTCCACTAGGACGAATTCAGTGGACTTGTGTCGATATGAATAATTTACCGGCAGCGTCCATTAACATTTTGCGATGTTTTAATCATATTCAAAAAAGTTTGAAATTTTCATAATCTAGTTTAAAATGTGAATATTATCCATAGCATCGATTAAATCCAGAAATAAATTGTTATATATAAAGAAGTTAAAGATTTTTCTAAAACGGATAAAATCCGTATTTTTTCACCACGTTTATACGGAAGATCACTACAGTTAGTGCGGGATCATCAGAGTTGTATTACTAAGAGGTGCAAACAGGCTGACAGAGTACAGGGGATGAACACGGTAATGTTAAGGCTGCAATACACCGTTTCTCTTTTTATAGGACGGCAGCTTACTTAAAGCGCTGTTTCTTTTAGACGCAATATCCCGCAACTGTGGCGCCTAGTTTGCAACGATTAAAATGACCTCCGCGATGGTACATCGGCTTTAATATCGCCAGGTCCTTCCTGGAAAAGAAAACAGAGGAAGGAGCTCGTTGGTTTCCATCCGGACGATAAATTTCAATCCCAGAGCCACCGGTGCGGTACCCTCGATCCTATGAAATTAATATCCCCGAACAAAGTGAGCAGACGCGTTCTTTACGCCACTTACCAAACTATCAATGAATGTCTTCACACCCATCAGATATTTTTAAGTATTTTTATATTCACTCAACAGCACAAATGATTGAAACGCTGACATATAAAATATACCGTTTTCTTGCTATCAGATAAGTAGTAATAATTAGAAGAAAAATAAGTAAATGACGTTCTAGAAGTATATAGAGTCCCCTAGCCACATTCAATTTTGAAAGTATTGTTTGAATAGAAAAATGTGTACAAAATTGGGAGAGTAGTTGTGCGTCGCGAAATACATACTGGGTGGGGTGTATGTCAGTTGACGATTTACGTATAGACGTTATACATTTATCTGCGAAATGTCTTGGCCGTGTGCTCTACAAAAAGTCTCTCTGTATGTCTCTCTGTAGGTTTTCCCTTGTCTTGTTTTTCGTGTTACAGGATCGTAGACGCGTTCAGCCGCATATCTTGCGCAAAACATAAAGTGAAAAGCCACGACTAAACCGTAGTCGGAAAGGAACCGAAGAGCGTGGTAAGGGGACGATGGGAATGAGAGGGTTGGTTCCAAAATTTGCCAAGATTTACGTGCTCGGCATTCCCGCATGAATACCCCGAGAGCAAGAAATTCTTGGAGTATCTGGCCAGGTTCGTGATGTTCGTGAAAAGCCGTTCCGTTCATATTCCTATGACGCATGTGAACGCCACATCGAATCGTTTGCTCCCATCGTGCATTTCTTTTTCGCGTAAAAAATGAGTACTCCACGGTTAGTCGTGATAAACTCACGTAGCTGCAAGCCGACTCAGCGCTACGTGTAATGATACGGTTTATCCGAGAACGCGTAAACCCCGTTTCATGGTTTTTAGTGTTTAACGTGGTCCGTATAAAAGAAAAGAAGAATGCAGAATAGTATGCAAAGTAAGGCTGTAAATCTCTTGGCAGATAACTTGAATGCGTATGTTTGATTTAATGTTTGCAAATGTGGCAAAGAACAAATATTAAACAGTGAGGATTATGCGTATAATGCGGAACTATACAGTATATGTACCGTTAACATTCCTCCCTGATTAAAATTGATATTAGTTGTTAGATAATGTGCTTTTTAAAATTACCTCATGAATTAAAGGGACTTTCTTATTCGTGTCCTAGAACTTTTAAACGAAAAACAATAATAACCCCACTTGTGGGGTTCCTCAAATTTGGTGCGTGAGTTAATTAATAACCAAAGAGGTCTTCATCCATGGCTGATCAGTGCTAATTATATTGTGATGCGAGTCTCTGGTATCAAGCTCCAAAGCAGATTGCATTTGTGCACATATCAGTAGTATAACCACCGTCCAGTCTGACGGGAAATGTGCAATATTCCGGTAATATCGTCCAAAATAATGTTGGGCTTTAGGGAGTCGCCTGTAATTAATCTTGAATATCAAGAAGGTAGTGTGGCAGAAATATTTTTGTATGTAATAATATTTTGCCCCCCTCCCTCCCCGACATTTTTCTTACAAGGACAGATAGGCATATTCGATTAATTCTAAAGGAAATCTGTAACGAAAAACAATAACCCTAAATGAGTATTAATTAAACGACTGTATTACATTCTTCGTTTAATTAATTTAATATTATTTTATGTATATTGTGTGTCTAATCGAAATGATAAATCTTTATATCTATGTATTTTGTGTAAGTATTTGGGATATAACATACGTTTCGATCTAGTGTTCATCATCTTCATTACTTATCAAGGAGAAATTATGCTTTCATATATTCGGAAAACGTATGTTCCTGTTTTTTTCAATTTTTGTTTTGTCAGTGATATTGCGACTGCATTCTGTGTTTCAGCGAGTCTATTAATTTGCTGTAGGATTTATGTCATGCGCGTAGAGACGAGGATGTAATATCCTCGAACAATTGCACGATATGAATTGTCTCCTGACATACGAGCTTTGTGCTTTATGTCCGAGAAAAATGTACTTCTTCACCTTGTTTGAAACTCATGGGCACGTTCCGTACGCTGAATTATTCTGATCACACCATACCGTCCATCTTCTATCAAAACTAGGTGCAAGAAGAAATTACTGTCTTTACGATTCTCCACCTTGGCAAGTTTCTGTAAATTATTTGATAGAATAATGATCTTGATTTTCTAGGAATGACAAGCGTGGACGCTGCGCATGAGAAAAAGTAATGTGTAGCGTGGGTGTGTGTGAATGCATATGAGATGCATAAATAAGTAAATGGCAATGGGGGTATTGTAGGACGTATAAGCGTCGAAATCTCTTATGTCTGCAGAGTTATACAGTTGGAAATAACAACCAGAATAGTACAGAGTACCAGTAGTAGACTTGTACATCAAATCTTTTTTGTCAATATAATGTGTTTACTTTATACTGTGTATTGATCATTTATTTTCCTAAGTACTTACCGA
Organism: Hedychridium roseum; assembly: GCA_963989215.1. Classification (NCBI taxonomy): domain Eukaryota; kingdom Metazoa; phylum Arthropoda; class Insecta; order Hymenoptera; family Chrysididae; genus Hedychridium; species Hedychridium roseum. The sequence continues at coordinate 3,282,394 of OZ022304.1, read as the reverse complement.
TTCACAGCTTTATCTTGCATTGTCTAACAAATTAGTATTATGTATCCTGCATCAACATTGATTTCGAACAAGGATTGATTTTGGGTTTACTAAATTTTGATTAAAGTTAATTCCATTCGGTTTATAGCTGATTCTTTAAAACTGTTTATAAGTTATTTAAATGAATGACAAGTTTTTCATATTCATGGAATTTGCGTCCCTCCGGCATAATTAACAGATGAAACGGTGAACTCAAACACACTCTGCTGTACAGGCATTTGCGTGATTTACTGTAGAGATGGTTTTTAATTAATAACGGAAACGTAGTTTGCTCAGTCGTGTTTGTAGTCAATCAAAATCAATCCCTTTGGTGAATAAGTTATTGAATTAAATGTACCCAATAATTATAATTAATAAATTGAAATGATATAAATTAAATACTGAATTAAAACTATCCTTAAATATATCTTTAATTATCGTATTTGAGTTTAAGCACAGTGAAATAAAATATTGCGATTGGCACTTTTAAGTTTACTTGTTAGATAAACTTCTTAATTTTACTTATTGTGTAATACGTCTGTGTAACTTCGAGAATCGTTAATCATACAATTAATATTGTAACAATCTTTTATCTTTCATGTAATGTCAATCAGAGCAGTCTTCGTCCTCCCTATTGCCACAGTCCCGCTCCCTTCTTTTCTCGAGATATTGTATCGATCAAAGATCCAATAATTCCTCTGCCCGATTTGACTGACTTCTCTCACTTTCTGAATTTCTGATTGATTTACTGACCTTCTGACTGATTTTACTGACCTTCTGACTGATTTAACTAATTTCTCTCACTTAACTGAATTTCTACTGATTTGATGGACTTTCTATACAGGGCTATATACCTTTCGTCAAGATTACAACGACCTCTCGCCGAGTTTAAATTTCATATTGGCTGTTCAGCCGTTATAATCGTAACAATATATTCATGAATCTTTTTTTCTATGTTCATACATCTAGCGTGCAATTATTGTGATCTTGAAATACGTCACGTAAAAGAAAAAAAAAAGAAAAAAGAGTCATGTAAAGGAAATACAGGAACAGTGGTTGAAAAAAAAAGGAAAGGAAAAATATGTAGTAAATCGATAAAATACTTTTGTTGTGGATTAAATAGTAAGTCAAAAAGATGTATGCAAGGTGAAGGTTGTCCAAAGAATAAATGCCTGAAATGTAGTACCGATAAAATAGCATCAGAATTGAACGAGTTAATGGATCGGTCATAAAATAAGAAATATGTGTCATCCCTGTAAAGATTTATGTCAGTAACCGAGTCTGCATCTTTTGTAAAAGAGATATTTTCGTCGGGCCAGTACAGAATATATATTCTCTCCCTATGACGGACGACGATAGGCGGATGATAGATGTTGAGAAACCTGCCCACGTATACTAAATTCGTAAGCAGAGAAGGTAGCAAATCGGTGATGAGGCAACGCGTCGTTGGCTCGGGCGGTGTGAACTGAAACTGTGGTCGCAGTACGGTCAGTGATGGGATGGCATTCCGCTTGAGTTCGTAATGCAAACGTAATTTAACTAAGGGCGCTGCTTTGCAATTATCCGCTGGCTTGGAATTAATGCCATCCGCTGTAACCCGCTGGCGTTCGCGAATACCCTTTCCCTTGCATCTACTCTGTTACATGCGCTCGCGCGAATACAACTCAACGATCCGCCGGATCGGAGGAAATCGGGGTTAAGGTCCATCGTCGACGAACCACGGACTGTCCAGAATCCACGGTACCACGCCGTACTTCCGGCAGTGGCAACCGTTTCAGACAAATCTCCTCCACTTACCTATCAAAATTGAGCGTAAGTGCTCCTTTCTGTCTCCTCAAACTCGTCGTCGTCACCCACTCCCTCTGCAGTTACCAGTCATCCAAGTGTTAATACCAGACGTGACATTCCTCGACCGGTGGTGTTCATCACTATGCCCTTCGTGTTTTAGTATGACATGGAAGGTTGGATAATTAACCTTTTGAGTGCCGAAGAGCGTGATCATGTACCTCATAAGACGTGTGAATGTGCCATGAACGCAATAGCGCTCCTTAAAAGCCGACTAAAAATACTGTGCCACTTGTCGTACAACCATTCAAAAGTAACGCGGCACTCAAGCGATTAATAGTCGCGGAAATAACTGCTAAATAAAGTGCCTATTTACTGTATCGATTTAGTAATACGCTAAAGTATATAATGATCATTATTAGGTGTGTACATCTATGCATGTTTTTAATAATCTTTAATGTGTTAGTGCTTATCTACACATTCTTAAAGATGCATCATCCACAAGGAAATTCATTTTTAATTAAACATTCCTTCTCAAAGGATGTATACATCCAAGTACTTTGTAACTTTCAGTATGAAGCTTTTCAGCACACTGGTAAATCGAGCAAAACAAGTTTATATATTTAGGCTTGTTAGAGATAGTGCATTCTGAATTAATCTTTTATTATCTCTATTGTAACAATAAACTATGTTAATAATTTGGAAGGAACTTATAAATTATTTTATATGCTATGGCAGTAGAATCGTCGTCTTTGAGGCAGGGAATATTGTATAATTCTAATAGACTTTAACCCGAATCAGACAATTCTGTATATTTGCCTGAATGCCTGCTGTCTGCCAGGAAAACTAGATCTCATGGTCTGCAGTTTGAAACATTGTTACTTTCATGTCACATCGTGTATGTTGGCTGGTATGCTATAAACGCATTTATGACCCTTTTAAAAACTTTTAATATTCATGACTCGGTATTAAAGAGATTGAGGTCAAAATCGGTGTTAAAGAAGTGGGAAAAAGTACAAAAGGAAGTCACAGCTTCTTTTAGTGCATGCACGTTTATTTAATATTATTATCTTACTTAGAAACGCTATTTCGAATATCATAGCACGCAAAGTAGCATACACAGGTATTCTGTCGCAACGGAAACATCTTTCTCTTCCTTCTTTTATGGTTAACACACCATCATATTTTTTAAACAATTAACGGCGACAGTTTCCAGAATCAACACATGTGCACTAAAGCGAAGGGTTTTTAGCCCCAGTTACTTGTTTTTTGTATGATCTGTGACTTTTGTTTTCAACGAGTAGGACTTCAACGAAATTACGTTCGCAGGAGACCGAATTTTCTTCAGAGGTCAGGCCCTCTGTCGTTGGTCAAATATGAGAGGCGCAAAGGTCCTGCTTAATTCTCCTGGTAGATCCTAAGCAACACTCACGCGGACCTAAATTTTTATTGCCACAGGACTTAAAAGTCACCAAGTTAAATATGAGAAACAAGTAGCTACGTGTTCAATCTCTCTTTGTCTTTCTCTCTCTCGAAGGTTCATAAATCAGTCAGTTAGAACAGAGAAACCACTTTTCGAGCGTTACAAGAAATTTGCCCAAATCTCGTTCCATCCACGTTAATTCCTAGTTCCGTATAACACGGTTTCGTGTAACGCGGCATTTTTTTCGGAACTTCATTACTGTGTTATACGGGGGAAACCACTTCATTCCGAAGATTATGTAACATCTGAAAATTATAATACTTCACAATATTCAAAATAATATTTATCTGAATCGTTTATGTATGTATGTATTGTATATCTACATGTATATACTGTGAAGTCTCTGAAATCTTTTACGAGGGAATATCCGTACAGCGACTTTTTTTCCTTCAATCAGGAACAATATTGTAGATCGTTAACAACTATGAGGCACATACATTTTTGTTTCTGCCGACAAGCGGTTTAAAGAGGTGAAATATCCACCGAAAATATTTAGTGAAAACATTCATCTTGCAATAACATGTAAATTATTGTTCATCCTGAAAAATTGTTTCTACAAAAATGATTCGGTTTTATGCATAGAATTATTCGGCATCATCACAGTGGACGGCGCAAGCCAACATTTAATACAGTGGATTATTGTAAATATGTTTATTAATGTAAAACTTCTACTTGGCACAATAAATTACTTGCTTAATTACTCATTCGACATTATCAAAAATTTGTTCATTTTTTTGTGCATTCCCCTTCCCTACCCTTATTTTTATGTAAAAGGTTTCATCATAAAGTACTTGTGCTCTTTTCATCACGCAAGTATAAAAAACCAAATAATATATATCATTAATCACCTTCATTTTATAGTATGCCCATATTTATCAATTTTACGCCATATGAGTAATAGCGTTACTATGGATAACAATGTTAAAATCATGTACACTAGGTATAAATGTGTTTAAATTACAACGCCTTGTTACGCAATGTATGTTAAGAATGCTTGTGTATTTTATATTTAGCTGTGTTGTTTGTTATCTCGACCTGATTGGAAGCAAAAATCGACTTCCATTATCGACATAATCGATCTTGTTTCAATGTATCCACTTTTATACCAAGCTTATTTAAGTATATTTTGAATCTAGGTGATAAACATAGATTATGTGTTGAGGAGTGAAATTTGATAATGATTCTAAAATCTATTAATAATGAAGAGTAATATCATATTTTGAAAAGATGTTCATGTTTGAAAACCGTTCTACAAAATTTTTTCAGTGTTCGCATTTATATGTGTTCCGTAGTTTTCAACGTTTTAGAAAATGTCAACTTTAATGGAAAAAAGATTCGTTCTGGGAATGTTCTCTTGTTAAGTTTCATCGTTCATGTAAATATTGTGTGAATTACCATTAATAGCTATTTTCTGTTACATCTAAACCGGTATTGAGTGATAAGATATTAGTTTACAGTCAATATTATGCTATATAACATACGTTACATTGTAATCATCGAATTAGATTGCGCATGAGTGTATATCTATTTGAAAATTTACGCGTTGAATTAGGCAACGGCACCCATTAATATAACATTGTTTAAAATTAGGTAGATCACTTGTAGCCGAAAATCCATTATTGACTGCATAGAAACAGCAGGAAATGAAGAAGAGCTGTGATACTGACAATCAGAAACGTATTTGAGATGGTCCAAGATATCATATATCCCTAAAGTATTTTATAGGTTTTTTGTGCTGTAAGTATATCGTCAATGTTATTCTAATTATCAGCTTCATACATCACCTATTATGTATAAAATTCGAAAGATGTAGAAATTTCTAGGAATATCTACAAATCAAAAATAGTATATTACTTGCTGAGTACAACATAAATGAAAACCATGTCTACTTTTTCCGCTTTTGTAATGATGCATTTTGGAAACTTCAGCAACAGTTAGGTTGATAGAATATCGCAAACTAGTATTCATGAGTACACATGAAGCGTACAACGTGATTGAATGTTTGTTTACATTCAACGACCCATAATAAGGGACTACAAGAGCAACATTATCAACAACCAGAGAAGGCAGGATAGTGTTCGATCATTTTCTCATAGTAAATTAATTTTCATCACAGTTGACTTTCAACGACCACGAACTTAAAATGCTTTGCTAGATAGTACGTAAAAAATATATCATTGAATTCAAAAAAATGAACTTGACCCTTATATGTCTTCTATGCGTCCACCTACAAAAAAACTAGTAACATCAGATTATGACCCCCTCGAAACCAAGCAAGTTCTGTTTCATGCATTTTATCCTATTACCAATAGCAGCCGAATTATTCAGATGGCCTGTTTTAAACGCCGCAACCGGTATCTATGGTATCACTGGTTTCAGGAGTTTTAGACCTGTTAATACTTTCAGCATTGTACTTCCAAGAACGTTTGCCTGGTATATAAAATAATATAGCATAATGTCTACACCATGGCATAAAACCCTGCCATAATCATTACTAACTTCCTAGAGCCTTTTTATTAGCCTTTTTCTACAAAGAGTTTTAATCCACTAAATATGCTTCACCGCGCCGTTACTATGGAACTCTGATCCGAAAGTATAAAGGAGCATTAGTTGGGTTTAAGATAAGAAAATCCTACAACCTTACATAGGTTTCGGTACAATAAACTCCTTAAAAAACATCTAGATACTTCATGGTATGAAATTGTAAATTCTTTATTGTAGGTTTTCGTACGACAGGCACATATTGTTATTTGCTATAGAAAATTATTATACATATAATGTATATTTGTCATCGTCGTCGGTTATTAAAGTAAAAACACAAAGAGACACGGCAAATACAATTAATTGTATGGGCAACTAACGCAGTTGTGTAATTAGGAAAAAATTTATTCTCTTCGCTGCATACACGTACACATACACACGAAAGTGTTCGAACACCATGTTTTAGTTGAATAACTTTGTAGGGAATGAATATATCGGGAAACAATTTTTAGTGATGTTAGATTAAACCGTTTGCTTGTCGTGCTATTTCAGCGATTTTCGAAATTTTCGAAAGTTACAAAATTACAATGAAATTTGTAAAGTGCATTTTTTTCAACTTTTTCTTGTAGCCCCTGTTACGAAAATCTGAAATATACGTTTGGTAGGTAGAGTACAACGTGTTATGCATGTCCAAAAATCTCATTCAATATCATCAACGCACTGAGGAGGTACCCACTCTAACCCACTTTGAAAAGCCGGTATTTTGCGTGAAATATCAAAATGTTGCCAAAATTAAGCGAAAATAAGCCACTTTCAGGAGCTGTAGCTCCTCAGTGCGTTGTTCAAATTGGATGAAATTTTCAGGACATACATAACACGATGTACTCTACTGAATGTATATTTCAGATTTTCCTAACAGGGGCTACAAAAAAAGTTGAAAAAAAATGCACTTTACAAATTTCATTGTAATTTTGTAACTTTCGAAAATTTCAAAAATCGCCGAAATAGGGCAACAAGCAAACTGTTTAAACTAACATCACTAAAAATTGTTTCCCGATATATTCATTTCCTAAAAAGTTATTCAACTAAAACATGGTGTTCGAATACTTTCGTGCCCCAGTGTACGTACATGTACATAGAAAGATTTGAAAATAAGCAACAGAGCAAACCGGTTCAAATGCTAGAAAATTGTCAAGTTATATATATTCGTAGGAAGCTTTGATGAGGATTTAGTACTTAATTGGCGTAAGTAATTAAAACCCTATTGAAACGGAGTTTAAATAACTTTTTGTACTCTAAGAAAATCGCTTTAATGATTTCTAACCAACTTAAACATTAAGTTAACTTACGTGAAATAATCTATGTTATAATAAGGTAATGAATTATTAGTATTGTGGTTTGTTGGGTAGATATGTAGATTTAATTAATTTTATGTGCGAAATAGTTGCCATGATAGCTTTTTTACACTACGCGTAGTACGCTAATAAACGATGTTTATCTACTAATCTAATTATTACACTGGTTCGTGCGTATTAATACCATATTCTCGTTATTAAATACCTTTCCGACGTCTAGTTTTGAGAGACGGATTTCAAAGGTACTGTGGCACAGGTTCTTCCTACGTTATCTGGAAATATGATAATTTTGGGCGGAATTTCCCCGTACGGAAATTCAAAGCACCGTATGAAAACGTAACGGACAATGAGAAGTGGCGCTGGGTAGCTCTGTGTATTGCGGTTTCACCTTACGAGGCTATGAGGCCACTCCCATTAGACGAGGCATGGAATTACCGTAAGCTGGTTCCCTGATCTTTATAACTGTGTGCATGTAAGCGTGTGTTATCTGTGTCGCCCTGAAGGGTTTTAGTACTTTAGGAGGTAAACGCATGCTTTGATCCTTCCAGAGGATCGATGCTGTTATCGCTTTTACACGAAATGTCCATCCTACCGGTAGCAGAGTACGGACTGTGAAACAGCTATTTCCGAGCAGGAGATTGACCTCCCCGATGATTTTGTATACAGTAGAATTTATTAATAACTTGTCCTCATGATGGCGATGAATACGTGAATGTAAATATGAAGTATAATTCAGGAGTATCATGATAATTAAGAATGCTAATCATGCCCATTCACATCATATTTATATGTTTAAAATTGTAAATGGCGGGTAATATATATGCACGTATATACATTATACACTTTTTAAAGCGTTACAAGTTAATATCTCTGATTCTATTCATGATATTAAATTAATTTGTTTGCAAATTTGAATGTACGATAAACTGTCTTTTCTAGTATACGGTAAAAACGTTTTATTCTTCTTCTGACAATGAGAAATGGATATTTACAAGTTGATCACTTTTACTATGAAAAACTTTTTGCTCCGACAAAATTTGCAAAGAAGTAGACTTGATATTATTCTTAGAGTAGGTGTTACTTGCAACATCTTAGACAAAATATTTTCAATGCGTATAAGATGAAAAATTATCTCGACGGGAATGATTACCGTCACTGAATAGAGTACTGTTCTATGCACGGTTTAATGAAATTAGCTCATGTAAGAAGTTAATTTTGGTAATTATTGATTTCCCTCCTTCCATACGGGCCACAGCACGAATTTCTTCTATTGTGATTCTTTTCATGGCGAGCCAATTGACCTTTCCATTTGTATTTCCGTGGATTCGAGCACGAACTTTCGATCAGATTTTCGAAGGAACATTTAATCAGACATTGAAATCTTAACCGGCGTTGGGCATAACCTTTTACATTTTCACGTTGACCTAGCAGTGCTGTTCACTATAAAAATCTTCGACTGCCTTCGTCTACATCACAGTCCTGCTTCTCGACGATACATAAAAAGGGCAAATACTCGCGTTTCTCATGCTTACCGACGCTCGATATCCGGACATGTATGTACAAGTAGGTATATATACAAACACGTATATACCTACATATATACGTATATGTACTGAAGTTGCGGGCACAGTACGAGTGTAGCTGCAGGGCGGAATTAAACGAAATAGAAGGACTTTTAACCTCGGCGTCCGTTACTCTTCCTTTTTTCGCAAAAGCAAGCTATTTCATCGAGCTTCTCTTGAGCGCTGTTTGTTTATTTGCATCCTGGTTCGGTCGGAACACACATTCCTCTCGATGATGGACGCTTTCATGAGGCAGAATTTACCAAAGTTGCGCTTGTGCTACTCTCTTTCTCTCTCTCATACAGATCAACAGAAATAACAACGTGCGTTGAGTTCCTCTACGAGGTATTAATGTTGGCCGAAGCATTTTCCTACCATGCCTTTTACGAGATTCATTCTGTAAAAAAGGTGCTCATAAATCCACGCGGCTTAGCGGGTAGTTATTGTTTTACTGTATTATTGATATTGGTTATGGTACGAGAAAATATCCACCTATATACTTTGAATGCTAGTAACATGAAATATACCAAATCTAACGAAAACAGTCAATAGTCGCAACTCCCAAATATTTCTTATCGTTCCTTAACCAGTTAAGTGTGTGACGACTATATCCGTCATGCGTAAAATTTTGTTACCACTTCATCATGACGAATATTGTCGTCATGATACAAAATTCAGCCATTTCCCCATGACGGATATAGTCGTCAAACACACTTAACTGGTTAATATTTTCGCCAATCTTGTCGAGTTTTAAATTATGTGCAAATAGTATTGTGAAATTTGATTTATGATATCACACATGTACAAGTTAAGGTGTATTTATACTAGCTTAATTTGAGGAGCATTATACTTACTTATTCTTAGGTCATATATAATCCTAAGTTGAAAAATGAGTACCTTCTGTCTACTATATTCATTAATACAGCAAATAGTTCAAACATTGTTGCGAAATAATATTTTAGCCAGTGGGCTTTAAAACTGTGTTTTATCTGCATGAATCGTTATGAAAAATAGAAAAAAACATCTTTCATAATACTTGCATCTGGACAAACATGTGCTGATATCAGGGTTGGGAAAGTTACTTTATAAAAGTAACTCGTTACCGTTACAGTTATTAGAAAGTAATGAGTCGTTACAATTTCGGTTACTTTTTTATAATATAAATAAATAAATTATTTTGCGTAAGAAAAATTGTGAACAATTCATTACTAGGTTTTTACAAAATAAACATTATAAAATTTTATCGAAATTCTTTATTAAGTAATTTTTAATAAAATTTGTTGCTCCATGGTTTTATCTTGTAAACACCCTCTTTGTGGTGTTAATACAGAGCCACCAACGCTAAACATTCTCTCCACAGACGCACTGCTTGGTAGAGTTGTATTATATTTAATAAAAAGTTTTTTGATTTTTGGATAGTCGTTCAACATTTCGATATTACAGTTATTTGATTTTAAAAATCGTTGCAACTCTTCTTCAAATCTTTTTACATAAAAAACAATTTGGAGATTTGCAAGTTCATTCCATCTATTTGTTATATAAGTAGGTTCTTTGTAATATTCTGCATAAAAAGATGGTAAATACGTCACGTACACTATAGATTTTCAATACTGGCAGCGAATTACGGAACGCAATAGCGCGTTCATACACTGTGAGTAAGTCGGCTAATCACATTCAAGCTTTTTAACAATGTAATAAGAATATTTGAATGTCGATTGACCGATTTACTTATGGCTTTATAGTTAAGATTACAATTTTGTCACGCGTAATGATAAGAACAATACTTTAAATAAATCAAAAAATTCAAAAAAGTAACGATAAAAGTAACGGTTAAATTCGTTACTCGTTACCGAAAAATGTAACGAAGTTACTTTCTTCGTTACAAATTTTATTTGTTACAAAAAAGTTACAAAAAAAGTAACTGTAACGGTAACGACGTTACAAGTAATGCGTTACTTCTCAACCCTGGCTGATATATTATCAAAAAGTTTGCCATTTACATATTTGTTTATAAAAACAAATGTTTGATGTGCAACAACACTGGAACACACCACACAGTTTATACTTGACATTTATTTTGATACAAAATAACAAGTACTTTCTGTATTTTTACATATTTATCAGGTACTTTGCTTTCTGTTTACGGACAAAAAATGAATGCATATGTTTATAGTTGCTTCGACTTTTTTCTGTGTAAAAATTTGTTTAATTCCATACTAGTAAGTAAACACTTGAAAGAGTCTTTTATCACTCGTATTTCGGAGACATTCAGTTGAGATACGAATAGCACCATCTGTCTACAAGCATTATGCCAGTTTTAGGTTAGGTTTATCCGTCTTGGAATACAATCGACTAATGGAAGGCAATGAAAAGAGAATCGTGCAGAGCTTGGAAAGGGATTCTCTCGTCTACCCTCATTCTTCTTTTTCTTATTTATTTGGTATTAGCAGGAATACCCATCCGCCGGATTCAATTAAAGTTTGGGGAAACTTAAAGAAATATGCCTTTGATCTATTTTTTCTAAGAATTAATCTCTAAGTAAATAAAAATTAATGTAGTTTCATACAATAAACTTATATATACATAAATTTGCATAAGATTTAATACGAAGAAACAGCATTTCGCTGCTTAGAATGATATGTGAGTGTGTTTTTAGTAATTTCAAACTATTTACTGATGAGAAAAATTTTTCTACTCTATATGCACTAACTTGTTAAAGTAGTTTCAGTGCACATCATAAATGAATCGATTAAAAAACTTTACGATTATAATTGAAAAGTTGTTTTGCCTAAAAGGGACATGTTAGATGACGTTCCGTTCTGGTTCTTCCAGAAGACTTAAGAACCAATACATGGATTTTCAAAGAGACTAGTAATCAAAAGTAGCCGGAGATCGCTTAAACTTTGCAAAGGATAGAGTTCTGCGAAAGTCGGGTTGCCTAATAAAGTATTGGTACTGTCATTCGTACTTACATTCTGCAACAGTTTGTAACTGTTAAATGTATTCGGAAAAGACTTTGCATTCAAATTCGATAATTTATTCAATGCAGTATTCATAATTACTCAAGACGGTATTATTTAGCAAACGGTATTGGAAGGACACAATTGAAACTTGATCAACAATGTCATGATAATGTCTGTCTTGTATAAAAGTATAATATCCCAATATTTCCATAAATATTCCAAATTATAACTATATTACAAAATAATTCTGCACGTATTTCCAATGGCAAATTCTGATCAATTGTTCACTTTCTGTGATTGTAACCATTTCTTTATTATCAACAAATTAGTTTTCTTTTTATATTTTATGGATCTTTTATCCAGTTGCATTGTTTGAGTAACAATTTTTTCTTTTTCCATTGTGATTCGTAAGTTATAGGAAAAAAGTAAAATATGATCGTTTTTAGAAAATACTTAATGTTTTTCTTTTTTTCTCTCTTTACTCAATAGCTCATTATAAAGAGACGACTATTGAATATAAAAGGAAATATAACGGTTAATTATAATATACTGAAGAAAACGAAAATTCCACAAATTTTAATGGTGTTTTCACTTCCTAATAGTATTTTTCTACAAAACATGTTCCATGTAGTCCTCAATATGTTGCACACATCTACCCAGTTTGGGTAAAATCAGAATTTGCTACTTGAGAAACTCTCCTTGTGCAATGAATGCTTCTGCGTACTATATTATTCTATTATATATATAAAGCTGTGTATGTTTTGAGAAGTTGATGTGATATGTTGAAAGCCGAGATTTTTGGAAAAAGTAAATATAATAACATTGTTTCAATAATTGTAATATTTGTGCCATATTATTTAAAATATTACCTTAATATTAGTAAATAATTTTGCTTATTTCATCCAAATATGCTTATTTAATATTAACTAATTTTACTTTAATGTTTCAATCCTTAAGACAAATATTAAGTAAGTTGGTTGTATTACAATTAACTTAAAAGTAAACAATTTTTTTATAATACTAAGTAAATGAAATTCCTTACTAAATATTACATCGATATTTAAAAAGTTCACATTTAATCTATATCTTTTTCACAATAATTTTCGTTCGCTATTTGTATTCTCCGTGAATATAATCTTAGAATTATTTTATTAGAACACATGCGTTCGAGAATCAGTTTTCAGTATTAACAGGTAATCTTAAGATTCTGATTCATTCGGAATATTTTTCCTTACATTAAACACTTATTATATACCTTCCTCTCAAATTTTCACTTTATTAATACCTAAATGTAACTTAAATTTAAAAAATCGAATATCATAACGTTTAACTAGCTTTGACTATCATTGACTATCTCGGTCTGAAAGGGGAGTGCGAAATTCGTTAGTTTGCAGGCTGCATAGTGTCGGTCCGGCAGCATTGTTATGTGTCGTGTTATGCATTCCCCGAACGATCGTCCAACAATTGTTCTATAGAACCAGCAGGATTTCTGCATTCAGTGACGCATTCAATTGCAATTACCCGCCACAATGGGCCCGTTAATGTAAGCAGATTCGATTCGACGTCCTACCGTTCATATTATTTACTTGTCCGATTGTCCAGCGGCACCTAGCCCGCCTCTTCACCTACCGTATGGCACCTGCAAATCGATCGGGTCAATTCTACCTCGCCAGCCTAATGTCAGGCTGCTTTGCCGCTGATTTTATCGGAACCAGACAGAATCGAGTGCATGCGGGCAACGAGTTACACGATGTTTGCTGTATGATACTCACCCTATGTCCTCGAAATGCTGATATTTTATACATTAGCGGGCTATCTCTGCCCGATGTAAATCAATTTTTGAACTGTCCCCTAAATCGAATTTAAGTGCCCTCGCGAAATCGAATCCCCAGCCTCGGTGGCGCAGCCCGCAAACGGTTTGCCGTGTCGGGCTTTGAATACCGAGGACTTCCGTACTCTGCTTTCACGCTATTCGCATATGTATTATCGTAAATCATACTAGCGCGTGCTCCTACACTTTCAATTTTTATACCATTCAGGAGCAATATAGAATCCCCGATGTTAAAGATCTATTATTTTCAATTATATCTTTGGCCAGTACTAAATGAAGTGTAGAATTAAATGTATCCGTCTTCGTTCGCTAATATTTATATCTTTCTCCCACGAAAAAATACATGTACAGAAATTGATCTAATGAAAGTCAGTCGAGATGATACGAAAATATGCAGGTTCTTCTTTACATTTCTATTTTATACAACTGTGAGGATGTAGTTAAGAAATTATAGATACATTAGTGTAGTAGCGAGAACTTTTTAGGGTCGATATGCGCGACAACGACACGATTCCACACGCACCCATTAGGTCATAGCATAGATGCCCGATTGGCCCATTGAGCGACATCTTTGTCTTTAAAACGCGGCGTAAAGACAAGGGGGCGCACGACGGGGCGATGCTGACAATGACATTAGTCAGTTCCTAGCCAGTCGCAAAACCACATGTTCATCAATATATACGTACATTACCAAGTTTATTGAATACTTTTTATTTTCCCTACATTAGTCACATCATATTATTAATCAAACATATGGTCTATTGAATCATAATCTTATTAACTCCTCTTGACTTAAACCATGGAAGTTCAATGATTAACACACAAAGTTTTGTTTATTTTCATCCTGATTAAATTCGAACATTACAAAATTTGTTTACCACTATAATATAATATGCTCGATATCAATATTTTCTTATCAACGTTGGATAGATTTAGCCGTAGAAAATAATACCGTTTTAAGAACCATAATATGCGTGTTCACTTGATGGTAATACAATTCTTTTCTTCGTAATACTATTCTAATACAATTCTTCCTACATTCTTTATAGAAACTCTTTTGTAATCTTTAATGAAAAAGTTGTCTGAAATATGCTCGGCTGAGTGGTTTCTATGGAATGGCTATGTGTTCAGCACAAACCAGAACGTGATATTACTATCCTGAATAGTTGGACGACTGACCGTCCCTTGAGGAAAAAGGAAGCAAATAAAATGAAGAAACTTGTTACCTGTGAACGTGCCTGCCTGCGCGCGTAAAGGCTATCCATGCTGTACCTAGCGTGATATTTTTATAAGAATGTCTTCCAACATTGTAGAATGTTTACATATTGTTTGCTATTCATATAATACTATATTAAATTGTGCGAACACGTAATACCGTGTGATATTCTTCCAAATAAACTGTTTCAACCTGAGAAATCCTTTGCTCTAGTAATAACAGATTTCTAATACTATGCTATTGTTTAGAATAAAGATTCGATGAAATTATGGAATATGTTTAACAGTTTCATATCATGTACACAAAATATTCATGAAACAAGATGTTACTGTGTCAGTAAAAATGGGAAAGACAAGGAAAACAATTTCATCGAAAATAACGAAGTCAGTAGTAGCGGAAAGTCATTAGTTGGAAGAGAATCGGTGGTGCGGAACGTGGGAAAAATGTTTAAAGGTGACATACGAGCGGAAGGGAAATGGAATTTGCACGTGAGTACGCAGGCGTCACCGGGACGGTAGGATGCTTTTATCCATTTCATCTCCTTTATGACGGTCTTCCGTGTGGATTTTGTCGGCACATTGTCCTACGTGATGGGTCAGTCGCAAGAGGGTGAAACACCATGCGGATATACAAGAATCCAATGGTCTACCATTTGACCATGAGACGACTACCGCGGTCCACGTATTTACCACTTTTTCTGGCCATCTCGTAGTAACCAACATCCTCTTGCGCATTGGCTTTTCGCAATTATTTTCATTCACATTCACATATATTCACATATATTCACATTTATTCACATTTATTCACATACACACATACACGCATACACACACACACACACACACACACACACATATATTCACAAGTATTCACAAGCTTTTCACAAGTAAAGTTATATCGAACGGGCGATAGTATGGCGGCTTCGGCTGCGAGATATTAACTTCCCTTTATCTCTTTCGTTCCAGACTATGTAAAACCCTTTTGGCTTTGCTGTGCTGATATAGCCAACGGCCGGCCATAAAATGGTAGCAACCGATATCGCGAATATCCTGCTTTCATAAGGTGGGCGTCGCTTTTTCCTGTTTCCTTTACTACCCAATAGAAGGACTGCGGGCCACTGCGGAAATCGCCCGGAAATCACCCGAAAACGATGCGTACTGTTCAAGGCAGCCCCATACATAGCTCACCAGAATTATCTGCTCCGATGGTGAATGATCATTTTACGGTTATTATTGCAAGAGTGGGTTGGTTATCATATATACAAACTGAACCTTCCGATAATATATGAAGCGTATTATGCTTGTGAGGGGATAAAGGTTGGTCGGTCTATTATAATGGACCAACTATTCATTTCTGATTCGAGCACGTTTTAAAGAAAGTATTTCATGCACTGCATATACCAAGAGTGATATTCCCATGAAATAGTAATTAAATTTTTTGTTGGTACAGGATTATATTTAAGAACACACTCTGCTTTTCATTTTTTATACGAAATTTAAATTAATTATTTAAATTAATGAATGGTAAGATTAAAAGATCCAATTAGAAAATTCACAATCCTTTTTTCTACCTCTTCGAATACATGCGGGCTTTTAGTATTGGTAGTGATTGTAAAAAATGTAACGGGCTAAATGAATAGCTTTTAAGCTAGCTATGTATATACGTGTACGAGGTGCGAATTGTGGAGTCACGGACATCCTGGTCTCATAGTAGCACTATTGTGGCACCGTTTTACCTCGTTTCCTCGCTCGAGAACCAAGCCGAGATTTTCCACCCACAGGCTGACTCACCGGAAGTTGACACAAAAGCATAGCGGACGGTCTGCGCCAAGTCGTACGAACGAGTGCTAGCGGGCCGCCAGCCGGAAATTCCTGTTTTTCAGATATCAATCGTAAAAAGGTCAACACAGTCACATGTCGAATTATAGATTTTCGAATGCTTACAATAGTTTTACATGTATGTAAGCTGACGCTAATCTTTCATAGAAACAAAACTGTAATTCATTTTTTCAAACTATATTACAAAATAAGTATTGCAAAATGAGATAAAATATTTACAATTTGCAGTATAGAACGAATTTCGAATTTCATGTATATGTAGCTCTATCGGCACGTAAAAAATCTAATTTTGTGTTTATTTCGTCAGTTATGCATGACATCCTGTAATAGTCGATACAAGGCTTTGTTTTCGAAAAATTTGATTGTAGATATTCATCGGGTATATGTGCACTCCCCTATAACTCGACTTGTTAGTGTATCTCCGGAGCTGTAGTCCATTATCTTAGTCTGCATCTATACTTACAAATGTTGCCAATGTCACGAATTGCTATCTGTCGATTCTATTATCAGCCTTTTATCGGTATGATTTTTCAATATTTATCGATCCACCGATCTATCGACACAGCTAAACATAGTAATCGAGAGTATACAGAGCTTCTGACGCAGCTAATTGCTATAGCGACCGATTGACTGCCAAGAGCACAGTTATGTATGCAGCAGAATGAACACAATTTTTAATAATTTGTAAAATAATGAAATTATCCAAAATAGTAGTTGAAGTAATAGTTTTCTGGAGATTCATTAATTTACGATATAAGCAAGTACATGCATACCCGGTGATTAATTAAAGTTGAATTTCTCAAAAAAACGCCTAATATGAAAAAATGTCATTTTACATTTTCTACTTCTTGTTTTGTGTATTATCTGTACAAAAGCACAGGTAAAGATTTAAAAATTGAAAGATAGAAACTCAGAAAGATTGACAGTTCCATTAAATTCCAACGATGGTTAAGATTACGATAAAAGGTTTTTCTCGATATTTGCTTAGACTGTTTTCCCAAAAAAGCAAGATACGCGTTTCAGGCTAACTCGTACGTGACTGGTAGACAATGTTGCGAATATGTGTTGCCGATAAGAAAAGTATTTCTGTTGTGCAAAATATGTGAATAAATTTGACGCAAAGGATGAGCAATATTCTTTACCGCCATGGAATTTTGCAGGTTGTTCGTAGATAGAGCACGGCCGGACGGTCAGTCCTTGATAAACGATGCCGTTTATCCATGCACCAGCTGTGACGAAATGAACTTTTCTTCTGACTGGCCGCCAATTTGTGCATTCTTTTACAGCAAAAGTACTATATTTTTTACGCAGTTTGTCGTGTGTAGCTAAACCCAGACATGGAAGTCAGCGCAATACTTACCCTACAATTATTATTCTTCCTATCGTAGATGTTTCAGATTCTGTCCGTCAAATGAACCTGTTAAATTCAATAGCGACTATCGAGCGAGATGAGTGTATCTGTCGGCAGAGTGGTCGATGACGACAAGCTCATATCGAGAGTACGAAAACTGATCGCATCGTTTCATCGTTTCATTTTATCTTTTCCCTTTACATGTCCGTTTCAACACTGCGAGGTTTACGCGGATTTATTTTTGAGTAGTTATAACATTAGTAAATGGTCAATTTATGTTCGCAGGTACATAGAATGTGTATTGTTGTAACAATAATGGTTTAATACACTTACATTGATTATTATGTAGAAAGCGTTTGCGGTGATATATAACTACTTTATACATATGGTATAACGACATAGGCATTTATTTTTAAACACCAAGATTCTGCACGTTACATCAGAATCAATATTTTTTAGGAGCCTTAGTAAGTAACGGAAAAACCCATATCAATCTCAATATTCCACCTCAGAAATATCTGTAATATGGTAACTACTGCAGCAATAGTCATTATGATCTAAAAAACATTGAAAATTAACATTGAACGGTCTCGAGAAAATATTGTTTTTGTTGATTTTATATGTTCTTGCTAATCATTGTACCTCGTTACAGGGAATGTAAGAGAAGGAAACTTCACTTTCTTTACGGCATTCTTCAAAAACTTTGCGAATATAGGTTGCCACTTAGTTGCCATGCCATCAGTTATTTCCGAACTCCAACCAGGCGACCAGCTTTTTCGCAAACGCTGTGTCAATCCATTGTCTGGATTGAAAAATAAATTGTCTTTACCTAACTGCTGATGCCTATTTCTAACATCAGTACTTATTTCCATCGTGGTTAAGTTTCTGGAAATCTGTAACGACGAAACAAAATCCAAGTACAAGTTATCAATAGCATAAGACAGTGAACGAAGAAATGAACGTTTTATTAACGTATTGTATGGGATATATTAGATGCACGGCAAGAATGCTTTGTTAATTCTATTAAATTCTTCCTGTCATCCAATATATCTTCAAACAAGTACAACCTGTTAAAATGAACATCCTGAACTTATCTAACGGATGTAAAGAATATTATCCATATGTCTGATACGCATTGCAACAGGTAAAAAATGTAGCCGCACAGCCCGTTTTTATTTATGTAAAATCATTCCAAAAAAACGAGGTGGAACAATTTAATGGTATGCATGTTTTATGAACTGCACATGATTGTCGGACTAAATAAACAAAATTTTCATATGAGAGGTTATAAATGTGTTCATCAGAAGATATCCACTGGACATTTTTGTTTAGACAAAAATATTACGACGTTTTTTAATAAGTACAAAATGAATAATCTTTTGCAAAATCGCTTTCTGACTTTATACTAATACACGTGTTGTGTTTGTATTTTTCATATTCATTGTATTTTTACGTTATCAGATTTAATACACATACACAGTATGACTTAAGGTGGCTTTCTGTTTGAATTCTGTTAACCAGTTATATTTGTACTTATAACGATGGGACACCCTATTTAAATATAGGCATATGTTATAACAAATGTTTATAGGTATAAGTGTTATATGTTGTATGGTTTATAATACATAAATTAGTAAAGTCTTTCTACGAGGACATAAAGCTACGCAATTATTGGCGGTTCAAAATATTTTCTTTGTTAATTAATGATTTTGGACGTTCAAAACATTGTATAAATATTCAATACATAATAAAAAGGTTTTAAAAAAAAGTTAAACTTAAAAGTTAACTTAAACGTGAATCAACATGAATTCAGGTATATGATCGCTTCTTTGATTTGATGTACAGGGTGGTTAATTAACTCTGTATAGCTCAAATGTCCACGTTATAAAAATAATTTGTTTGTGTTTGGGAGCGTAGAAGTCGTTTGAAGGCCAATTTTGTTTTTTCTAATAGAATGCTTAGTTTTTTATGGCATAATTCGATTAAGCAACAAATTCAAAAACAAAAGTCTTAGGTACATGTTTTTCAAGATAATACCTTCTGAGTTGTTCTGAAATTTGTACGTGCTCTTTCTTTGCTACAGTGTCGGGTGAGTTTGCACATACAATAAGCAGAAATACTGTGGGAATGTATTTATATGAAAGCTTTTTAAGTGATCGGGGGGGGGGGGGGAGTCATTCTGTGAATTTGGACGCTCGCCGTTAAATTACTTTGTTGTCAAACACTTTCTTTTTAATGAACATCATCAGCTAAACATTATTGTCCACTGTGTATATATTACAGTGTATTTTAAAAATCCCCCATGTCACAAGCTGAGAAGACAAAGGCAGTGGATATTATACAGGGTGTTCGGTAACTGGTGTTACAATCCGAAAGAGGGTGATTCCAGGCGAAAAAATAAGTCGAAAATGTACAATAACATATTTTTAGATGAGACTTGGTTTTTGAGAAAATCGACTTTGAATATTCGTCGGATGTATTAAAACAATTACTTATACCGAAGAAATTACAAGTTTCGAGTAATTAAAAGAAAAAATTACTTTACCTCTTGATAAATTAAAACAGCAGAACACGATAGAAAGTGTTCAATAGTTCGAAGAGCAGAATTGTATATTTGGCAGCATGGGCAACATTTTTAACAGATTCTGTAATAATAAACTTTATCGTTACTTGAATAATCAGTTTCAATCCGTATTCTTGATTACTTAATACATTAAACATAAATCCGAACCGACACAATAATCTACAGCGAAATCCGTGAGAACGAAACAGTTAAGTGCAAGCATACCTGGTATATATTTAAGTCAATTTTCTCGAAAACCAAGCCGCATATGAAAAAATGTTATTCCATATTTTCGACTTACTTTTTTATGTAGAATCATCCCCTTCTACCACTACGGTTCTACCACTAGCTACCGAGCACGTTTTTATCCTGTAACATTTGTATTTATGTACAGTGATTTTATTCTTCAGTTTACCTGTCCAGTAGATTCGACTTTAAACGATTTACTAAATTTTCATCAAAACAATCGGTAACAGAGGAAATTATTTTAAGCGAACGTTGCAGGATTTCTGACGAAGTGTCATATAGTGTATGTTATTTTTTGCAGATAGAATTGTTGTGCAGAAATAATTACTTACACAAAAAAATGTTCTTAATTTAAGTGCTGCGTTGCTTTTGATTATGAATAACTAAAACTACTAATTTCAATGATAATTTAGTGGGTTGATTTGAATGAATTACTCCATGTATTTTATTTTATTACCCCTGCATTTGATGAAATGAAAAAGTTTCATTTCATCAAATGTCTTCATCAATTAATCAAGCGGATTAATGAAATTACAAAAATGCAGATGATAATTGAATTTGTGGAACGGAAAACGTAAAACAATCATTGTACGAAAAAAACCTCCACTAGTTTTAAATGTTACCAATTTACAATTTCGATATGTTTGATGTGTTCATGGCACAAATAGGTAATATATGTGATGTAACTTAGTCTATGTAGGTAATCCGAGTCTTTATATAAATTATTTTAAATTAAATTTAAGTCAATTTATATTTTATTTTAACATTTTGCGCATAATAGCTTTCCCCTTCTTCGAAGGGTCTAATTTTATATTAAATACTGCAATTTTTAAATAGTTTTCAAAATAATAGTACAAAATGATACATGTGAGTCTTAAAATTAAATTTTGTGGAGCTACAGCGAGCAAAAACGAAGCAGATATCTTGAGTATTAAATCTTTCTACAATTTTGGTTATTTTATCGTATCATTAATTCAACGAGCAATTATGTGTTATACTTACTGAGTAATAGAAAGAAAATATCTGAGGGTTTATTATTAAAACTCCTTTTAATGGATCTGCTATTTGGATTGTCTCGTTTACCATGAAGCGAAAATCACGTACAATTCTTAAGTTAATGAAATACATCTGGTTTTCCATGAAAACCCTTGATGTGCTCACACTGACAGATGCTTGTTTTGAATAACCTTCTATTGCGTCTAACGAAAATGCAAACCCGTCCTCTAAAGATAAATCCCCATCTAGTTTGTAACCATAATAATGTCCCTCCTTAGGCGAACTGCGGTTGTAAATTAATGCAAATTAGTGAGTAAGAATAGGGTGTAATAATTATCTGCAGTGTCTATTCACATTCTTACTATCATATTATTATAATATTATAATCCGTATGAATCATACAGTATCCCATTCAACATAATGATTGCAAAGATACCTGTTGTTACTCCTAGTAGGCAAAAATGGTTCAGAATAAAATTATATTGAAGAAGCATATGTAATGACATACAAAATTTTTCGTAATTTTTTTTTTGAGACACCAAGACCATCGATTTCTCGATTTTTCCTGACAAATAATTAAATATTATCTGCTCGCTCATGCTAGTATATGAATTTCTAATGAGTTGTCGGATGTTTTCCGGCCTTTCACGAACATCTCGTTGCATCATAAATTACTTAATAACATATTCAGTCCTTCCGCTTGACTGTGTACTCTCATTTTTCCACAGCGATATCGATCTCTTCGTCTTGCAAAACTGCTTTCAGTAAGCAAACAAAAGATTATTGATGTTTTTAACGTAAATATTATGACACAAAGTGTACATTTATAGAAACGTCTTGACAAAACTTGAAATTGATTTAATTACAAATTTTGCTGTTCAAGATCGTCTCAAAGTCTTATGAAACATCGTTGAACTCGTCTTGTAGTTAGATGACATACTTTTATCCATTTGAAACATACAGTCGATGACGACATCGCAAAATCTTGTTCCTACAATAAATGTACTTCTTCCTTCCACCAGTACAAGTGCTGTTTGAATCATTTTTGCCTCTTGTCAAAACCAATAAAGATATTTAAGATGGGCATATTTAACCGCGTCTTTTGTCCACTTTTCATAATAATGCAAACTACAAAGAGTCAAAAAAGTGAAAGAAGCTTTCTGAAATCGTATGTCAAGTAATGCGATACATAGGATTCTGTACGTACAGTAGGCTATATTTACATGTTACGTTGTGCTTAGAAACTGATCCTTCTAATCGAATTAGATTTGTAACATTTGCATTAACACATTTGACTAAAGATCTTTAATATTGTGTCTTCTAGTATAGACATCTTCAACAAACTATTATCACACGTACATACACAAGTAGGTTTTGCTTAGCGCACGGAAGTAACACAGAAATGTGCGTTAATTGTACAGGATAGCTAGACCAAACCCTACGTAAAATTCTAAATGAAAATTTTAATAAGTGCTTACGAATAAGACACTGTTACATCTTCATCTGGTAAGTTCGAAAGTCCATATTCCATAAGTTGTTCCCAAACCACTTCCATAACTTGGTTTAAGTATTCCTTTGTGACGTCACTCGTTATATATTGTGTGTGAACGTAGGTAAAACAAGCAGTGCAGAGAAGAAAATAGTTGAAAATATTCATGGCGCCTTAATAATGATGGAAAACTTCGATCGATCAAGACTTTCAGTAGATACTCGCCTACGGGCAATTTTCAAGTCTACCGCAGAATATTACTTAGTGACACTCAGTGCTACGTATAAAATTTATATATTTCAGGGACCGACACATTTCTCGTGAATAGTGGACGGTAACTTTTTTTAAAGAGGTGTATTCTGACGTACATTATCTGCTCCCGTTGTTTAAAATCTTAAGCGATCTACTATCATTGTAGAGATATAGTATTGGACTTTGTCTGCTGATATAATTAAACATCGATAATGTCGTAAACTCAACTACCTGCTTATACTAATACTGTGATATATATTCGCCAAAGGCAAAGTAGATTGTAATATGGCGTCACAAAGATTTTATTGAAAGCATAATAATGTTATACACATTTTTGTACACATTGTTATTGTATACACATTGTTGCAATATTATATTCCCTAGGCCATAGTGTATAACGCTACAATTGTGTAATAAACATTTGTTACATAAATTATTAAACAAATTTCTTATATAAACGTTTAACAAAATGTATAAATAAAGATCATAAAAATATGTAAATTTTTTGTTCTTACCATAAAAATGATGTTATACTAGTGTATATCATCATTTTAGGCAACATAATGTTACAATAACATATGTATGTACATCAATATTAAATTTTTAATAATAGATTCTACTGTAATTATGTTTCCCGCGAAAACTCTGTGCGTCGCAATGTGACATTTTCTTTTTCTTTTGACAGAAGTAATGCACATTTTTAGTAGAAATAGTAGAAGCAGTCGAGTTAACGACATTATCAGTGTTTAATTCTATCACTAGACAAAGACGAATATGATATCTTCAATGGACGTAATTAATATGGGGCAGAATGCAGAAACTATTCTTATATAATATAATATTAAAGTTTTTAATCTCGTCGTTATGTTAAAAGTTAGGTACCATAAAATATTCCTCAGAAAATTATTCTGGATGCGTGATTTATTAAGTACATATAAATAAAAATATCGATTACGGAATATAATTAGACAGTTAGGTTCAAAATACATTGTATGTTGCATTATCACATAAATTACGTACGAAAATGTTTGAAAATCGAATGTAACTGATTGTGAGTTACAATGTCTTTATTGAATCGTCAGCGTACCATGTTTTATCTTTCCCAAAAAGAATGTTTTCCCAATGTTCATGTTTTCAGTTATTGCAAGAAGAATACAACAAAGATTTTTTAGAGACGCAATATTTAATTACCCTGCAAGGATTAGCATTGACCAAAAAGATATTTTCCGCAGCAGGGCAGTGCATTAAAATGCCTCACTCTCCCAGAAATATATACAATATCTAAATTAATATCAGTCAGCTTAGTGGTAACGGAGGGATGTCAATCCGTCGAAAATGCTCGCGCCTTTTATCTCCTGAGATGTAGATAAAAGGAACGAAACAACGCGGTTATGCAAAAGTGCGAAATTATGCAAAGCAGTTGCAGGGTTGAACGTGCTTGGTCTGGCGCAGTCGGTAGTTGCGGTTGGAGCGAAACTAAAGCCAGGAAGTGGAGAACGAAGCAACGCTGGCCGCATTGAATGTTTTTGCACGGCGAACTCGCTAAACTCTGACGGCTGCAGTGCTTGAATTATCGGAGTCTAGGCTGCGGCCCAGAGGTCGTCGAATCCCGTTAAATCTTCAGGGCTTAATTCTTGGCTAAGACGCGGAAGAAAACCCTTCGCCCATGCTGGAACGTTGGCTGACATGTTATGCAAATTCTTTGAAAGGAATTCAAACCCTTGGTTAATCGAACAACCGCGGGCGTTCTACTATGTCTAGAATACCATTATATTATCCTTCATAACTATGAGAGTCTTATAATGTGTATTTTCAAGGGTCAGAATTTGAGAAAAAGAAAACTTTATTGTAGGTCTTTTCAGTTTACTATGTCCATGTTGTTTTGTGCAATTACATTGCACTTCGACTTACACGCGAGTCAACGAGGATCGTAAATCCTGATACTAATCAATTGATAATTTATTGTGTGCTACTGCTACTACTGTTACTACTACTACTACTACTATTTTAGGTATTAATCAGGACCGATCAGGGAGCGATCGTCAGATCAATCTTCGACGATGAGAAACAATGAGAAACGATGAGATATTGTCGCGAGAAACTGATTTTTAGAAGCTGTGAGCGACTTTAAATAATGAAGTGTGATTGTCCGAAACATTTGTGGCAAATATTTTTTATGCAAAATGATTGGTTGTGAAGAAGATACGGCACAAGATTTCGTATGTGATTTATCGAGGTAGTCCGAAGATTAGACCAGAAAAAGTTTCCTACATGCTAATAATAAATGTGTCTTGCTGTTTGCTTCTTGTTAAAGCTTTCGAAAATCTCTTCTTTCCAACCATTATTTTTGGAATACGTAGTTCTGGTGGATAAGCAAATGTTTTATACATGTTTTATACACGTTTCCTATTTTTAGGTGTACACTGGAATGAAGATGCATCCATGCATCAATATTATGTGTGTTCAATAGGCCTTTTTCCTATTTTCTTGATCGTAAGGAACTCCATGCCAGATCTTGTAAATGCACATTCATATGTGTTGCATTCATCAAATGCATGTGATATCGAAAAGGCACTGCCGAACAGGAAGGAAGTAAACACAAAGATAAAGGAACAATAAGTAGTGTAGGATGTGGAAAATCATATGGTTATGAAGTGTGGAAATCTAGGAATGTTAAATGTTGACGCTGCACCTGATAAAAAGGGACGCGTAGCGTGGGTGTGTGAGAATACATATGAAATACGTGGATGAATGAATGGCAATGTATTGTAGCACGTATAAGGGACGGAGTCCCTTATGTCCTATGTCGGAGTCCTATATGGAGAGTTGTAAGAGAGAGTCGGAGAGCTGTAATCGAGAATCAGAGTAGTGTAGTATTGCATTTTACATTTGCGATATGTGTGTGTGACAGAGAGAATGATAGAGAGAGCGAATTTAGCGAGTGACCGCTGAGTATGAAAATTCGAATGAGAGTGCATAAATATGTCTGAATGTATAAGGATAGCGTGCGAGGACGAGTGCAGAGAGAGACAACCCAGTAGACGACAAGTAAACACAAATAAACGAGTGAGAAGCGAACAACAAAATTTGAGTTCAGAGTGCAAGTGTGCATATCTCTTAAAGACTGCGCAATATAGTGTATTTACGATATATTATTTATCTCCCTAAATACTAAACCACAGTTCGATCTTGCTTTGTTAAATAAATTCGAAGTATATCCTTCAGTATAATGTTGAAAACGTGTAAATAGTTTAATATTAGCGTGTTAATCTCAAACACGCTGACAAAAATGTAGTAAATACTACTTCAAACGATAATGTATGTTGTTCGTTAAGTTGTCGTAGATGTATAGATAACTTATTAATTGTACATAAGGTATAGAAAAAATATACATTAAAGTGAAGGGATAAAAGTACACGCAAGTAGACAGTGAAAATAGAATCATCAAACTGCAAACTCGTTAGAAATAATGTTATGTAGGGTATGCAAAATGAGTGATTGTTGCGTGCACGATCGAATGAACTTCTTTGTGCGAGTCCTAAGAATGCTTGGGTGATAAGAGTGACTTTGTTAGCGAATGCACTCGACGATTTGGGGTGCGTACGTGACCTACATTGATGAGAGCAAAAAGAAAGAGAAAATGTAGCGAATGCGTTAAAAGTGTATGGAGTCTCAGAGAGTGAAGATAAGAAGTTCATATATTCCAAAGGGTAAAGTCGAGATGTGTAAAGAAAATAAAAAGTAATGTAGGTTACAATCTATTCACTACATTTACTATTATTGAACCACCATCTGTTTTCTTAATATTCCTAGTTATTTTCAGTTTTTTTGCAAATTTGTCTACAAATATTGCGGTAGATTCCAAAAGCAAAAGCTGACGTTTAACGGTTTACAATTACATTTTTATAATAATCTAATCTGGAGAATCACTCACTACAGATTATGAGGCATGAAATTAATAATGGACGTAAAAATTGTTATATAGATATAGAGGGCGTCGTTAGAGGCGTGTGTGCCTCAAGTTTAGGCAGTTTATTTTCGTGTTCAGTTGCAGGAGGGGCTGAGGGTATTGCCAGTTGCAGCGTCCGACTCGACCATTTGTAATTTTCCGCTCGATGTAGCATAAGCTTCCTGGCATGATTCAGAGTACTTTTAGCTGTTTGCCGAAGCACGGTGGAGATATTTCATTATGTCGTGAAGGAGTAGAGATATGCTGGGGTGAAAATACCAAAGTATCGAAAGCCATAAGTTTCCGAACCTCGAACGAACTCCAATCTAAACCTATTTCCCCCTTATTCTTTTATTTTCGGTTAATCATGATGGGTCCTCACACTCTTCTTAGCAAACTAATGTATACATATAACTGCAGGTATTCCCCTGTAACATGGTATTCCTACAACACGGTTTCGCTTTAACACAGTTAGAGAATTAGGGAAATCCCCATATAACAAGCACGTGATAGAGTTTTCCGAGCGAAGCGAGTGCGTGTTTCGGAATTAAACTTGGTAAGTGATTATACGACACTGTGGTGCAGTTGAGCATGGCACAAAACAAAATACAACACTTCATTTCATCGCAATATCCATGATCTCGAAGAGTTGTTTATAAAAAAACATCAATATGCATGTGTATAGTTTCGATATTGTCGGCCGGTCAAAGGAAAAACCGAAAGAGGATTAGCAGTCAGTTGTATCTGTACCTGTATACTTTACAACTATTATCATTATCATTATCATTATCATTATCATTATCATTATTATTATTATTATTATTATAATATGATAATATTATACTTATCAGCTAGATGTATATGTAAACAGAAACAACGACTACCGAAACCTATAACGCCCATTACCACTAGCTTTAGTTAGCCAGTCTTAAGTTTAGTTAAGTTTTAGTTTAATTTTAATGTTACCCCGAACCAGTTTTAATATAAAGCCACTAAATTGCTCTCCTGCTATCACGACGTTACCTCAAACAGCATAAGAAATCGACAAATATCTCAACAACAAAGTGTTTATTTTAATATTTAACCCGTTAACGTCGAATTACGGTTCGGCTCATAACAAACACAGAATGGCTCATTTCTAATGGGCAAACCGTACCACAACTTTCAATCAAAGTCAAACTGTTGGATATGGTGAGGAATATTAACCCGCTTAATGTTTAGCCCATCAACATAGAATCACGGGTTGGCTCGCATGAACACTTGAGTCAATTAGCAGTAGCAGTAGAAGAACTATATCTTTTGGTCTAATTATTTCCTAACCTTTTCTGAACCTTATTTCCTACACTTAATAGTGATTTTATTTGACTCAACGTTGCACAAAGGAGCAAAACGATTTGAGGTAGCAGCTAATACCTAGTGAAACTATCATGGCATAGAAAGCGCCTTCGTTTAATTGTACTTAACAGCGATAAAGAAGACAAAAATAACATTCATTCTTTAACACTGATGTATATACAGCATTATAAGATATGAAAAAAGTTCTTTAGGTGAAAGGTTCTTTAGGTGAAAGATTAAATGATTGTTTCTTTGTGCGAGTCTTAAGTATGCCCGAGGGATTAGTTAGGGCGGTTTAGTTAGAGAATGTACGTGAGGATTTTGGGTGCGTACGTGACCTATCGCAGGCACGTCGCAGATATGTGTGAATGCATATGAAAATTAATGAGACATTACGAGTGTATTGATGAATGCTAAAGGAAAGAGAAAATGTAGCGAGTGCGTGAGAAGCAGGGTTGGGAAAGTTACTTTATAAAAGTAACTCGTTACCGTTACAGTTATTAGAAAGTAACGAGTCGTTACAATTTCCGTTACTTTTTTATAATACAAACAAATAAATTACTTTGCGTAAGAAAAATTGTGAACAATCCATTACTAGGTTATTACAAAATAATAATTATTAAATTTTATCGAAAGTCTTTATTAATTTTTAATATAATTTGTTGCTCCATGGTTTCATCTTGTAAATGACCTCTTTGTGGTGTTAATACAGAGCCACCAACGCTAAACATTCTCTCCACAGACGCACTGCTTGGTAGAGCTGTATTATATTTAATAAAAAGTTTTATGATTTTTGGATAGTCGTTCAACATTTCGATATTACAGTTAATTGATTTAAAAAACCGTTGCCACTCTTTTTCTTCAGATTCATTTCGCAGTTTTTTGCTCAAAAATGAAAAAATCGTCATGATCGTCAGATTTTCCAGCTTTTGGAGAATTTTCAGTTGAACAGATTCTCAATAAATTCTCCAAGTAGTTTTCAGCAAGTTTTCTTTTTTCTCCGAATGACCAGTTTAACTTAAATTTAGGATGTAAACAAGCTGCGCTTATTAATTTTTTTTCTTCACATAGTGTAAGGAATCTAAAATTAAATATAGTAAATTAAGCGACATTCTTTGTTTTATTAAAGTTAATGCTTTTGAATCAATAGTTTTAAATAAAAAAATATTTTGTCAATTAAATCTTTGTTTAAAATTAAATAACATATGTATTAACATTAACGAAATCAATAAATTATATTTTATTTCAACCTTACTGAATAGCTTTAACCAATGAATGGCAATCTTTAAGATCAAATCTATTAAGGTTTTCCATTTTTTGTTGCAAGGTACTTAGAACTGGTAGAAAATATCTCATATACATGTCGCTATCGCTTTGCAAAATATCTAATGCACGCGCCAAAGGTTCCATCACCTAACCCAAATAGAAAAAAGATATAGTTGATTAGATAATTGAATGATTAGATAACAGAATTAGATAATAAATGAAAATTATATAGATTGGAGAACTTGAATGTTTTCATTTTTTCTACGTTTTTTACAAAAAGAGGTTTCACATCAATTACAGTTTCGTACGGGAACATAAAATGGATCAAACGAAATTTTTCTACATAAAAACAATTTGGAGATTTACAAGTTGATTTCATCTAGTATTTTTATATAAGTAGGTTTTTTGTAATATTCTGCATAAAAAGATAGTAAAAATGTCTAAAAATAAAAAGATAGTAAATACATCACGTACACTATAGATTTTCAGTACTGGCAGTGAATTACGGAACGCAATAGCGCGTTTATATACTGTGAGTAAGTCGGCTAATCACATTCAAGCACTTTAACAATGTAATAAGAATATTTGAATGTTGATTAACCGATTTACTTATGGCTTTACAGTTAAGATTAAAATTTTGTCACCCGTAATGGTAAGAACAATACTTTATATAAATAAAAAAAATTGAAAAAAGTAACGATAAAAGTAACGATTAAATTCGTTACTCGTTACCGAAAAATGTAACAAAGTTACCGTTACTTTTTTTGTAACTGTAACGGTAACGACGTTACAAGTAACGCGTTACTTCTCAACCGTGGTGAGAAGTGTCCGGAGTGTAAAAGCGTGAAGATAATAAGTGCAGAATCACAAAGCCGTGAACTAAAGTGTACAGCTACAGAAGCAAAGCGACAGAAAGAATAGTCCCGATCAATTCTAATCTACTCACTACATCCACCACGTTTGAAAAAAACACCGACAATTTGTTCCATTCACTATTGATATCGTTAACAAATGCATTTTAACTATAATTATGAAAATAAAGTAATGTACTTTTGTAAGTTCTGTTACTCAACCCCGCTGTTTGTATTAGTTCTTAGTCCTGTTTAACACAGTATTTGTTCGGTACCTAACTACCGTGTTATATGGAAAATACCTGTAAATACTCCCTGAATAGCTTTTTAATTTACTTCTTTTGCTACATTTCACGTTCAGTATATTATTATACGGACTAAAATCTGCTAATCAGCACGATTTTGTAAAATATACCATTCACGCAGTATCTTTTTCAAGATTCTTGAAGAAAATGGAAAATTATGTGAAAAATAATTTCACTATTATTCGGACTGGCTAGTTGCGTTTTGGTATGAGTTATCAGGGGGTTGAAAAATGCCGAAATGTTTACTGGGGAATCTGCATTGTAAAAGCAACGCGGTACGAACGCTTTTGCATGAAAACGTCCTATACGGCTGCACGCATGAGATTCCGCATGGAAACGCGACGTGCTTCCAATCGTGCATAATTCAAATTCCCTTGCGCAGGTTGAAGGGGTAGAGGGAACAGAGGCGGTAGATAAACTCCAGACAGTTTGGTTAGTTGACTTACCCCGCTGAAAGTAATTTATGTTTTGAATATGCTAAAACTGTTCTCATAAATATGAAGCAAGAGTCACGACACTACGGAAAGATAAAGAATTTTATAAACGATTCGGCTAGTGATAACCATTTTACGGTCCTTTACGTCTTTGCTGCGGAAACACGACTATTTTAACAGATCTAACGGATACAATAATTCCGGAAAAATGAAAACTTTCGTTACTTTTATTCTAGTTTAAATATGTAGGGATCTTTTTCGTAATTATTCAGTGGTACCATTGTGAGTTTACAATTAATAAGATCCATGTAAAAGATAATGAATTTTGGATAATTATATCGAATGAACGCAAATCATATTCTTTTGTAAGATAAATTATTAACCAAAAATTCATCAGTATTTAGTGGAAACCAATCTGTATTATATTTATAGAATATTTGTTGCATTAATGCTAATATGTTACAATGTTTAGGGAGGTATTATTCCTCGTATTGTGATGATTCTTGGACTTTTTTTCGTAATAGCTTATACTATCGAATGATTCTGCAAAAGCAGACGACATTCCTACTGGTAATACCGGATCCTGTCAGTCTTACTTTTGGGATCACTTTAGCTTAGACGTGCAACGTCACGACGTACCGTCGATGACGAATGTAGGGTATGGATAATCGGATTATATAAATTGATGGATGGGTTCTGCGGTGGTTTCCAAATCCCGTTGGTACGCTTTCACGATGTACGCTGTAAAATAAATCCGCCGCGGATTACATTGTGTGCGGTTCACACAAACGTGCCCACAGGCAGAAACACCTATGCGTTACGGCGTTTTACTTGACGTGAATTCATGGTCACATTGTCTTTCCATGTATGCGGTTCGCAGCAGTTTATTAATACGAAATTACAATTCGTCTAACACTCGTAATATAATTCACAGAGACAGAGAACACAAATCATTAAAACAACGATATCAAGTAAAATATTACAGAACGCGTAAGCATTATAAAATATCGTCGAACATAATATTCAGCATGAAGTATATAAGTATCAATTCCATTTTGTCTAAATGCAAAGGTTATAACATAGCATATATTGTAACACATTAATTTGGACTGCACCACATAAAGATTTAACTATATACATACATAATTTCTTCGTACAATAAATAAGTTTAAAAATGCAATTTGCAAATAGATATATCTAAATCATTTGTTCCGTGCAAGTTAGCTGATCCTTTGTATAAAACCATTAATACATCAAGTTCTGTTTTGAAATAAGAATTGTCGTACACTTCGTTGTATCTGCATATTACATCTTTGTCGAATTTTCATTAAATGCAAATTTGCCCGAGTTTTATTTTAAAACATTTGCGTGAAATGTCAGTGAAAGGGAATTTGCGACATTCCCCATTGATCAACCGTGAGGTATGTCCTACGATTGCGCTAGATATCACATCGATCCATTACAGGTGGCTACTAACTCACAGTGCCCTTTCATGTGTATTCATCAGGGCGTTCTGAAACCCTGCAATACTTCGTAGATTGGTGCGTCTTACATTCACATATGTCAAAAATATTCTGCAATACACCTAATTGCATGTTTGGTGGATACCGTGCAAATGGGTTCAATCCTAAATGTAATAATTTTATGTTTGATAGACACAGAACAATTATGAGGGTGTATATATTTTAATGTTATCACGATGAGCATTGTCTACATTTAGAAAAGCGAGTACGTGTTGATAGGTATGCGCGCTTTAAGTGATCGGACGTTCGTGTCCGGATAACGCTAGACGGTATGAATGAAGGATGGTAGACAGATGCAATATAGATGATTAACCCTTAAGTGGGCGGACTGGCAAAGTCACACAGGTTGTCATATACGGTTAGCAGTGAATCCAACTTCTTTTTTAGATTTATGGTAAATCAAAAGGTATTGAAAAGTAAAAACATGTATGTTTGTTAATCAACGTTTATTACTTTTACAAAAAATATATTGTAAAAATCAAATAAAGTCTTCTCATTCTGGTAACAAAAATTAAACATTTCTATAGGTATTGAGGAACAATTAGAGATCAATCTTTTTAAACGATGTAAGATATGTGTTATTATTCAGAAGAATCACTGCTATTACATTCAGTACGTAAGGGTGTACCGTGCTTTCCACATATAAATTGTTGACATTTACAACACAAAAGAGGATGCTTTTTGTCATCTTTTCTGGGACACAAGTGACATCGCTCCCGCGAAGTGTCTGGTCTGGCTGGAATTGTCAATGCACCATACATCAATTTTATCTTCTTCCTGACTTACTTTGGAGTTGCCTTGACTTGTAATCGTCCTTGTTACATAGGTTGGGCTAGCTGAACTGGCAGTGTACGTAGAAATTTATTACGGATATGAGTCTTGCATTTTTTATCATTGGCTTTGTGAATAACGTTTCCGTACAAAATAATGATCCTAAAAAAATTTTGTTGTATTTTCGCCATTATTTGTCTAAAAAATGGTAAAATATCAAAATATCGAAAAAAGTCAAATATCTCAGCTGACCGAAGAAGTTATGTAAGTCGGTGCATAGGGTCATGGCTCAGGTGAGCAGTGAAAATGGTGTCATAAGATAGGAAGTTACCGGGAGTAGCAAGTGTGCAAACCTACACGTTCTGTGTTTTAGCGATTAAAGTGGCCTTGACCCCGTGCGTCTATTTAAAGACCCCTCCACGCCGAGAAGTCACGGCGAAAATTCACGCCGTAAACTCGACGCGACGCGAACGACTTTCTACACTCACTATATTCACAGTCGTGAATGTAGGTTTTCTCGTTCCAATGAGGAAGGGATGCCGTGAATGTAGATGGCCCTCGCGTTCTCGGCCGCGAACCCTTTGTTGCGGACCCAAAAAACCGACACGAAACGAGGAACAGGGCGCGAACTGGCGTGAACGCCGTGAATAAGCGCGAAAACCATCCACACTCGCGTTCACGCCTCTTCACGGGTGTTTACAGCGTGAGTCTGGAGGGGCCTTAAGGGTTAAGGTGAATGTGTACCATCATATTCAATCTTTTTCATTGCCTACTAATCCATTTGACGTCTTTAGGGGTTGGTGGAGGGGCGATGGACGCCAATGAGAGAGAGAGAAAAGAGGTGGTTTATATCGTTGGGTAGTTGCCCATGCAAGACAAGGAGAGGGAGCGAGGGAGAGGGGAGAGAGAGAGATTACTGTTTATTAGCTTTCTCAGCTATTTACATGCAATTAGTTGTATTAAAAGTAGCTTATTAATAACTTACGCCTAATATATGTTCTTTAAGTTTTCTTTTGAAATGCTCCAGTCTATCATTTCTTTTTATTTCTAAAGGCAATTCATTATACATCTTTATTTCTGTGTAGAACAAACTTTTTTGTGCATTGCTTGTTCTTCTGAATTGTATTGCAATGTCATTCGCCTGACGTGTTTGTCTTCCATCATCAGTCCCTATTATTTGTATCTTGTTTGCTAAATAATCAGGTAATAAACCTTTCACTGCCTTATAGATAAATATACACGTGTTATAATATATCCTCTGTCTTATTGACATAAAACACAGCGCACTCAGCATACGCTCGACTTTGGTGTCACGTTCACATTACAATATCACTCGCATTGCCCTATTCTGTGCTACTTGCAGTTTGTCCAGCTGCGTTTCGCTCATATTAATCAGTAGCGTCGCGCACTATTCAAAGTGAGGCGCAATAATTGCCTTGTATATCGTACATCTACTATACACAGTTAAACTGCTACCTATCCTATTTAAGAAGCTTGTTTTCTTCCCAGCTTTTTTCAGTATATAATCACAATGCTCCTCTAATCTTAATTTACTGTCAATTATTACTCCTAAGTATTTTAATTTTTCTACTTGTTCAATTGGCGATAAATCCATACATTTAATTTTAATGGTTGTCTTTAATTCCTTTCTTACGCTTCTTACAACCATGTATTTTGTTTTGTTAGCATTTAATTTTAACCCATTCACATTCATCCATTTTTCAGCTATATTGAACATTCTATT
Source organism: Hedychridium roseum (assembly GCA_963989215.1). Classification (NCBI taxonomy): domain Eukaryota; kingdom Metazoa; phylum Arthropoda; class Insecta; order Hymenoptera; family Chrysididae; genus Hedychridium; species Hedychridium roseum. The sequence continues at coordinate 3,246,787 of OZ022304.1, read as the reverse complement.
CATTTTCCTTTCTACTTCCTCGCAGCTCACACCTGTACAATATAATATAGTATCATCTGCGAACATTTTTACACACCCTTCTGGGCAACTATTTACGAAGTCGTTTATGTAGATAATAAACAACAAGGTCCCCAACACTTTGCCCTGCGGTACCCCATAATCATTCTCCATTAGGCCAGACATCTCCCAGAGGGAGAGGGGGAGGGAGGGAGAGAGGGTGAGAGGGAGAGGGGGAGAGGGGGAGAGGGGGAGAGGGGAGGGGGGAGGGGGGAGGGGGAGAGGGAGAGAGGGAGAGAGGGAGAGAGGGAGAGAGGGAGAGAGGGAGAGAGGGAGAGAGGGAGAGAGGGAGAGAGGGAGAGAGGGAGAGAGGGAGAGAGGGAGAGAGGGAGAGAGGGAGAGAGGGAGAGAGGGAGAGAGGGAGAGAGGGAGAGAGGGAGAGAGGGAGAGAGGGAGAGAGGGAGAGAGGGAGAGAGGGAGAGAGGGAGAGAGGGAGAGAGGGAGAGAGGGAGAGAGGGAGAGAGGGAGAGAGGGAGAGAGGGAGAGAGGGAGAGAGGGACAGAGGGAGAGAGGGAGAGAGGGTGAGAGGGTGAGAGGGAAATATATATTTAAACCAAGGGGTATACCCCAACTGGTCTGTCGATGAGTGATTACAGGAAAAACAAAATAAAAAACAAAAACAAAATCAAGATTTACACTAAATTACGTAAAGGACACACACGTGAGTGAGCATAAAGATATAGAATATAAGATAGATTTAGATTTGAAAGGTTATGACCCAGTGGTGATTAGGGATCTTGCAAATCTATACTGAAAGCTATCCCATGAACGACCTTACCGCAAGCAGCCGAACAGTAGGACATACGGTACCAAAATACAAAAGGTAACGACTAAAAGAAATTGAATGGATAGCTGGCATTATCATAAATTATGGTAATGTTCTTGCTCCATGCACAACTGCCAGTCTAGTTTATCTCTGCTCAACAGCTCATCGAAGACCCTCTTTTTATAATTTTCGTATGTCTGAGGTTGGAAAGCAGGAGCAGGAAGACTGTTTATCAAGTCAGTTGCAGTGACCAGAAACGACCTACGAAAGGCCTCTGTGCGGAAGGAAGGACATTGCAGTATTAACGGAGGAAGTCTGGACGAGTGACGTATTGCTGTGTCACAACTCAGCGTAAAACGAGTAGATAAATGCTGTGGTCGTCCATGAGTTATTATGCCAAAAGCTAAGGAAGCAACTAAGTACTCGCGACGTCGCATAGGTGAAAGCCAACCCAGCTTCAATCGCCAGGGAGTGACATGAGCGGTGAAAGAAAGGTTGCCTATCACAAAACGAACGCAGGCATTCAGAAGCCGCACAAGCTTAAGTTCACGAGTATGATCCAAACCATGATAGACCGCGGCAGCATAGTCAAGGTAAGGAAAGATTAGAACTTCCACCAAGCGCTTCCGCAATGCAGTCGAAAGCGCACGCCCGCAGAAGCGGAGGGGGCGTAGAACTCTATGAACTTGAGCCACAATGCGGTTAACATGCGCTGACCAGGAAAGATCATTGTTGATCCAGACACCAAGACTTTTGAGGCTATTCCTAAACGGTACCACGTGTCCTGCAACGACAATTTTTGGAAGAGAATCCAAGTCGAGACGAGAGACAAAGGTGTGACTTCCCAAGTTTATGGCTTGGGTTTTTCCAGGGTTAGGTACTAGTCCATTTGCTCAAGCGCAATTAAGCAGCCCGGCTATGTCATGATTGATTTTTACTATAGCTTCACTTATGCGATTACACGGCGCAGAACAGTACAACTGTAGATCGTCGGCAAAAACAGTAAAGCTAGAGTGTTGAAATACGCTAGACAAGTTCTGTATGAAGATGGAGAAGAGTCGTGGACCTAGTACACTTCCTTGTGGCACACCACTGCAAACTGCTGCTCACTCCGAACACTCACCCTTGTCATCCACGGTGGCCGGACGCCTCCCAGAAAGGTAGGAATAAAACCACCGAAGCGAACCATCATCACATCCAACTCCCCGAAGCTTTGCTTGTAAGAGGGCGTGGTCAACAGTATCAAACGCTTTGGAAAAGTCAAAGAGCACGAGTACTGTACCACGACCCTTATCAATACTGGACCTGACAACATCCATGATCCCCAAAAGGGCAGTCTGCGTACTGTGCCCAACACGGTAACCAGCCTGAAAAGGATCTTGGAAGGCGTTCAGTTCAAGATGACGAGAAAGCTGACGATCAACCAAGCGCTCAAGTATCTTCGATAGTTCAGGTAACTTTGCGATAGGTCGTACATCGAACAGTGAATCAAGTTTTTTGAACTTGGCAAGTGGCCGCAGCAAGGTATCCTTCCAAGCACGTAACTCCTTATTATGTTTTAACTCTAGGAGCAGTACGTAAGCCTATTTGGCCATACCTGCTCCCCCCAGGTGACCTAGGACGGGGCTCCACCACCACCGTATAGGGAACTCGTTCGAGGTTTCCCCCTTGCTTGGAAAAACCCTGCCTTTGTCTCGAGAGACGCAGACAAGTTGGACCTACCGATACAGGATCCAGCTCGTTTAGCACTTCCATCTACGCGATCTCTGAGGATCCCGTAAATGGCGGAGTGTCCAGCGGGGGCCAAGAGGAGGCAAAGCTGGTAGCTCGGGCGAACCCTTCATAACTTGGTCCCCAGCAGGTTGGCCCGAGGGCCGTTCGTCATCCGAAGATGTCCCCCCGCACCAGCACAGCTACCGAAGTAACCGCCTGCGTGGCTGGTCGCGGATTTCGCTCCGTTCAAATGGCTGCACTCTTAGTCAGCATATAAAACCCACAAGTGGGATGTCAGTTCTGCTACGAGAACCCCCTTCACGCACTTGTGCGTACTTCGTGCCGGGAGCGATGGTAATGCGGTAAGCGTCTCCAGGTGTACGTGGAGACAACTTGAACCGATCACCCCTCCTACGCATGCACGATGTCCCTGTTTTATAGCGCTCAAGCCCCCCTACCACGACAAGGTGGTGCACCACAGGGGGGTCCTTTCAAGCATCTGGAAATATAGAAAGAGACAGAAGAGAATTGAAGAGTAAAGGACGAATAATATGCGGAGTCAATAACTTAATCATGGCCATAGAGATTTCATCTATGCCAGATGATCTTGGCCATGCTTTAGCCAAGGCATATAATAGATCATCTTCCTTGATCAACCGAAAGGTGAAAACACGCGACGTGTCACTCGGCAGTGGTAGTGAAAGAATTTCGATAAGATCTTCAGGAGATAAGGGTGAGCGACCTGCAGATACAGCAGCAAAATGATTGTTAAATTCAGTAACCGAGAAGCGAGGAAACGGCGAAGGTCTAGAAGACGAAGCTACTCCAAAATTCCGTAGTGTCTGCCGTAAGGCACTGGAGTCAGAGGCTTGTTGTAATTTTCTGGAGAAAAATTTGTTTTTAAGAAGGTCAGTAAGCAGATCTGACTGTCTAAACATCTTATACGCCCTATCCTTCCTGCGGATGGAATCACGAATAGCGTTGTCCACCCAACCCTTACGACGAACGGAGAAAGTTACCGGATGCTTGGAACATACTACATCGAAGGCTGAGGTAATCGATTTTGTGAGACACGTAATCACACCACTTGGATCAAGTATAGGTGAAAACTCACTTATAGCAACAACATTAGATGGAGCTGGTGGTTGAGAGTCGAGGTTGACCGGGAAAAAATGAGAGATGAAATTCTGAAAAGTACTTGCCAAAAATTGCCAATCTATGCCTGTAAGCGATCGAGCAAGTACAGTAGTACGAGGTGGAAAGATGATCGGGTAGTTGAGTGCTACTTCGGTCTAATCATGACTAGCAGAAAAAGGGGCTTCTGATTTCTCATATCTGTTAAGTTGGTCGAGATCAGACACTAGAAGTAGGTCAAGCCACGAATGCGAAGGCGTATCTCTGTAGTAGGCATGATGTGTGGGCTCTGAGGGAAGAAGTTGGAGTGAGTTGGCGTCAATAATTGAACGTAAATACACAGACGCATGAGTGTCCATCGACATATCGATATTAAAATCTCCAGCGACAATTACACACTGGTATACACCAATGAACTCTGAGAGCACAGAGAAGAATTGCTCTGGATATGCTGATTTTGGTCTTCTATAGATTACCGAGAGAAGAAACTTGGAGCTGCCGCAAGACAACTCAAGTATCATATACTCGGGCGTATTATGGAAGGCAGAAGGTGATTTGGCTAGAACACGAACATTGAAAGAGATATGAGCATACACGCATACACCTCCTCCAATCTTGGCACTACGGTCGTTACGATAGAAGTTAAACCCCTCTATACCCAATACCCCACCATCATCAACCTCTGTTAAAAACGTCTCGGTGGCACCCACGGCATCATATGGCTTGCTCATAATTTGATTCTGCAAGAGAGAAAAATTTGTTTTGATCCTATTGATGTTGATATGAGCAAGACACAGATGCCTGAGAGACACTGACCGTTGTCCCGGACGACCTACAACCTGTCAACCCGCTCGGGTACGCGGTGACAGTGCTTATAGTGTAGCCTCTGATCTCACAAAAATAGGTTGAGACTTTGGCGTCTCTCGCATGTAGACTTGTTGGTTTCTGACAAATGGACGAGCATAATTTAAATCTTTTGCTGCCTGCTGCGCTTTGCGTAATAATTGAGAAATGGGCTTTGGCCATAATGCACGAAGATAGAGCAGAACACCATCGCCACTACCAAAAACAGCACTATTCGTCTTCCCTGCTAGCTTGTATGCATTAGCCATAAGCATATCACGAGACTGAGTGGACCCAAGCTTCAGTACTAAACCACGAAGACGCGGCCTGAGACTGAAGAGCGACAGATGGAGCGGATAACGGTTGCCATTCTCGAATGGATAGCACTTGGGAACCAAGCCGTGGAAATTCAAGCGTATCTAGTAAGCATGCAAGAAACCGATCATTTGCGATTGCGAGATCGCGCGAAATCCCTGTGAGCAGAACCTCACAACTATCTATCACCTCCGAATACAGATTCTGCGTTGATGGGCATGCCGCTGCTACTTCTAGCGCAGTGATTCGCTGCGAGAGTGAAGCAATTTGTGTCTTATTCGCATCCACTTGTCCAGATAAGGAGCGTATAGCTGCCTTAACCTCCTCGATTCCACTAGCTAATTTACCCTGATCGGCATTGTATTTAACGAGGTAGTCCTGGAACCACTTTGGCGCTTCCGACGTGCCAGACATCGTATGATCCTCTGGGAATGCAGCTGACTCTGTATCAGCAAAAGAATCGGATGAGGAAGAGGAAAAGGAGTTACGACCGGTATTTCCCTTTAAGGAGTGAGAAGGGCCACAACAAATAAAAGATCGAAGGTCAAGGTCGGCAGAGACTGCAATGCATGAAGATTGATATCTCTTCTTACACACAGAGTAAGAGACAGTTGGCTTATCTCCACGCTTATGTACCCTCTTACAGTGCGACCAGCTGCTATTCGGCATACTCACGTAACGTCAGTATAGCAAAGACCATGCAGTGCAGGATGGTAGAATATCGCAGTGCAGCTGTAAAAGAATAGAAGACTTTAGACTTCAGCAGATGAGAGGATGATTCCCATCAAGTAATGCAATACGCAGGAGCCGTCAATCTTCAGTCAACAATAATCAGCAAGTGGCAGTTTGAGGTTAGGTTTTGCCACTGAGCAGCAAGTGCTTCTCATAGGCTCGAGAGTAAATCGAAGAATACAATTTATACGCCAAAGCGCTCTAGAGCTCTAGGAGGGCACGTCTGCAAAAAATGCTCGGCGCAAGAGAGTGCAAGGCAGTGAGTTATTTGCGATTAACTAAGGAGCAAGCAAGATAGTATGCCTTTACTTACACAGAAAGAGAGAGACGCTCGGAAACGAGCGGTTAAACGACAGGGGGGGTTGACCCTTTCGAGGTTTGACCAAGCCCCAGGTTAGTCGTAGCGTGGGGGGTCACCACGCGTCGCTGAAGGCAAGCCTAGGCGTCCTGGACCTCCTCGCGTATGGCATCAGCCCCGAACAGCTCGGCTAATCGGTACGGCAGCCACCGACTATCGCTCCGTCCGAAGTCCTTTGTCAACTTCCGGGTCAATTCGAACGGGAGGAGGGGGAGCAGTCGCTCCTCGTACACGTATGTTGAAGACTTGATACCTCCAGGAGTGAGAGGGCAGGTCCGCGCCCTACCGCGAGGGGAGGTCGTAGGGGTTATAGTTAACCCGTCGTCGAGAAGAGGGGCTTTTGACTGAGGATGCCCTATATGCTGCGTGTCTCTCGAGACAATTATGTCGCTGGGAAACGAGCGGATTGTGTGCGACGGAGTCTTGTTGTCCCCGGTTCTTTCACGTTGGGCTCGGCGTCGTCATCCAGCCCGGTTCGGCATGGACGCGCTGGTCGTGGGAGTGGAAAGACGGGTACTCCGCTTTGACGGGGCAACGTTCCTGCGCGACCAAATTCGTCGGGGCAATTGGCGCGGCCGACGATCGAGGAAAAAGGGGCAGCAGAGACGTAACCGATCGCCGATCACGCTGGGGCGTTGTTAAACGCAGCCAGTCGTGACGCAATTGGGGCGTCAGAGTGTGACCTTCCCTCCTACCGTCGGGGCACGTATGCGACCGAGCGAGTTGCCACCGTGTAGCGAGCGAGAAAGAATGGTATCTTGGTGCTGTTTTTTTACTCAGGATATATACAGATATATTGATACTGTGAAGTTGTTGTTGACTGTCGCAAGCAGGGCCTGGCCTTATACGCCAGAACGGACCATCGAGAGAGGCCTCGTGATCCCCCCCCCCCTCCCGCGGCCTTACGTTGTGCTACCGGGTACCCTCCTTTCCGCGGTTGTCCCGTTTTTAAGAGAGAGATTTCAACGTATCTGCACTCTATGTCGACGGGCCCAATCTCCGGCTCATTTAGAAACCCCTCCCTAGACGATCGGACCCGCGAGCACCTACCAGCGCGTGAAAGTCGTTGGATGATCGTGCGGATTTTCTCGCGGAAAAGATGTGGTCGCGCGACGCCACCGCGGCGTGGAGAGGTTCAGGGGTGCGTGTCATGTGGTGCAAGTGTTGCGCGATATGGCGTATGTCACATTTTCACTTTATTCTGCTATTACAAACATTCTTTATTTTCTTCAATAAAGTGTAACTAGGCGGACATATAGTATTCCTGATAACTCTGACTTCTTATCGACTCGAATGCTTAGGGTAAACACAATGTGCGGTTAATAACTGCATATTGATTAACTAATAATTTCTAATGCAATTTCACTCTGACTATGTGAGTGTTGATCGATCAATAGTTTATTTATACGTTAACAATTGTTAAAATTTTTCCTAAAAACCTACAAATTCATAGGTTTGTAAATTTTTAACGGTGTATGTGTAGCGTGTGTTTTAGAAAGTCAGATATGTTGGAAATGATTTTATTGTTCATGATGACAGTAAATTCAATTGAAGTTGTGATGACTTCATGGGACGTGCAGAACGTACTTGCAAGCCATGCATTTTCGAAAATCGTGCATTGCATTTGAGAAAATATGGGCGTCACCCATAAGTGCATAAATGCATAAATCAAGATGAAAATTTCGTAAATTCGAATCTCGTATGAAACTTAGGTATAAAAGGCATTCAGATTTTTTCCTTTCAAATGAATGCAGATTTACAAGAAGTCTAAGAATTTTAAGTTGTGGAAAAATGAGCGTGAGAAAAAAGGGACATGTATCCATTATTTTTGTAGGTACAATTAGAGAAAACGCAGGAGATATCTGTGGCGGACAACTAATGGTCAACGACTGACTCGGGTCTGTTTTCGGCGTATGAATATGCATCTGTTAAAAAGTAGCGCCACGTGACCAAATACAAAAACAAAGGGCGCTAACTCGCAATCTCGTGTGGCACTACGTCGCTAGTTACAACAATTTTGTTAGAATTTAGATAGGCAGTTGTCAAACAAAGTCAAGAAAGTAGAGTCGAGAAAGGATTGACAGACTTGTAACGGAGCATAGTTGGGGTGAAAAACCGTTGTACTGTACAATCAAATCTGAGCTACAATGCATTGTGTTATGTATCCTTATATTGTGGAAGTAATTGATTTCGTCAATAGGTGATCCACACCCCGACCTAGTGTTGTCTTCCAATAACCTCTCATACCGCGAAACGTGATAGCGAACTGAATTGCTGCTCATATCTTTCTGATCATATTGACGAAAGTAAAGTTATAATATATAGTTATAATATAACAATACAGTAATGCCTGCACGGGTAGTATATCGACGTATAGACTGCAACCTTTAGACGCACACGAATTATAATATCCTATCGCAAGAACGGCAGGAAGCAAAGCGTTTGTCTGGTAATGACGTCGTTCTCGTATGCAAAATGCTGTGTATACTACGGTTCGCAGGTCATGCAGAGCGGAGGTGCAGTTGTACAGATGCTGCTATAACGTCGTTTATATGCACAAAAGAAAAGTTTGATGGTGTCAACAAAATAGTACAGAACGAAGTACATTTCGTCGAGAAAATCAAAAACGTTGCTAGACTATAAAAATGTTCTTCTTTAAATCAATAATTCCGGTGCTTTAGCGATCTTTCTAACTCGCTAGTAAATATTCTATCTCCTAGAATGCGTAAAAATGATAGTGCTCCGAATAGCGGTATCAGGCGATAATAGTTATATACAGTGTGAAGCACCTAACATGCGCGCTTTGTATAACTTTAAAATTATGCGTACCATGAAAAGTTGTTTACATAAAAAAAGTTACTTATATGGTTTCGAGAGAGACATTACATAGCGCATAGCTGAATGAGTGGGTGCGTATTAGTAATAGTTTATACATTGATCCATCTTGCGTATATGAAAGTGGTTATACGAAAGAGTTTATTTCGATATATAAGTGCATTATGCGATAGTCCATTTTCCTTGGTAAGAAATATTCTTTCGCTGGGTTCACTTTGGTGGCATATCGATATCGTTCGAACACGGAGTACTGTAATAAAAGCGGATAGAGTGGTAAAGCGAATGGCCCCTAATAGATTTTTACCTTCATCACTTCATTTCTGTTTACTCTCATGTTCCCCCCCTCGATTACTCCTTTTATCTTCCTTTCTGTATTTTTCTCCCCTATAATTCGATCTTTCTGTTACTCTCTGATCGTACATTTTCCAATATTTTATATACATACGCTTTCTTTCTTTTTCATTCTGTTATCGTTCTTCAACTTCTTTTATTTTAAAGCGTTCATAGTGCTAATTATAATTTGTACAGTATCTTTAAGGGGAAAATCCTGTGTAATTGTCGTAATCGATGTAATGTTTTAAGTTATGGCTTATTATGCAATTCTTTTTAAATGTATTTTATACTAAGTTCTACTCATGATATTATTTTTGTACAGGTATCCCCTGTATAACACAGTAGTTATGTTCCGAAAACACCGTGTTCAACGAATGACAAAAATACACTATCTTGTTTTCATACTTATCATTGAAATATGGCATTGAAAAACGTGTTACTGTTAGATAATTAAAGCTGATTTGTTTTCTTCTTCACCATTGCTAAACACATTTAAACGAAGTTTTCTTTGCTATGTTTTCTTTGCTATGATGATTTCGCTAAATATTAACTGCTGCCTCAAATCGCGTTGCGACTTTGTGCCATGCTCAGTTGCATCGCAGTGTCATATAATCACTTACACAAGTTCAATTTCAAGATACAGACTCGCTTCGTTTCAAAGAACTCTACCGCGCCCTTGTTATACGGGGGTTTCTCTAATTCTCTAACCGTGTTAGAACGAAACTGTATTGTAAGAATACAGTGTTATATGGCGGATACATGTACACGTTTGGAAAAGGTAGCAATGCCCTAGAATAGTGATGAGCAAACTTTTTTTGCAGCGAGCCAATATGAAAAAGCCAATAATCTATACGGGCGAGAAAGCTTTTCGCGAATATTATTGAATTAATTAATATATCATGTTAATTGCAAACATTTTTCACGTTGACTGATTAAAGTGGTTTCCACAAGCAACTTTGAGGGGTCGCAATTGAATAAATAACAGGACACACGTTGCTCATTACTACCCTACTAGAACAAATAAATTATTTTCTCTCTGTTTCTCTCTTTCTGTCATTGTCGAATACTTCTTTCCTACCACAGTTTCATATTCATCACTAAAAACACCTGTTTTTTAATCTTTCTTACTTGATTAATATTTGCTCTAGGTGGATCATATCTTTCAACAACGTTTTCGATAAATTGAAACATAGTCTTTCTTTTAATTCCATAACAGCTTTTTGATTCCATAGGTAGAGCTTTACCGCGTGCGTGCATCTGGTTCTCTATCATGTATAACAGGATGGAAAAAGGATTATAGGAGACTCTGAAACGTGAACGCGGTATGTGCGAATTCGAAAATAGATTTAATACTCTTAACGGTACATAGACCGGAAAGAACTTTAGAACGTAACAAATATTACTGTTTACATTTTCTTCAGCGTCACATGCCTAAATAACACAGTAAGAAAAACTTCATTGTATACGAAAATCATACATTTTTGCATATATTGTACGTAACACCTTTGAACTATTTTTCTTAAGTAACCATCAATGTGGTTTGGTCTAATTTAACATATTCATATGCAAGTAATCTTTTTATTGGAATTCCTGATAATCGATCCTTTTTTAACTCGGTGGAATATTTCATAAAAGAAATATTATCTCCCTTTGTGTATGCATTTCTAAAGGTTTACTGGAAGGAAAATCTTCTTTCTGTAAATGCACTCAGATTTGACATCTTAAAAATGGTAATAATTCTTTTTACAGCCATGTTACTCTGCATTGGGTAGTTACATGTGCGTGAAATTCAGTTGTAAAAGAAATGTAATTTCATACCTCCTATAAAAATATTAATGAGGATTTTTTTTTCTTCTATTGTACTAAAATGAAATGCAGCTTGATAGAGTTTCGTATTAAACTTATTTTATTTTATCTAGAATATCAATATTTATGGAAATGCGAAAATCAAATACTAAATTAGGGGAGGGAGTCGAGTTCCCAGGTTTTATAGTTTCCACTTTTTCTGCAGGGTTCTTGTTACGTCCCACCGACGCAACCCCACTACAACTATTGTTGTTGTTATTATTATTATTATTTTTTATTATTTTTTTCTCCTTTTTCTGGGGCTCTTGTTTTTCCTCTAGGACGGGCTTAGGCCAAGTCTTGAGTGGTATCTATGTTAGATTTAAGAATTTCCGGGTGATGTTGCATGTTTTGAGTATTACTGCTTTTTGTATTTCTTCGTGTATGTGTGGTTCCAGTTTCAGTTGTTGTAAATGTTTCTTGAATGAGTGTGGTGTGATTCCTGTTGCGGATACTATGAGTGGTATTATGAAGATTTTCTTTTGATTCCATATTCTCTGTATTTCTTGTGCTAGGAGGTGATATTTTTCTATTTTATTGTTGTACTTGTTGACCAAAGTGTCATTAGGTATGGAGATGTCTATTAAATATGTTATTTTTTCTTTCTTGTCTATGAGTGTGATGTCCGCTCTATTGTATTTCATTGTTTTGTCAGTGTGAATTGTTACGTCCCAGTACAATTTGTGCGTTTCATTTTCAATGATGGTTGTGGGTGTGTACTTGTAGTATGGTGTTTTGCTTTGTTCAAGATTGTATCTGTTTTATTTTATTGTAGCTATTTTAGCTACCATGTTGTGTCTTTCCGTGTATTCTGTGCTTGCCAGTAGTTTGCATCCACCTGTTATGTGGTCTATTCTTTCGGGTGTCTGCTTGCATTTTCTGCATCTGTGGTCCTGAATGTAGCTGTCTTTTAGTATGTGTTTTGAGTAGTTCCTGGTGGCGATTACTTGATCTTGTATCGCCATCAGGATCCCTTCTGTCTCTGGAAATATGCTCCCCTTTTGTAACCATCTGTATGTGTCTGTTTTACTAATATTTTCGTTTCTTGTAATGTAATAGTGCTTTCCATGGAGCTGTTTCCTTGCCCAGGTGTCCATTTTTATTTGTGTGTTCTCTTTGTCATTGTAGTTGTCTATTGTTTGGATTCGTGTTCTAAGGTTTAGGGGTGTGTAGTTTTTATCTGCTTGTACTATTGCTTTATGCAGTGCGTGTCCTTTGTTGTGGAAATAGTAACGCAACTTTTGTATTTGTCTGTTGTGAAGTGATTGTATGTCTATTTGTCCTCTGTCTCCCTCGGTTCTGGTTATTGTTAGGCGCTCTTTGCATGATTTAGGGTGTAGTTTCCGGAATTTTATTATTTGTGACTGTGTTATTCTGTCTATGTTTTCTAGGTCCGTTGTAGTCCAATTTATGATACCGAAGGAGTATGTTAGTATTGATATGGCGTAAGTGTTTATTGCCTTGGTGAGGTTTTTTGCGTTCAGTTTTGTCTTTAGTATTTTTACAAGTCTGGATTTGTATAGTTCCTGTAGGTGTTGCTTTATGTCTGTGTGGTTGATTCGTGTGTTTTGTTCGAAGCCAAGGTATTTGTATGTTTCATATTTGTCTAGGTTGTCAAGCGTTTCGTTCTGTAGTGCTCTTTGCTTTGTAGTGTTTGTAGTAGTTTTGTAGTGTTATTATTATTATCATTATCATTATTATTATCATTATTATGATCATTATCATTGTCATTATTATTATTATATAATAGATAGAGACGACGACTACCAAAACCCATAAGGTTCATCCCCACTAGTTTTAGTTAGCCAGTCTTAAGTTTAGTAGAGTTTTGGTTTAATTTTAATGTTGCCCTGAACCAGTTTTAATATAAAGGTACTAAATTGCTCTCCGGCTATCATGACGCTACCATAAATAGTATAATAGACCAACAAATCTCTCAACAACAAGGTATTTATCTCAATATTTAATCCATAGAATCACGGTTCGGTTTCGATTCAAATTTTATGATGAACACTTCGATGATTTAATATTTGTTAATCTATTAAAATGTTTGAGTTAGCGCTTTCATAGCGAGATTTTGGTGTGTAGATTCGAATTGATTCAGAAGTAATATTAAAACTAAACTAAAACTTAACTAAATGTAGGTATGTGTAGATTAAACTAAAACTACTTCATTGCTAACTAAAAACTAAATACTAACAGAAGGTTTTGGATTTGTAGTTTCGCCGGAAAACTCGGGCGCTTGAGAATAGTGAGGGTAGGAGGTAGTTGTGGTAGTCGTTGGATATGGGGGGGGGGGGACAGGCCTCAGGGCTTTCGGTAGTCGTTTTCTGTATCTGTACATCCAGTTAATAATATAATGATAATCATAGCAGTAATTGTAGAAGGATTGCGTCCTTGTTATATGTATTTAGTTCTGATTGGTGAAAATGTTTAGGGAATAATAAGGAACATACAAGCAAGCATTTTACTTTGTGCTGTATAGATATACGAATTAATGTTAATCAGCAAATCATATTCGAACCCCTCTGTAATAGTAAAATATTTCCCTAAATGTTGAAAACACTGGTCGTAGTGCGGCTTTGCATAAGTGCACATTGGCAACTTTATTTCTTCAAGTGGCTGTAATTTATTCACAACTCTTTTTTACGTCGAAGTACTTACTTGTTCCAGTTCTATGACATATGTCATGCTGACGATGACAATGTAACAATAGTGGAGAACGTTATTTGTAGGTAGGCAGACTGTAAGTAGATTACAGGAAGTTCAAATTGGTATATACCCGTAATGCATAAATGGATATAAAGTCTATCAGTTTATTTCCAGAATTTACATAATTACTTGTAGGATGACGTAATTTATAGTGAACGAATATTATCAGTGTGATTGTTGGCGAGTTCGGAGAACGAATGACGTGGATAAAAGGTTTGCGTATGCTTCGAATTGTGACTGTTTAGACTACGAATATCCAGTGTCTGTAAGCGCATGGTATGATTTCCGTTGGTGGTGTTCTTTGTTAGATGGTAAAACTGCGTTGGTCCCGTTACGTAGGCCCTGGCAGATAAGCTTATAATGTAAGTTTTATCCCTTTACATTATAATGGGATGAGGACAAAGCAGTGACTAGTGAGAATATTGCGAGTAACCAGGGAGCACAGCAAGAACATAGCGAGAACATAGCGAGAACATAGCGAGAACATAGCGAGAAAACAAGAGAGCGAGAAGTGAGTTGTGCATTGCGAGTTGTATATAGTGTGGGCGGATGCTACTTGAAATTTTTTCCGTTAGCATATTTTTATTTTTTCTTTTCCTACTTTTATAGTTCTACAGAGATATCCCAGACATTGCCTATTGCAATGTCTGCCGTTAGAAACAAAACAGATCTGAGGAATGCAACCGTACCCTTCTCCGGTTCTTTTGGTTTTCTGAGAAAGGACCCTTAAGTGCAAATAGAGTTTCCACCAACCTTCTTATGTACGCTAGGACAGTCAGTCGACGTCTAGCTCCCGAACAGTGCAGTCACTAAATAAAAGTCTAGTAAAAATCATCCAGTTTGCATATATTTTCTATAAACGCAACCCAAGCCTCTAGCGTTTGCAACAACAGCGAGTAGCGAGGACATTATAGAGAACCAAAGCGCTAACTCAGAAGTAGCAACAGTATTTGCATTGATGATATAAGTATACTGAGAATAGCACCGGCGACACGTGGGATGTTCATTGTTTGTTGCCAATGAGAAACCCTGTCCCACATACTATAATGTTATTATAAAATAGCAAGTAATGGAACTAAAATATTATGTTAACCAAATTAGTAATCACACAGTCACTTTTGAATACAAAGATCCATTATTTATTACCTAATAATCTATCAACCTTCCTCCTCCGCACGTAATAACGATTATTTCAGTTAAACTGTGCTGGGATAATTAAGGTCGTACTCTATCACATTTCATCTTTCGTCACAAGCAAGGCAGTAGTATCCTAAAACTGCATATTTAAGCCATTAGCTGTTATCAATTCAAATGTATATAAAGATTTCACAACTTGACGCATTTAAATATCCTGTGACACACTGCATATAATGAAGCGTTAGTACCACTCATGTTGATTATAATACACCGTGTTTCATCTCAGCTGTAATTTCGACGTGTGCATGATGCGCAATGCTTATAGGGTAACGTATCTCTAGGTTTCTACGCTGACAGACCCATGACCACTTTCACGTCCACTTTCACGTCCACTTTCACGTCAATATGTCCTGTGTCCATGGGCGTCGCAGGTTTTCATCTGGGGGGCGGTGGGAGGTGCAAATCAGGATTATCCTACACGCTTATCATGCAAACAATGAACATAAATAAAATTGCATATTTACGTTGTAATTTTTATTTATTTTAAAAGTACTTTTCTTGGGTCTTCAGCAAACCGGCTTATAACTTTTTCCGTAAAAAAATCGCCCATACTATTCACTAGTTTTCGGTGAAAGCTCAGCTTGTAGAGTCCATTTAAAGGATCTTCAACCATAGTTGACCGCAACCAGGATTTTACGCGTGTGAGAGATAAAAAAATAGCTAGACCTAGGGGGCAATAGCAGGGGGCAATGCCCCCCTTCCCCACCCCTGGGTACGCCCATGCCTGTGTCCATTCATTTGTTTAACAGGCTCACGAATCCACTGTTGTGCGCCACGCCAATGGAAATGGTGTGCTATTACGTTCTAACTGAAGACTTTGCCTTTCTTTTTTTATCCTTAAATTACGATCTCTCCAGTATTGAGCATACAACTTGGTAACTGCCCACAAACTCTGATAATTCCACAGGCTTCTTACGTGAACAGCACTTCCTTATAAATAGAGTTGCTTCGTTTGAGGAAAAGACCGTTAACAAATTTAAGTATAATTAAGCGAAATACAAAGATCACCCGCAGGGCGCCAGGTCCCCCAAGCGTTTACAATGAACCCGCTGGACAATCTACTTGCTATTCATTTGCAAATGTTAAGGTTTTTGTTCTTTTAAGTATAAAAAAACATAGATGCAAACTATATTTAAAAAGAAAGAGCCATTAGAGTTTTGTTCCTAATAATGGACCGTTGCAGTTAAAATAACTCCGACATAGATGAAATGTCTTTGACGTGTCAGGTTTCTCTGCAACCTTTCAGCAGTATGTGTTATGGGCCCAGTTCCACGCATTGCCAATTAACACCAAAGGGCGATAAATACGTACCAATAAAAAACCAATGTATGTATAAGCTTGTATAAGTTTAGGTCCAACCGTTTCTCTTGTCTTACGTCTTGCGCTTGAGCTTATTGCTGCATGGTACGTCTTTTTGTGTATTCGGTCTTAGAATGCCAGAACACGAAATTCAACAAAAATCACATGTGAGCGATGGACGAAAAAGGGAATGTAATTTACAAGCTGTCTCCTTATTGTAAATGTACCACTAGTCGAAAAAAGTGAGTTGATGTGCTTTATATTACGTATATTATACCTACTTATGTTACACAAGGTTCGTCTCACACTTTCTTATTGTCTTACACCCTTTCATTCGGCCTGATAAGATATATAGAGAATAGGTGTTAAATATGGTAACAACCTCTAACTAATATAAACATTGATTTTCTGCTACGATGTATGCCGTTTGCACGTAACAAAACTCACTAATTGGGGTGAGTAACATTCCAATTACATTAGATACAGTGATGAATAAAATTCCGTTACAGGTTGAAAGTATTTAGAGATAAAAATATTATGAAGTATAATGGTCCTCCGAACAAGCTCAAAAAATGAAAACTTTCGACGAAAAATAAATGATCTCTTGCATTGTTTTTTCAGGAAATCATCACCACTCGTTAATGGTTTTTTGACAAATATCACAATAAGCGTTTGATATTATGCATTAAAATAAGTGAGCTTGTATGTTTCGCAGTCTAATGTAAAGAAAGAAAGGATTAATTAATCAATTGTAATAGTATGTGAAATAGTACCTTATTCGCATGTTCCATACATCTGATCAATTCTGTGAATAAGCCTGTTTACACATGTATTGGTAAAACCTGCGCCGGAACCTATGTTGACCCCGAACATAATCGAATGAAAAGGAATGTAGTTTACAAAGGCTCGATGCGCGTATTTTAAGGATATAAATATACGTATGCGTATGTATACGGGTCCGGCTTTATCCAATTAGCATTACTGTATAATTATAATGATTACAATAACAGTTATGACGCAACCGTAACAGCCAATTAACAAATTTAAGACATTACTGAATTTTAATTTTTTGTGCTGTATTCTTGTAATATTTAGGCGACTGTCTATGTGGTTTGAAAATTTCATCAAAATGTAGAAAAATTTTTGAGAACGTGCAAGTTACAGATAAATTGCAATGGGAAAAATAGAAAACCTGAATGCTTTTATTTTCCTATGAATGTAAAATTTTTGAATGTGCATGTACTGTTTACATATTTATTATAAAAGTGTGTAATAATAATAATAATACAGGTATGTGACATTTTTGCAAAATACTTGGCGCTAATTTAAAAAATACTAGCTGATTGTATCACGCATCTATTCTGTACATTACGAAATGATCAATGTTCTGAAAAATATGCATTTCTCCTAATAATCTTCTCCAAATTGGCCGATTGTAAGGTTATAGAATAAGTATGAGATTCGTAGATGGAACGATGCTCTGCCATCTTAGTACCGGAGACAAGAGTAAATAATGACGCCCTGCTCTCAGATAAAAAACTTGATTGATGAATTTGAATTTAAAAATCTGAATATTTGTGCAATGGTATGATGAAGATTTTCGTCTTTGGAAATCACGATGATAAACGAATTGAAAGACCTAAAACATAAGGTCGAAAATGTTGGCACTCATTTAATCTTCCTTTTAGTGCTGTTTTCAGATTTTAACTTGCGACAGGAGCCTCGTTCTTCTCACCCCTGGCACGGCTCTGAAATACGTATTTTTTTACTTTTAATAATAAACAGTTAAAATGACGAAACATTTTCTAAAAATTTGCTCATTAAAAGCTCATTTTTTACATCAAATCAATACTATGATAAAATATTCGTTGATACAGTGAAATATTTGCCAGTACGACAGTTTGCATTTTATTGTGAAATGAGGATTTTAGCTGCGAACTTCGATGGAGTGTTTCACTCCTTTGAACACTCTTTTAAAGTATTTGCAGTAGATACTACCCCAGGATTGTGCAGAAGAAAAAAAATAAATTTGTTACATCCCACGGACGCAACCCCTCTACAACTATTATTATTATTATTATTATTATTATTATTATTATTATTATTATTATTATTATTACTACTACATAGAGAGGACTACCGAAACCCATAAGGCCCATCCCCACCACTTCCAACCACCACCAGAACCATCTCCCACCCTCACTTTTCCAAAGAGTCCCGAGTTTTCCTTCGGGACTACAATCCTAAACACCCTCAGTCATCTCTTAGTCTTCACTTAGTATTTAGTTAGTTGTAGGTTAGTTGTTAGTAAGTTTTAGTTTAGTTAGGTTAATTACAACACACTCTTCATTCATACACCACAGTTACACCAACCATCCGCTCTCTGGCCATTCTACACTACCAAGTTGATAAACAATTAAAACTCATCAACAAATACGAGCCGTGGTAAATAATTATTCTCAACAACATCTATCACGATGATCCAAGTCGTAACAAAATTTTAAGTTTAAAACGAATAAATTTAATAATAAAGTATTTGAACTAATGATAAGAACAAAGTATTGTATACTTATACATTTAACATAATGCTAGACTGAAAACAAAAACATACATTTTTCCTAGTTTTTAACGCTCCAGAAATTGATGACGATTTGAAAAAAAATATGCTCCCTTCAGAATACCATCTCATTAAAATATATAGGATACTTAACTTAATTGCTTATTATCGAAATGGTAAAAATGCTGTTCAAACAAGAAAAAAATTATTCGATATGTACGGAGAAGATGTATTGACAGATCGCCGGTGCCAAAACTGGTTTGCAGAATTTTTAAACATTTTTTTTTTTTTTTTTTTACTTCTACCGGACAATATCACGATCAATTCTAAAGTATATACTGTCGTCAACTGGACAAATTGAATGATTCACTCAAACAGAAAAGGCCAGAATTGATCAATAGAAAAGGTATAGTGTTCCATCAGGATGATCCAAGACCTCATACAAATTTGATAACTCGCCAAAAGCTTTTACAGTTTTGGTGGGATGTATTACTACACCCACGATATTCTCCAGATTTGGCACTTTCGGATTATTACTTGTTCCGGTTTCTACAAAATTTTTTAGACGGCAAAACTTTTACTTCAAATGAGGACGGCAAAAATGACTTGGATTAGTTTTTTGACAATAAAGATCAGAAGTTTTGTGATCATGCAATCATGCTACTGCCAGAAAGATGGCAAAAGGTATTGCACCAAAATGGAGAATATATAATTCAATAACATATTTGTGCACTATAAGAAAATCGTCTTTCATTTTCACAAAAAAAAAACGAAATGACTTTCCGAACAACCTAATAAAAGCTTTGTTTCATAACACTCGATACTTGAAGTAGTTTCATTATTAAACTGCGACTGTTTACGCAGTTAAAATATGTCGAAATATACAAGAAATATGTAAGAAGTATGCAAGTATATATGCATGAAATATGCAGGAAAATGATCGTGCTACATCGCAAAACGTAATCGAAGTATATTTTAATTTGTGATATTAGCGTACTCCAATTCACTTCATCGACAGATTTTATTGTTATATTTGTGGAATGATAAAAAGTAGAGGTGTGCGAGCGGCACTATGTATGGAGGCGCCGCGTATGGAGAGATGTTAAAATTATAAAAAAGGTTAGGTAGATTATGGCAAAGAAGGCAGAAACTGCGTGTACAGTCGTAAGATTTTTTGTTAACGAATAAACACCTATTTAATCCCTACATATTGTAGGAATAATTACAAAGAACCGTCAAACGCTTGCCAACAATTGCCTTTTTTTCTCGTCTAACGTCGTCTCTTCTTACAACAACTCTTTTCTTTCTGGTCGCTTTTTTACAAAACTTCCTTCATCCACCGCATTCACCCAACTTCACGCACGCAGTCGTCCAACCTAACAGACATTCAGCACACTTCAGCACTCATTCCTACACTCGGCCATTCTACAAATCATCCGCCTCGGATGACAAATCATCCTGAGCCCACGGTTTCATATACTCTGCGCATGAAGAGGTTAACATCGGACCCTCTTGCATACCATCCTTCCGCACATCATACGTATCAGATCCCTTAACTTTAATTACAACATACGGTCCTAAGTACTTCGGCTTTAATTTAAGACCCGGTCCTAACTGGGTTCGTTTCACAGCAACCAAATCGCCTATTTTATATCTATGAGGTCGTCGCCGTCGCAAATTATAAGTCCTTCTATTTTCTTCTTGTACTCTTAGGATCTGTTGTTTCGCTTCTTGACGTAGTTCATTCCGAGCATCTTCGAAGTACTTTATCATCTCGTTGTCAATGATCTCTTTTAACCTCAAATTGGTTTCTCCTTTCATTTTTACACCCATAAGGAGTTCGAATGGAGTAGTATTTATACTTCTTTGGTATGTCGAATTAATGGTACGCTGAACATCGTTTACATGCTTGTACCATTTCGTTGGGTCTTCAACTGAGAGTTTTGCCAGTGCAGAAATTATTATGCGGTTTAACCGCTCTACTTGTCCGTTAGCGCGGGGCAATCCTGTCGTTATTGTTGAATGCTTAATATTTTCCTTCTGACAATAATCATTAAATTCAGCTGCAGTGAAGGCTGTGCCTCTGTCTGACACTACATGACATGGGCTTCCAAAGACTGCTTTTTGCACTTCCAATTAGGTATCACTTCAGCGGCTGTGGTAGATTTCGTCGGGTGCAACCACACAAATTTGGTAAAACTATCTATAACCGCAAATATGTGCTTGTATCGTTTCGAGGTTGACTCTAGCGGCCCCAAATGATCCACATGGTAAGTATGGAGCGGGATATTTTCCTTGAACAATGGATGTAAGTATCCCTCTTGTTTTCCCGCTTTCTTATTCATTAAGATACATGGTATGCAGTTGGCGATCAAACGTTCAATCTTTGGTACTAGCTTCGGTATATAATAGTCCTGCTTCACTAGTTCTTCCGTTTTCTTCACAGCAAAGTGTCCTTTCTCATGGGCTTGGCGCATCAAATCGTTCTGCATCAACTTTGGAATAACTAACAATTCGCGTCCTTCAACAAATTTATATAGTATACCATTTCTCATAGAATAATCTTCATACGGTCTTTCTTTTAATAATTCTTTAATGGTATTAATGTCATTATCATTTTCTTGTGCATTTCTGACCTTCGTGAGCACACCATCAATTCTTGCATACATAACAGGATATCTGCTGAGTGCATCTACATGCATCATCCTAGATCCAGCTCTATGTTCAATACTGTAGTCAAATTCTTCTAAGAGCAGAGCCCATCGCGCCACCCTTGTTGCCAGGTCTTTCTTGTCCATAGTTTTCTGGAACGCTTGACAATCGGTAACTATTCTAAATTTAATTCCGAGTAAGTATACACGAAATCGTTTTAATGCTTCGATTACTGCCAATACTTCTAGTTCGTAACTTGAGTAATTCTTTTCAGCTGTCGTAGTCTTGTTACTCATATAGTACACTGGATGGTACTGGTCATCGGCCGGTGATTTCTGCATTAGGATAACTCCATAGCCGTCTTTACTTGCGTCGGTATGAATTTCAGTCATGTATCCTGGATTATAAAGATTCAAAACGGGGTTTTGCGATAAAAGTCTTTTTAGCGTGTCAAACGCCGCTCTCTCTTTTTCATCAAACTGATACTTCGCGCCTTTCTTCAACATGTCTGTTAATGGCTTCGCAATAATTGAATAATTAGGTATAAATTTTCTAAAATACCCTGTTAATCCGATGAAACTATGCACTCGTTTTATCGTCGTTGGTTCCGGAAATCGTGCGACTGCCTCTGTTTTCGCTACTGATGGATAGATCTGTCCTTCTTCCACTACATGACCCAAAAATTCGACTCTCTTTTTTAAGAATTGACATTTCTTTATGTTCAGTTCGAGACCATACTCCTTCGCCGTTCGTAAGACCAATTTGAGCCGTACGATTGCTTCTTCTTCGTCCTTGGCAGGTATTATCACGTCGTCTAAATATGGTATAGCAATGCCGCGATTTGTTAGAGATCTAAACACACAATTAATAAATCGCTGAAATACAGAAGGTGAATTGCATAGTCCGAACGGGACCTTCAAAAATTGGTATTGTCCATTATGCGTTACAAAAGCTGTATATTTCCGACTCCGCTCAAAAACAGAAACGTGAAAAAATCCGCTCTTTAAGTCAATTGTACTGAACACTCTCGCATCTGACAATTTATCGAGCTGGTCCTCAATAAGAGGCAACGGGTATCTATCTTTCAAAATAATATTATTAATTTTTCTGTAATCAACACATACTCTAGGTGTACCATCTTTCTTTCTAACAACTACAACAGGACTTGCATATTCTGAACTACACGGCTCTACAATCCCTTCTTTTATCCAATCATTCACCTGTTTATCCACTGCTTCGCGTTCGGGTACAGGTAAGCGCCTTGGCCTATCAAAAACAGTCCGTTCTTCCTTAATAATAAGATTCATTTCAACGTCGGTGGTTTTAATTTTTTCCGGCTTGTATTCCAGAATTAATTTTTTGACCTCCTCGCGATGCTCCTTAGTATTATGTTCGCCAATATCTAAAACGTTATCTTGGACAATATTAATTTCAGATAAAAACATAGTGGGTTTAGACTTCCGGATGGTAACGCCGTTTACATCAATTTTCACCTCGGCCAAGTTCAGAATATCGCTACCAATCACAGCATCCATTGACATAGCATTATCCGGTAAAACGTAAATCGTGCTCGGGAATTTTTCCATATCGATAGATATAATTGTTTGAAAGTACCCTAACGTCTTAATCTCGCTCTTTCCAAAACCAGTTAAAACAACTTCGGAATCACGCAAATCGTACGATCCAATTTTATTATAAATGCTCTCGCGGACAATACTAACCTGACTGCCCGTATCTATCAACGCACTCATACATACATCACCGATGCTAACCTTCTTATACATGTTACTCATTGGCGTGATCATTATGCTATTTACCGTCGGTCGTACCTTTAATGAAGCAAATGATTTTCCATCTCTATTGTTTTCGCAATTGGCCGCAATGTGACCAAAGTTATTACACTTGTAACATTTCTTTCCTAAAGCCTTATTTTGACAATCTACCGATTTATGTCCCTTCTCATTACAGTTGTAACAATACATTTCAACGCTCTTGGTCTTGTCGTCCGTCTTGCGCCAATGACCTGGTTTTTTTGTATTTTCCGCCTTCCCCATCGAATTGTCGTTCCTCTGGTACGCCCTTCCTTTCTCCTGTTTTTTTACACGAATAGATTCGTACACTTTTAGCCGCTCCTTAAAATCATCTAGCCTCTTCGACCCGTACAGCACCGTCTTGTCCGCGTCATCCGGAATGCCATCGATTATATATTGAATCAATGCCACATCTTCTATAGATCCATGGGATGCCAATTCTTTCATCCTTAGATAATATTCGTGCAACGATTCTTCCTTCTTAATTTTTCTCGCGGCGAGCATTTTATGTAATTCGCCACTGTGAATTTTCATGGAGAATTCATCAAGCAAAATCTTCTTTAATTTTTGCCACGACTTGATAATACCTCCACTTTGTACGACTAATTTTGCGAGACCCGTGAGAGATTTCTTTGCAAATATCACCTGCTGTAATTCGGTCCATCCGTATAATACAGTAGCTTCTTCGAAATCGGATATCCATCGTTCCACCGGATATGTATTTCCCCCATCAAAAGCGCGTATCGTCTCTTCGACATCTCTGTAGCTCATCGAAAATGTTAGGTTATCACGTGGTCTGCGTGTCATGTCACTTGTTTGAAATCCGCCGATTGCCGCGATCGCGTTGTTGTCTCTCTCTGAGTCACCGTCTCGATTCGCGTCGCCATCATTTCTTTCTGCAGCATCTTTCGTTCTACTCAACGTCTCTTGTCCACCGTCTTCTTCTTCATCGTTCTCGTCATTTTCATCGTCCAAATTTTCGATTAATGAATTTAAGTCCATTAAACCGTGGCATATGCGACTAATTAAATCTTCTTTACTTCCGCCGTAGTCTAAGCCAAGTATGTTACAGCAAGAAATTAAGTCGCCTACCGTGAATCTTCTCGCGTACTCAATTTTGGCAGTGTATTCTTCTGAACCGTCTCTGAATTTAAAGCCTGGAAATGATCGCAATCGTTTTCGGTTTCCTCTATCACCACTTTCTTCGAAAACAAACATGTGCAATGCCTTCGTCGAGGCGACCGACGCCGTTTTAATTTTCTGTTTAACTGTCTCAATCTGCGCGAGATTTTCCATTGTGCTTGGATACTTCTTACACGTCACAAGAAATAAACTTCACAGTCAAAGTCTTCACTCGCGTCGTCTATACGCTTCGTCTAAATGCTTCGTTTTCGAAAGAAAAAAAAAATACCTTCGCGCACGTTTCGTCTTCACGTGTTAATTACGTCACACTTTCGTCGTACGTGTGCAATCGTCGTCTTTTCGTCTTTCGTCTTTTTCAATCTTTCGAAATCAACAACTTCGTTAATAAGCAAACGTTTTGGTACTTTTATCCCGGAGGGGCCCCCAATTTTGTAGGAATAATTACAAAGAACCGTCAAACGCTTGCCAACAATTGCCTTTTTTTCTCGTCTAACGTCGTCTCTTCTTACAACAACTCTTTTCTTTCTGGTCGCTTTTTTACAAAACTTCCTTCATCCACCGCATTCACCCAACTTCACGCACGCAGTCGTCCAACCTAACAGACATTCAGCACACTTCAGCACTCATTCCTACAATATTGTCATTTGTCATTTCACTCACAATATCACACAAAATTACAACAATATGCATTATGTCAAATATATAAAATAATAAAATTCTACGGAGGCCCCACTTCTTTAACTTTTTTCTGTAAGAAGTATATATTTACATAAATATTTGCAGTCTACTGATACTGTACAAATTAAGCATAAAATACGATGTTAAATATAATTTTGGTGCAGTATTCTGATTCATGATTATTAAAGATGTAAAGAAAGTAATAAGAATTCAACATTACGTACATAACTATCAGGAACTTCCTCAACAGAATAATTCAATCGATTAGTTGAGTTTAATATATAGTGAAAGAGAATAATTTGGCAGCAACTTCGTGTAACCACGTAGAACATTTGCATAGGCACAATGCTACGGATTCAGAATAATATCTGCGCGACCTAACGTATTGATCTGGTTTTAGGTTTCAATGCCGTCAGAGTTTTGGCTCTGACCGAACTAAGCGGTGTACAGCAGTGTCATTGGAGATCTTAAAGAACACGATGGACCAGCCAAGAAACGATAGTATAACCCGCATAACTTCCGGTGGATTGCCATGCTGTGGTCGGCCAGTTAACAGTTGCGAAACTCCGAGATACTGGAATCCAGAACGATCTCATTGTAACTACGTTGTGCGGCAATGAATGTCCAGCATCCAGAGATACCAATTTGCGAGATATGCAGTTGAAAGGGATATTTCTAATCATATTAGATTGCTTTTTTGTTTCGCCATTTCTGCCTTTTGACACAAAAATGCTTACATAACCGATAAAATTAATTTAAAACTAAATTAAAGCAGATGGATAAGCTGACCGTCCCTTTTGTTAAAGCATAATTAAATACGAAACAATTTGTTCACATTAGCTTGCTAAAAAACAAAAATGTGCTACGCTAATGTTAAAAACAGTATGGTTTTATTATGATATGAGATATTGCAACTGACGCAATAGAAATATCGTAATACAAACATGTAATGCATGCATGCAATTATCTATTGACCAGCAATGGAGAATGTCAATTAAAAGCTGAAAGTGTTATAATTTCATAAGACAGTTATTACCCGGATTTTTCAAATTCCACTAAAAAGTAAAAATGCTTTTAAACAATTCTTATGTTAATTGGTCTGGGAAGTTATAACTAACAGTAATATATTTGTTATTAATTTCCAAGGAGAGAAAAGACATCCTTTTACCATCATATTCATTGACTGGGGATTTCTGTTTTGCATCCTGATTATTCCTTTCGCTGTTTGTCGCATAGAATATTCTGTAATAGCGAATACGATGAGACTGTACTTTGTTATAGTGGCTTGAAAGGCGGCCGAGGAAACAGCTTATGTGACTGTTTCGAATTATAACTGGCAATTTCATTTCCTTTGCAGTCAGAAGTTCTATTCCTTTGTCTGTAAGGTATGAAAGCTAAATAAAAAACTAGAGACAAGCGAAGTAGAGTGGAACACAAACCACTAGGTATCTCATGATGTTGATCCAATAATCTTTTTAAGTTACACGGAAATCTATAGAGCTTGAAAAACACAGGCGAGATAAGCCATTTCGAAACGGCGTTGGAGTAATTCATGATGTGGCAGCAGCAGCATCGCCGTCGTCGCCGCAACAGTAGCACCAGCGCGATAAAAGTAATGTCCGTTCGCGCTGCAAACAGCGCGTAAATGAAAAAGATATGAGACTGTAGTTGGATAGTTAGGGGCAACCTCTTATTTTGCTGCCACACGACCCGTTCCAACTCTTCAGCTTTGCGCACCAACTCTCATAAAGTCATAAACTCCCTCGTGTGCCCCTTTACTCTTTCGTTTGACCCTCTGCCGCCGCCGTGGCCTTTAAGTAGAATCTCAGCGAATTGGCAGTTTCTATTTCCTTTCTCTTTCTTTTTTTTCGTTAGCATTTGCCGAAATACATTCATAAAATAATGACAAACATAACGAAAGCCGACACTCACCTACTGAAATTGTATAATGTCCTTTTAAAACCCTGTTGTGTGGACTACTGGAATACCTTGTCCAAAAAAGGAATTACTACGAAATTCATTCATGTTTCAAGGGGTTAGCCCTTTAAAATTGAAACAGTCGACGCGGTCATTGGAATTTTCCCGCGAAATTTGTAAATGATAACTCAGTACTCAAAGCAAGGGCTGAAAGCGAGCTGAAGTTTTTTCACTTGTGCGAGAAAATTTCAGCACTTTGCGAATATTGGTTCTTTTTAAGAAATGTAATATGTAGAACAACTTTGAATGGTAAAAAATAACCGTTGTCTACTGTTTCGCTACTGATAGTATTATAACTCGCGTTGTTATTTTCAATCAGCCCTGAATAAAGCTTGACACGTAATCAGCTTTGGAAAAGCTGGCGATGTAGCGTGACGAAGGATTGTCGTTCTCTATATGACCATCTGTAATAATTTTGATGAGTCAAAAAAATTCCTGTGAAAAGTTTGGTCGTAGGAGATACGCAGTGGAGCGATGCTTGCAAAGGTATTCACGACGATTGATCGTGCGAGTAGCTGTGTACCACAAAGCGCGCCACGCCGATAGTATTTTAAACAGGTCCGTGTCAAATTGATTGAACGCGCAAAAGGCGGGGAAAGTGAAGGACGTTTGATAACAAAGTTCGTTAATTTGTTACTGGCGAACAAATTCGGCCAAAGAACGATGTGCCGAGATACGTGCTCTATTGACAGATTTCTAGCTCGCAAAAAAGGGAACGTTAATTGCAACCCGGGCGCTGGCATGCAAGATACGTGGCTGTACAGTGTGTCTGTATTTATATCGTATCGTACTTGCACTGGAGTTTTTTTATAAGATAAATGTACCTATCTCTATGCGCAAGGCAGTATGTCGTATTGGATTTGTTCTTCTCACCAATCTATCTAGTTTCTGTTTTTGTGAATTCGATCTGTTTTCTAAGACAAACTGGTGTACACATTGCAAGATACTCATTTGACGATAATTATCCGTTGCAACTGTAATAACTCATTAAAATGATGTGATGCAAACATCGTAATGTCATCGTCTGTTTTTATGTTATTTCTAACTCTAGTTGTACTATGTCGTTAATAGCAAGTAGGTTTCATTACTAAAACTTGCAGAAGTGTAAGTAAAGTTTCTTTGAGACTTCGCCTATCGGTAGGAGAAGTTTTCTGGTAATTGGGAGTATGATGGGATATTTGATTGACTTGAACGTTAGTATGTGTGTGTGTATGTTTGCGCCCGTTATGTGGACCTTTCCTCAGTGTATGTTTATCTGAAGATACTATAAACAAAATGTACGTGTAATCCTGGAAAATCTACGACTATTTAATATTAAACATAACCAGTGCCCCCTGTAATGAGTATATTCTCTTTAATTCCGTCTTATCCTACCAGATTCCACGTCTCTCCTGACTGACAAGAGACAATTCCTTTTACGTGTCCCATTGCTGTTCAAAAGGATTTTGCAATGATTTTGCTCTTTCCAACATCATCAGTGGCGGGTATATTAATCTTAATTTACTTACACGTTGCGAGGTAGTAGGCTGTCTGTCATTGCTTGAACATCCAAGAAGTGCAGAAGTTTCAACTTTTCTTCTTTGCTTTATTCCACTGCTAACTTCTATCCTTTCCATGTACGGCGTATTCTTTACCATTCGACTTTGATACATGAAAATGTACGTATACAACAGGTGCGTATACAGCAGGCAAGTCATTAAAATGGGATACTACGTGATAAAATATTGTTAAATTCACAGGCATGATACAAGTTTTCCATTCAAAAATTCTGCAAAATCGATAACAGTTTTTCGCAATACGAACGAATGTATACAGTAGTTATAAGAATTTTGGAGTTCAGTTGCTATTGGGGTACAAAATACAGACAGCTTGTGAAATTTTTATGTCTACTTGCTGCGCGCTATAGGAATGACGGAATTTGAGCGAAGTAGTTCTCTTTTCGTAAGGAGGGACTGCTCACACTGCTAAACGGTCTGCATTTTCGCAATTCTCTGCGAGAGATATTTAAAGGTACAAATAATATCTCTCGCGATGGTGTATTTTCAGAAATTATTACTTCTCATGTGATTAACCGAGTTAGCGGTGTCGGAAATTCGACTCGGTACTCGGCCAGCATGAACGAATACTTATCAGCTTATGATAATAATTATTATTGTTAAATAAAATATTCACTACTCATAAAACCTGATCATCTTATTCTCATTTAAAAAAATGAAAAAATATCACCTATAAAATCAAGTACGAAATTGAAATAGTATATATGTAGAGTGACCATTAGTACTAATTTTTAAACACCTATACTGATTAAAAAAATAAAAATTATTTGTATCCAATAAAATATTGATGTTACAAGATTAAATTAATATTCTCTTTGAGACTGCACTAAAGGGCTACATGTAAATATTGTTTAACAGATTTTTATATTCAATTTTCAGTTTTGTACTGAATTTACCGTGAAAATCACAGATTTCCTTCAACAACAAGGCGATTAGCCTCGTCAAAATCGTACGTCGTGACCGCCATATTAATGATTCGTCGAAATCTTAGTTCTTTTTGTAAGGCTGAGGGAACGGTCCTAGGTATTGGAATAAAATATACGGGATATCTTGAGGATAAAATAATTACTTATTTAATTGTTCATAATATACATAAAGTTTCACATAAAAACATAAAGAGATGGCTGATCGTAATTGACTACTGCTCTGCTCTGCGTCTGTTATTATGCTTTCCATTTGAAAGTTAAACAAAAGCAACATTTTATATTCACTATTGCCGTTAATACAATATTATAGAATTGTTGTAATAACGGGTTTGAGACGTCTTAATAATCACAAACTTTATTTTATTCACTCTGGCCGCACAACTATCGCTCTTGCTCCAAAACGTTCATCCATCTGATCATTCAAACCGATTCTCTCGCGTTCGTTTCCTTTTTCTCCCTCTCTCTCTCATCTACCACACTTCACACACATTCTTCCTTCACTTGCGCAACTTCACAATTATTCAACCGTGGGCATTCAAATAATCCTATGCCTACAGAATATATAGTATAAACATTATACAGAGTACGTCGTAATAGATAATACAATCGTAAAGGAGGTAATTCTACGTACAAAAATAAACCGAACACATAGAATACAATTTTTTATACGAAAGTGACAAATAAACTATTTAAAAACTGATTTGTCAGTATACTACGCAAGGTGTCTTACGGAAGTGCCACGGGTTCTATTCTCGAAACGATTTGACAGATGTGAAAAAAGCTACAGGATCAAATGAAATGGTTTTGGATGCTTTGGCTTTGTACGTTCTTATCGTGTGCTTATGTCCATGCATATAGCTATAAAATGCAGCTGTTTTGTAATTGGATCCCTATATGTTTTATCTACTAATTGATGCAGTTTTCGTTTCTCTACAGGAAATTTAGGGCGTGGTGGCAGACTGGGGCTAGCCCGAGCCTGTGGATTAGTACTCACTGCTGAAGATAAGTAAAGAAAGGACACTGGGGGTCTAACTGATAAAGCCTAGCGGAATTCGATTCCAAGGCCGTTCGCACATGAATCAAAGCCCTAACCACTGACCTACCGCGCGCTCACGGTGATAATTGTAAGATGTTTTAATCATGTTTTGTGTTTACGAATTATACGAGAAATTCAATAACATTTTGAGCAGGATATGTACATACATATATAATCATAATTATAACTTTTTTTATCCGTATTGTTGTTTTAAATCGCCACAAGAAATAAGGGCATATAGTTTTCAAACATCCTGCATAACACTTTATAATTTGTTAAATATTTCAGAATATCAATAATAATAGCCATCACCGATCAACTGTAAAGTATTTTTCTTGTATGAGGTTTGGTTTGCCAGTTTGCAGATTTAATATCTACGTTTCACACAATTACTGTCTTTCCCGTATATTTAAGATGATATCGTACTTGCCAATTAGCAAAGGTAGCCATTTGAAATCTAACGGGAGGACTTTCTTTGAGAAGGGAGGTCACACATGATTTAAGAATGTATAGTACTGATCAAAGTAAACAAAATGTCTAAATAAACATAGGTCAAAAAACACTCGTTTCGGGATAGTAATATATTTTTTACTACAATCCAATAACAGAATAACATTAAAAAATCAGCAACCAGTACCGTTAGTGATCAATGGAATATGATGATAGATAAAGAAACGATGTGATTTAACACAACGTCAGTATGAAAAATTTACTGATTTATTTGTGGTGTGTATTTAGGGGTCTTGAATGTCTCTTTATGTTTTTACTGAATTTGATTTGCATATCGTTTGAACAATAGTACATTCGTACTTGCAGGGAATTAAAATGTATGGTGTATAGTAGATTGGTTAATACTGTAGAGTGTAAGAAGAGAGTGTTTGGACCGAGCGACAGTTTGTTTGAATGAGTTTCTAGGAATGCATAGGCGCTAAGAGTAAATGAAATCAGAGAATATATTCAAGATTTCCGTGCGTACTTGTCCTGCTGCATACACGTTTCTGGGACGTATGAACGCACGTGAAACTAATTAGAAGTGAAAAGCGATTAGAAGAGTATTAGTAGCGTGAGACAGAAGGGGAAATGTAACGTGTGTTACGTCAGAAGTGTACGCAGCGTGAAAGACGAAAGACGTGTTGAGTTTAACAAGAATAAAGAGTTGTCCAGATCACATTTGTTAAACTCTTCAGTACATCAATTACTGTAGAATCACTTACAATATGTTAAACGAATTGAGCCAAAGTCCTAGAAACTGCTGTCGAGAAATCAGAGAAAAGTCAGAGAAATCTTTGAACGTGTATGAAAATATACTAGAAAACCGTTTAAAACTTATGTGAGATCGAATAAGCGACATATCAAACATTTATGATAGAGGCTGTGATAGAAGATTCCAATGTTGAAAATGTATTACAATTCTGAAACAAAAGATTTTGGGAGCTACAATTATTAACTCTTTGTAATCGGTGGGTGTACTAGGACATGGGCATGCTACTGCTATATTCAGTTATAAAAGATACCGAGTGCAAAGCATTAAAACTTTTGTTAGTTTTGATCAATGCTATACAGAGTACTTTCTTACATATTTTGTACATGAATGAATGCATACTAATTATCAGTATTTCAGGTTAGTTATAATGAAGTTTCTGTGCGAAGCATTGTATCTCTAAAAAGATACAATTGTAATAACGGGATTAAAAGAGTCTTCAGGTCTGTCCTCGCTGAGGAGTGAGAAATAACTGCCTTTTCAAAAGATACAAGCAGGCATTATTAGATCCCAGTGGTGGTACGTGGTATAAAACAAGGCCCTCATAGAAATCCGCTTGCCTTGGGACGGTCGTGTAGTATGGGTGACCGCTTGGTAACCTTTTCTTATACACATTTTTTTAATTTGTAGAATGTTTTACATAAATTTAATACTTACATAACGATGTATGAGAACCTCTATTTTCTGCATTTATGTATATGGATGGCAATAATTACATTTGCATGCACTTCTGTATAAATGCACACACATATATATATATACAGTGGCGGACAAAAGAAAGTTTAAGAGTATTAATTCTATATATTTTTTATTAAATTGATTGTAACGTTTTATAGTTTTCGTCATGTTGGTAATAATACATATTCTGGGAAATACCCTAGAAAATATATTATTTATATTGTCATTTATTTATCTAGAAACAAAACTAATTTACTTGGGTACAGCGCTTAAACTTTCTTTTGTCCGTTACTGTATGTGTACATGTATACATAACTCCTCGTCACTTTACACCGAATGTATCGCTGTGTAGTTCCTATCACAGTGCCATTCAAACATTGCTAAAGCGTAACGTAAGACATCAAGAAATATCTTTCCTTCGTTCCGTCCTTTCCCTCCTTCTTCTTAAAATTGTAGTCTTTGTACCATTAGCCCCTTAGATGTTAGACTCATCAATTTCTTCAAATGAAAATTAAAAAATTATATTTATAATAAGTAATGCGAAAATCCCTTTATAAATAAACTTTATCTCAAAAACGAATTGTCTATCGATTGAATGTTATAATAATTTCTAAGAATACACTAAAAGCTAGCTACAATAGTGCTACTTTGTTTCGTTATCTTACTATTTTGAGTTAAAAAGTGTGGAATGCGTAAATAAACAATTGGTAATAACGAATCCGAAACTACCGCCGGCGAATGAATGTCACAAGTAACACAGTAACAGGGAAAGGAAAAAAAAGTAATAGCACGACAGGCAAGAGTTCAAGAAAAGTTCAATCACGCGCATTCTCTCCCCAGTGGAATGCGTCTACTATCTTCAAATATATAATACTTTGATCAGTCTTCCGTCTCCACTTAACATTGTTTCTTAGAGTCATTCTATTGCTTTATATGATATATGTAATCTATCAAAAAATCATACAGTCAGTAGAAGGTTATGTTCAACAAAAACTATACTGTTAAATATGTCATCCAGAATCGAAAAGAAAGCCAAAGTA
The DNA here is from genome assembly GCA_963989215.1 of Hedychridium roseum. Lineage (NCBI taxonomy): Eukaryota > Metazoa > Arthropoda > Insecta > Hymenoptera > Chrysididae > Hedychridium > Hedychridium roseum. The sequence goes on along the minus strand of OZ022304.1, from coordinate 3,213,333 downwards.
ATGTCAACCATGTTTGGCGGAACTGTTTGGTTTATATAATAGAAATCACTAGACAGGGATTAAAGGAATGTAGAACAACTCATTTACATGTTGTAACATATTTATTCTGGCACAAACTTTACTTCTTATACATTAACAAGAACGGCACAGACGATCCAAAATGGCAAGCAAAAAAGGAAAAATGAACTGAAAAGAAGAATTAAATATTCCATTAATGTTTAATAAAAATATTGCCTCGCAACTTTATCTGTTAAAACCACCAGATATTACAAATAATTTGTAATTTTCTTTTCGCATACCTTGTTTCTTACTGCGAGTGATACTAACACGTGTTGGACAGCTTCTAGTAGTATGTGTTCGACACCTTTCATGTACCTTCTTTGGAATTTTAGCGTTTTATTTTAGTATATTCTCAAATTCATAGGACTTACGAGTTTGTCACTTGTCATAAACTTGTACTAAAAAGCGTTATTTTGGATTCCGTAGTCCTGGGTTATTTAACCCGGATTAGTAGATGCATTCTAGGTATCGTAGGATAGTGAAGGGAGTGTGTACCGCCGCTCGATACTAATTATCCTGGACTAATCAATTAAGTCTCGAATCTCACTTTTTAGCAGTAAAAATTTTTTCTTCTGTACAATTACATTGATTTGTTAAAACTTGACATGCCCCACCAACCTCCGAAGAATCTTTCAAGAAATACACCAGAAAGAAGTCTATCTTCGTCTAGTTCTTCGAGTACTCAGGTCATCAAGGTCGTAAACTCAACATGTAAAACAAGACTACTATTCGTTTTATAAGTTTGTCCATTTGCATACTGAATGACGCGTGTAATTTAGTTGAATTTAAATAGTGGATCCGCCATTCAAGGCATTCACTCCTCAAAAGTAGGTACTATGAGTTAATTTTCTGAGTACTAATCATCATGGAGTTCTGTTACACTAAATGGAAACAAAACGACGCTATAACAAATAAAAAGCATGCCCAAGCGTTAATGATGACTATGTAAATCTTATGGATACGTCGGCGTTGTAAATGTGTTGTGGGATGTGAGGATGAACAGTGCCAGTAAACGTGCTATAAGAGTTTTTTGTACGTGCTGAAATGCGGGTGCCTTCGAGTGGATGCGGACCTCCAGGTCTAAGAATTTCAAGTGAGGGCAATGCGCACTATGGATGTGTACGTGTGTGAGGTGCATGTGTGCATAGTGTGTTTGGGTTAAGTATTATTATACTCTATGCAAGCCAGAAAGAGTACTTCGAAAGCTTCTACTTCCCGTTTGTTTTGCACATCCGTGCTAATACAAATTTTCAGGTAATATTACGGTGTGGATATGATCTTGTTCACTTGTGCATGGGAATGTGGCTCGTCAAGTCGAAGGTCAACCAATAGAAGCACGAATATGTAGAACGAACGAAAAGTAGCATCTTTCGAAATGCACTCTTTCGCTGAATAGGGTATACTTTGTTCGTCGAGAGAGTCTTCCTCTTCTATGCAAAATAAAACGGGTTTGACCGTGGTAGAAGACCTCATCAGTGGGCGACAGCCTCAACTACACTACTAACAACGGCTGTAAACGGTACAAATCACAATTTCACTTGAGTAATATTTTCAATTTTTACTGTCGTTATACCAAAATGTCTTCCCCTTTTTAGTACTCTGATCTACAATTGTGTATATAAATACAGATAATAATCAACTTTTTCAGGCATTATTTTTTACCTTCATAGGGCACGAAAATTTCGCGAACTTAATTAAAAATAAACGGTTGCTCATGTAGCGGACAATTGAGAGAGGTTGTGCCTTTATCACTCAGAACTTTTTTAACGGCTCTTGAACGAGTCCTGAGTTGCCAACGACCGCGTAGTGGGTTAGAGTGGGTTCGCGCCCGATGGGCGCATGGCTTGGGGATCCCTAGTTATTCATAACTCTAATAAGTACCAATAAATTAAGTCCCACTTCGAATTTGAATTAAACGTAAAATCATAACCATTTGAACCGTTGAAATTAGGTATATCATTTTTAACAGCTATTGCTTTTGTACTGCGAGTTTATTGAATTTAGCGATTAGCAACAGCCCTTACGAACGATAAGATCTATAAGTCTCTGAAGAGTGGCAGTCAATCGTCAAATCAGGAGTTACATCGTCGATTATCCGTAGGAAGTAACCTCTGAAAATGCTCATGCAGAGTAATGTGATGATTTGGAAATTTGGAATATTAAAATTGACAATAATTATGTCACCGTCATCATGATATCTAAACTGTCTACCTAAAGAGTACACTATTGTGTTATTGTCTGGCGTTTTATGTACATGCATGAGAATATGCGTGTACGAATTTTGTCTTAAATAGGTACGCGTGAATGCCTAATGTGAGCACTCTTGCATCAAAAGATTGTCTCGATGGACGGTCAAAGAAAAAAAGTCCTAACAACGATATGGGAAGTTTTCTGACAGTGATATAGAGAGAAAGCGATTCCATCATTGTTTAATTGTATTTTCCAGAATTAATAAATCCACCCAATTACCGTTTAACCTTCACGATTATCCCACTGTTATAAACTACTTTTCCGCATTAACTGAAGGTGTGTTGTTTAACAGAACAGACGTAAACTATAATGTTAGATTAAGCTATCAGTTAATCGATTTTTTGAATCAGCAATCAGTGTTGTTTCTCAAGCGATAACATAGGTAAGTAGAAATGTTATTTATGTACATTAATGAAGTGGGCTAAAAACCTTATACATCTAGTTATAAATAACATACATTGAGGTGACTACAAAGATGGAAATTTTTGCATCCCAGGTAAATTCCTCGATCGACTGCGAAAAAACTGGCATATTTCATTGGTACGATATTAAGCATTAAGGGATATTCTTACATTAGAGTATATTACACATCAGTCTGCCGACTCTGTAACGCTGATTCTGATTTTTTTAACTCTACTCTTCTTTGACCTTCATTTACAACTCTATACATACAGTCATTCACTCATCCATGTACCTCACACCTATTCACCCACTCACGCTGTGAGTCTCTTAAAGTTCCTAGATCTCCATAAGATCGAACACGAACACAAATATCTTTAACTCTCTAAATCTGTTCATTTTCAATCACACAAATTTTGACATCCTACAATACTGTAAAGTATTGTTAGATACATAAAATTACGATCATTATCCAGTCCCATAATGATGTTTCATAATAGTTTCGTATAATTTTTTTGAACTGTTATGCAGATTACCATTGTCTACATTGTTGCATCCGAAATGAGTAATGTATTACTCTTGAGTACTTCGGAATTGAACACGCCCAGGTCAGAAAAGAATGTTTCTTAGTACTTCTTAAGGGTGGTCGGTTAAGCTTTCTGAAATCTGCGAAACATACCTACCACGTGTGGAACTTGAAGATTTACCACTTCTTGAAAGATTTCAACTCTTAGGATCGTGCAACAAATTCCAACCATAAGCACTAGTCTCGACGGTAGAGTTTTAGGAAAATCGTGAAGGTGGAATTTTTCTAGTGTTCACGATTGTCGATATGTATGATTCTATAATGCTATTGATGGCCTCGTCCAAATTGAAACAGCAGGTAAAATATGTTGCATTTTAAGTATGGTATTACTTAATGTAATATATTTGACACACGTTTGAAAAGAGAAATGTTTTATTCTGGAGAACACATTCTAGCCGACATGTATATTTTAACCACAAAGGTAGGGTAGGAACAAGAACAAAAGTTACAAACCGCGAATCCAACGAGTGCCCATCAAATTTAAATAAGTCAACCAACATTTAATGAAATTTCGTGCTTGAATTTGTTTACTTCACATTTTCTCCAATTATGGGCTTTCATCTGACTTAAAAGGGTTGATATGTCCCACGGACGCAACCCCTGTACAACCATTATTATTATCAAAATTTATAAATAGAAACAACGACTACCAAAATCTATATGGCCCATCCCCACCAAATCCATCCATCACCACAACCACCTCCCACCCTCATTTTGTCGAAGTGTCCCGAGTTTTCCTTCGGGACTGAAAACCCAAAAATTCTCAGTCGTTGTCTAGTAGTTAGTAAGTTCTTATTTAGTAGTTAATCAGTCTTAAGTTTAGCTTAATTTCAATGTTATTCCGAGCCATTTCCAATACAAGGATCTCAAATTGCTCTCCGGCTATCATCACGCTACCATAACCAGTACAACAAACCAGCAAATCTCTGAACAACAAAGTATTTATCTTAATATTTATCCCATCAACATCGAATTACGGTTCGCATCGTAACAAGGGTTAATTTCACTTTTACCAGTAAATTGTACGTATTAAAACTACTCATATAAGAATATAACCAAAAAATATAACCATCAGCTAATGCGGTATGGTAGAATATAAAGTACGCTTTAAGGAGAGAATTATAAGGTTATAAGTCAACAAGAGTGGCATAAATATGGCCCAATTTTTTTCAATTTTCGAATCATCTAATTTTATAAGTCACAGTGTATATAGTATAACATTCTTTTATAAAAGAATTGTCCTGTGAGTATTTCCTTTGTACGCATAATTTTCAAGTAAATATTTCTATTCAAAATACTATGATGAATTTGGCTAGTCCATGGGGAATGTTCCTACAATCGCGTGGTATATTGCTCTCTGGGGTACAATCGCAGTTCTACTTCTCTCATTCGAGTAGCACTTCTGGTCTTTTTAGAATCTCTAAACGAGAAGTTTCCTACTAACAATTCACAGTACGTGCATACATTGTCGACATGTGTACATGGATAATTATAAGTACTGAAAAATTATTTTACTGTTATAGCTTAATACATTAATAAAGACCAAAGTTTCCTAAAATACGAAAAACATTAATGATCATTAATGTATAAAAAAGATGATTTATTTTTGGTCAAAGAAGAAATAGTATGATTTTAAAATTATGCTCCACAGTGACGGATAGTAAACTTTAGCAGGGTATAGCAAATCACGTCTCGTATGTTATTTCAAGCCTGTTTCTCTCCATTCTTGATTCTTAAATCATATTTCTAATGTCTCCATACGAAAATAATGGCATTTTTTTCGAAAACCATGCACAAGTGTTTTTACTATCCCAAACTTTGTATGACGTATCACTGGTTTCTCTGAATTTAATTAATAAAATTGAATTCATTTATTATCCTGAATTTTACATTTGCTAATGTGAGGGACACTGATAAAATGTTAGTGTTGCACTCGTTTTAGTGTGCTAATTTTGTAGTTTCTGGAGAAATTGAAAAGATTGAAAAAACATCGAACATATTCTGGGAACGTTAATCTTGTTAGGGGAATTGCCGAAAATTAGTGATTGATCTAGTAAAGTAAATGTAACTTAAATGTAATACGTATTCCATTTTTACGTACGTAACGATCTCTCAGGTCCTGTTTCTGTTTTTGATGAGTAATCGACGTCGACATGTATATTGATCGAAGAATGATGGAACTTTCGTGAAAAAAGCAGGACGCTAGTGACCAACTCAATTTATCTATCTTCATATTAACTCATAGTTTATTCGATTTTATTACGTACAAGCACATAAATTTAACATGTGTGTAATATATCATTTGTCACCTTAACGTTATATCCTTCAAAGCTAAATGTGTAAATCGTTTAGTCCTGCAATGTGAATGGAATTATTTTAATCATAATAAATTTAATATACCTGGAACCATTTGAGGAAATGATGCAATAAAATTGACTTTTGAATCTATGACATAATCTATTAAATATAAAAATAATCTATAAAATTTTTGAATCTATGATGAAACGTATCAAAATGAACGTGTTTTGCGTTGAAAATTGTTTTCTCGCAACTGAAATGGAAATTATAATGCTCTGTAATTTGACTTCGCTCATCCCCATTGCTGAAAAAGGATAAAAAGTATTATTGAATCTATTTATTCACGTGTCTACATCTTCTAAAAAAATCAACACAAATTTTATTCTGATGGCAGAAAGTGAAAACTTTAAATGATGGAAACAGGATGAAGAAAATATGCCTACATGAATTCATCTGACAAGATATCCATCGTTAGCAAGTGGAAGGGGATCATTGTGACTTTTTGATTTCGCAACTGCTTTTAATCCAGAAACGTACTTTTCCCGAATAAAAATCACTAAATCTTGATGTGTAAGTTGAAAGTTTGAAAAGTGGAATTAAAAACGAACAGTTTTAACTTGTGTAACAGCCTATGTGAGTTATTTTCTTTAATTTTCTAACATTATAACGGCCAATCGTTTTTCAAAAAGCACCGCAAAGACTGTAAGATCGATACATTCAACTGTGTAAATTTATTCTGGCTTGAGGATAGTCGTACAATGCGTCTTTTGGCTCATTAGACAATGGGGCAAAGTACTTAGTTTTAAGGAGTGCAATTCTGAAAACGAGAGGGCACGCAAGAGCGTTCGCGAGCTATGTCAACTTAGAAGTTGGAGTGCGCCACGTGGTTGTGTCCGTTTCACGTAGTGAGCGATTGTACCCGAGAGCACTTTTGTTTGAAATCGTATTAATGCATTTACCTCGTGGAATACCCGGAGACTTCAAACCATGTTTCTACTCCGTAGGGTGTAATTCTTTCTATCTCTTTCCACCTTCCATCTCTATTCCCCTCGTTTGCTCTCCTAAACCCTCTTTCCATTTTACCATCACTTCTACTCCGTTTAACTCATTTCTTTGTACCTACCTTCCCATTGCTTCGTTTAGTTCCCTGTCCTCTTTTCCGTCTCCTATACACTCTAACTCTCGTCCTTTTATCTTTCGTCCTTTCCATCGTCCTTTGGTCGGCGAATACTCAGCTATGTCTCCGCCTTTTACTTTGTCTCACCGGTTGGCGGAAGTCTCTCCAATGAACGACCATCTCATCGTGTAATTTAAATAGACCGCATATTTATGCTGGGGTGAAAAAAGGAAGACAGAATAGAAACGTAAGAGAGGAAAACTATGAAGAGACTAAAAGGGCGGCAATGAAAAAATGTCGGGTACAAAGTAAGAGGGTGTAGTTTGTTCGGTGAAAGCGTCATTCTAATTATCCTATTCTTTTGCGACGGTTAAATGTACGGTCCCTCTGCCAATTACCATCTACCAAGAACTTGAAAGAGGAAAAAGTGGAAAATATGCTTCTACTGGTATTTAAGAAGCAGTGAAACGAAATGAAGTAGGGATGACTCATAAGCGGCTTGATGTAGAAAACATAAGAATAAGAAAAGGTCGAAGAAGCATTCGATAAACAAAGAAAAACGCCGACCACACCAATAACAAATGGCGTGTAGGAAATAGGATGCATAACATTAAGACTATTGACTTGAGACTATGAACAAATAAAGACACACGGAACACTAGTAAAGATAACTAGTAAAGATAACTAGTAATAGATAACCGCCGTACTCCACGGAAATTTGTAGTGTCATATCAAAACCATGTTAGACAAAACCATTTATATTAGTAACCAAGCACATAACAACTAAATTGTTTTTCGAGATCACAGTAATCGAATAAAATAATGGAGTAATAGAGTAATAACTTTTCTGTTAATTTATGCAAGAATACATCCAATCTTTGAACCATTATCAAAACCATGTTCTCAAAGTATTGTTATGTCATACCATGTTATACGAGAGTTACCTGTACAACAAATTTTAAAGGAAGAAAACATAAATGAGGTATCTTTTGTGTGGTTCGCAACAATTCATCATGTGAATAGCGCTTTATTATCACTTACAGCGCCGCTATAATTTTTTAAAGAAGGTTGTCATAATCTTTGAAATTACTAAGGAGCAACAAAATCTGATTTTTGCTAGCTAATTTTGGCCCACTCTAACGATATAGCGACGAGAAGAACCTGAAGGCGAAAGCAATAAGGTAAGCGGGGAGGTCGTGAAACGGAGAGGACTGCCAGACCAGGAAAATTAGCTGTTCCCACGATAAATTGGAGTTTCTGATTTTCGTTTTGCGGTCGTCAACGTCACGTCCCCGGTGGGCATGCGACGGTACACGGACCCGAGTCGACCTATTTACCAATTTCTGATAAATTGAGTTTTGCTTCCTCCACCCCTTCCTTCCTGAACCGTTTTACGTTAGCCCACGCCATTTGTACTACGCAACTCATCCTCCGCATGTCACGGACATTAAACCTGCCCTTTCGTCTACCGTTATTGTTTACTGATAAAACGGCGTTGTTTTCCATTCACATCTAAATATTTCTCCATTTTATTTGTAATGTTTACTGGGACGTCTACAAGCATTTGTAGACTTATGAATGTACAACTTTCTCAAATTCTTACCTTCATAATCCCTTTCATTGCCAAAGATGTAACTATCACTTTATTTTCAATAAAAACCCAACGAAGGAATAATTTATTTTTAAATACTATGCTTTCTAAGAATTAAGATATATTTACAGATGAAAAATATTTTACGGCATTACCTTTCAACTATGCAAAATGGAAAAAAATGTTTCTGATCAATCTTATGTATTTTGATGAGGGTTATACCTGCTCTCGTGGAGTGCGGTAGCGGTTCTCCCGTTTATCATATAAACGGCCACAGTGAACCTTACAAAGTCAAACAAGAATTTAATTTCTACTGCTAATAGTTTCTGGAATATCGGCTGGTAATGCATTAACTGGGATGCACTGTATAATTATAATTTATAAATTATGCGGTAGATGAAAATTGAGTGTCATTTAACAATCGCTAAATCGTCTGTAATTAACTTGAATTACATTACTAATGTAAGTGTAGGAATCTAATTGTAAGTTGAATACTTCACGATATGTTCTATTTTATTACCACGAACTATGATTTCAGTAGATATCCTAACTCGTGTAAAACAGCCGTTAAGTTATAGGTACAAACGCGAAATGAAATACCGGAGCGACGTGATATTAATCTGCTTTCGACTTCGATCGCAACATTATCCTGGTCCAAAATAAATTTCCGACCTAATGGATTTCAATAATCGGTAATAAATTGATCTGCACCAAGTGCACATGTAGCGGAGTATATACATACAACATCAGGCACACAAAGTAAATGTTCTATAATTTTATAAGAAATATGAGTTTAATCCTATCCATATAATATAATTCGCTTTTACGATAGCCAGTTATGTGTAGTTGATGTCATTTAAATGGTTCAGGCTTACTGGAATCCGAGGTGAATACGGCGGTAACAGGTGTTATCTCATATAGAATGTGACACGGTCGACGGATATCCCATATTGATCGTGCTATGGCGATTCCCGTTCCGTCGGCTGCAAGCATCTCAGGACAGTTTCCCGCACTGGATACAATTCCCCGGAATGTTCCATTACAGTCTCATTAACCCTGTCATCGACTCAGCATGACACTATACCCTATGTCGGAGGAATAGGTTTACAATATGTCACCAGTTTAATACAATGTAATATATATATTTATCTCAATACGAAGTTGTTGAACAACATGGTTGATGTAATGAGCTTTTAATAATATTTGTATGTACGTAACGAAATCATTTTATGTATTATAAAACCCTATAATATGTGATTTACTTATCAGACTTACCGCATTTATCACTCATACGTTACGTTTTTTGAAAATGTAAGCGGAATAAACTCCACCTGCAGATTTAAAATATAACCGACAAAGTAATTTAAATATGTATTAGGAAATGTGCCTGGACATATGTAAAATAAGTTTTATTTTGTACATTCCTGGAAATATCCTAAATAGACTACTTATTTTTACATTTTCTTAAATGGTTTATGATGATCAATGTTTATGCACTTTACAATTTGTTCAATTCCCAAAGTATTTACTGATTCGTTTTTGAAACTTTGGGAATTGCCTATCGCAAAAGTAAGAAGTAAAAAACTAATCTGGCGTAAGTCGTATGGAAAAAGCGCATGGAACGAACAGTTGACCCAGCTTGCATGTGACATGTGCGTGGTAGGTATGACAAACTGAACCTCACAGACTCTAGCTCTTAATGCATTCACGCACAGGATACCAGCGAGCTTTCAATATTTCTTCCAACGTCGGCAGCCAGATGCAGTAGACTGAGTCGAATGAGTGGGTAGCTGGTACACAATGAGTGGCACACCCAGCATGTAGTATTCTCCTACAATACAATCGTCCACGCTGTAGTACTGCGAACGAAACTTAGTCGCCATGAGTCAATGCCTGTGCTGATTGTAGCACTTCTCAAATAGCAATTGCGCCTAGCTAAACGCATTATGTACCCGCATAGTGCAAAACTCGACAGTCCCGATGTTCAGAGACCCCTTTTGTCATGCCACATGCAACACATGGACGTCAAATTTTCCAAACTCGAGGAATGGTTTATTTGTCACGTCATACAAATTATTCAACGAAAGTTATTTACATTAAAATAACCCAGTCGGACATTTTTCGCAGACTTTCTTGAATATCTAAAAATATGAACCCACTGATTGTTAACGTCAGTATGTAATTTCGATAGCAGATGATGCATGGGAATGTTAATGAGAATTAGATAAATAGTTTACAGTTTAAAAATTAATACTTTTCAACGTGTATACACAAATGGGTCATACTAATTTCTACAATAAGGAAAGTGATCTACTATGTAAATATGTAACGAAGTATTCACGTGTTATGAAATTGTTAAAGAATTTTGAAGTCACTTCATATTGTGAATCAAATTTTCCTTTTCGAAACTGCACAGAAAGAAAGCAGCTTTATTCATAAAAGTCAAGGAGCAATCCTACGTGAAATATTGGATACTCTCGTCGTTCGATTCTTTCTCTTCAATTTCTTTGGTGCGTTACCGCATGAGCCATTCGTACTGTAAATGCTTATTGACAGTTCAACGACGGCAGTCTTCAATATACAATGTTGTTATGTAGGATCTCCCATTCTAAGGTTCTCCGCATTGGAAAAGGAAGAAAATGCCTATAACTTTGGTTTCGTATAGCTGTAAAAGGGTACGACTAAGCTCGTAAAACGTAGCCATTCAACTTACTATCATCAACACAATAAAATACTGTTATGTTTTGTAAGTGCTTTGAGTTTTTGATATTCTTCGATTGTCCTTTAACACATGACCGTAAGACTACAAAGACTGTGATTTGTCAAATTTGTATTATGAAAAAATAATTCTATAGGTCATATGTTTTCTCTATCGAACTGAAATATGATACGATAAGGAAAGATTGTTATGTTAAAAATTGGTAAAGATTGTTATATTGAAAGATTGTTAAAAAATTACCCTAGAAATATTGAAAGTTCCTTCATAAAGAAAGGTATATATAATAATATGGAAAACAATAATTTACAATGATTTTCAACTTTTTTCAAATTCCTACAACAGGACATACATAGTTCCTGTTCCCGAAAACAATGCCCAATGTCGACTTTCACCGGTGAATGTCAACACATACCAAATACGTCGGTGAAAGATCGAATATTTCATTACATTCTTGTACATTCGGACCCTCACCGGTGTATGTCGACAATCACAGATATGCTCTGGTGGAGGTCCAAAAGAGAGGAGCCGACAAAGAGGCGACTGGCTCTCTCCCGCCAAATCCTTTATTCTGCTGGGAGTCAGCTTTGTCAGTCTTATGTGCAATTCAAAGTGTCATAATAGTTTAAGTTGTTGCAATAAATAAGATTTGAATCACATAAGTAAGTAATTTTTTTATTACTATTATTTTCTTTTCTCATACAGAATGTACTGTGTGTTTTAAATTCTTGGTCTCTCCTTTCAGAAAAAGAGGCGAAAAAGTTACGTCACCCTTGTGACGTTTTATAACGACTGAATTACGAAGAAGAAAATATAAATCTCCGACATGTTCAACATTCACCATTAGTGCATGGTGAATGTCGACATTTACCGGTGTAAGTCAGAAATAAGGGTATTTAGCAAATATTTCGGACATACACCAAGTGACTATGTGAATGTTGACATTCATCGGTGAAAGTCAACATTGTCCAGATTTCGGTGTTTCACTGTAACAGATATACAGAGTGTCCCACTACAATCGTTCCACGTGATTAACACTAAAATTATTCGCTCCTCGAAAAAATGTATCGAGTGCGACATCTTATGATGCACATATGTATGTTTTCTGGATGAAACTGGCCGTTTAGCGAAAGAAGTCTGTACACGGTTGTAGATGGCCTTAAGACCTTGGAAGACGAACGCATCCTAGGTCAATAAATTCGTTTCGAAGTGAATTGAACGTCTAACTAAAAATAAATATATTATTCTCTTTCAAATAACATAGGACCCCTTTAAATCTCAGGAGCTCTTCCATTTATAAAAAATGTATGCCTATCATAAGACATCCTTGCCAAAACAAAGTATGTTTTACTTGAAATATTTTTTCGAATAACCGATAATTTTCGAGATGATCATGTAACAAGATTATAATGGATTACCCAGTATTATTGCCAATTACGTTACTGTTTTTGAACACTGTAATATACACTAGTCTATTTACCTATCAAATATGTTATACTCGCAAAATGGAAGATTATACAGGATGCTATTAAAAATCCATATCAAATCACCCCCATTATATTATTTCACGTTTTGTATGTTTACAGAGCTACAGAGCTGTACATGTAATACGGGCTGAACCGAAATTCTTGGTTGAAGGGTTGATTTATAAGAATTATCATAGCAAACCAAACGATTTGGTATTTCTGAATTTATTGAAGTATGTTACAACGCAATGATGTGCCAGAGACCGATCGAGTAAGGATCTGAATTTTGTTCGGTACTCACCAATTGTAAGATTAAAACTACGACTGCGGCCAAAACTCAACTCTAAGACTATTTAACTGAGAGTTTCGGGATTGCCGTTCCGCACGCAAACTCGGGACGCTTTCTGCAAAGTGAGATTGGAAGATAGATAGTCATAGAGGTGGTTAGATGTTGAGGGAATAGAACTTATGGATTTAGGAGGCCGCTCTCTGGGTTTTTACAAGTGATTAATAATAATAGTAGTAGTAGTAGTAGTAGTCCACGTGGCGAGCAGGTATCATGTTGTTGAGTCTTGCCTCCCAATATGGCACTACATAACCCTCATCTAGGTCAGAATGTTAAGAGTCACAACATATAACGTTAATAAAAATAATAATAACGGAGTGGTTGAAGAAAAAACACAGTGTCAGAAAATAAAAAAAATCCACAGTTAGATGTATAGAAAGTTAGTATTAAGCAAAATAAAAACGCTATAAAATTGTTAGTGCATGAAAGCAATCATGAACAGCCCATTAATCAAATTTGCATTTGTATTTGTGCCCAATAACACCTTCCGGTCCAATTTTCCTTGTGTTTAGTACTACATAGACGAAATATTTCACATTAATTGCGGAACGAGAATATAGAGAATAGAAGACTTTGGTGAGCTGAAGTGATCAAAGACATTCCTTCAAGAAATTGACCGCATCGTTTGCTGAACTATGACTAAAGCGTAAATGAATTATTCAACTGTCTCAATGTTAAAGTTACATTCGCCGAAAACAGATGATGGTCGCCGCCTTTTAAATGTGGAGGAAATGGGCCATAAACAAGAAGTTTATTTTTGTCAGTGTTTTAGGTAAAACTCATCAGCACTGAGAAGTAACAAACATGAATATAGGATACATGGCATTGAATTGTAGTAATCCAATTAGTTTTTATTTATCAGTTTATAGCGTCTTCAAAATATAAAACTACGCAGAACTAGCAATAGAGCTTAAATACTTATATTACTTACTTGTTAGACAATGTGAAAGTAACGGTGTTTATAATTTCCACAAATGGACCAATTTTAAAAAATGTACTTTCTGGTACAAAACATCTGGGCCTGTCATTAAATATCTTAAATGAAACACACCTAACCTAATATAAACATCTCAGTTTCACTGAAATATTCGGACTTGTCCCCCACGCCAGTTCAATTTGATGAAAATGCAGCGTACATTCCAATTTCTTTAGTCGGCCCTTCAAAATGTACCCTTTGCTTTGAACCCAACTCCCTTCAACACCCTTTGAACCCAGCCAAAAAGGACAGATCACAACCCATCACATGTCTCCAGAGCATTATTATGTCTGAAGGGCAGCAATCGCTATCATCTAAAAAATCACTATCATCCCTGTTAACTCGTGAATCCATAAGGTTGAGCATGTGCCATGCTGTTGGGTTTCGCCTCCCAACGCGGCACTATCCGGGCCCGCATGTTGAGAATTAAAATAATAATAATAGTAAAGCTGCAGGGGATAGCTACTTCTGGGAATGAAGAATTGCTGTCGGGTAAATCAACATCTTAGAATCAAATTACACCGCTGTGTGGCGATCCTGCGGCAGCAGTTACCACAAAGGAGCAAAACCCACTTCTTCGTGACAGCTTACCCCCTATATCTCAATCCCAAACTTTATTTCTTATCGGTACCCAGTTTTCTTCTGAATGTTCACAAAGTAGTGAACCGTGCTTTGGGTTCGCTTAAATGTCAGAATTTCCTCGGTTGGTGTTTATCGCCGGGAAACGAGAGAAGAAAAAAATATGAGTAGACGAGATTTTAGAAATACAGTTGTTTGCAACCGATCCTCTCAAGACTGTCGAGAAGATTTTGACACTGGGTCGACTGTATCAAACGCGTTCGCCGTGGTCTCCCCTTTCGTTCGGTCTGCGAATGAGTATTTACAAGGGAACGTTTCAGACTATCCCCCTCCGATTTTGATGAGCTTTGGATATGTTGTAAAGGGGTTCAAAATAAGGGTCACGTATTTTTTTATACGTGCCCTAACGCGAGTTTAAGGGCGAAATCAGCCTCTGAAGGAAAACCTGCCCTCCCACGTTTGCGCGAGTAGCGGCTAAACCGCGTATCCAAACGAAAAATGTTTCCAATAAAACTTGTATGGTTTCAACAGACCTACAAAACTGTGGCAACGAAAGTTACAAAAACTTCTTGCTTTTCAAAAATTTGCCCCCCCCCCCACCACCTTTATTTTTAGAAATTGAGAAAAGGTCATAAGAACAGAAAACAAGGAGTATTTCATCCCGAATTCAATGGTATGCGTGAAAGTATAGGAGACTGCTTTCCAGACCACGAAATCGCGATCGAAGTGTCTGGTATACGTATAGACCGTAGGCAGTTGGGCAGAGGGGTGCGTTCCAACTCGCGGATCGTAACTCGGGCAATGCGCAAATATGTTATCGCGTATTTTGGGTGAGCAGACGTCTTTATTTTTAAAGTCTTTATTTTTATCTGGAGATATTATTGTCGCATCACAGATTCAAGAGTGAACCAACACCGACATGTACACAAGACATTCAAACAGGAGGACGCGGAAAGGACGATCGGGAAGCAAAATAAACTTCCCCTACTGTACAAAGTACAGGTCTGATTGCGATGCAGAGAACTATAAAAGTCAACAGCAAGAGCCGTTCAGGTCAAACTAGTGTGCACAACGTAAGTGTTAAAGTCTGTCCTAAAGTGTAAAACAACTAGCGATCTATGATGCAGTTTAATCCAAATAATGTACTGTAGTTACTGTTAGCGTTCTTCAGTATACTGAACATACCAGACTCTCCAGTAACTAATGTGGAAGTGGAAGTATACGACGTGATCAAAGTAATGTTAGACGACTTTGCGGAAAAGGTATCGACACTTGACGTGGAAGAAGATACAGTATTGGAATTTGAAAATCCGGATGATATTCCGTAAACAACTGGTATCCCAGAATCTGCTGACGATGACGACGCAGAGGTATATGAAACTACACCATCAACATGCACACGTGAGACAGATACTGTAGATTTTTATTATAAAGCAAGAGCAGTAACATATTGGAAAAGCGGTGCGCAAAACCCGCTACGACTGGAAACAGTACAACGTACATTTCGCAAAGTTACATCGGTAAAACAACTGCGGCGCTGGGAAATATATGTGGAACATGGCGGAACAGTAGCAGAAAAATAGGACAGAATATCCCAAGCCGTATTAAATAAAATTCAAGAAGCAAGTAAGAGACGAGTGGCAGTATATGATATAGACATCTCATGGTGGGGCTTGCAAGCAGCAATAACGGTTGGTCTTCCTCAATTCAAAGCATCATCGACGTGGGTACGAAAGTTCAAAAAGGCACATGATATCGTATCGCGCAAAATAACGAAGATTGTCACCAGATGAACTGAACGCCAAGAAGCTGATCTATCACAACGGTGCCACGACTTTGTAGAAAATGTAAGAAGGCATATAGCACAGTATGGAGCAGCCAATGTATACAACTCCGATCAAAGTGGATTTGAGTTAGAATTGCATAGTGGCCGCACGTTAGCTGTACGAGGATCAAAAACTATAGAAGGAGCAGTACAATCAGTATCTGCGACAACACATAGGTATACGATTCAGCCGCTGGTCTCTGCAGATGGGAGGCTACTATCACCACTGTTCACAGTCTTGAAAGAAAGTAGTGGACAACTGGGATCACGCGTGCAGGGAACAATGTTTAGGCCACGAAATGTATTTATTACGGCATAAAAATCGGGAAAAGTAACTCAGCAACTAATTTGCCGTTGGTTTTCCGAAGTATATTTCCCGAATGTTGGGCCTACATCAGTTCTTTTACTCGATTCGTGGCCTGGACAGTGTCCCGCATTTGTGCAGCAAATAATAGCGGAAACAGGGCCAACAGAAAACGGTGCAGCATTTGTTTTGCTTACGATACCTCCAGGTACAACGTCCCTGATTCAACCATTGGATGTTTCGGTTTTCGACTGTGGAAAAACTTTGTTCGACATTTTTCCGACACTGTGTTACTTCTCGATTTTCAACTTAACCTGCACTTACGAGATAATATTCTAAAACTGAAATCTCTTGTACATAATCAATTTTCTTCGCCGCGTTTTATTAACTTGTTTAAATATGCTTGGTATAAAAGTGATTACCTGATAGAAAGACCTGCAGCATTTCCGAATCCTGTTGACTTCTGTTTTAAAAACCGTGCGAAGCCGCGTTTTGATATTTGTGGAGCTGTCGCTATAATTACTTGCGCGTGGTGTACTAAATCACTATGCATGGAACATTTTTTTACAGCATATCATTATTGCGAAACTTATGTTTCCGACGAATAGATGTACCGTTCTGCACGCGGAATGTATAATAGTATGACATTAGAATGTAGTACGTACGTGATATCCGTATAATATTTTGATGCCTTACACTCTGCGTTTTGCAGTTACCCCAAAACATCAATGTAGTACACGTATTCTCGCTTTCCGCATCCGCATGTTACGTACGTTGTAAGACCGCTTTCGAGTTAATCGTTCATAGACATTGGCAGCGGTAAAAGCTTCTGTATTAGAAATCTTTGCATTTCTTATATCTTTGAGTAAACTGGTATTGTTATTAATTATTCACACATAGTGAAATGTGCTATATGTATTTGAAATTGTACCCATATTCTATACAACACGTGCTCGATACGAAGCGCATCTCCCCCTTTTTCCTATTTTACATGTATACTGACTATTGTCGTCCTAGATGCACAATATTCTTTCTATTCTTTCTTACTCATACTTCTCATACGGTGCAGTTTCATATATCTCTGCGTTATCATCGTCGGCGGATTCTGGTATACTGGACGTTTCCCGAATATCGTCCGGATTTTCAAATTCCAGACAAAAATAAAGACTTGGTTTTGAACTCTGTATTTTTATCTGCCACTTCTGTCATTCGTCATCTACTGCGTTTGCTCACCCAAAATACGCGATAACATATGTATTTGCGCATTGCCCAAGTTACGATCCACGAGTTAGAACGCACCCCTCTGCCCAACTGCCTACGGTCTATACGTATACCAGACACTTCGATCGCGATTTCGTATTCTGGAAAGCAGTCTCCTATACTTTCACGCATACCATTGAATTCGGGATGAAATACTCCTTGTTTTCTGTTCTTATGACCTTTTCTCAATTTCTAAAAATAAAGGTGGTGGGGGGGGGGGGGCAAATTTTTGAAAAGCAAGAAGTTTTTGTAACTTTTGTTGCCACAGTTTTGTAGATGTGTTGAAACCATACAAGTTTTATTGGAAACATTTTTCATTTGGATACGCGGTTTAGCAGCTACTCGCGCAAACGTGGGAGGGCAGGTTTTCCTTCAGAGGCTGATTTCGCCCTTAAACTCGCGTTAGGGCACGTATAAAAAAATACGTGTTCCTTATTTTCAACCCCTTTACAACATATCCAAAGCTCATCAAAATCGGAGAGGGACAGTCTGAAACATTCCCTTGTTAGATTGATTGACCTTCAACTTGACGAGTCGCGTTCTGACGTCCAAGCGGACAACGTCCTATTCACACCGTAACATTATCTAGGTGTGTGTATTATACCTACCTGTGTGTATGTGTATTATACCCTGAGTTGATGTTTTAAGTGACCGATTGGCAGACTGAGAGTAAGGTCGTCGTCATACAAGTGGTGGGGAATTTAGTCAGAAAGATTTCGACTCTCCTGAACCCATTGCGGGATGAACTCTGCGTGGGGTAACGTGGGACCACTACTACGCCGAGGATAACACGGGCACCGTGGAGGCGGAAGCATCCGATGATGACGCAGCAACACACCGGACACGCCTTTTTCGAGGAGTATCTCTGCCGCGATGGTAAAAGAGTCTTGCCAACGTGTCAATCATGCGGGGCGACCACGGACGACATGGAGCACTGCCACCTCGCGTGCCAGCGCTGGGTGGCCCCACGGAAGGGGTTGCGGGCGTTCGTTCAGCAACGAGAAGTTGAAGTCATTCGGGGCGCAGGAAGACCGAGCGGATCTCAACGCGGCGAACCTCGGGAGCGCCGACTACAGAAGAATTCCCACTGGGACGTCGTGACGGCGATCGTCATCGGAATACTTCGAGCGAAGGAGGAGGTGGAAGCGGTCGAAGAAGAAGTGGCGGAAGCAAAGGGAGCAGAGGAAACGGAAATGGCATCACCAACGCGGACGGAGAGCGAATGGTCCAGGAGGCGGAAGCAGAAGCCGCTACCGCGATACGCGACCGCACCAGGCCGACCACGATGACCAGGCAAACGACGAAGTGTGATATAGTGCATACTCTGACAGGAGGCGAAGCCACCCTTAACCTCCAATGCGGAGAAAGTAGGAAAATGTCGCGAGTGGAGATCGTTAATAATTAATATTGCGTGGCCCCAACTAGGCAATCACCACAAGGTGGAACCGGGTGAGGTGCAATGGCAGTGGAGGTAAAAAAGAAAATGCTAATATTACCGTGTAAATATTAGTGATGCGTTCTGATACATATATGTATACTTGTGATATTAAAGCAATTCGATGCTCAAGTACTCAGTGAAAAGTATCGAAACGTATCAGAAGATTAAGTACCTGATATCAGTATTTCGGACTGATATATGATATATTTCAGTTTAGGGATTTTTTAAACTTTCTGTTTATGAACGACTCGTTGCCAAGTTGTTAAGTCGACCGTAACACGTATCGTGATAGTATCAATATTAATTAATGACAAAACTCATCTTAAAGATACGATACTTTTGAGTATCATTTAAGAAACAATACCATGTGATGCTTACGTATTCATTACATGTTCTTTTGGTACAATGGTACATCAACGTAAGGAATAAATACCAATTAAGCAGTGGTATAACCCATCACTGGTGACAATGACGTCGTTTGCTTGTGCGTCAGAACGAGATTCACCGATTCGAAAATTAACTAATAGGAGCACGCGTGCAGAAAACAAACTGAAACTGAGACCACTCGAAGGACACTCTCTTTCTGAACAAATCATCCGCTCTGTTTTATTACAAGTACAATTAATACAATAGTATTTTTTAGGGCGCACCTTGTGGCTTTACAACAAACTGGTTAGAGTTTGTGAAGAAATCGTGAAGACTGTTGTTAATTTGTATCTATGCAGGTAGAGCAAAGCAATACACACACACACACACACATACACACACACGCATATATATATCAAAGAACGGAAAAACAATGTGTAGAAAACAAGACAGTTCAAAAGACAAATTCTATATGACTCCACGTCGAAAACTAACACGAAACAAATGCGCAATAGGAAGTGAATGAGTAGGTTAACAGTGTAATGTTTGGATGGTCAAACAATTGGATGTATAACAACATGATTTGAATGGGCACGCACTGTTTACAAACAACGTGACGCGCAAAACCGAACGCTAAGAGCGAAGCGGTTATTCAACCGATCACCCGAACAGTTAAAATTTCACCATTCAAATTTTAATATACATAGTTTCAAATTAGTAACATCTGAAGGATCAAACAGTTATTAAGGTAGCAATTATAAACGTTTACAATATAATAAAGATCTTCTTTTAATATTTATTTCGTGTTTCGTTTAAATTGATAACAAACGAATAAATCAAACGGATCAAGATATCATAATCATGTCTTTATTGCTAACAAGAAGTTTAATGATTATGCACTGCGATACGGCCAAAGGTATTATCGCAACCACACCCAAATACAAGTATGACGAGCACGTTTATCGTTTACATATTTTAATGTTTATGATGAGTTGAAGGGGAAAGGAGGTAGAGGTGCCAGCTCCATCGAAGCTGTTAACATGTTGCTATTGATGTATAATATTGCAGGACGTGGAAAATTGTGTGAATGAAGTTGAGCAAATTTCAAATAAGAGCATGTGTGGAGTGAATCCAGACGTAGGGCAGGTCAAAGAATGTTAAATATGGACGTTCCGCATGAGAAAAAGGGATACGTAGCATGGCTGTGTGTAAATGCGTGTGAGGTGCATTAATGAGTAAGTGGTAAAGTGTTGCCGCATGTATAAGGGCTGAAATCTCTTATGCGTACAGAGCTGTAAAAGAGAGCTAGAGCACAAAAGTTGTATATGAGTTAAAGAGTCGTGCGATTGTAAGGGACAACCAGAACAACATAAGAGTAGTGTAGAATTGTATTTCAAATATTACTGTCAATATAGTGTATTTACTTTGTACTGTGCACTGATAATTTATCCCATATGTACCGCTCCACAACTTGATCTTGCGTTGTTAAGGAAACTAGAAATGTGAAATCTTTCAATTTTGAGCACTTGTTCGGGATTGGAAGAGAAAACCACCAACATTTACAAATTTTTTTTACTAAAGCATGTCTCCCACAATACTAAAAGTATTGGAAAAAGCTTAGCACTAAAAGTGTTATGGGACATAACCGTATGTTCGTATCATCGCTATCGATTGCTGTTATTAACTTTTCATCCTCACGCATGGCATGTTAAAATATGTCACAGATTTGAAGTACGTACGTAAATCTTCATTGCAATGTCCAACAGTTTACATAGCGATTTTATCGTATCGTAAGCGACGGTCCATTGCGCAAATCTTACCTTTGCGTATCAGTTAGATGTACATAACTTGTTTCGTCCGTCGCGGAACAAAATCACCAGCGGTAATGCATAACATGTGGAACATCCGCATACCACTCGAGCTACACACTTTACAAATAATGGTGAGGAAAGCTGAGACTTTCGAAAGCCTTGACAATAAACAAACTGCAAAAACGTTTTTTATTAGCATTCAGAAAACTTTTGTTGGTCAAATCCGTAGACCATCACGTTACGTATACAGCAATACATTGATCAATTCTGTCCCTGAATGATTGTTATAATGATGATACTCCTCTTAGTGTGAGTTCTCGTCCCGTTTACAATCGAATCGATGAATTAATCCACTAAAGAAAGTCTTGTGGCCATTCAGTGATGAAAGACTTTACACGATCTTTAATGACCTTGTAAGACCAACGTTCTATCAGTTAATAAACTCCATCACATCATGCCCACTTGAAACGGAATAAGTTTTATTTAAAACATTTTTTAGAATAAAGGATGATTTCAGATATAATCGAGTGGCAAGTGTAAGTGTCTATGTATGTATGGTCTGTGGCACCGCCGCGAGACGTTGTACAGTGACTCATTCTTTTTGTTTTCCTACTGCGTAACGAATTCGGACGTGTGCTCATCACGTCAGTGCGTCCACAGGCGCAACAGCGAGCACCTTGCATAGTATAAACCTATTATTACTTTGTGACCATTCTTTTGTTTGACATCCTTTACAAAATTTCAGAAGTGGGATCTGAGCATACGTGTCGATTGTCTCAATTTGAACAATAAATGGAACATTTATGTGAACGTTAAATTGAAATGTTCTGTGGTTAGGAGGCATTCTTTGTCAGTGCATTGTACCCAGTGGTAAAGTAGCTGTACAGAGTGATCTTTCGAGCAGACTTCTGGTGGTCGAGTGTGACTTTCTGACGGAAGATTACCTGCAGTATCGGTACAATGAATAAAGTCAAGGTGGTACACCTTAATGAAACTTTGTCGAAGGAAGGACTTTCAATCAACGGGCTAAGGGCCGATTTGATTAAATAAATTGCAAGAGAATGATCCGAGTGGCGACTGGATGCGTGAATTATCATAGAAGCAGCAGCAATGAACGTTTCAACTGAAGATGCAACTGTGACGGAAGAAATTGCGGGACCGTCCACCAAGGTGTCTCGAACTGCAGAAAATAATCGGTATCATAATACGGATGTATACTTGTTGCGAGAAGTCGAATTGTTGCGAAGAGAGAGGCAATTGTTAGAAAGAGAAATGCGCATCCCGGAAAGAAAATATGGACTTTCGCGTGCATCTCCCAGTGTGTCTACAAATGTGTCGGAAAGGCAAGGCATTTTACTGGCACAGATGATTCGTTCAAGAATTGGAAAAAGCGATTAAAACTATTAATTTCCACGTATTAATTGGACGAAAGAGAAGCTAAAATTCTGTTGGGAATGCGGCTTAAAGATAAAGTATTGCATTGGTTCCAGTCGCGTCCTGGACATATTGAGTGGTCGGTTCTAGAAATCTTGGCAGAGATGAAAAAATTATTGGTCATCGGCAGAGTAAATTAAAGCTACGGCGGCAATTCGAAGAGAGGGTGTGGCACTATAGCGAAGATTTTGCGTCGTATTTCCACGATAAAGTTATTTTGGCAAACAGCGTATCGGTCGATGAAGAAGAATTAATTGAGTGTCTCATCGATGGTGTGGGATAATAAGTGAAGTGCGTTAAGATGTTTTATTTCATAACAGAAATGCTTACGTGGTATGACACGTTCGACTTGTCGCTCGAAACTAAAAACTCTCTCCGATCATACTACAGTTAACGGTCATCGGGGGCCGCCTCTATGCTACCAAAATCGCCTCGCGCTGTTTCCCTTCAACCTGTGTGACACAATACGTATATCGACGCCAAATCTTTAAACAAAGCACGCTCGCACTTCACACGCAGTCTCAGGCACACAAACGCATCCATTCGCATCCACACATATCCACACGCGTCACACACATACATCAACTCCTACAATGGCATTCCTAATGTGCTATTGCGGAAGCAGGTGCGGCTTCACCGCTTTGATTCAAAATCATCATTGCGCGTTGCTTTCGAAAATATCAGCTTGCGAGAAACATCGGCAAGACCAGCGAAAATTTCACCTACGTAAACCAGAGGCGATGGATTGAATCCATTGTTAACAGCAGAAAGTGTACCTCACCGAGAACAAAGCACTTCATCGAAGGATATCACGACCGTGCAGTCCAAAATTCGGTGCTACAATTGCAGCAAATTTGGGCATATGTCGAAAGAGTGTAAGTTGCCCCAGCGAGAAAGAGGTGCGTGTTTCAAATGTGGCGAAAAAAGACATGCAGTGCGAGAATGTAAAAGTAAGCCGGATGCGCAAGAGATATACTGTATTACTAAAAAATTGTCGAACGAATGTAGATTTAAGAAAACAGTCAATTTTGTGTTACATCATTGTAATGCTAAACTTATGTTTAACGTTAGATGCTTTAATCGATACTGGTAGCTCGATAAGTTTTGTCAAAGTGAGTTTTATTCCTTATAACTGTATTCAGCGTAATAATAGTGTCGATAATACCTTCCAAGGTATTAATGGTAGCAAGCTCGTAGTAGTAGGAACTATTCAAGTCGATATACACTACGACAATGTTGCTCGAAAGAATGTATTAATTCACGTAGTCCCTGATAAAACAATGTCGTCCACGGGAGTAATTGGTAAAGATGTTCTAAAATTGTTTAATGTGACACTTTGTACGCTGTCGACGAATGTTCAAGAAAATATCTTTTCAGAAATATTAAACATGGATGTAGTTGAAACTCATGCTTGTGTAATGCGTCAATTAAATATTGGTGACGATATTCCTCATTTGCAAATATTAGAGTTTAAAGGAACATTTGAACAAGATTATATCAAGCCGTTGCGTCCAAAGAAACCGAAAATTGAAGCCGACCTAAAGTTGACTATTAAAGAGTTACAACTGTTTCATATTTCTCCGCGTCGACTTTCTTATGTAGAGAAAGTACATTTAAGAAAAATTTTAGATTTGCTATCAGAAAAAACTGTCGTTCGTCCCAGTACCTCAGAATTTGCCTCACCGATTGTTCTTGTACGCAAAAAGAATGGAGAATACAGGATGTGCGTTGTACGAAGTATTAGACGATGTAATTGCGTATATCGATGATTTTCGAATTGATCTATGACCTAACAGTCACCAATGCTAAACATTCTCTCCATAGACGCACTGTTTGGTAGAGCTGTATTATGTTTAATGAAAAGTTTTCTGATTTTTGGATAGTCGTTCAACATTTCGATATTACAGATATTTGATTTTAAAAATCGTTGTAACTCTTCTTCTTCAGATTCATTTCGCACAGTTTTTTGCTCAAAAATGAAAAAATCATCATGATCGTCAAATTTTCCAGCTTTTGGAGAATTCTCAGTTGAACGGATTCCCAATAAATTCTCCAAGCAGTTTTCATCAAACGAAATTTTTCTTCATAAAAAACAATTTTGAGATTTGCAAGTTGATTCCATCTACTTTTTTTATATAAGTAGGTTCTTTGTAATATTCTGCATAAGAAGATAGTAAAAACTTCTAAAAATAAAAAAATAGTAAATACGTCACGTACACTATAGATTTTCAGTACTGGCAGCGAATTACGGAACGCAATAGCGCGTTTATATACTGTGAGTAAGTTGGCTAATCACATTCAAGCATTTTAACAATGTAATAAGAATTTGAAACAAATTTTTCTTGAAATAAGTTTTCCTGATTTCGAAGCCGTGACATAAACGTTAGAAGCCGTTAATAAACTTGCTCCTACTGTAGGTCCAAATTCTCATGTTTTTTCCTTCATTACAATGAACAACGGTGAAATAAGTTTTCCATCTGCTGATATTGTTGGTTGAATAGTACAACTGTGGGTCGTGGACCTGACCGATTGTACCATACATTGAATTTGTTGTTGAATTTGTTGTTCTCCTTCCACAGCCAAACTTCGACTAGCATGCATTTCTAACTGAAATCCACTCTGATCTGAATTAAAAACAGATATTACACCTTCTTCTTGAATGAGTTGTTTTATTTCAGCAACAAAAGCATTAGCTTTTCCCCTTAAAAAATCTGCCCCGTTTATTGTTTTTTTAGTGACAAATTTGTTGATTTTCCTGCTTACAATCCTGTGTGCTTTTTTGAAATTGGCTAACCAGTGGTATGAAGCCTTAAATCTGAAATCTTCATGTCCAATGTCTTTTTGCGCTTGTAAAGCCCATTTTTGTAAATCTGTATCGTGGACAATATGATCAGCATCAAGAGCTGCTTGAAAGTTATCTAAAACGAACTGACAAATTCTTTCTATTTTTCCTCTGTAAGTGCCACCTTTGTTTAAATTATGAGCCCATCGTTTTAATTGTGTTATCGATTGTTATGACTGGTGGAATACTTTTGATTCTGTTGTATCCTTTTCGGAGTACCGCTGCCACCAGTTATTACGACCCGAACCGGGGGAATGTATCGTGGAAAAATGATTATTCCAGACTCGCACTTGTTGATGACTTTTTGAATATTTATTAAAGTAAGTTGGTAGCGGAGAATGGCCAGACGCGGATTGGTAGTGAGACTGTGATGTGTGAATGGAGAGTGTGACGTTGAAATTGAACTAAACTTAAGACTGACTAACTAAACTAGGAACTTATTAACTACTAGACTAAAACTAACTACAGACTGACTATGACTGAGGGTGTTTGAGTTTGTAGTCCCGAAGGAAAACTCGGGATACTTCGGAAAAGTGAGGGTGGAAGGTGGTTGTGGTGGTGCATGGATTTGGTGGGGATGGGCCTTATGGGTTTTGGTAGCCGTCTGTACTTATAATAGTAATAATAATGATAATGATAATAATAATAATGACAGTAGTGTTAGAGGGGTTGGTGTTAGAGGGGGATGGGACAGTAGTGTTAGAGTGGGTAAACATCGATTTAACTTTTCGAAATCTTTGTTGTGCCGTACGTAATTCCAGGTTTTTTGTAATCTCATTTCTCGAAAATTCTGCGGCTTTTGATTTATAATTGTAAGATAATTCTTCAGAATCTTTATTGCATTCTTCCGAACGTTCAGGTTGATCTGCAGTCCATATTCTTTCTTTATCCTCTACAATTTGCATTTCGATATCCTTATATTGTTCTTGAAAATCTAATGTCTCGACTTCGCTTATTTCTGTTATCAAATTCTGTCATTGCATCAAATAATATTTTTCAATGCTTTCCTGTAAAACAGTTTCTTCCTTCGTTATAGGTGTATTTTCTAAATGCAATCCTTGAAATGCCAGCAAGAGTTGATTTATTACATTAATAGGATTGACAGCCATTTTGAATAACACTATCTAAAAATGTGTTATTTATTAAATTTAATTTTAATATTTTATAAATTAATTGTAGCACTCACTTTGTTACAAAAGAAGTTGAAAACAAAACTTACTAGAATGTTCGTGATATATAACAAATGTCACGCAGGATTTTTCACAAATTACGTAAAGTCTATTTACACGATCAAACTAACTTAAGCTCATCGATTGATTATTACAAATATATGAACGTAGTGAATGAAACGGAATTACGGCGATTAACGAAGGATTGACACAAATCACTCGCGACATGTACACAGAATGCACTTGCCCGATTTTTTGGGCTTTTTTATATGCAGCGTTGATTCAGTTGTTTTAATACTCAGTTGTCCACGACGTCCAGACGTCCGGTGATCTCATCATGCCATTTACAACTTTGGTCTTCTGTCTGATATTGATGCCATTCTGAATAAATACGATAATGTAACTTAAGGATAATTTACCCCCGCAAAAGGTGTTTTTTTTTTAAAACGCCGAAAGACATCATCTGCTATTTCTTATTTTCTTTATAATTGTACAATTTTCATTGTAATTGGTGTAAATCGCTAAGTTTTGTACAAAAAAATGTTCCGAAAAATGTTATGTTTTCTTAAATAAAAATGAGGGTTGCGACCCGATTTGTGAAATTATTATGTGTAGTATTGTCTACCAATGTGTAATTATCTCCCAGTGGTTTTATGAAAAAATTGTACCTGGTTATGAAGAAAACAGCAAAAAATGGTTTTTGGCTGTGAGATTTAGGGGCAGTTTTCACCACTTAAATTCGCTTATGGGCACGTAAAAAAGGTACTTGTCTAATAGTTTTTAATGTACTACAACATATCTTAAAAGGAAAAAAAACGGTGAGGTATACCTCGGGTAGTTTCTTGTTAGTACAAAAGAAGAATGATTTCAAATTTCATCCAGTGTTATATTTTTCTAAGCGGACAACGGAAACTGAAAGCAATTATCACAGTTTTGAACTTGAAACGTTGGCTATTATTTATGCGCTCAGACGATTTAGAATTTACTTGGATGGGATTTCTTTTAAAAATGTGACCGATTGCAATTCATTAAAATTGACATTGCAAAAGAAAGACGTTAATCCGCGAATTGCCAGGTGAGCGTTAGAATTGCAAAATTTTGATTATGTAACAGAACATCGAAAAGCAGAAAGAATGAAGCATGTTGATGCATTTAGCAGATCATTTAAAATCCATGTCATTGAAAACAATTCTTTTGAATATAAATTAGCAATATGCCAGTCGCAAGAGAATTTAATTAAGCAGTTAGTTAATAAGCCTGAAAAAAGTGAAGATATGTTTTATAAATTCAGAAATGGTTTAGTCTATAGAAAACGCGACAATGATTTACTTTTTCATGTTCCTGAAAATATAGAAAAGAATATTTTATTTAAATACCATGATCAAATGGGACACCTTGGCGTTGAAAAGACAGCAGAAACCATGTTAAAAAGCTATTAGTTTCCAAAACTCAGACCAAAAGTGGATACTCATATAAAGAACTACGTGAAATGTATTTCATATTCACCCACATCGGGTAAAGTAGAAGATGTTTTACCTAGTATCCCAAAAGATAGTGTACCACTTTCTGTTTTACACATTGATCATTTTGGACATGTTAATAAAAAGCGTTCAGCGAAAAAATACATATTTTTAGTA
This sequence comes from Hedychridium roseum, assembly GCA_963989215.1. NCBI lineage: Eukaryota > Metazoa > Arthropoda > Insecta > Hymenoptera > Chrysididae > Hedychridium > Hedychridium roseum. The sequence goes on along the minus strand of OZ022304.1, from coordinate 3,184,863 downwards.
ATCGATGTGTTTACCAAGTACGATTGTATTCAACCAAATCAACGTCTACTAGAGAAGTTATAATGCATATGTCAGATTATTTTGTAAGTTATAGTAAACTCCGAACAATTGTCTCGGACCGTGGCTCCTGTTTTATGGCGCAAGATTTCGATGATTTTCTGCCTGAGAAAAATATTAAGCATGTTTTAATCGCTACAGGATCTCCACAAGCGAATGGCCAAGTGGAACGTATTAATCGTGTTTTGGCAGCTGTTTTAAGTAAATTAACTGATAATTGCGAAGGAAAATATTGGTTTAAATTATTAGATAGTGTTGAGTATTCTTTAATAAAAGTACAGGTGAAACCACTATGTGTGGTCTGTGGCACCGCCGCGAGAAGTTGTACAGTGACTCATCCTTTTAGTTTTTGTACTGCGTAACGAAAACAGCGAGCACCTCACAAAGAATAAACCTATTATTACTTTCTCATCATTCTTCTGTTTGATATCCCACACACAAGATTATAATGGATCACTCTGTATAGTGAATATGATCAGTCCTACAAACTACTGTAGGAATATTAAGAAAGATGGTGATTAAAAAGTGGTAAATGTAGTGAGCAGATTAGAATTGATTGGTACTACTCTGTATTTTCTTTCGCTTGACTTCTTTATACTTTATAGTTCTAGTCTTTATGACTCTGCACACTTTTCGTTTTCACGTTTCCATACTACATACATTATATTACACTTATCATCTGCACTCTTCCAAGCTCCGTACATTTCTCACGCACTCGCTACATTTTCTCTTTCCTCTAGCATTCACCAATGCACTCATAATCACTCATTCATTCTCACATGCGACGTGCGATTTTATATGCGATCACAGATATTTGCGACGTGCCTGCATTAGGTCATGTACGCACCCAAAATCCTCACGTGCATTCTATAACAAAACTACACTTATTACTCAGGCATTCTTAGAACTCGCACAAAGAAACAATTATCTGATCTCTTGCCCAAAATCTTCACATGCACTTTCTAAATACAGCCACGCTTACCGCTTACGCATTCTCAACTTTCACACAAATAAATTCATTCAATCACGTACCCAAACAATCACACTTTTTTCATATCTTATGCTAGTATCTACTTAAAATATAATATACTACATAAAATATCTATTTACTTAAAATACCCACCTAAACACCATTAATTTGTGATGTCAACGGACGTACTTCACAATGTGGACTATGAATTGATCTGTATCAAAATTATATTCGCGATTAATGCGTATTTTCGTCGAGTCGCACTGTAATCACACATAATCACTAACTAGACACAATGCCCAAGGTATGAGCCCGTTAAAGTCCTTTCGTTACTGACTGTTTCGATTAGTGTTAATATTTCAAAGTACTTTATACCGCGAATGCTTTGATTTCCGCGTAAGCGGATTATCTACAGAGAAGGTCGTACATGAATGTACACCACGTACGTCACATTATCAAGTTTAACTTTTGATAGCGTGAAATGTTGTTTTTAATCGGGGAATTAATAAACGCAGTAAATAATTGCGCGTAATTCAGAAAATTAATTGCTGATATACGCTCGATCTCGTGTTAATATTTGGAATTAATGTAGAATATATTGAAAATAACAATTTACTATTTGTAGGGTTGTCGTCGTATGAAGCGACCAAGCGACCAAGCGACCAAACGACCACTATTTGTATTATCCCCGTAAGACCTTGGTACATGCTTCATGTAAATATCACATATACATGTAATATTCAACCGATGGAATTGGCGGTTGACTGGATGCTCCGTGATAGGACCGTGTGAATGAGCAGAGTATTATACCGACCATCGCAACGATAGATTATACAATGAACGGCTCACACCGACACTCGTGCTTTTTCTCCATTCCTCCCACATTCGAAATATTCGAATAAAGAGAGAAAAATCTAATCCATTCTTATTACTATAAATTCTTTACACAAATTTGGGGGTCCCTTCGGGATTAGGTAGTGCAACCAGAGTTACGAGTCGACGGTAAAATCGTCGGTGTACAGTGCACTACGAAAGACGAGATAAAAATACTAGAAGCGATATAAAAGACGAAAGACGCAAGAAGAAGACGAAGTAAAAGAAAAGAAGAAGAAAACACAAAAGACAAAGGGTGTAACATAGTATGAGTGAGTGAAAGTAGTGTCCGGACAGTGAGCAAAAACAAATTGTAAATTTAAGTTCCAGTCGTCCAACTCGTTGAAATATATATAATGTGTAAAATGTGTAAAAATATGTAAATAGATTGCTGGATTGTTGATTCCTCCTCATCTCGTCGCCAGAAACACGCCCCAAGAAACTGAACATTTATTATCAGAATGTTCGAGGACTACGCACCGAGCTTTCGAACCTATTCTGTGCCGTAATTAATTCGTGTATTTTGTATGACGTTATAATTTTAACTGGAACTTGATTACACACAGTAATTGCGAATATTGAACTCGGACTTTATAATTATAATCTATACAGATGTGATCGTAATCACCCAAACAGTCGCTTCTCTCGTAGAGTTGACGTTCTAATTGCAGTTGCAAAGTGTTTTACGAACTATCAATGTTCTTTATTTCACCTAACGGTTGAGCATTCTTTGCATGCATAAACTGTCGTAGTACTAGTCTGATACCGGGAGCATGTTACATTCGTCTGACTCACCTATTTCTCTGTATAATACTTATTACTGTCAAGTGGAGGAGTTAATTCATATGCACCCCAGTTCTCAACCAAAAGTTCAATGGTTACAGATAAACTGCGATACTACCATGCTTGGCATTAATCAGGCGTCGACCCCTCATGAAGAAGGGGCTAATTTATTACTCGAAATGTTTTCCCACTTAAAGTTGAACCAACTGAACTCTATAATGAATTCTTCCAATAACACGCTTGACTTATTCTGGTCTAATCTTTCTTCCTATTCGATCTCAGAATCTGTTGATCCTTTATTACCCGTGGATCCGTTTCACTCTGCTATTTTGTTTAGCTTTATGATTGCTTCTTCTTTTATTACTCTCGCTTTTGAACAGTGGGTATTCGATTTTAATACTGCAAATTATAGACATATTTGTGACTATATTTCTTATTACGACTGGGAAAAGTTAATATCCGATTTAGATCTAAATCCATATGTAAATCTTTTTTATAGCGTTATTCATGATGCCATCACTCAGTTTGTGCCTGTTAGAATAGTTAAGAAAAGTTTCCTCCCTGCTTAGATGAGTTCTGAACTGAAGCGTCCAATCATATCAAAAAAGATAACCAAAACCTTTTGGAAGTACCATGTTAAAGAAAGAACCACCAATTACCTAACTTTTTTACCTAACCCAATATTATCTAACCCAATATTCTACCATGAACAAGTAGCATCAAATGGGACTGACATCGTTAATTTATTTGTCGACGATTTTCCTTGGTCTACTCTATTCGTGATATACTTACTAATTACGTTAACACTGAGAGTATTGCTAACTCTTTTAACTTACAAGTAACTATTTCTGAGGTTTACACAAAAATTTGCTCGCTCAGACCTGAAGGTCCTGGTCCATATGGTTCATCTGCTCAGTTCTTACGTATGTGTAGTTTTACAATCTCTAGACCCATTTTCTTATTATCCGTTCCTCTAATCGGGTATTTTTCCTCAAATGTGGAAACTTAATAATAATAATAATTACGTCTTTATTGCATCAGCAGTACAAACTAAATAATACGATAGAGAAGAAGTATACATGTAATGAAATTACATGATAGAAATTATAATAAAGTTTCTGACGCAAAGGCGAGGTTCGGCGAAATACCGTTTTATAACCAAAACCTTTTTTTTCTTCGGAAGAGGGGAATCCTACTTACGGACACCAGGGAAGGTGTCCCTGGTAGTGTGGGACTCCCGGATTGTGGTGACAGTCCGGTATACCCACTAAACCCCCCTCCATCTGCTCCACCAACTGCCCCGGACCCACTTGCGCATTACGACAGGGCAGCTGTATGTTGAAACTCATCGTTGTAAACTAGTCTTCATCAGAAGACTGTTCGCTTGGATCCTCTTCAATTAGTTCTTCTTCTTCTCCTTCCTGATCGTTTAGTCTAGCTCTTTCATCTCCTATTTTGGTTTGCATGATGTCAGTGATCATTTTACAAACAGCTTTCCATTTGGTTTCGTTCTCTGTGATTTGGTGTTCGAAGTTCTTGGGAGTCAATTCCTCGGTGATTTTGGTAGTTAGGTTTTCTCTTTTCGTTTCCCATCTCTCGCAGCTGAAGAGAGTGTGTTCAGCTGCATCGTTGTCGCCCTCACAGTAAGCGCAAGCTGGGCTCGCTGTCCTGCCAATTTTGTATAGGTATGCTTTAAAGCTCCCATGGCCTGTCAAAACTTGGGTGATCCGGAAGTTTGTCTCTCCGTAGCTTCTACAGATCCATTTCCTGATGTTAGGAATTATGCGGAAAGTCCAGCGACCCGTGGTGCATAGATCCAACCTACGCTGGCATAGGTCAGTGGTTTCCTTTTTGATCTGCTTGCAGATCTTCGTTGTACTGTGAGGATTTTTTCTCTGTATTTCCTAACATTGGTAATCTTGTTTGCCCACACAGGAGCACCGTAAAGGATAATCGATGATAGTACTGAAGAGAGGAGCTTTAGATAAGGCTACTTCCACCAAGGAAGCTTTGGCTACAACTTTGTCAATATGTGCGCCAATAGACAAAGATCTGTCAATTTGAACCCTAAGGTAAGGTAAGGTCGATCTGGAGATTTCGATTCTATCTAGATTTAATTTAATTTCGATGTTCTTGACCTTTTTCTTACCATTTAACAGAACCGCTTCGGTTTTGAGGGCGGCAATTTCCAATCCTGTTTTCCTCATCCATTTGGCTATTCTGTGTAGTTTGTTGTCCCTTGAATCTCTTCTTCCCCTTGGCCGGTTACCACCAAGGCAACGTCATCTGCGTATCCAATTAGTTTCACGCCATTTGGAAGTTCCATATCCAGGAGTTCGTCGTACGCCGAATTCCATAGCAGGGGACCCAGGATATATAACCTAACCCTTAAATTGGGCGTCTCAGAATGCACTATCTCTGAATCTTAATAAAACTCAAGTGATAATACTGGGCAGTGCCCCGTTTGTCTCCAGGCTCAACACTGGGTTACTACCTCCTGTTCTGCTAGATGGTATACCCTTGCCTTACCTTGACTCGGTGCGTGACCTTGGTCTCTTCATTGATTCTAAGTTGTCTTGGACAAAGCATGTTGAGTCGATCAGCAAGAGAGTACATTTGACTTTTAGGCAACTTTCTGCTTCTCGGCAGCTCCTCCCCAAATCTATCAGAAAGCGTCTTGTAACCACTCTAATCTTTCCCATTTTCGATTACTGTTCAGTGGTATATTGTCATCTTGCTGTTACTCACAGTATCAAACTTCAACGCCTTCTTAATTTGTGTGTCCGTTTTGTCTGCGGAGTCGGACTACGTGAACATATCACTCCCTACAGGCATGGATTAGGATGGCTTAAGTTGAACGGCAGGTGACTATATCTCTCCTTATCGCTTGTTTACACCTTTCTTCATTCGGGGCGTCCTTATTACCTGTCTGAATTCTTAGTTGTTCGGAAAGAATTGTCCACTGCCTCCTCTAGGCTTGTGTGTGGTCAGTTACTCTTACCTTTGGTGCGGACTGAGTATCTCAAAAGGTCGTTTTCATATTCGGTAGTTTATGCCTGGAATAAGCTTCCTGCTATTATCCGCTCTGCGGACACTCCTAGCTGTTTTAAGGCTCGCCTGTATCGCCACCTTTTTATGACTGAGGATGCTCGTGCTTAGTTATTCCTTTTTTCCTTTTCTCTCCTACCATATTTCTTCTCATTGCTATTTGTATCTTTAAGTAATTTTTAAGTATTTTCTGTAATTTTCTGTATCTGTACTTCAAGTAATTTCTGTATCTTTAAGTTATTTTTGAGTTTTTATGTTCTATGCTTTTAATATTTCTATCTGTATTATTGCTCAACATTGCTATGAGCATAATTAATAATAATCTATCTACCTATCTAACCCTGGTTAACTACTTAACAGTCGCATAACGACGACTGGGTCAGCGGTGACCCGTTTGGAACGGACTGTGTGCTGCGTAACCACTACCACTACTAAACTTGTAATCCGATAGTTCTAGAGGTGGCGTCCGGTTCAGTATAAGAGAAACAATCGTAGTAAACAGTCGAAAGTATTTCTTCACGTTTATGTGATTGTCATTATTATGAGTAGTCTAGTATTGTTTAGTTTTTTATCTATCTCATTATTTTAGTAATTTTAGTAATATATAAATTACTAGTATTACTTTATTATTACTATATTATTTTGTAATAGCCATGTTATAAAGTAGAAAAGTTGTTATGGTGAAAACAGAAATGAGATAAATAAATAAATACAATTGAAATAAAGTTACCATGTACAGATGTTTAGTGAGAAACGCGAAAAGATGCAAATACACAGACATAGATAAACGTAGTCCCTACCCGGATCACACGAGACCCGGCCACCGGCCGAAATAGTCCGTCATGCGAGGGTTAACCTTGACCTTAACTACATTACTCCAGTATTTAAATTTGGCAACAGCAATTTGGTTTCCAACTGTAGACCCATCTCTATTATGAATTTAATTCCGAAACTTTTCGAAAAATTAATTGTTGAAAAAATATGCGTATGTTTCAATAATATTTTGCTTAATGAACAACATAGTTTTCGTGCAAAACGGTCTATTTCAGCAAATCTAGTCTTGTACGAACAATTTCTTTCGAAATCTATTGAGAATAGCTTGCAAGTTGATTGTATGTATACAGGGTGTCTCATTATAATCTTTCCACGCGATTATCTTGAAAAATATTCATTATTCGAAAAAAATGTTTATACGAAACATAGTCTATCTGAAGGGAGATATTCAATGGTGGACACTGTTTTTTTCTGGATGAAGACGCCTCCGAGATTTGACGGTGACCTTTGTTTTTTTAAATGTAAACGTAGTTTTCTTTACGCTAAACACATAACTTAGCTCAAGACGAGTCCATTGATCTACATTATGTTGACCTTCAAATGTCTTTCAAGGTCATTTCAATGGCTTGAAATTTTCTTACACTACACGTCCAGAAAATGTTTCTTATCTTCTAAATTCAAAGTGTATAACATCCACCTCTCAATAAATTTCTTTTCGTGTTTGTCACACTCTATTGTAGAAAAGTTCTAGAATTATTTTCCTGTATTTTCTTATGTCTTTTTGTTATAAAATTTTGTTATTCACACTCAAGCCATTATACATACCTTAACTCAGAGGTCGCCAAAGTGGTGGTCCGCGAGAAAATTTCGTTGGTCCCCAGAGAAATGTGGAATATACTTACTCATCACGTGAAGGTATGTTTTAAGATGCATTGAAACATAATTCAATTCATAATAATACGTAGAAAGTTATAAAAACGCTACTTCATAGAATAACGCCACGGTAAATGAGTCGTATTGCTGTAGCTGCATTGTATATTTTATCCTATTAATGGTCCGCGGGATTTAAATTATGAATTTACTGGTCCGTGAGGTCAAAAAGTTTGGCGACCGCTACCTTAACTCCTTAAATAGCTGTTTGGCGAAAATAAATAAATAAATAAATAAATAAGTAAATTGTTACGTCCCACGGACGCAACCCCTCCACAACCATTATTATTATTATTATTACTGTTATTATTATCATTAGTATTATTATTGTACATAGAGACGACTACCAAAACCCATAAGGCCCATTCCTACCACATCCAACCACCATCACAACTATCTCCCATCCTCACTTTTTCAAAGTGTCCCGAGTTTTCCTTCGGGACTATAAACCCAAACACCCTCAGTCTCGTAGTTGTAGTCTAATAGTTAGTAAGTTCTTAGATTCAGTTAGTCAGTTTAGTCTTATTTAACTGTTACTCCAAACCATTTTTAAATCAAAGCTTTTAAATCACTCTCCGGCTATCATCACGCTACCATAAACTATGCAATAAACCAGGAAATCTCTTAACAACACAGTGATTATTTTAATATTTAACCCTCCAACATCCAATCGGCACGTAACATAAATAAATAAATAAATAAAAGCTGACCATCAGCGGTGAAGTTTGATAGTTACAGTGGACTGACTGACCGTTGCCTTTAACTGTACAATAAATTTAAATTAAGTGACTTTCAGAAGTTATTACATGGATAAGGGTGAACGGCACAAATATAGTGAAGGGTCCAAATTAGTTAAAAACATTTTGAAACATTTTAAATTGAATTCGACGGGAAATAAAATGGAACTTTTAAACCGATTAATGGTCGTCGATCGGTCGGGTGCGTGAATGAACGTTATGATTAACGAGGCTGGAAAGATTCAGGACAATGTAGCAATGCCTCCGAACGAAGATATTACCGAAGAATTTGATGTGTCTGCGAACGCTGGCACTTCCGTCGAGCAATTCCAACTCGTAGATTCCATTGTCCGGAAAGAAATGGAGTTCTGCTGGTAAGAAAAGGAGCTAGCGGATCGCGAAGTTACCTCGGTGCGAAGAGAAATAGAGCAACTACGTCGGCAGGCTACAGCTATGTAGCTGGAATTGCACCGACACGAGACCGGGGGCAAAGCAGCAAAGTCTGAGCCTCCACATAGAACTAATCGCGGAAGTATTGGGTCCGTTTAACGATCACGGAGAAGCTTTCGAAAAGCCCGTCAAGCTACTTCGATTCATCTACAATCTGGACGGTAACGTGATTAGTAGCACTCGAGGGCCGAACATCTGCACATGTCGATTATGTAATTCTCCGTCAACCTTTTAGCGGTATATTATCGCTGTATTTAGGGAGCAGATAGCAAGCGGGATCGTCTTAGTGTACATGGACGACCTGATTATACCGTCCGTCGATTATGTCAGTGGACTGGTAGCGCTTACAGTGGTACTGAGTATTGCGAGTTAATACGGCTTGCGAATAAGTTGGCAAAAGTGTTGCTTCTTATACGTGCGCGCGTCGAATATTTATGGCACATTCTCGAGAGCGGTTCGATACGACCATCGGAACTTAAAACTGCAGCTCGACTTGTAATGTTTTATTTGTTCACTGGTATCAAGCTAGAAGAGAAAGGATAAAATATGAATAATATGAGAAATCCAAATTTAGGGTACCCGAGGGTATAAATGAAATTATATTCATATATCAGGCATGACTAAAAGACCGCCCCGCAGTCGTGTGGTCTATCCAGCAAGAAATCGCGTCGACGTTCAACCTAGACAGTGAAGAGCTACGGATATCTGCCAAACAAAATATTCGTAGCACCCAGGAGGAATCTAAGAAGAATTTTGATGCACGCCGAAAACCAGTGCGGAAGTATTGTTTAAATCAGCTCGTCGCAATTAAAAGGATGCAGCTAGGGCCGGGGCTAAAGTTGGTTGTGCAGTTCCTCGTCACTCGAGTCCTACCGAAGGACCTCTATGTAGTCGACAAGGTGGGTCAATGACAGGCACAAGGGACCAATGGAAACATTAATGCAGCCAGACATCGACGGCGAAGACAATGACGATGATGACAATCGAGACAGCCACACAACGCCAACGACTATTTAACATGTACACCGCGCGCAGAGAAATTTTATAACCTAATATTAGTCAGTGTTTTGACGTTTAGCATGCACGTGTAAAGTAGGGCGAAAAAAATGGAGAGAACTTTGTGACGACGCTTTTCCAAGTGAAGACATTCGAGGGCGGATGTTAAATCCGGATGGCCGAGTTGCAGGTCGTCCTTGTACTGTCACACCATACCCCCTCTCTATAGAAAGAATGAGTACCGCCCTTGTTGGATCGTTACACTATACGATACGTACCCACTATCTATACTTAGAATGCCACCCTATATTGAATTGTTACACCATACCACTTTATCTATACCTAGAATTCCCTGGTAAGCAGGATGGTGACCGCTTCAGTCATCGCTTATCGCTCTTTTTTCGGTTTCCGAACAGTAAAGACGTGTGAATCAAACTTACTAACTTCAGTTCTTCTACCTGTCCTGACATTAAACTACGCATATCTCAATGGCAGCAAGTACTTATTATTATTATTGTAGAATATATATAAAATGTAGAATATATATAATATATATATATAATATAATATTATATATATATATTATATGTACATATATGTATGTATATATATATGTATATATATATTATATTGTATTATATATACAATTTTTCAAAGATAAAATTCTCCTCTTCGATGAATCTTAGTGTACAAACAACAATACTGCAGCAGTATAATTGTTCTTAATAATGTCAACAGCACCAAGGAATTATAACCAACCTCCTTTCTCGTTTACAAATAACGAACGCTCTTCCCTGCAAAAGTCCAATATTTTCCAGTATTCCCGTACGCAGAGCACGAATGTTGTTTACGTCCAGTACCGTTTCAGATGTTGTCGATATTTGTCAGATTGCTGGTTGGAAACGGAACCCTACGCACGTAGTTATACGTGTATCGTATTTTGATGGGCTATGCCATGTTGTTAACGTGGAAATGTAATTGTTTTAGTTAACGCGTGGATACATTCATCGATCAGATTTCCATGAAACATTCATTCCTTTTAATGAAGCTTCCAATGAATGTAGGCGAATGCAATGGATCATCTTCAATCGTTATGACGCGTAACTGATTTCTTGGGTTATAAATTGCAAAAATCATTTCCATCAAAACTACCGTGTCACTCCCGATGTATCTTCCCTTCTGAAGCTTTACTATAAGTAAGTAATGCAAAATAGTATAGAAAAATATAAGAAATATAAAGGAAAATATATAATGAAATATAAAATATAATACATAAATTATGAGCATCAATAATGTTTTTTAAATGTATTTTAAATAAATTAACATTATATTCTGTATTTTTATTGTGAAAATGCACTTGTCTATTCAAATACAAGTATCAGCTATAGAAGAAACTAGAATTCAGATACTAGATACACTACATTTCAACCATGTCAGTTATTGGTGTCATTATTACAACTCCAAATTGTTTATTCCCTCAATGTCAACAAAGTTTAAATAGCTTTCGGTTGTTCCTATAAAAACCAAATGCCATTGAATCTTGACAAAATATTAATAACTCCTTTCATTGATGTTTTTTTATTCAAAGTATTTGGATATAAACGGTTTCTATAATTTTTGTTGAGAAAACCGAAATGCGTCAAAATGACGTGACCTGTACACCTATTTACTGTTAAATTGGCCACCTTACCTTAGTTATTCGACACTGTTTCTGAACACGTGAAGATACCTTATTGGAAAATTCGTATAGATTAGTGAGACAGAGACAATCGCGTTACCTTGCCGAAAGAATAAAAAAGTGGATGCTGATGGACTTAGGTCAACGCGTACGATTGAACGTGGGCGGCATATTTAGCTCAAAATACATGATGAACATACATGTCCAATGTCCACATAAGAAATACATGTCCACATAAGAATCATCGCTGTTACATCTCGAAGAATACTTAAAAACCATATCGCGGGCAAGTAAAGAGTCTGCCGTACACATTTCCCAATCACGTACACAAGGTTTTTGCACTTCCGAACATTATATAACGTCAGAGAAAACCACTCCAGAAAAGATTTCTAAATCTACCGATTCTGGTAAGAGTACATTGAGTTACGATCAAATAAGTCCAAACAGAATTTCATAATGAATAACAGCACTCAATACTCAATACATACTTCAAATGTACTCTCTTCCTACATAATATAATCTTTCGTTCTCCCAGGACCTAGGAGAGTGATCCTTTGATTTTACTTACATAAATTACTCGGCACGCATCATGCAGTATTTGCGCGTATAAACTGTTGTTAATCCTGGGTATAGTCGAAATAGATGGCTTAGCGGTCATGTATACTGCTGTAGTAGTTTTTAAAAAAATGTTGAGTTGGTGATTAATTATACATCTAAAAATAAATATTTTTAAATTATATAGAATAATTCTTTTTGTAAATTCCTAATCATATTATTCTAAACATCTTATTTTTTCATCTTATTATGAAGATTTAAATCCATGTTGGTATCACTTATTCGCCCGCCATATCTCATCCTTACAAATCAAAAATTAACAGTATGAAGTAACAGCTAAATGTAATCTATCAGTAAATTGATTTCATGCGATTTTAACAAAAAAATTAAGTTGTAAAACTTACAAAGTCGGAATGTGAATCATTTTCAATCCATGTACAAGCTTCCTTAAATTACCTAAATCAATCGGTTGCCTTTGTACACCTTATAGTTTCATTGTTAAAGCTTTTTCTTATTATTTCAGAGGTTTCAGTGAAAGTCCTTCTCAACTTTTTTATGCCTGTATGGTAAAAAATGCGATTAACGACAATTGTAATTTACATTGACACTATGAAACGCAATGACGGTGAGTCAAATGGTAAACGCTGGACAAGAGAAGTCGCAATGTATGTATTACTCGAAGAGGTAAACTTCGGCATAGCTGACAAAGGCATGGCGCCCCACTTGGTTCGTGTGGCTGACAGTTTTGTACTAGCGGTTCCATTATTGATAAAGGGTGTTTCCTGAAAATCAGATGTTGAAACCCATCTACGCGATATCGTAAAGTAAATGCCCCTTTTTCCATTTGCATCCCAATTACATTCTCCTCATGCTAAATATCCTCCGTTGTTCATTGCCTTTAAGCACTTTCATGGAGCTAATTATGAATACTCGTTTTCTGTTTATGATGATTGGAAGTGCCTTTGAGTATATGAATGCACAGTAATTGCAATGAAGAAAATACAACGTTTTGTGGTAACTTAATTAATGTTATTTAACTTACATATTTCATTATCAACATTTTTTACAGGACTAAAAATGTTATAATTGTATGAATATACGCTCAAAAGGACAACAGTTGCCAGATATTGAAATTGCGATTGCGACAGTATAACAGTCGTGGTTACAGTCGTCGAAAATTATTACCACGACGCACATAAAAATATACAACAAAAGTATATTTACAATCCACAACAGCTGAATAAGTCATGTCAATTAACTATTAGTAATCAACATTTTCTTGAAATCTACTGAAAAGACTGCCTTATTTTTATAGCAACACAGCATTGTGATAAGAATCAGCTATCAAGAACTTGAATTATTACAGTATTATAATGACACATAATATATTGCGGATTAGTCTTGGTTGTATAATAGAATAATTTCTCAAGCAATTCTGTTCTGTTATAACTCTTTGTCGACACGACTCTTTTTATTCTTTTCTCCTAGTGTGGTAAACTAAGGGATTTCACCCCATACACACTCTTTAATACACTCTCATTCATGTGCGAAAAATGGACATGTAACGTAAGTGTATGATTGCATGTGAAATGCCTGAGTATTATGAATGAGAATGGTGTTAAAGTTTCTAAAAGCGCCGATATCCCTTAGTCTACCAGAATGAGAAAACAGAGTTGAAAGAGTAAAATCGTGTTATACTTGAAATACGCGATTACCGTATTTATTCTGTAGTTTGTAAGAAAATGTCACTTTGAGTTAGGTTTCGCCTCTTTTGCTCAGGATCTGTAAATATGATTAACGTGTAATATTATCTACTATTAAGTTACAATACTAACTATACAATTATATTATACTTCAGGAGTGAAGAGAATAATTGTCAGATAAGTGAATTTCTGTAGATAAGAATTGTAAACGGACCTTCTATAATAATTTCTGTTTGAAACGTGAGAGTATGTTAAAGTGGAATGTCATAATTTGTGACGTATGAAAAATATAAGTCAGTATGTGTAATATAAATATTGTGGAATATGCATATCGTACAATACATCATTTAAAAGTTACTTATAGACTAAATGATCTTAGTGTTAGTATTACGACCAATATATTCTTCAATATATTAAGTGGTTCATTACATTAACACATCTAACGCTAAGCGCACTTTATACATTTCTTCAAAAAAACAGAAAACTGTTAATTTAGAATAGTATTAAATGTTAGCTCTATCAATTATTGATGAAGTAACCAATATTAGCCTGCCCGGAGATTATATGATATAACATAATAATACTTTATTTTGCAGATAAAAAGGGCACAGTATTTAAAAAAAACTTCCGATTTATGATTCATTAACACGTAACTTTTTTACTCAACTCTTTTGAATTGACGGCCACAAAAGACTGTTATGTGTTATGTTATGTCCTACGTGTTATATAAGAACGAGAAGAGTACATAGTCTCTTCAACGCATTTTTTCGAAAGAAGTTTCACACTGGGTCCAGGAGTTGTTTGTGTCTGATTCTGTGATAAATCTTCAGTAACTTAACAATACTTGGACGTGTCTTCTGTCAAAGAAATCTGTGTTACTTGCCAACACATTTGGAGCTAACAAGTGTTAAACGTTGGTCTTCATTGGGAATGTCTTGCATTCTTAAGTTTGCCATTTTTTATAGAAGACTCATAGTATTGGACAAAAGTAACAGACAAAGGACATGCATCGCTATTTCCTTTTTCTTTCTCATCACAAATATAAGCAGTAATGATTATATTTTAAAAAGTATTACCGTTATGAAAAAGCTGTATACGTCGTTCAGCGCAAACAATATTCAACAATAAACGTTATATATACTTATATGGTATCATGAACAAAAGCAGAATGATACTGTGAGGGGCGGCGTTAATGAATCGACGCCAAATTTGATATAATTTTATATTTGATATTATCATCATAAACTATTTCATTTGACTCTTCTGAATTAATGTTTGGTCCGATGAGAAAAAAAACGCAGGATGGTTCTAAATCCTTCGATCTATTCACTTCATGTGTCCGGCATGGCACGAACACCTCCGATTTAATATTTATTTATTGTTCTTTCTTATTGCACGAATTCCACCTCAAGACCGACTTGACCACGGGAAATACGGCAATTTAATTGCCCAATCAACAATGAAGCCCGACTTGGCCTCTTAAAACTCCCGAAAAACATCTAATACACGAGGATACCCGGCTTGGCTCTCGTTTTTCTCGTAGTATCGTTCAATCTATTCGCGCAATGACTCTATAATTACCCAACAAATCTGAAAAGTGTTTTGCCGATTCTTACAGATACAAATAAAATCATATTTTAGACTAATATAGAAATTTAATGTTACTAGGAATTTACTTTTTGCTTTTTTACGACAAATTTTTATTTCGGTTTTGGTTTTGGTAATTGGTTAGTTAATATCGATATTTGTGTTATTCGTGTGTTTCGTGAGATGTCATCTTTATTGCGATATTATTACATTGAACAAAATATATGTGACAGGGGGGAGAAAATGAACAATGAGAGTATCCTTATTAGATATTTTAAATTTAAAGTATCTAATAGGTAGGGGTCCGAGTATTCGTTTAAGGTGCGCTCATACGTCTCTTGTTAAAGTAATATAATCCACTACATCTTATGCGGTGAAGCTAAATCTAAAGACCTAAGACCAATCATTCTCACCTAAATTATCATACCAAAGATTGTTTCCCAAATATTATTTCATAAGTGTGTTCCATTGCAATAAAACTTCAACAATCCTTCACAATAGTATAATATAATAACGCAATAATGTGAAACATCTCCGAAATCTGTAAAGAAACGTTCTCGTAATGCAACGACAAGAAACATGTCTCAAACCTGATCTGTCATTTTATACCCACCAAATCAGCACCCGGCAGCATAAAAGGAGGACTGCGGAAGCAGCTGGAGCTCTAGATAAGAAGAGTCATCCTGAAAGATAGCATGGGGGCGTTAACGATCCTTCGCGGTTAACAACCTGTCTTCAGTAGCTGCTCTCGAAGTTTCTGGTATTCGATAGTAGGTGTGATTGGAGAAAAGTCTAATCAGGTTTAAGAAACTAACAAAGTTTCTTTTTAAAATCGAGGAAATTCATCGTGATATATGTTTCATCAGTATATACAGAAATACGAATATATGTATGCGTAGTCGTTAATAACCTAGAAGTTCAAACAACTTAAAACTTTCAATAAAAAACATATGTTTCATTAACCCGTGATTTCCTGGCTACGAAAGGCACATTTTTCTTATCGCCGGTAATTATTTCTGTTATATTTTACTGAGAATATCAAAATAGCACATTATATACATAGGACTAAGTCGAAAATATCGGATATATTTTTTTCGTACGAGGCTTCATTTCCAAGAAAATCAAGTCTGAAAATAAATTAAGTACGCGTGCAGCTAAACAAAAATTCGCATTGCTCACATGTCTGGCTCGTAGCCGCTGCTGTTGGTAATACTTGTGAACAATATCAGTTAGGAGCAATATCTCCGTGACCATCAGATCTTACTCTTTTAGATTTGTATTTGTGGAATCACGCGAAAGAAACATTTAGATGATTCGAGTTCAAGTTGATACAAGTTCCTGAAAACTAGTTTAGACTACTTTGGGTTCGAACATACCGGTAGCTGCATGAAGCCTCGCAGCAAGTTGAATGCATAACCATTCCTCTCCCCCCGAAATTTATTCAGGATATCCGCTGTTTTATCGAACCAACCAGTTTCTTTCGTCGTTTCATTAAAAATTTCCCGATAAAGACAAAGTCACTCACTGATTTGCTCCACAAGGACCCCTAATTTGAATGGGGTAACGCAAAGCAAGCTGTTTTTGGCCAGATTACGCAACACCTGGCCAATCAACCCGTGCTCGCTATGTATCAACCACATGCGGATACGGAAGTACATACGCTTGTGCTCAAGGGATAGGGGGAATTCACCAAAAGCAAGTGAATAACCGATGGTTTGTTAAACTCTCTGAATTTAATTATCGTGTAGAACACATTAGCCGCGATAGAAACGGGCCAGCAAACGCGTTGCGCCGAAACTCAATAGGGCTGGATAATGAAAAAGAAATTAGTGGCTTACCCGTATTAGGCGTGAGAATTACTACAGACGAGGTTACGGCCTTACAGAGGGCGATCCTTAAATTCTTAGAGTTCGCGATCGGTTAGAGGAAGGCAAATTTTCGACTCACCAGTGGTTTACCATGTACGATTCCAGTGTTCATAAAACGTCTAAAGACTATTCTATGTGCCGAATGAGCTGCGGTGGCAAATTGTGGCAGAATATTATCTTCTGTATAAAAAAAAATGGTGGCAGACTTTGTAAATAGATGTATGCCATGTCTCTACCATAAGGTACTATGCGAAAAACCTGGGGGGTTTCTACATCCGCTAGGCAGAGGAAAGAGCCGTTTCAATTCGTCTATTTGGACTGAAAGGATTGGACCGGTGGTTGATTCTGAGTTTGTTACACCGAATTCTTTTTGTTAAATTTACTATTAATAAATAATAAATGTAACAATCAAGATAACAATAATGATAACAATGTCATAAAGAATTAAATGAGATCACAACAACTCGTGTTACACGTCGCGGGAGAAAGATATGTAAGTCCAGACACGATTTCGCCACGGTTTACTTACTACGAGCGATCGGCTTAACAGCTGATGAGAGGCTAACAGACTGGTCTAATTATTCGAGAGAGAGATTTTACGTAAGAAGTCGGAAAACGTAATAATAATAACAATAACAATAACAATTTATTTACTAAATGACACAAAATTTTCACAATATCTCAAAACGGGCAATAAATAGTAACACTCATAAAATTATCTATATTTCACCTGTCGAGATTGCATTCAACTATCCGGTAAACGGTTGGTTAGAAAGTCTGTTGACTGAAGAAATAAGAGAAATTAATGAGCAGCTCGGAACGGGGGAAGAACGGAAAGAGATTACAGTATTCCTTGATGAAAATGCTAGGGCTATGATGGCTCGATTTAATAAAGGAAGGAAGAGGGAATGTCGCTACAAGCCAGGCGATAGAGTATTGATTCACACAGACAGAGCGTCGACGGGCGAAAGTCGTCAATTGGTGTCAATTGTCTGCAAAGGTCCATATGAAATCGAAAAATGCTTCGACAATGATCGTTATATGTATAGTACGCGACATAGAGGAAGAGAAACAGAGCGTGCGCGCATATAAGGGCACGATTAGTGCCGATCGTCTCAAATGCAACAGTACAACATTACCGCGAACGGTGAATTATCTCCGCGAGAGTCAAGCTGTTGAGTATCCGAGAACAGGTTGAATAATATGATATACTCTATACTAAGAATAAATAATTATCCATATTACGCCACATTATGCAGGCGACAAACGTGCTAAATTTATGTTTAATTTTTCTGCCATTATAAATCATCGAATTAACGTTTTATTTCGTTTACATTGATAATAACTCCACGAGGACGTAGAAATCCGCAGGATAGCTGAAACTGTTATATATGTATACGGCTCTCGGACCTCCTAGTTGTAGAGACGAGAGGGGAGCGGGCCATAGGGGAAGCGTCCCGACCCCCGCTCGCTACTGAATTTGGAGTGTTGAACTATGTACCGAGCAGCCCTCGCGACTTTCCCGCAGAGACGATTTGCAACCGACAGCGAGACTAGCTAACACGCGAGTGTGATTGTAATTCAATAAAGTGTATTCCTTTTTCATCAGACTTGTTTCGTTTATCTCTCCGTTCTAACGTCGGACGTAAAAGCATTCTGTAACAATTCTGACTGTTATTTTTCGCTTTACGGAATAGTCTTTCAGCATTTTTTATAACCATTTTTTAAAACTCTCGGCTGATGAAGGTTTCGAATGACATTATTTTTTCCTTGTCCTTTAAATGCATAACCTACGAAGAAAATTTCAGCTGCATTTTGTTTTTTAGATATCATTTTTCAATTTTTTAAAGAGTGGGACTTGTCAGCAGTAAAAAATTTGTCGCTGTCCGATTTATTAAAAACTGTGCTAGTAACTTTGCTTTATATAATTTGACGCGATGAAAATGACAAAGCGAACATGGAACACTTCGGAACGATGTGGACAATAGATGGTCACATTTTTATCAAGAAACTCATAAATTATACAGCAACGCGTAAATTAGTAGTAACTCTTTATAAAGATACTGATATCAATATTAATAAAAACACTTTCATGTATTTCTTAACCATTGTATGCTCATAGGACCTAATACAGTGTGATCAAAAACTCAAGTTAAAAACTTTTATCATAATTAAAAAAATAGAAGACTTTGCAAATTAAAGTTCTCTTTGTCCCCGGAAATATGTATATTTCTGTGCGGATTAAACATTTCACAATTTTGCCGAAATGTTAAAGAATAACTATAAACAAGTAAGCAGTGGAACATATTAAGGGTTCCATAATTCATTAGTTCCTTAGTCGCTCGTAATTCCTAGACTTCACATGTTAGTTAATAAGCTGCATGTACACACATATGTTAGGGTCCCGAATAAAACTTCAACTTATATTTGACCAACTATGAAGCACAGTTTCGGCATTAACTTTCGCTTTTTCAGTTTTTCGTACCATTCAAATTTTTTGACCACTACTATTCATTTGATGATTTATATCACGCCCGATATCTAAAAAAACATGTTGCCCTTACATAGTACCTGCTTTTAAGCAGATGTGTTTGCTGGCAATTATTTCGTCAATGACATAAGTTTTATAGACATGAGGGTGATTATCTACACCTTCCTGTTTGTACATTTTTGTTTCACCTCCTTCTTCAGCTAATTATAACATTCAATAGGCAGATCATTCGGAAGAATTGTTGAAATAAACGTTATTTCACTTGACGTGAGATTTCTGATCGTGTAGTCCATGCTTCTCCTTTTCATTTAATTCTTCACTTAATACCTCCGCGATGGTTAGATACATGCCAATATGAGGAATAACAACGCTCTTTATACATAATAAATGATTTCGTGAGAGCGTATGTCTTACAATTAGCTAGAAGACATTTGTACATCAACGGATCCATTGATCTTGGAAACAGAATAAGCGCTTATAATTATTTATAATATAAATAATATAAATTGCCTTGCTTTAAAATTCAGTGATTGTAGTGAGGAATTCAAAAAATTGTTGTAATGAATAGCAACAACAATATCCAATTATTATCACAGTAACTAATGGTCAACACTTTTTACTACTGCATTAAGTTGTTCCGCTTGCTGTGACTCACAAGAGGGTGAATATTTTTTTAATACTGTTACGTCCCACGGACGCAACCCCTCTACAATTATTATTATTATTATTACACACAGAGAGGACTACCAAAACCCATAAGGCCCATCCCCACCACAATCATCTCCCACCCTCACTTTTCCGAAGAGCCCCGAGTTTTCCTTCGGGACTACAAACCCAAACACCCTCAGTCTTCAGTTAGTCGTAGGTCAGTTGTTAGTAAGTTTTAGTTTAGTTTAGTTTAATTACAACTCACACTCTCGATACACACTTCACAGTCACACCAACCATCCGCTGTCTGGCCATTCCATGCTACCAACTTCAATAAACAACTAAAACTCATCAACAAATACGAGCCGTGGTAAATAATTATTCCAACAACACCCATCACCACGGTCCAAGTCATAAGAATGCTTCAGACTTTTTGCAGAATATATAATATTTAATGTGAAAGTTTCATACAGCGTATTAACATATTAATTCTACAACAAAATTTGTAATTGTTTCGAATGATAGAAAACGCAATAAAGATTTCTTTGATTTTATATACTTCCATTACTACTTGTATCTTTTTATCTTTCGCCCACTGTATAACACTCGCTGTATCTGCTCAATATTTGCACTTCTCTTTCTTTCCTTAATTACTCGCAAGACTCACGCTTTCTCTAATTATTCCAGATAACCGCTCGTCTAAAGACTGTTCCTGTTTAAATTAGTTTTGACTTTTATTCTGAGTTATTGCCATATTAAGATGAATGTTGCGACCACAACGGACTTTTTTGTTTTTTAAAAATGAACTGAACCGTATTTTGGTATGAGTGTTTGGCCACTCATAGTCAAGTTATCTGAACACTATATACATATGTATTGAAGAACTCAATCAATTGTAGTATACAAATATACAGGGTCGGAAGTGACAGTGACAAGGTCTGAAAACTGGAGTCTCGATTATTTAGGCATAAGATGGTATTTCGTCAAAAACCAAAAGCGAACTGATCATGTCCACTGTGTTTGGACCTTTGTAAACTTTCCCGAAAAATGGAAAGCGCACTCAGAAAACAGTGGTGGTTATTCAAAGAGGGTCCTCCTACGTGCCAAAATTTGCATTAGGTGTCTGGCAATATAGGGGTTTATGAAGACCCGCAGGTCCCGGAAATGTAAATACCACATGCCATTGTTTCGTATGGTTCGCATTTACAACTGCTGTAATTAAGTGATGGAAAGATTCAGTGAGGGCCACATTGGACACCGGAAAACAGTTTAACGGTTTTAGCACGGTAAAAGGAAATTTGGAAATCTTCTTTCCAGAGAATCTCTAACAGTCTTAAAGGATAACAGACGTACTGTTTTCTTAATCCCCAAAGGAAAAGTGGGGAGGGGGGCGGGGGGTAATAAAAATGGCAGTGCGGCGGAATTCAGAAAAACTAAAGGATTTTACTAGAATAATGTTAATACAATTTTTTTACTAGTCCTCGGACATTTGATGCGGAATATTGTTTTATTCACTGTTCCGTTCTTTCTGTTATTCATTACATACATACGTGTATTCTCACATTAAGAAACTTTAGGATATTTGCTTATTATGTATGATTTGCGTATGTGCTTTGAATGCTTGGAAAATATAAGATAAATATAAAAGCGGAGTGCGTGACAGATTTGTCAAAAGTTTGGCCGACCTGGTGGCAGACTGCGATTTATTTCTCAGCTCAATGCATAGCGACGTTCTCTGCGAGTGATTCTTGTGTTTTACTTACTTATATGCAATTTCCTGAACGATTTTTGTTTCATTCGAAATGACACTATTTATAGAATGAATATTGGTATCGGATGAATTACAAATGTATGCAATTAATGTGCTTACCCTGTTTATACAGTTGCTGGGTAGTATGGGAAAGGTCATAAACAAAATTGAAAAATAGTAAATGGGATGTTGGTTTAGACTGTAACATTATCTTAAATATAATAAATACGTTTCGGTTGTTTCGAACGTTTTTCTCTTTTCACATTAAAAACAATTTTTGTTAATCTGCGAGTGTTTGAGGTATAATAAACAACACTGAATATAAAACAATAAAAAATGAAGTACACCATAAAAATAAGTAAACACTACAAATTCTTGTAACATATTTTCAAGTATAAGGTCGTGCGAACAGGCGATAAGCAAGTCCCTAAATTGATTCGTGTATTTGAAATTGTAATTTCAGCCTGAAATTTCAGCTTGGTATTAGAATTAGTTTATTTTACAATTACTTTATAGAACATTGATATCTTATTTATACCTCTCTGTTCCAGTTAAATTAAATGGTATTTGTATAAAGTGAGACAGTTGTAGTACTTACAATTAGTATTAGAATTCGTTTAGGATACCCATATCCTCTTATTTATACTTACATTGTATGAAATATTTTTAAGATATCCTAAATGGGTAATGAAAGAGTCGAGCAAAATACATGAGAGCTTCAATTACGCCACGACCGTTAATTAGGACTGCCATACATCTCATTTTTACAGGACTGTTACTGTAATTAGCCTCTATGGCTCATTATTTCATTATCATTACATGTTACTTACAAGGAAAGTACCCGAGGTGTACCTCACCGATTTTTTTCCTTTTGAGATATGTTGTAGTACATCAAAAACTATTAGATGCTTATTTTTTTGTACGTGCCCATAAGCCAGTTTAAGGGGTGAAAACTGCCCCTAAAGAGCACCGCCAAAAACCATTTTTGCTGTTTTCTTCAAAACTAGGTACAATTTTTTTCAAAAAACCACTAGAAGATTATTATACATTAGTAGGCAATACTATAAATAATATTTTGACAAATGAGGGTCGCAACCCTTACTTTCATTTTTGGAA
Organism: Hedychridium roseum; assembly: GCA_963989215.1. Classification (NCBI taxonomy): domain Eukaryota; kingdom Metazoa; phylum Arthropoda; class Insecta; order Hymenoptera; family Chrysididae; genus Hedychridium; species Hedychridium roseum. The sequence continues at coordinate 3,161,849 of OZ022304.1, read as the reverse complement.
AAACGTAATGTTTGGGAACATTTTTTTGTGGGAAATCTCTATCTGTACCTCTAGTCCAGGGTCGGCAACCTTTTTTGGCCGCGAGTCAAAATCAACAAAAATGTGAGTATTAAAGAGACGTTTAGGTCAAAGATATTTTCGTATTAAAACAGTCTTTTAGTAAATAATAAGATATAATTCACTAGGTAATAATTATCTAGCTGCGTAACTATAATTGCGTCACTATTCTTGTGCTACTGAACATGTGCTATAACTATAACTGACACACAACTGAGGGAACGACACGCGCGTCCAATAATGGTAAAATTTCTTCGGACAATGTCGCTGTATTCCGTCGACTATCATTACCGCAACTTTGTAATCGACACGGATCTCATATACTCGTATAGGATCCATGGTAATCGAACGAACATGTTGTTCTTAGTATCTGTTTTCAATTTTTTTTATTCTCAAAATGTTTGTTTCATATTTATGTTTTATAATTTATTTTTATATATTATACTTTATTTTCGGAACTAAAGTGGGTCACTTGAAATTATCAAATGGGTCGTAGCTTGCGGGTCATAGCTTGCCGACCCCTGCTCTAGTTAATAGTAATACAACAATAATCACAGTAGTAGTTGTAGAGGGGATGCGTCTCTAGGACGTAACATTACCTACTTATGTTTCTATAACGATAACAACATGAAACAGCACGCTGTGCCAGAATGTTGATTTATTTTTTATTTTTCTTGTGAGATTGGAGGGGAAAAGTTTAACGAATATATTGTCCTTCGTTAAAAGTTTCGACGAGTCAAACTTTTGGGTTATCTGGTTTTTAAACTCCACTCACTGAACCTCAGCGCATAATCAACTGGATAATGTTGAGCATCGAACGTCGTATCCCCTGCGGCAATGAATTACTGAATGGTTAACTTCTGATCAGTATAACAAGATTATTTTCCTTTTAATTCCTTTCCTAATTTGTGTGAATATTGATATATCACTTTTCACTTCAAATTTATTGAAATTGTGAAATATCGAATTTTAAACAAACAAAAATTATATAATATTATTTATTAATAACCAACATTTACCGTTATGAGACATAAACGGTCGGGTTTCTTTTTATGCGGTAGAAAGGACTTAACTTATGATGAAAAATTAAGGAAACGTTTCATAATTTTTTACAGCCGCAGAAAATCGATGCAATGAATTAAAATAAACCTAAAATCGCATAAACAAATTTATAAAAATTCAGAAAAATAAAAATGCCTAAGTTTGTTCCTAAGCTTTGTTTACTTAATTTTATTGAAAAGTAACCGTTTTTTTTACATTTTCCATTAGAATTATCGTCGCTGTTAGATAATATTCGGCAACGTTCGCGAAATGATACGAAATCATTTTCATCACCAGAAGAAACAGTCAGCGCATCTGATCTGTATGGTAAAGGTTATTCATACAAAAAAAATTAGCATCACCCTTGTTCTATGTTGATTTTTTTCTTTTGACAATGTAATCAGTGATTAAACTTTGCGATGATGATTTTACTCATTATTCTCGTTCAGAATTTGTGTCATTAAAATGAAAATGATTTTCCAATTTAGTGCAAAGTTTAAGACCTGCTCGGATTATGTATACTTGCAGTGAGGGGGACAGGTTTTTTTTCCGCTTCACTATAATTTTCTGGATCTTGGACGATATCTAAAGTTATACCAATAATATCACCACTTAAGACATTATCTTCAAGTAATTCATCGGTATTATTCTGGCTAAATCTATCTCCACCAATAAATCTTTCTCCACCGAGTTCATGTGCCGCAGCAATGATTTCAACTGATAATGTAGACATTTGAAAAGTATATGGGCATATGTATATGGGCCATAAAGGGATTTTCATATGGATGTTGTATCATCGCCGTTTACTAACATACAGTTTGTTATCATACCTCGGGTAATATGATACTTCATTCGATTTTCTAATAATTCCATTTACCACGCAGTTTATAGCTGGCTCTACCCTCATGACGACTTTATAAGTGAGAAAGCTGAAATGAAATACGAAAGTTTACGCTTATTATGATGGACAGGATCATTAAGGTTGATAATGCACCAGGCGCTGGTAAAGTTTTATAAGGCTCTTTTTGAAGCTTCTAAAAGTTACAAATTACTACACTTAAGTCACGCTCATCATACACATTAATTGACTTTGAATCCTCACAGTTTTTTTTAATGAAGAAGCATCAAAAGTTATTTTAAACAAGTTAAATATACTTGGGACTCCAATCTTAAAATTCTCATAGATATTCTTTGATACAAGCTCAGGATTTTCATTGATATGCAAGTTTTACTTACTGTAATCATAAACTCCAAATTTCATATTTCTACAGTTAGATTAGAATAAGAGTAAAATTCAGCATTGTGTATAAATTCTAGACCACACCAAAATAAGAAAATTTGATTTTAATGGTATTTAAGTGAAAACTTTGCTTGTTTGGTATGCAACTAATAATCCCACGGGAAGATGTTGATTTTATGGGAGTTTAGAAACCAGACTGGTAAATAAGTAAAAGAATTTTCTGTCGTGCGTCTAATAATAAGACATATTCTAGACATGTGAACAACTTCTCGTTCGCCCAACCATATGGACCATGTCGTGAAATGGGATTTCTTCATGTGTATCTCTTTATACAAGTCGGGTGGAGATCTCTTTGACAAACAAACAACGCACACTTCACATAAGCATTAAAAGAATCTGATATTTTTGCAAAACCAGCATATGAAGAACATCATATGATAGTACACTTACATCGAATTTCTAGTCTATTGGAAGTTACACAAAACAGGGTGTACTATTATACGTCCTTAACAAGTGTTAGCGTATTAGGTGAAACAAGCGGTTTAATTTCAAATTTGAAACCGCTCTCATAATATTATGTTGCGGGGAGCCAGAGTTCGACCCCCGAGGTATGACCATCCACGTATGTATACGATCATATACGAATTTACGGGAGGTAACGGACGTCAGTCGATTACCAACGGCCGAAGGAGTGAAATGTCCCCGCGAGTTATTCTTTTAGCTCAATTACCACACTTTCGAATGATTTAAATTAAATTTGGCATGTTTCTTCGAATATAGAAAGTAATATGAATGACATTTGTTAAAAAACTTTTATTTGCAGATATTAAGCGCGGAAGGCAGGCAATACATATTTCGATTGCCACTAACTTACTCACAATCAGAGTAGCACTCCGTTCAAGATACAGTACGCTGCAATACTCCTCGGGAAGTTTTCGTGTGTTCGCTTGAGTGGAATGTGCTTCTTCGTGTGAATACCCTCGTCGGATAACGTAATTATTCTTTACTTCATCGTGAGCACCGTTTAAGATTATCCACCAACCATTGTGAATTAAACTTTTTCATATTAGTGTTAGATTCCGAGTTTATTATTAACACGTGATCCATGTATTACGGTAAGTTCTGCACATAAATGTTTATGTTCGTGCGATAGAGCTATATGAAATTATTTATTTAAGATGTACGTGAATTTATTTAAATCAGTCGATATCTTCTTAAAAATTTGTGGATAAAGAATACAAATTTTACCCTAGAACCGTACAGCCCCAAAGGTATCATCTATCAGACATACCGCATGAGGAGAAAGCAAACTTTATGATCTTTCGTCATTAACAGTTCTTTATAATTATTATAAAAAGTATGTTGCTGATAATTTGTATATTCTGACATTATAGCCTTCAGCTGTCCATCAGTAATGACAGAGAACATTGGAAACCGTTGTTAATGTCTGTTACATACTGGCAACCTCACATTATTTTTCGTGTCTCTTTGAACATGTTTGTCGAGTCATTATTCCATAATTAAGTTTAATTTACAGGTTCTTTATAAAACCCCTTACAGGGTGTATATTTACAAACGATACAATCATGTTCTTTCACGTTAACATGTATTGCAGTGCAGAAGCTTTTGCGTTAAAATATAAGAAAACATGTGCTATTGATTAAAGTTTACTTATTCGCTTGAAATCTATGAAAAATGGAATACTTTAAAAATGAGTAAAATAGAACTTCTCGTTAAGCAGGTTTAATTTATGTTTTATTCAAGTTAAAGAAAAATTCTTTTTCTTTACAAAGAAATTTTATAGGGCACATCAAAAAGTGCAAAAGATTGAATATCAAATTAAATATTATCTTTCAACTACACATCAATGAGAAAGTAAACAAATGTTTACAGATTTCAATGTAACTTATCTTATTTATTAGGATTTAAATATATCAATGTGGGATTCCCTCTTAGACGGGTCTTCCGAAAGGATACCTCGTTGATGGGGAATTCCCGATGTGTATGGAATTGATTATGAGAACAACCACCGTCATAACCAGAAAACAATATATTTTAACAGTAAATACAGTTTTTAATAGCTCCTCGCTCTTTAGCTGCTGGACGCTGACTGACTGTCCAACCTTTCTTTTCCGTACCCTTAACTTTATCGTAAACTTAATACTAATGCTTGTTCTATCGGTCGATCGCCTCTGCCTCACACTGTATACACTCATTCGTATCACTTCTCACATCAATATTTCTTATGAGATAAAAATATAACAATATAATATTTGAATAAAAATCCCTAACTTAAGCGGAAACAAATAAATGCGTTTGAAGTGATGAAATAGATAAAGATTACGCGATGCAAAACATCAATTTCAAATATACATTTGCATGCAAATCAATATGTGAAACAGAAACAGTATATGCGCTTTTTAAGGTTTCCAACATTCACCCTAACTAATTCCATTCGAAATTCTGATCTGCATGGCACCGCATTTATCTCATCACTAACATCTGTTAATATTATTTATACACATGATAGAATGTTTCAATGCAACATTGTTTCTTAAAAGTTCAACATATGTCGTACATTTAGAAAAAACAAAGGAGAATGATCATCACTTTTGTAATGTGGTTTGGATATGTGTACGTACGTATTTATTCCGTACCATTGATGCGTATCTATTTGATTGTTCCTAAGCAACCCCTCGGGATCTTTGAATCCATTTTCTATGTGTAATCTGTGCTACATATCAGTTTGTTATAAACTCGGAAGTAACTACATAGGGCCTTTTACATGGTCAGTTCAGTTCTAAGTTCAGTTATCTTCGAAACAAGTGGAGATATTTATACAACGGGTTCAGTTACTAGCTGTGCCTAGAACAACATAGACTCCAATAAATTGCGCTGCCAAAATTAACCTTAAAATATAAAATGAAAAAGAGATCTTTTTAAATTTTTTTTAATTTTTATTACATTACGAACTTTATTACACAATAATTGTGACGAATGAAAGAGCTAATTAAGTCATAATCTTTGAACATTATACTGTAGTCAATGTCTTGGAGAGTACAATTGAAGTAAGATTTGAGCAGATATGTCTGTTTATACGATTAGTTAGAAAATGCTCTTTAACGATAACCAGGGTAGTTATTCTGTAGTGAAATTTACAAGAATTCTTTACTTCGTTGTAAACCATGGGCAATTTATAAGTAAGACTTTCCTAAGGGAAAGTATAAGTGGAATTATTAGACATACCGACAGTTGTTTTCTATTATAATCATATTATAAACATGGTATTTGCACAATATGTCTTTACATATAAATTTTTTAGGCTTAATAGCTGAACTTTTTATGTGATGCATAAATTACTGTGTACGATAATTCTTACAAGTAGAATTATAAGGTACGTCGGAAGTTTCATTTACCCTTTTTATATTAGTCATATTTTTATTAATTTCAATGCCTCCATCAGCATTTCCAGCAAAGTTTTGAGGCTTTTATGGTTGTTATTATTATAAATTGCTGGAGCTTTCGGGTGCAGTCCGCAGTACATGTAACTCATGGTGTTTCCATCAGCTTTTAATTTTCCTGCATGAAACTAGAATGACTTACAATTATGAGTACAAGTACTTCCGCGTCCTGTCGCAATTTCAGTACAGTAATGAACGAAGTTTCTTTCTTCTTTAACTGTAAAAAATGAGATTTATGTAGAAAGTATTTCCATAATAATGGCCTTAACTGCCTTCATATAATTTGCTCATTCCTCTTTTCGGTCTGCTTTATGTCTTCCATAATTCATCCTCCTCAGGACTAGATGGGCAAAAGGTTTATTGAAGGAGTTTCGTTCATTTCAGTTTACAGACAGGTTAGGAGCAGCGACTGCAAAATTCTAGGACTCGGTCGGCGAAATTGAATCTAGCCTCCGGGGAAATGTTCTTGGCATTCCTAGTCCGATTACTCGAGCCGCCTTCGATCCAGGTAAACTTGATTACCAAATACGTCCTCTGTACGTGTAGAATAATATTTTTTCGCTCTTCTACCGTCATATTAAACACCCGATTCCATTATTACCGTCAGCGTATATTAAAACAGAGAATTTTCCGACGATTGCAGATTCAATTAAATAGACTAAAAATTTACAAACAGATTAGACAAATATTGCGTTTATAAATGAATATCTTTAAATTTTCCACAAAACAAATAAAGTTGTTGAGAGAACACAATAAGGAAACGAATAAAAATCACTAATTTTCGTTTTGTGCGGGCCGTAATCAAAATGTTTTTCTCTAACACGTAAGAACACGAACGGTACAGTGTCGAATAAAATAATCGTGGTGAAGGTTCTCAGAAAGACGTTTAATACATGTTTAAATTTTTCTCGATTCATCACTAAATTCTGGATTCCACCCTTTTTACCAAAGACAGCTCAACGGGCATGTTTCCCTTTTCTTTTACAGTATCATCAATAGTTATGTATCTTTCCGTATCACGTGCATCATTTCTTCATTTCTACGCATATGTGTATATTGGTATAGATACAATAAGATCTTGATATTGTGTCGTACAGAAAACCATATCTGACTACTGATGGCATAGGATATGGCATCACACAAGGACAACAGCTATGAAAAAAATGATTGAGATTGTGAAATACTACCCCAGTTGGCAACCTTTAAACCAATAAAATTTACCTTCCTTCGTGGGATATTGCTACATGCCGATTCGTGATGTTTGAGATCAATTACTATTTTCGATTTTCCAATTCTAATGTAGGTGACAACTTCTAATGATATTATCGAAATATGAACAGTACATAATATAACTGCGAAGACTTAACATCAATTTTCCGTATTTATTTATATAAATGAACTTATTAAACACATGCTTTCTTACATATACTTCGCTTTACAACTGAAATACTACGAGCACCGAAAAGTACGTTTAATTATAGCATTGAACAGCTTTTTTAGTGGCTCGAGGTAAAACCAGTGACAAGTATTTCAAAATATGCAAATAGTAAACAAAAATTTGTTCCGTTTCATTTTTCACTTACTTCAATTTTTTGCTTATATGCATCTTGTTGATATCTAAATAAGAAGATATTTTTTTATTTCTTTTGTAAGTAAAAATTTAACATGATATTTAATAATATAAGGTAAAAACGGGTAAGAACGTACACCCAATCTCCCTCTTAGAAATTTGAGTTAATATAGTGTAATTGAGCAATTGCATAATGTTGGATACCCACCGTTATCTACGCAATCCGAAGACGTTCCTTTTGATCTGCAGTATGCATCTTAAAACTTAATCTTAATCTTTGTTAATGTCTGTTTTTACCTATACCGGATGCAACAATCTATCTATTTGTTACTAGTTCCCTTTTATCTATAGGTATCCTTTTTTTTGTTAGAATCTACCGATTGGCTTAAGCTCACATTTTCCATATTCGGTAAATTATTATTTTTGTTAAACACAAAAACCAACAAAGCTGCCTGCCAAACTTTCCTTTCCTACCACTCTAACCCACTCATTTTCTTAGGATATATACATATCTATATAGGGTGTCTCATTATAATCTTTCCATGCGATTGTCTCGAAAAATATTCATTATTCGAAAAAGAAGAAACTCGCCTTGTTTTGACGCCACGGTTTCCCAACAATCACATACTGAGTAACTACAGCAAAGTTCACTTTAACAAAATTGTAAGAATCTTTTAGAGCACGGTCTAATATGTTTATTTAACAAAATATAAAAAATGACAAATAGATACTCTTAGTCAGCCTATTATCCACAATGGGTTAGTTATAAATTAATTACAAATTAATTATAAATTTGTCAGATATGATTAGCGACTTATAAAATGTTTCTTAGAACTGTAATGGCTAAGATCACCCTGTAGATATAATTTGCGAGAAGAGATGTCTCATTTTTTAGTAAAATCAGAACATAAAATTATATATTATAATATTTGTTGTTACTATTACACTTAGAAACTACACAGAATTTGAACAGAGGTTTGGCATTTGTTAACATTACATTATGCATTACAGATTGCAACTGATTTTTTGCAGAAAATAGACAATATCTAGTTATTCGTAAAACTGCTATTAGAGTACTTTCGGACAATTTAAGTGTTTTTATTTCCAAATTTTTTACTCCTTTGTGTCTCCTCACTTTCAGGGTAGTATACATACAACTTTCAACATTTGTTTGTGACAACGGCTATAGTGGGGTGAGAAATGGGTTTGCACGGAGTATAATGGGCTAGCTTCAATTCAAACTTCACGTCGATATGTTCATTTTTTAAAAAGTTAATCTGAAAAAACAGGTGTGCCAATACTTTTTGTACTCAGTGTATGCATCCCAGTATCTATTGGGAGCGGCTTCTTATTAGACCTCGGACGCTTTGTTACTTTTTTTAGCGACGGGAAATTCTAATTCCTTCAACTCACTCCTCTCAAGATTAATATACCTGTATATGAGTCTTCGGTTTTCGCCAGTCTTAGGTATGTGATGTAGATTTCTTATAAGCCATTAGTCGGCTGTTAATAAAAGGGCATCATCAAACATCTAATTAGTAATTCGTCATGCAGAAGAAATCCTCCTAGATAGCGTCATGTGTTTTTATGGAAGGTTGTATTACCTTCTATATACAGACCTCAGCGTAGATTCGTTTGTATCAGAATGATATTCACTCCACTGTTTATTTGGGCAAAGCTCAGGATTACTTAAAGATATATGGTATGATACATGGATGACAATATATATACCATTCTATCATTACATTTGTACGTATGTGACATTTTGTTTAGGTTAGTTCAGAAAATACGGACGATGGATAAAATAAAAGAATTAATAAAGCTATCGTTACTCGTTCTTTGACGCAATTCTCGATCTGCTCCACTCAAACGCGACTTTCATTTTGGTCACGCAATTACTGTGACGTTACCTCTTTATTTTTTCAGACAAAGATATCACATGTTATTGTTCGCGAGTCATCGCTATGCATCCCTCAAAAGTTTCAGAGAATAATGGTAGAGAGTTGATGGTTGCGAATAGAAATCCATGCAATGCTTTACTTTTATAAAACAGTCACTTGATGCATACTCGATATTTCTCTAAACACTGTTTGTTCAAATTTTTTTCTAAAACATCAAAATAAACCTCAGATAACTGGCGCTCCACATACATGTTTAATAGTTTTATTTGGTTTTCGCCTGGAAGAAATCTGAATTTAATTGGCAATTGAACCTTCTTCGATTTGAAAAGATGATATTGAAAAGACTATATTGGAAAACAGAATATAATTTGTAGAATAGTTATGGCATCGGATGAAAAATTATTTTCTCTAAGTAAGGAAAAAATCTCATGTACGACTAAATATGATAATAGCAAATAGTAATTATTTGTGCAATACTTAAAGAATCATCAACAATTATGTTAAAAATTGTCTTATTTTGTGTGGGTTAGGAATCAGTAATTTTTCATGACTCAAAAGATTCAATGACGAACTCATGTTTTGATTGGAATTCAATTATCGGTTTTGTTTTCGTTATTTATTTTTGTTGTCATCGGCAAATTGCAATTCAGTACTCAAATAATACAGAGTGTACTCTCGTCTCTTCTTGCAGTTCGTAGCCAGGTTGTTGTTGAATTTCCTAATATAAATTTACTCGAAATTTTTATCTAAACGCTAACTTAAGAAAATATTCATGATATTTTTACGAAGAACCAGAGAAATTAGCGTTTTTCATATTTTTCAATAACTTCAATTTATAAGAATATGATTTGTATTGTGTACAATTGGTAAGAACATATCATAAGAGTATAAGATTTCGAATAAGCATTCAGTATTTCCGATAGAGGGTTACTTTTAAGTTAGCCGCGATTACCACAAGGGTGATGTCTTTCGCTTTTTCCGTGACGCGGAGATTCAAACATGTAGTCTCGAACAAAGGCTGTATTAATTTTATAAGTTAAGATATTATTAGTGAACATCTTGGGAATATACCACTCTTGTCGCGCATAGGACAATCTTGTGTAGGGTCTCTAACAATAAGAATAAACCTTGAGACTTCAAGGTCATTTGACCTTGAAGTTTTCTTACACTGCACGTCCAGAAAATGTTTTTTATCTTCTTGTTACGTCCCACAGACGCAACCCCTCCACAACCATTATTATTATTATTACTACTATCATTATTATCAATAGTATTATCATTGTACATAGAGACTACTACCAAACCCATAAGGCCCATCCCCACCACAACCATCTCCCACCCTTACTTTTCCGAAGAGTCCCGAGTTTTCCTTCGGGACTACAATCCTAAACACCCTCAGTCTTCTCTTAGTCTTCATTGTTAGTCTTAGTTAGTCGTAGGTTAGGTGTTAGTAAGTTTTAGTTTAGTTATGTTAATTACAACACTCACTCTCGATACACATATCACAGTCTCACCAACTATCCGCTCTCTGGCCATTGCACATTACCAAGTTCAATAAACATTTTAAACATCATCTACAAGTACGACTTTCGAGTAATCATTTTCCAACAACTCCTACCACTACGATGCAAGTCGTAACACTTCTAAATTTAAAAAGACGACCTTGGACGTTAATGCTATTGATATTAATGTTTACAAACACAGAATATCGTGCGACAAACCTTAAATGAAATGTTTCCTGAACGGTGGATAGGTAGAGGAAGTCCAATACCCTTTCCACCAAGGTCGCCAGATTAACACCTTTTTTACTTGTGATATTACATAAAAGATAAAGTTTATGTGGAAGAGCCAACGACACTCGAAAATATGAAGGGGAGGATAATAAATGCTTGCAGGCAAATTACCAGGGAAACTTTAGAACAAGTAGAATTGTAAATTAGAGACAGAATCAAGTGCTGCATTAATGTTCAAGATCGTCCTTCTGAATTTAGAAGACAAGAAACATTTTCTGGACCTGCAGTGTAAGAAAACTTCAAGCCATTGAAATGACCTTGAATGACATTTGAAGGTCAACATAATGTAGATCAATGGATTCGTCTTGTGCTAAGCTATGTGTCTAGCGTAAAAAAATTACGTTTCCATTCAAAAAAACAAAGGTTACCTTCAAATCTCGGAGGCGCCTCCATCCAGAAAAAACAGTGTCCACCATTCAATGTCCCCCTTGTGAATGTCCGATAGAGTATGTTTCGTTTAAACATTTTTTTCGAATAATTAATATTTTTCGAGATAACTTGTGGAAAGATTATAATGAGACACCCTGAATATATTATAAAGAAATCAAAGGGCAACATGAAATGATTTATGGTAGGCCAAAAACCTGTAAATGACTACCATATTGTATGGATATACCATGTAACAAGTATAAAATTGAACTAATTTAGAGGGATGTCTGATGTTAAAACTATTGTGATATGAAAATGAAAGAATAAATTAGCAACGGGTGCTCTATAGAAAGCGGTAGTTGACACAAGTCTGTAAAATATCCTTTAATTAATGTAATTCAAAAAGCTATTTAGGATTACCAATGTATTTGTACCAATCAGATAAGCGATTATTGATTGTAAAATATACGGAAGTAAAAGGGAATGTATAACTAATTTTTTTGGAAAGAGAACATGTATCCTTACAGTTAATACAAGCTATTAATATATAAGGAATTTATGAAAAAAATCAGTATCTGATATTTGATAATAACAAGGTCGCCGAGAATTTAATAACAAACACTGAAATTATAAGATACACATAAATAGGCTAGAATTCTATGTATAGAATGGTCGTAGTGATGGAAAAATTGAATGGTGTCGCAAAAATAGAATGGCAAAAATGAACATACATGGTATCACGCAACACGGATTTTCATTCCTTATTATTTGAAGAGTTCGCGGTTTTGCAATGCCGAAGCGCGTAGAAATATGTTTACACGGCTGGATGCCGAAGAAACTTTGGATATAAGTTGGCCCAAACAACGATTTTGCAAACAAAAGTTTCTTGTGTGAAAGGGTTTATGAGGAATATAGCAGACAAAGGAATGGAGTTAAGTAAAGAGTAAGATAGGATGTCAAGGGAAAGAAGACTGGGCAGTTTCGGTACGCGAGGCAAACTGACAGGATGGGAGGCAGGTTCACAGCAGAACGAAAGTAGACTTTGACGTAGAAACGCAATGTTCCTGAACTTCGGGACGCCTCTTGCCTATAAATAAGGTCTTTCCTTTCCTCTCGTTTCACCAGATTCTCGCAGCCGACGAAGCAAAGCTTACCAAGATGCTGCCGGTTATTCTCACACAGCAATGGATAACGAGCATATAAAACTTTTACCTTCTCTTACTACAGTTGCCATCTCTTTCTTACTATCGACTCTCTTCACCGCATCCTCTTTTCTCAGAGGAAACTTACCTGGCGCGTTAAGAGAACAGCATATCGAGTGGCAAAAATCGACTGCAGATATATCATTGGATGCAGCGGATAATGGTGGGGAGCTAACCAGGCCGAAAATAGTGGTGGAGGATAAAATGAAAGGAAGAAGAAGTGAACTCACTATTTCATGTTATACTTCAGCCGTCTTCGGCGTTTCGAGTAATTACGGCTTGATATATCACCTTTTCCCTAGGGTTACGGCATTCTTTTTTCGTGTCGATCTACATCGATGTTGCCCTCATTTTTACCTGCTACTTTAATCACGTTCGTATTTATAGCACCAGTGATATTTGTAGCAGTAGTGCTTGCTGTGTCTGTATCGTTCTTTCACAAAACATAACGTTTCATGTAATAAACCGTTTGATTTTTCAAAAAATATACGTCTGGAGAATTTGAAGTGAGGCCTTAGAAATACGTTATACCACAACACGTAAATTACATGCACTTTCCTCTAAGCTATAGCATGCGAATTCGTAAATGTGTAGGTAAAAGTGTGTATTATTAAAAACAAACTTTTAAGCATACCTATTCACGGCAGACATATTAGAATTTTATCGACCTGTGCTTAAACATTTAATATTAGGACGCAACAGGGGACAAAATGGTATATCGTAGGTTAACACCTATTCGATTTTGATATACGGAGTTTTCCTTAGATAGTCGCAGTTCCTAAATACTAGATGTATACATTAAAACTTGCCATCTGTAATATAATAGATTCTAATCCATTAGGAGGTTGTGAAAATACGTAGTTTCGTTTCCTGTCTATATAAAATCGATAACAACAAATGTTTACGAAAATCAGATTCTTTCAAATTTCTCGACAAAAATCGTAAGTACGAACACAATTAAGGCAACTATGGTTAAACCTGATATTGCTTTTAAATCATGTCTACTTATTGCACAATGTAACGCTTCCAAAACTGATTCTTATACTTCTTCTGATGTTATTGCTGACCAGCGCACTCTAACCCACCCTAGAAATATTTAATTCATTTATAATTGAAAAATCAAACTCAGACAATTGCACCAGTATAATGGAAACTGACATTATTCATAACGTTAAAACTTCCAAGGAACTAACAAGGAAACTATTCCAGGTGTCCGCCTCCGATTTTCTTAAACTTGTAATATGGTGTAGTTTTGGGTTTTCCTTCGGGACTAAAAACCCAAAAACCCTCAGCCTAGTAGTTAGTCGTAATTTAGTAGATAGTTAGTCACATGGAACCAAACTTGAAGGGCGTATAAATGAGTTAAATGTGGGATTCCCTCTTAGACGGGTCGTCCGAAAGGATATCTCGTTGATGAGGAATTCCCGATGTGTATGGAATTGATTATGAGAACGACCACCGTCATTAACCAGAAAACAATATATTTTAACAATGAATACAGTTCTTAATAGCTCCTCACTCTTTAGCTGCTGGACGCTGACTGCCTGTCCAACCTTTCTTTTCCGTACCCTTAACTTTATCGTAAACTTAATACTAATGCTTATTCTATCGGTCGATCGCCTCTGCCTCACACTGTATACACTCATTCGTATCACTTCTCACATTCGTCCACGCACACTTGTATCATTTCTCACATTCGGCCATACCTGCAAACTCTTCGGACCCCGAAGAAAACTCTTTATATGGTTTCATGTAATCAGCCGCGGTTGTGGTGATACTTGGTCCTTCGCATTCGCCTACACGAATTACTTCATACCTATTCCTTCCCTTAAATTTAGATACTTTATAAGGTCCTAAAAACTTCTTATGGATCTTTAATCCCGTGCCAAATTGCGTGCGCTTTATGGCCACCAACTCACCTTCCTCATATACCTTCGCTTTCTTACAACTACGGTTATAATTACGCTTATTTTCTTCTTGAACTTTTAACAAATTTTCTTTCGCTGCCTTTCTTAATTCTACCCGATCATCTACAAATTGTGCTATTGCTTCTTTCTCTATTAATTGTAAAATGCTGATATCTTCGCGCTGCTTCATTTTTGTGCCAAACATAACTTCAAAAGGTGACGTGTCTATACTACGCTGATAAGTGCTATTAATCCCTCTCTGAACTTTATCTATTTCCTTATACCATCTATTTGGCGCATCCATCGATAGCTTAGATAACACTGGAATAATAATACGATTGATTCTTTCTACTTGACCGTTTCCCCTTGGAACACCTGTAGTCGTTAAAATGTGTTCGATTCCTTCTGTCGCGCAATACTCTTTAAAATCTGTTGATGTAAATGCTGTCCCTCTGTCTGTAATTATACGTGTCGGGTTACCGAACGTCTTTTGCTGTATCGTCAGTCTGTCTAATACTTCTTTTGTAGTCGTCGACTTCGTTGGATATAACCAAACAAACTTGGAAAATCCATCTACTACAACTAAAATATGTTTGTACATCTTGTTCGTCGCTGTCATAGGTCCTATATGATCTAAGTGATACGTTTCAAGAGGTCTATCACCCTTCGGTATCGGCTGCAACTGACCTTCTCTCTTCCCCTGTTTACGTTCCGCCAGTATGCATGGTATACAACAGCTAATAACCTTTTCTATCTTTTCATTTAGGTTTGGTATGTAAAACTCTTCTTTTATTCTTTCAGCTACTTTACGCACAGAAAAATGTCCATTTTCATGAATCCTCTTAATTATATTAGCCTGCATGCTGGTAGGTAAAACTATTACATTTTTATCATTTACGCGCTTCATTAAAATTTCATTTTCCATAAAATAATCTTCGTAAGGTTCTTTTTCTAATACATGACGTATAACGCGCAATCTTTCTTCCTCCTCTTGTTTTTTCCTAATATTCTGTAATACCGTGTCCTCGATGAACATAACTGGAAAACGACTAAGTGCATCTGCGTGCTTTAACTTTTCTCCCGCACGGTGTTCCACATCAAAATCAAATTCTTCTAACGACAGAGCCCATCTTGCAATTTTCGGTGATAAGTCTTTTTTTTTAAGTGTCTTTTGAAATGCTTGACAATCAGTAACTAGTTTAAATCTAACGCCTAGCAAATAAACTCTGAACTTTTGGACCGCTTTAATTATCGCTAAAATCTCTAATTCGTATGAATGATACCTTCGTTCGACTTCTGACGTTTTGCGACTCATATAATAAACTGGGTGACAATACTTTTCATTGCTGAATCTTTGTAATAATACGGCACCTAATCCGTCTATACTTGCATCCGTATGTAGTTCCGTTATCGCTTCAGGATCGTAAATACGAAGCACTGGCTCTTTAGATAAAATGTACTTTAATTCCGAGAACGACTTTCTTTCAGCTGTATCAAAAACAAAGACTTTATTCGATTTTAACAAATCTGACAATAGTCTAGCTATCTTGGCATAATTTTTTATGAATTTGCGGAAGTAACCTGTTAAGCCTAAAAAACTCTGCACATGCTTTTTACTCCTCGGTTCTGGAAATCCCTGTACTGCTTTTACCTTTGTCGGTGATGGGCGAATATTCCCATCCTGTATCATGTGTCCTAAAAATTCAATATTTTCTTGAAGAAATTTACATTTCTTCCAATTAATAATTAATCCGTTCTGACCTGCGACTTCCAATGTTTCCTCTAACTTCATAAATGCATCCTTGCTATCGACACCAGGGATAATAAGGTCATCCATATAAGTTAAAACTACCTTTCTCCTTACTAGATCGCCGAAGACCTCATCGATAAACCGTAGAAAACTGGTAGGACTATTGCACAAACCAAAAGGTGTTTTAAGAAATTCGAATTGTCCATCTGGGGTAACGAAAGATGTGAACTTTCTACTATCCTCCGCGATTCTAACATGAAAAAAACCGTTTTTAAGGTCAATTATGGAAAATACTTTTGCTCGCGTTAGCGCGTCGAGACAATCCTCGATCAACGGCATCGGAAATCGGTCTCTTATCATCTTCGCGTTTAACCTACGGTAATCTATACAAACTCTGTACGTCCCGTCTTTCTTTGGTACCACAACCACTGGACTGCTATACTCGCTCGTGCTCGGTCGAATTATCCCTTCTTTAAGCCATTCATCTATCTGCTGCGTTACTACTTTTTTCTCCTTTGGAGCTAACCGTCTTGGCTTGGAGCAAACTGGGATATCGTCTGTCAATGTTATTCTAGTTTCCGTCCGTGCGTCTATCTTTGTATTCGGTTCGTAATTCTGTATAAGTCTTTCTATGTGCGTCTTGTATGGCTGTCTTGCATCGATTTCGTTCGTCTCTATATAGTTTATGTTCATCATCTCGCTAATATCATCGCTTTCCTTCCTTGATTCATTATCGCTCGTGTCTGTGGATATGCCGCCTTCACGACAACCATCGTCGTCGCTCGCTTTTATCGATTCTTTCTCCACTGCGTTACTTGGTCTTTCATCCGCTCGCCGTATCTCTACTCGCCCTTTGTTTATATGAACGTCTAAATTTGTTAACAACTCTCTTCCTAGAAGGACTTCGTCACGCATATCCGATCGGCTTACTACAAATACATTGGTCTTATATTCATCATTCCCAATATCAATCTTCGCTTCAAATTTTCCTCTCGGCTTTGTTATCGCGTTACCGAATCCTGTAAATCGTCGAGCAGTTTCGTACAATGCCGGTCTTCCTATTCGGTCGTATATGTCTGAATTTATTACGCTTACTTCGCTACCTGTATCTAACAGCGCATACGCGGGTAAATCATTGATCTTAAGTGCGACTTTATCGGTAGACGTATGAATGGAATTAACACTCGATACCTTTCTGTCTGACCGATTCGACTTATTACAATAAGGTGCTATGTGCCCAAAGCTATTACATCTGAAACATTTCAATCCTTTGTCTTTATTCGGACATATTTGATAGTCGTGGTCGACCGAACCACACCCGTAGCAATGATCTTTCTTTACCGTTGGTGACGCAATAGTACGCGGTGACACTACCTTCCTTTGTTCGTCTCGCCTATTACGCATACTTTGTCCGGTACCTTCCCTTATTTTATCAAATGTTTCGATATTTTTCTTTAATTCCGAGAGCGTTCGCGAACCATTCAATATTGCTTTATCACGACGCTCGCCTTGCAAACCATCCGCAATATATTGAATAAGAGCTACTTCTTCGATACTACCTTGATTTGCGATTTCTTGCATACTATAAATGTACTTACGACTACTTTCGTTCGGTTGTTGCCTGCGCTTGAATAACTGCGAATGAATTGTTGCTGGATTTACTTCGGTTTTGAATTCTTTGATTAACCTACGCTTTAAACAGTCCCATGATTTAATTTCTCTCTCGAACGTGATGAACTGCCTCGCCGAACCCCTCAGCATCCGTTTCCCATAGACAAATTTTTGTAGCTCGTTCCATCCCAACAATGCACTGGTATCTTCGAAGTCGGTGATCCAATGATCTATCGGCAGCTTGTCATCTCCGCTGAAGTAGGATAAACTATCCTCCACATCCTTTATAGTAAATGATGCGACCTGCTGTGTGATTGCGTCGACTGCCCCTCTTCCTCTGCTTCTTCGCCTGTCGTTTCGTGCTTCGTCTTCCTTCTCCTGTTCGGATTCTTCTTCACTGTCCTCGTCTTCTTCATCTTCCATTGCGTCTTTTAAGCGATTTCTTAATGCTTGCTTGTTGCCTGCACTAGGTAATCTTAGCTTCTTTGCTGCTTCTCTTAATTCCGCTAGTCTCATTGAGTCGATCTGCTTATGCGTGTAACTTACGACCTCTTCGACTTCGACTGCCTTACTTTTTCCTTCACGTTTCCGTTCCGGATATCGCCTTTCTTGTGACGTGTTTTCGACGATAGTTTCGTCCAGCTCTTCACGTCCACTTTCTTGGCTTTCTTCATTTGCTTCGTGCGTTACTTTGACTTGAGGCATCGTCCCAGCTTCTTCAGTTTCTTTCACTGTTTCACTGTCTTTCGTCACTTTACAGTTACACTGACTTAGTATTCACGCGTGGTCAACTTTCCTCGCGCAACACCCTTACAAGTCTTTATATTGTATTTGTTAGACTTTGTCTATTCTCATAAGTATCCCGGACGAGTCCCCAAATGTGGGATTCCCTCTTAGACGGGTCTTCCGAAAGGATATCTCGTTGATGAGGAATTCCCGATGTGTATGGAATTGATTATGAGAACGACCACCGTCATTAACCAGAAAACAATATATTTTAACAATGAATACAGTTCTTAATAGCTTCTCACTCTTTAGCTGCTGGACGCTGACTGCCTGTCCAACCTTTCTTTTCCGTACCCTTAACTTTATCGTAAACTTAATACTAATGCTTATTCTATCGGTCGATCGCCTCTGCCTCACACTGTATACACTCATTCGTGTCACTTCTCACATTCGTCCACGCACACTTGTATCATTTCTCACATAAATATGAGCAACTTTTGTTAACACTATGCCGTCCGGTGGCATCACGTTGGTGCCATGCGAAAACTATCGAGCAAGCGCCGGTGACACCACTGTGATGCCGTGTTCAAAGCTATCGAACAACACCAATATTTTGGTTTGTTCTGTTTAAGTAACAATAAGTTACAGACATATTAGCAAGTTTTTTGTTTTTATAAAAACTTGTGCCCTTTGATAATGGCAAGCGAAAAAGAAGACACGCCGGCAACAAGCGAAAAGATGTGAGTCAGTCCTACCGGCGCCAAACGAAAGAATCTCGATTAGATGTGCGGACAGCATAGTGTTAATATACCGATGACCTCTGGTCATTATTTTTGATGTTACAGTCTTTTGAAAATCCGCCTGTGTCCAGGCAATTCGTCGTACATAAAGCTGCCTACAGCTGTCCGATGTTACGAACGTCACGGAGATACGTCATCGCTTAGTGCCGGATACATGGGGCACACAGTTCGCTTTTTTCTCTTCATTTTCAATTAAGATCCGAATAGCGATTAGTCGGATGCACTAGTTTCCCGCACTAGAAAATAATCTGCCACTTGACATTTGTGTAGGAATTATTTCGAGAAAGTCTATTGCTATTAATGCTAACTGAGAAACGCCCACACTAATAATTCGAATTTTTACATACTGAATATTTAGCGCCAAGTAACTCGAAAACTTACGTGGGCTCGAATATTCAAGTTGGTTGAACTTGTTTAGTGGCTTTTTTCAACTCAAACTATCAAACTAAATTTTATTCAGTTTATAAATTCCGAACACGCGCACTTCCCTAGACATAAACTGCATTGAACATAATGCATAAAACTGTATTTATCATACACATTTCGCACCGTTAGACGATTGAACTGCGGACATGAATGATTACTCGAATAGCTAACTACGATTATATCGGCAGCCGCAAAGATTTGTAAGCAACTTGATAAATTACACAATATTGCTTCTTTCAGCCTCTTTTGTACAGACTGACTTATCAGGATAACATTAATATGATATATGGACATAGTTACATATATTTAACGGTTCGTACTACTTCAAGATATTACCCACTTTTTCGATAATTAAATTTATTTTGTTATATACTCCTTTGTCATTTTTATAAGAGAAAGTTAGGACTGTGTAAGGAGGCACGCCCCCTCACTACAGTCGAACTGACAGAGACAGACCGGATGTATACAAGATGCGTGAGAGACAACGAAGGCCTGTGAGGTCTGCTCCAGACGTAAACAATATATTTAGGTGACAATGAAGGGCTGAGAGGTCTGGACTGGAAGGAGGGAGATATACGTTGGACCGATCGGCGTTCTCACTGTGAGTGTTCAATGAACAACACGTTTGAACAGGCTCTCGCCCAGTTATTGTCCGGATTCCAAGTTTCCATTTCAATAATGTTCCGCGGAAAGATTTGTTTCCTTCGTTAACAAATTACATATTTCTGAATTAATTTATTATATTGTGGAACTAACACATTTCGAACGGCAAAAGAATTCAAATTTCGATGAATTATCGATATCGCGATTCCGATGCGCGATTACAATTGATTTTTCTGTGGGCGCTACGAGACGACTCTTGATCGCACCGATGCACGTGTCAAAGACAACACATGGGACAATCGTGCGTACGTGTGAGTGACGTAGTTGCAGAATGAATAGGTGTATGAGCACATATGTGATTTATGTCGAGAAGAATGTTAAGTTAAGTAAAACATAAATTATGAGTGTCACTTATTAGTATAACTTTTGCAATAAATTTTATTTAATGACCTCAATCTTTTTATTATCAACAACACGGTTGCAATAGAATGAGACACCTTTGTTACAAAATTCATATGATACAGTATTATTTAGGTTATATTCCAAAGTGGAACATACACGTGTTGTAAAACTTTTGCTATTGTAAACTCTTGATACTCTTGATGAAGAAACAACATGCTTTTATTAGAATAAAGATCCATCGTCATACCGAAATAAAAGAAGATCTGTGCAGCAGCGGTGTATTGAAATGAATATAGAATCTTCCCTGGGGGTATAATTTCATAGGCGGTCCATCGAACCGTGCAGGCGAGGAACGTGATGAACGTGGTATGGACTGACAGGTAGACAGGACAGCAGGAAGTAAGAGGACCCGAATGGATGAACGAAGGGAGGCAAACTAAAGCGCTTTGAAAAGGATGAAAAGGACGTTAGTTGCCAGCACCTCTGCCACTAACGCCGATTTAGAAAAAGTTAAGAAGAAAATGGCCGGAGTAAAGGAAACCGGGGAGTTTTTACGATATTGATGAAACACTGACTTCGCCCGCAGTTAATGCTTAAACCCTCCGCACCAGTCGTGATATCACCGAATTGTACATCCGGCTACCACTATGTTAACATCCTTTTAATGCTTTCGCATTAAGGGGATACGTGCGCCTTAAGCACACAAATATACCACCCCAATGGATCTTCGGCCTTTTGCGACGAACCGATGTTCCCCCCCTTCCCCGTGATCTCTATTGCCTGGCACATTCACATTTCCGAAACGCTGCGCAGAAAAAATAACACTCACATATTCAGCATGCAGATATCGAATTAACATTCTTTCCTCGTTAATCATTGTATCAGAGATGAACAAATCTATTATACTCTCAATTTGCCTTTTGTATCCCGCGTTATCACGATTTGGTGGCGTTTACGAATCACATTATCGAAAGCATAAATAAACGTTTATTCAGAAATTTATAAAAGAATTCATACATTTTTCTTATCTTCCAAGCTTTGCAATACACCTACATATGTATACGTACATATGTTTTGTATACGATTGTGAATATTCTAGATTTTCTTCAAACCATTAAACAAAGATATTTAGCCGTCAAATAGCTATCTATATAATCTGTTAGCATAAATTCAGGATCAGAGGCCATACATATTAAAGTATTCAAGATGATCACTTCAACGTACAAAATGTAGATCGTAGTCTAGTTTTGAGGTGAAATGAAATGAAATGAAAATGAAAGATTTGTTGAAAAACAATCGCGAGAGAAAGTTAACGTTACGACATTTAAATTATGAAATGATAATCGAATTAAGGCCGACTCAAACATATCCGTACCGTGTTAGTGCTTCGCGTCAGTGACAAATAATATTCTTTCTCGTAATTTAAATCAACGTGTTCAGACTTGTCCGGCCCATGTCAGTGCTGGTACCATCAATTTATCTTCCGCGCTAACTAAAGATGTATATAACATTGTTTGTGCATGATTTTCGCCATGCATTCCCGCTTTTTAATTTTTTCCGTATACAATACCATGTCGTAGATATAAACTAAGATATGAATAGCAGTTTTAGAATAACATTTTAGAAAGGACATGGCATTGCTCGTAACAGGAAATCGCAAGCATACAACGAATTATCTTTAATCAAAAACGAAAGGAATCGTGGAAATATAAGAAAAATGACTATGTCACAATTAAGAAAGTGGTTCTCTCATCTGGTGTTAATGAAAAACTACTGAGCGAAAGAACCAATTTCTTAAACGTGCCGAAAAATGTCGTAGTAAAACGAGGGAATGTGAGTGTGGGTGGTACGGAAATGGGCGGAAATGGGCTAAACTGTTTCCTTATGAGGAGACTCGTCGGGCACGACTGCTTTGATGACTACCTCCAGCGCATAGGCAAGAGATCGGAAGCAGTCTGTGTGCAGTCTCGAAGCACCACGGGTAGCGCGAAGCACGCAGCTCCTTCAGTGCTCATGCTGGGTAGCAGTGCGAACGTCGATCGAAGAGAAGGACCTCGACGTGGTCAACTTAGGACGGACCGTGTTATGAGGAAATCGTCATCCCATTAACGTGAAGGAGCGGCCAACCATTATAAAGAAGAAGACACGTGCTTTAGAACAGGAAATGCAGTACTACATAAGACAACACAGGAATACAGAACTCTGGCAGGAAATAAATTAGTCCTGAATCCTTAAACTCTTTAAGAGTATGGGGACTGGACCCTTGCGGTTGCTCCGGTAGTTCTGGATGTGGTTCAGTGGCAGTGGAGGAAAAAGATAGCGGGTTCGAATGAATTACAGAACTGTTGCCAAAATGGTGACAAGACTATGAACTTGCATGAGCATTTGTCATTATGTGAGAAAACGTACACATTTTCATTAGGCATTTCATATAGGACATTATAGATGACAAAAGATAGATAGATAGATAATTTTGTTGCTCTGGAAAGATGGTTGTTTTCAAAGAGTGTAGTGATCAATTTTAGTTTTTTATAGAGCATTGATAAGCACAGTAGAGGTATTTTTTGAAAGTGTAATTCCGTAGCTTTAAGAGGTAACACCACTGTAACAGCCTTAAAATAAGCGTATTTTCACGATTTTTTTTGGCTGGAAGGAAAGGTAATAGGACAAAAATATTCGAGGATGTCATTAAACATATATTCAAGTATTACATAAAAAATTATCATTGATAAATATTAAAAAATGCAAATTTAAATCTGGGAAAAAAAGAAAAAATACACTTAATCTACATGGTTATAGCTAGTGAAACACGTACAGGATTTTAAAAATATTGATTTTTGTGTGATTGGCGAGTATTTGAAGTAGAATGTTTGATTTCCGACAAAAAGAAAGGCAATCATTTGTTCATAAAAACTGTTTAAATTAACTTATCAAAAATCCCGTACGTATTTCACTACAAAATGTCATTTTTAAGATATGGTTAAAAATTTAAATGGATAGAATGAAAATTGTTCGAGTTATGCTGCGTGCCAATTGGAAAAATCATGTTTCGAGAAAAACGCGTTTAAAGTTTTGCAATGTGTTATAGACATGAAGAAATGAAAAATTTGGCTGTTTAAAAATTTTTACCATTAGTCTGCTATCCCAGGACCATAAAGCTGCCCTTCCGTGTTCAAATATTCTTCCTCGTTCTCTTTCCTCAAAGATTTTGTGCTAGAGCGCGCGTCTTTTGCCGCCTCTGTCAAAGACAACTCGGCGTGCTTGATTCACTTTTGCTTTTCCACTTTTTTTTTTGCTTTGTACACTTTGTGGTCACTCATTGTAACTTACAAGCACTACACGCAAAATGTTTTACCTAAAAGTAAAAAGCCTGGAGCGCATCCAGATCTACGCGTAAATTCCCGCCCCTACAATAACATACTTTTGTACGGAAATGCTTCTGACTGATCGAAAACACTTTCTAACGATATCAGTTACTGGTACTAACTAGGGGTGTTAGAATTGAAAAGATAGGATAATAGGCTGTACCCTCCTAGCAGATATTTATATCACGCAGGTACTCGTTTCGGTGCGGTCAGACGCGCTTACGGCGGAGCTCGAAATTTCAGGAAACTAATTTCTTTCAGGTAATGAACTTTTTTCCCCATAATCTAGAAGGTTCAACACATCTTTTAAGCCAATTAAAAAAAAATCGATTTCTTGAAAAATTTCCAGTGGTGCTACCCCTCAATCCTGTGTGGTTTCAAGAATTAAATAATCCATATTACAAAAAAATTTTCATGCAGGTTTTCCTGCAACGTTAAATACGGCTTAACATGTGAATTAAAAAAAAATACAGAGCAGAACTCTTTGTAAATACGACAAAAAAGCAGTAGGCCAAGCAGAGTAGAACAATAGTGGATAAGATTCATTTCTATAACGATTAAAAGATTAAAAGTGGATTACCAATGCCTCAAAGGATTCGCGCATAGTAAAAGCGATATTTCTTAAAATATTCATGTCCATAATACTTACGAAAAACCGAGGAAAATGTCAATTGATATCTCGTAGGGATTTACATGAATGGTTATTAGCCAAGAATTATTATAGACTTTGATCATCGTGTTAAATATATCCTGTAATGCCTTTAGGATTCTGCATGTTTACGATTACTAAAATCGGTTATTAATCAGATATTTCACATGTCAATCAATTCATAAACTTTACACAGCTGCGTTTATACACTTGTGAATGAATAATAAAACTTACCAATGCGTAATGTTACCAAAATCGTATTTCTTCGTACCTCAGAAGCTCGATTCAAAATTTTATAAATATATTAAAGTTATATATTATTAAAAATTTAGGAAATATTATTCTTAAATATAACTTAATGTAACCCTTGGAAACATTTTGATTCAGTAATGATTTAATGAATTAAGTGCTAAATACGATAAATCCAGTTAAACTTGTGTTATTGACTTTCTTGTTATCACGTCCTTTCGGTTCGACTGTACTTGTCCAGACTTGTTACACGTATCTCTTGTGAATACATATTATTACAAGGATAGAACATGGATTTTCAGATACTTCGTCAATGCCTTCAGGTGCGTCAAAGTTTCTTACATTTGGGTATGCTTGTGTTCTAAGTTCGCAATCGAAGTTAATTAATTACTGAAACCCCCGCGATCAAAATGTTCACAATTCTTTCCCTACATTTTCTTTCAATTCTTTTCGTACGAATAGCGTCCTCGGCTACAGTCAGTTTCATTAATTTGTGGAATTTAATGGAACAAGTACTTTTAATTAGTATCTTTTAATTTTTTTTCTTCATAAAAAAATATTTTTCAGTACTTTTTTACATAATTGAGATTTTCGAGATTTGTGGATTCTTTTTCATATTCTTTTTTACACCTTGATATTATTCTTGTTAGACATCGTCATATTTGCTCAATTCCATTTTCTATATACATTATTACTATACCGAGTACAAGTATCTTTCGATCCTGATTAGTTCCGTCATACAACAATTAGTTGGCAGTTAGTTAGTCATAGATGTGAAGGAGTCAGTTGCGAATTAGCTGTGCGTAAGAAAAGACATAAGAGAAGAGTTGAGATTGCCGAGGGTTCGAGCAATTATATTGTAATAAGTTTTGAGGGCGAAGGGCCGCCTATTTCGAATTTGTGAGAGAAGTGTCCAATAATACGAATAAAGTTTGTTTGTAATTGTCACGAACCGGGTTGTCGATCCGCAAGTTTACGTATTAGTAGGGTTGGGATATTTCGGGTGATAACGCGTCTACGCGACACTCCCCTGGGACAAGGCAAAACTATTGGGATTGGGCGAATCTTTCTAGTGTTTTTGTAAATTCTTCTACAAAGTCATTATAGGGATGAGGGATTTCCTCAAAAGGAGTCGGAACGGAAATTGTTTGAGGGGTTTTAAGGTCGGAAACTTCTTTTGTGGCGAACGCTTTTATTGACCGCTCAAATTGTTTATAAAAAGTTTTAACTACAATTTTCCTGCCACCTCGGGTTTTGGGCATGCCAGAAAGAAAAGGAAATGAGATAATGAATCGTTGTTTCCTTCGAGATCCCCAGTACGCCGTCTGCTTCGAAGCGCTCTGGATAGCTCGAGATCGTTCAACGATTTAACAAAACTTGAGGTTTCTGCTCAATTCTCAGGTACGCAACTGCTTCGTCGCGTTCCCAATACTATGAGTCTTAAACTCAAGCGTAATTTGTATTTGGTGAAGTAGCAAGAGAATTTATTCTATAATGTGGTGTAGGAACTTACGTTAATCAATTTTCGTTGGGAAAAGGTAAAAGAAGAGAGCGGCAGAGGTTCTGCGTTAGATACAAAATATAAAATTTCGAGAGTAGAGATGAGAGGAAGAACCGGCAGAGGTTCAGTATTCTTTGGAAAGTTTAGTTGAACTGAGTAGGCAGGGTGCTGGGAGCAGCCCTTTTTATCAGAGAGTTTTGGCAACTCCCTCCATGGTACACTTCCTTGCATCGGATTTGCTCTCGCATCTATAAATAGTCCGGTTAGTCATTTGGTGACCCTTAGCAGTTCCTAGTCCGAGTTTCGTTTTAATTTACGATTCTTTTTAATTTATGTATTAGGGTTACGTGAAGTGGTCACGTATGCGGGGGATAACTCGAGACTCTAAACAAAAATCTTTGGAAACTCTATTCTAGGTTTGGAAATGCTCACTCTATGATTTTTACGATCGACCCTTTGAATTTGGTTAATACTAAGCGTACTATTGGTTGGGTTTTTCGGCCCGATGTGATGCCTGGCGGACATCTGAGCCTTATGCTTATCGCCGTACGTCACACCTCCCCTCTTAAAAACGATCGCGACTACAGTCGTTGTGCGATCGCGAGGTTCGGCGGGAGTGTTGTAGGTGGTTGCATCTATGTGTTTTACATCTTATGTCGCATCTATGTATAATGTTGCTAGGATATCTTACGTTTAGATTAAAAAATAAAATAAAATAAATAAAATAAAATAAAATAACAAAGGTTAAGGTACGCAAGCAGTGATGCTGCAGAAACCAATTACAAATAACAGAAAATGATTACAAATAGGTTAATTACAAATGGTGCTTAAGTGGTAATACAGTCCCAGTTGTGTTACGTAGTTTTATACTTTTGCTGGTCCTGACTCTCGCAAATAGGGGTAGATGGAGGGCGTTGATCCATAGGGGGCATGGGTCTGGGGAAGGACGATGGCTCTTCGTCTTCGTAAGGGTGTAAGGGGGTATAGGGGCCTCTTGAAGTGGGGCGAAGCTGAGGTTGGTTCATCTTTTGTGTGAGTTTGCTCCATTGGGTCTCCGGGACAGGTGTGGTAAGTTGTTCCCCTGGTATGGCGATGGATCTTTCCAGAGGCACGTCCTTCTGCTGAGTACTCGCCAACTGAAACGGCAACTGATAGATGATTTGGAGGAAGAGCGTTTGTTTATCAACGAGGCTGGATCCTCTGATCCAAGTATCCTCGTCATTCACTTCGTGGTAGAATGGTGATGAGTACTGTCTCTCTCGGTACAGGTATGGGTCAGTACTGGCTTTCCAAGTGAAGAACCACATCGGGTTCATCCTATTGCACGGAGATGTAGGTCTTGATCGTTGCAGCGTTGTTATCTGCACGACATTGCCTCCCTCCTTAGTGCTAAGGTGGTATTCTTGGTTGTATGGAATATAAATTTCCTGCATTCAGGTGCTCCACTCTGCCATTTCTGAGACCATATCGTTGTCTTGGCAGTGTCCCAGTACTTTACTGTGTGTTTTTCCCAGCTTCCGTTCCAATTTGGTCGTTTCAGACTCGGCATGATAGGGTGACTGTGCTCTTGGATGTTAGATCTTTCGGCCATAGACAGGTTCCACCTGCGGTTGATGTCCCAGAGGTCCATGACGGATTGAGATGTGGTGATGGTGTTTTGGTGAAGTGACCCGGGGGGGGCTTAGGCGCAGTAGTTGGAACGTGGCCCGCGTGGCCATTTCCTAGTTGTTTTGGGTTTCGTTAGTCGGGATCATTGCCTCTTCAAGTATTTCTTTGAGTTTGCTCATTAGGGGGCATTCATTATTTTTGTCCCTCTTTTGTAATTGTTTTTCAAATCCGTACCATTCCCAGACTGAGAAAATTACAGGGATCCTCTGGTTATAGATAGGGTCGTTCATTGTGCGTACGAAATCCTGATTCACGTCCCAACTCATAACATCAGGTAGTTTCGGCGGTCCGGTCCCCGTTTTAAAATGGTCGAGTACCTCGCGGTATTTTTCGAATACCACGGCGCATCGATTGCATCCGCTTATGGGAGACCAGATCGTCATCTCCGCGTCGCATAAGTCGCACTCGAGGATCCCTAAATTTTCGATTCGTAGGGTATGGTCTATTATTTTACGGTACTTGAGGAGGTTTCCCTTCTTACTGTAGGTGAAACAATTTTCGCAGATCATTTCGTCGTCGATTTTCCCTAAATACAGAGTCTGTCTCAAACAGACCGCTCGTTTGGCATCTTGAATAAATTCTTCATCCGCGGTTCTAGGGAACAGATTCCTTCTTACCGGCGTCATTTCGTGGGGGAGGAAAATCCTAAACGTAAGCATATTTAAGTTTGTTTGCGTGTACCACACGGGGTTTATTTTTGACATCTAATTTTAAATTTCCGTTAGGTAAAACGTCCAAAATTTCATACGGCCCCGTATAGCGGTCACCGAATTTTCCTTTTACAGGTTCTTTTAGAAGGAAAACTCGATCACCTAATTGAAAATTTTGCGGGTTGATCTTTCGATCGTAATACCCTTTTGATTTTACTTTTGACGTTATCAGATTTTCTCGAGCTAGGTTTTGTATGTTGTAAATATCTGTCATCAGTTGCGTTAGGTAGTCGTTGTAAGTTCGTTCTA
Source organism: Hedychridium roseum (assembly GCA_963989215.1). NCBI lineage: Eukaryota > Metazoa > Arthropoda > Insecta > Hymenoptera > Chrysididae > Hedychridium > Hedychridium roseum. The sequence goes on along the minus strand of OZ022304.1, from coordinate 3,132,599 downwards.
TGTCACAGTCGTCCGTTGGTTTACTGGAGGGTAGACGTGCAAGTCTCCCAAAGATCAATTCGTGAGGTGTAAAATTTGTAGCTTCGTGCACACTGGTATTGTAAGATAAGGCCGCAATTTCTAATAGGTCGTCCCATTCTGAGTATTTATCTACAAAGTGTTTAAGAAATTCAATTAACACAATGTGAGATCTTTCTATTGAACCGTTTGATTGTGGATGGAAAGCTGTCGTTCGGTACTGTCTGATTCTAAATAGTTTTGCAAACCGGTGCATTAATTTACTCGTGAAATTCGAACCTTGATCTGTTAATACTGCCTTAGGGGCACCAAAAATACAAATGAATCTTTTTGTGAAAGCTTCTGCGACACTTAGAGCGGAAATGGTTTTTAAAGGAATTGCAAGTGAGTATTTGGTAAGAAGGTCTTGGATTGTTAGGATGTATTCGTGGTCTTTGGATGTTTTTGGGAGTGGACCAACTATGTCCATGGAGATTTTGTCGAAGGCGGTTTGCGGTGTATCGGTTATAACCATTGGTTGTTTGGTTTTTACTCTAGTTAATTTTTTTAATTGGCATTGTAAACAGTGTTGGACGTAAGTTTGGATGTCCCTTTTCATGTTGTGCCATTGGTATCGTTGTCGAATTCTGTTGTAGGTTTTCGTCACGCCTTTGTGTCCTCCTACGGCCGATGAGTGGGCCTCTTCTATAATATCTTTACGACAGTCCTTTTCAGGTATTTGTACTAGGCCATGACAAATTACTATTTTGCAAGGTAATCCAGTGAATGTGGTTTGTAAAAGATCTATAATGGTTTTCCAAGTTGTTTTGCCAATCTCTTTCGATTTTGCGATGCTAATCGTTTCGATTCCTAAAGTTTTGACTTTCTGGCGTAAGGGTTCCTTGATGGCTTTTAGTGAGTTTTCTGTAACTTCGTCGCCGATTATGGCGATGTGGTATTTGGTGGAAACCTTGTTTATCAGGATATTTTCGGAATCCTGAGGAATGATTTGCGGAAGTCTTTGGCACTTTTGGAGCAGTCGCGAACCTTCATCGCACGGATGCCCATTACGCGTTAAAAAATATAGGTAATTGTCTTTACGCATATCTAAACGGTCTCTATTATTTATTAATTGTTTCGCGTATCCTCTAGTCTGTATTCTACTTGTTCCTGTTTTTTTTGTAGTCGGATTCATATCTATTACCGTGTCTTCGTTGCTACTTTCGTTTTCACTATCGTTGTCCTTTAAATTTTCGTTCTCGTCTTCACTATTATTATCGCTGTCGTCGCTGCTATCACCACTATTATTGCTACTGTCGCTATCGCTGCTACCACTGTCGCGGTTATATCTTTTATCGCGGTCGAATAATAATCTATCTGCTAGGTGTAATATTTCAAGTGGTAAATTTTGGTTTTCGCGGTGTTCGGGTTGTTGGTTACGTATTGGGGCGTTAACATTTTCTACGATGATTTCTGAGGTTTCTTTTGGTTGGTGATCAACGTCAAGGTGCACATCAGCTTTAGTTATTGTTTCTTTCGGTTTACATATAAGATCTTCTTCTGATTCTTGATTTTCAGCAAGGGTTTCTAAATTTTTCGGTGGTTCTGGCGAGAGTGAATCGTCTCGTAGGGTTTTATCGTAAGGTACGTATCGCTTTTCATTACGGTTTTCTCGCGCGCGACTCCTGGTCATCATTGGCTCGGAGGTTTTCTGTGACGTGGACGGTAATTTTTCAGTCGATGTTTCTGGTTGAATAGGTTTATCAGTTTTGGGAGGTCTTCCTCGTTTTCTAATTGTTGACGGTTCCTTTTCTTCTACTACCGGTTCAGGTGGTGGTGAAGGAGAGTCTTCTCTTGGTCGTTCGGAATATGGTAAATAGCGTCCTTCTTTGCGCGCTTGATTCCTTGTCATTACTGGATATGCATGATTTTCTGGTAGATTTACAGGATTTCTTGAGAGAGCGTCCGCATTGACGTTTGTCTTTCCGGCTTTATAAATTATGTCGTACTCATATTCGGCTAATTTTAATCTCCATCTGACGAGTCGTGAAGTAGGATCTTTCACGCTGTGCATCCAGATTAATGGTCGATGATCCGTGACAAGTGTGAATTTCCTTCCGTATAAAAAAGGTCTAAAATATTGGATTGCGTAGACTATTGCTAATGATTCTTTTTCTATTGTTGAGTAGTTTTTTTCGGCGTCGTTTAGCGTTCGCGAGGCGTAAGCTATTGGCAAATCCTTCCCTACTGGACCTTGGCTCAAAATCGCACCTATCGCGTAACCTGAAGCGTCTGTCGTTACGAGAAAAGGTTTTGTGAAGTCCGGATATTGCAAAACTGGTTCGCTACATAATTTTTGTTTTAAGTCTTCAAAGGCTATTTGTTGTTTGTCGGTCCAATTAAATGAGATTTCTTTCTTCAGTAAGTCTGTAAGGGGTTTCGCGATTTTTGAAAAGTCTTTGATGAATCGTCGATAGTAACCGGCAAGGCCAAGAAATTGTTTTATATTTTTCGCATTTTTCGGGGTTGGAAAATTTTCTACGGCGATTAATTTCTGTGGGTTAGGGCGAACTCCGTCTTCGCCAATGATGTGTCCTAAATATGTGACTTCTTTCTTTAAAAATTCACATTTATCAGGCTGCAGTTGAAGATTTGCATTGCGTAATCTATCCATAAGTTTTTGAAATTTGTCTTCGTGTTCCTTTAGAGAGCTGGCGTATATAACTATATCATCTAGGTAAACGAACATTTCGTTTCCTTGCATCCCTGTTAAGACTCTGTCCATTAATCTTTGAAATGTTGCAGGTGCGTTTTTTAAACCAAAGGGCATTCTGTTAAATTCATAGTGTCCGTAAGGGGTTGAGAATGCGGTTTTATGGCTATCATTTGGATCCATTTTGATTTGGTGAAATCCTGACGCCAAGTCGAAAATTGAGAAATATTTTGCTCCTCCTAATTGATCTAATATTTCTGTAATGTTAGGGAGTGGATATGCATCTCCGATAGTTTTTTCATTTAGTGCGCGAAAATCCAGTACCATTCTCCAACGTTTGTTTCCTTGAGAATCTGGTTTTTTGGGTACTACCCAAATAGGTGAATTATAAGGTGATTCCGATTCTTTAATAATTTCGGTTTCCAGTAGATCTTGCACTTGTCGCTGGACTTCGTCTTTATGAACAGGTGGGAGACGGTATTGTCTCGTGTTTATTAGATTATTATCTTTGGTATCTATTTTATGAGTGAGGATTTTGGTGTGTCCCAATTTTTCTCCTGGCAGATGAAATCTGTCTACGTTTTCGAAAATTAAATTGTCCACGCTGTTGAATTCTTCTTCATTCAAATGTTCTAATCGTAGTAATCTCTTTATTTCCGCGGCTCGTTCTTCGGTTTTCCTTAGGTCCTCAAAATTATTATTATTTTTCGAAATGAAACATCTTCGTGTTTCACTGTTTCTTTCTTTGTTTTCTTCTTTATTCATTATTTCGATTTCTTTTATTTTCAAGGTAGGGACCGTGATTCTAACGTCATGTTCCGTAGTATTTGTTACCTTTAGGTGGGCCTTATTGTTTTTATCGACCTTTACGACGGCTTCTCCTCCATATATTCCCTTTTCGATCCTTAGTCGCGGGATGTATCCTACTTTAATCTCTGGGTTTTTGACCTTAATATAAATTTGTGAGTGTGATCTCGCGGGTATTGTTAGTTCATCTTCTGTCTCGAAAGGTAGTATTCCGTTGTCCCATTCTAATTGATTATCTTCGTAATTTATAACCGCGCGACGTTGCACGAGAAAGTCGGATCCTAAGATTCCTGTTTGTGGGATTGGGAAGTTATCGGCTACGATATGGAAAGGCGATATACATCCTAAGATGTTCATCTTGACCAGCCCTAAGGTGGTAACTCGATGCGCCGTTATTCCGCTGAGCCTTAGCACTTCCTCCCTATCTATCGTAACGTCCGAGGTTATTGCACATTTTTTTATCAAATTGGGGCCTGACCCGCTGTCTATCATAAAAGTCGAGGGCGTCCTAAGATCCTCGCTGTTTAGTTTTACAGTGGGTACGTATCCTTCCTGAGTGAGGTGAATTGCGATATCCCGCGATTTATCTCCTTTATTCATTTTTGTTTCTTTAATTTCTTTCTCATTGTTTTTGTTTCTTTTAGTTTCTTCATCGTTTAGTCGAATTTTCCCTGCTTCTTTAATTTTATTTTCTTTAATTTCTTCTCTCCTAGTTTCCTTTTCCCTATTTTCTACTCCTTTTCCTATGATTATTTTTTCATTTTCTTTATCATTTAAATATAAATTTTCTTGCTCTTTGGTTTCTCTTATTTTAGATTTACTTTCGCGGTTATTTATCGTAAGATATTCTCGTTCGTCTTTTCGATTTAGTGTTTCTTTCCTTTCGTTTTCTCGTTCTGAAGACTCTATATTCTCATTTTCCCGTTTTAGTTCGATTAATTGTTCGCATTTTCTAAATAGTCTTTTCACTTCTTCGTACATGTTTTTCCTGTCATCTTGAATCGATTCAGCGAAGTCTTCGTAACCTTCTTCATTTTCTTTATCGGGATATTCGAAGTTAAATTTACCTATTCTTCTTCCGGACGCTTGGTCATATCCGCGCTCGTAGCGTCCACACGGGGGCGGCGAAAATCGTTTCCCGAATCTGATGCGTATTTTTCGCAATCGCTTTCGTCGGAAACGTAAACGCTACATTTCCTTACTGGACGATGTTGGTTAATTGGGTTTCGGTTCGCTCTTGGATTATGCGCGTTAGGGGTAGGTCGATTTTGTCTTTGGTCGGTATTACGCATTTCGTTCGATGAATTTAGTGGGAAGTTGACTTGTCGATTAGACTGATTATGGAAATTTGAATTTTGATTATACGAAAAGTTCTGGTTGTATGAAGAATTTCGATTTCTGTTTGGATTTATCTCGTGGTAATAATTTCGCGAATTTTCGATGGGCCGATTTGGATAGTTATTTGAAAAATTATTTCTTCGATTTCTTTGAAAGTTATTTGAAGGATTATTCTGAAAATGGTTTGGTTGTGAATTTTGATGGAATTGTCGCGGTGAATGTTGTTGATATTGTTCCCTTGGTCTAGAGGTTGTGGGAAAATTCCGCGTGTAAGACCAACAATTTTTGGCTAAATGGCCAGATTTATCGCAGATTTGGCATTTTACGGGGGCGGGTTGAATACTTCTGACCGGTGCATACCTGTCGCGATTGTTAGATGGCCCTAACGCTACCCGACGGATGTTACTTATGGCTTCTATTTCCTTTTCGGCATCTATCGCGTTGTTAATATTTTCATTGAAATTATTTCCTCGTGTTATTCGGTTGGCTATTTCCGGTTTCAGTCCACGAATAAAACTACTAGAAAGGTTTTCATCGTTCATTTCCCTGAAACTACTAGGTACTGTTTTGTTCCTACGTTTTTCCGCGTCGATAATTCTTTTGCCGATTTCTTTTACTCTATTTGCGTATGTGATTACACTTTCTTCCGGTTTTTGGTAAATATATGCGAGTTTTCCCTGTGCTTCATACACTGTTTCGCGAGGACCGTAAATGTTTCTCAAATATTCTAAAAATTCGTGCATTGTTTTAAATTGCATGCCTAAAATCGAACGATGGGCATCCCCGCGTAATTTGTTTCGCGCTGATTTTACTAAATTCTCTTCGGAGTTTGGCGAAACCATATTCAAGGCTTCTTCGCATCCTTCGGCGAAATATACAAATGCCATATTTTCTCCGTCGTATACGGGAATGGCGTCCAAGGCGTCTCTGAAGGAGGATAAATTATATAATGGACTTACATCGTTTGCTGTTTCGAGATATGAGTTGTTTAAGCGTGATTTTAATGTTTCGATTTCTTTTTGTTGGTGTTCAACTCTCTGCCGGGTTTCCTCTAATCCAACGAGGGTTTCATGGTGTGTGTGTGGCGGTCGTCGTGGTTCCGACCGGTCTCCTTGTAAATCCATGGGAGTCCTTGTTGGTGTGTGTTGTAATGCCATTTTCGTCTTGTTAATCAACTTTTAATTTTAATATATTTTACTAATTACCACTGCAATGCCACTCTTGTTTCACTCGTTAATATTTTATCTCGTGAATTTTACGTTTTCTCGGAATTCTATTACTATTATTTTTGAATTATGCTTTTTCGAATCTGATTTTTATTATTATTATGCCTTTTCGGATCCCACCGCTGTCACCAAAAATATGTCACGAACCGGGTTGTCGATCCGCAAGTTTACGTATTAGTAGGGTTGGGATATTTCGGGTGATAACGCGTCTACGCGACACTCCCCTGGGACAAGGCAAAACTATTGGGATTGGGCGAATCTTTCTAGTGTTTTTGTAAATTCTTCTACAAAGTCATTATAGGGATGAGGGATTTCCTCAAAAGGAGTCGGAACGGAAATTGTTTGAGGGGTTTTAAGGTCGGAAACTTCTTTTGTGGCGAACGCTTTTATTGACCGCTCAAATTGTTTATAAAAAGTTTTAACTACAATTTTCCTGCCACCTCGGGTTTTGGGCATGCCAGAAAGAAAAGGAAATGAGATAATGAATCGTTGTTTCCTTCGAGATCCCCAGTACGCCGTCTGCTTCGAAGCGCTCTGGATAGCTCGAGATCGTTCAACGATTTAACAAAACTTGAGGTTTCTGCTCAATTCTCAGGTACGCAACTGCTTCGTCGCGTTCCCAATACTATGAGTCTTAAACTCAAGCGTAATTTGTATTTGGTGAAGTAGCAAGAGAATTTATTCTATAATGTGGTGTAGGAACTTACGTTAATCAATTTTCGTTGGGAAAAGGTAAAAGAAGAGAGCGGCAGAGGTTCTGCGTTAGATACAAAATATAAAATTTCGAGAGTAGAGATGAGAGGAAGAACCGGCAGAGGTTCAGTATTCTTTGGAAAGTTTAGTTGAACTGAGTAGGCAGGGTGCTGGGAGCAGCCCTTTTTATCAGAGAGTTTTGGCAACTCCCTCCATGGTACACTTCCTTGCATCGGATTTGCTCTCGCATCTATAAATAGTCCGGTTAGTCATTTGGTGACCCTTAGCAGTTCCTAGTCCGAGTTTCGTTTTAATTTACGATTCTTTTTAATTTATGTATTAGGGTTACGTGAAGTGGTCACGTATGCGGGGGATAACTCGAGACTCTAAACAAAAATCTTTGGAAACTCTATTCTAGGTTTGGAAATGCTCACTCTATGATTTTTACGATCGACCCTTTGAATTTGGTTAATACTAAGCGTACTATTGGTTGGGTTTTTCGGCCCGATGTGATGCCTGGCGGACATCTGAGCCTTATGCTTATCGCCGTACGTCACATAATACACAATTTTTGCATTAAGCAGTTTTTACTTTAAGCAGTAAAACGGATCGGGGTTTAAATCCGTTATGCTACACACACTATTCGTATAGCATGATGTCGTTCAAACAAGGTTAATAAAATGGAAAATCTAATAACATATACAACTCCTAGTACCACGGCACGTGATAGGGATTTTCAAGTGCAAGCGGGATTATTGAATACATTGATATATTTCACTCATACAAGTGGATCTATTCAATGAAATGTCAAAGAAAAGAAATATAGGCAAGATAAGAAAAACCATTCTCCATATTTGATATTTATAATTTACATACTTAAGTTACACATTGTATCATAACAATCAATAAAGGAAATAATGTTGCCTTTTAAAAAAATCATTTAAAATCGGGTCGTTTAAAAAGACTCCGAGGTATTAAAAAAACATCTGCATATCTTGGAGAAAGCGTCAAAGGTAATTCATGTGTTCAGTTAACCCGACAAAGACAGTCCTTTGACGATGTAGCAGTAAGAGATATGAAGAGAGAATGAGAAAGTGAGAGAGCAAACAAACAAGAAAGAGAGGGAACATTGCACAAAGTCAACGGCCTATTGTTGACAAACTTTGTTTACGGCCTACCTCTCTACCTGCCTCTTCGCGCTCCAGTCTAGTATAAATATGACTGGCCCTCTCTATGATTTTTCTCTCCCGCCTTTGTAAAATACTGCTCCTACTAAAATCATTATTCTCGCAACTGAGATTTCTTCTTATGTAAGCTTTCTTCTGATGGGTCCTTGACATTCGTTACGGCACATCGATGCCCGAAACGCTTTTTGCCTTACCTACCGTCCGTGATCGCACTCAGGCGCCTCTAGTCTCATACCTTTTCCTCGCCTTCAAGTTGACATCTCAGCTTCGGCCTACACTTTAGAGTACACGTAGTCGATTCTCAAACTCATTCTCGGGAGTCATCGCGCGACTGGTAAGTTATACGAATGAAGGAACACGCACGCATAGCGACCTCGATAACAATGAGTGCTGTTGTCTGCGTACGTCTCAACCGACTGGTTATTTGATAGCCGGAGGTATATTGCTGGGAAAATAAATGTAGCCTCAAACTTTAATCAACTCTGTAATATGCAGCAAACAGGTACAATTAAGAGAAGATCGCCATCAGATACATTTTAATGCTACCCAATGGCCAAAATACTACATTAGGTGTTACAAAAGAAAATTCACAATTGCGATATTACTCAAACTAAGTTCAATTGAAAATGAAAATACAATGCCTAGAATCATTAATAATTAATAAAGATGAGCAAGTAATGACGCATAAGGAATGTTTTAGTGGTCAAAGAGTAGTAAATAGAGCTGTTACTAAACAATTATCAAAGCAAGGTTTCTTACTCTTACTGCCAAAGGTCAGGGTTTGCGAGGCGCACCTCCTTCCCCATGCTCGTAATTTCCGACGTCATAATCGAAACCACTATCACTTTTTCTTTAAAAAAACCCTGGAATCACTTAAGAGCATTTGACAGAAAATAAAAAGGGGACTTACTTTAGAAGTGGTATTTAAGTAAAATTGTTAATGCGCTTTTAGATCGAAGTAATAGAAACCGTTTAATTAACTATAAAAAAAACACAAAACACAACAAAATCAATGAGCATATTTTTACGCTCTACTTCTAGATGTAACATAAATGTAAGGACGTCTATGGCTGTTACGTCCCACGGACGCAACCCACTCTACAACTATTGTTATTCTGATTATTATTATTATTATTATCATCATCATCATCATCATCACTGTTACGCGCCGAACCGTGATTCTATGTTGATGGGTTAAATATCAAGATTTGTTAATTTATTATATTGCCTGTGGTAGTGTCATGGTAGCCGGAGAGCAATTTAAGGTCTTCGTGTTAAAACTGGTTCGGTGTAACATTAAAATTAAACTAAAACTTAACTAAACTTAAGACTGATTAATTAAAACTAACTACTAAGTAAGAACTCACTAACTACTAGATAACGACTGCGGGTTTTTAGGATTTCAGTCCCAAAGGAAAACTCGGGACTCGTCCATGACTATACAAAGTTTAATCACCTTTCGACACTATTAATTTTATATCTACATATACGAAACAATCAGCGGAACTGATTAATATAGAAAAACACATAGTTGCAGTAAAACATGTGCAACTGTATCTTACAAGTTATTGCCTTGATATACATAGAACAAAAATAACATCATAGGAAATCACACTAAATTGCATAAAATTCTGAGAGAAAAAAACTGAAATATACAGGTATATTTTCTAGATTTTAAATCACAGTAAGTACGCACCAAATATTATGCTTCTGAACTGTGTTACTATGACCACAACAGTTGGTTTTGATATTTGAAATCAGTTAATTTTCGAAATTATATGCATATTCTTAAGAGTGAAGAAAGCTAATATTTATTTCTTTGATTTTTGTATTTACCTTTGCCATGGTACAACTTATATTTTCCTACGTATTCTTTTTATACTTGCGGCAAATTGTATTGTAGGATATGTATTGTAGCTAATTTTATGTAGGATATTGTTTATATGCGAGAGTGAATGAGTTTCTTTATGTGAATAGTAAAAATGAGTGAGCGATAAGAGTGTTTAGATCATGCATGTGAAGGAGCTTGGGCGAGAGATCGGGTCACTGTTTCTCTCTGCGAGTCTTAAAAGAGTGCTTGAGCGATACGAGTGGATGAGTTTGAAGAATGCACGTGAAAACTTTGGTTGCGTACGTGGCCTAATGCAGGCACGTCGCAAATTTATATGAATGCATGTGCAAATGAATGAGAGATTATGAGTGTACTGAAGAATGCTAGAAAAAAGAGAAAATGTAGCGAGTGCCTGAGAAGTGTAGGGAATTCGGAAGTGGACTAAAGTGAAAAGAAACAAAGCGAAAGAAAATAAAGAGTATTCCCGATCAATTCTAATCTACTCACTACATCTAGCACTTATAAAAAAAACTATCACTCTTTTACCCCAACAATACAAGAATAATTCTCTAGAATTATGTAGACAAACATTTGGATAAACTGTGTGTTCCAAAATGAAATTAGTTTGCGTGACTTGATTGAAGCTCTTGGTGGCTGGAACGGCGGTGATGGTGCGGTAAATGTGCGATTCCAACGTGCAATCGGCGTGAAGGCGCCGCCGTAGCAGCATTTGCAGAGCGGAAGTTTGTCATGCAAATTTTCCCTCGCTGCTAGCATCGCAACCACACGCGCATGTTGAATTTTCGGCGTGGCATTGGAAAAACGCCGACTACGGCAGAGCATAACGTTGGCAAATGAGCAACTATGTGTGTTTTATACACGTCTTGTTGCGCTTCGATTTTTCGTTTCTCTTCTATAAAATGTGGTAAAAATGAGAAATTCTTATGGTACTAATGAGCTGTTCCATCAGGTGTCTTTCAACACGCAAACACGCAAGATATGCAGAAACGTACGGTTGGGGTCCTTAATCATCTCGCGGAAGTAATGAAAGACTAAACGAATACGTAAGTACACATGTATATGCTAGGGAATTTCATTGTACGAACCGAAGACGTTGAATGTATTATTTTGACTCAGATAGTAACTTTCTTGATAGTAGTTCGGAATTTACTTCAAACAATAAGGACCAGCGATTATGTGATGTTCTGGTTTTTTAAACGTGCCACAAGTGAGCATCGAATAAACTTATGACTTTCTAGATCGTCATTTCTACGTTATTCCATAGTCGTATTTATTGTCTTTTTACTCTGTACCCGTGGAGTTTAGTAGGCACGTTCGGGTGTCCATAACCATGCAGTTAATCCATCAATACATTGTACATTAATGCATCGATAGTCGTAGTACTAAAGTGTATTGCTGGCAATTATCGGGGTTCTGAACTCCCGTATTAATCGAGCAGATGCGGATAGTATGTCGTTGTGGATTTAGTTAAATGTGAACGACGATTAAGGATTTAGTTAAATGCGAATGACGATTAAAGATTTAATCCTAACACAGTAATACACATTATCTAATATTTGGCAATGTTACAAAATTCGTGCAAAATAATGAGCAAACCTCTCCCTAAAGCACAATACTTGTATTGTTTCGTGTTAATAGTCCAAAAAATTACCAGATTATTACATGAGTTTATGTTACGTGTTCCCAAAAAGGAGATACTTAAAAATACTTCGAATAATTATAAATAGAGATAAACCCCGTGTAACATGGTAGTTAGATTCCAGAAAAATACTGTGCTATGTATATGAAATCGTGTTCTACGGAACCAAGAACCAATGGAGAAAACACGATTAGGCTTCAACAAATAATAAAAATACATGATTTTGCTTTCCTAATTGTCACTGAAATGTGTTTGTTAAAAATATTAATAATTAACCAAACGTAATATACATTAATGTTAAATAATGAATGCTAATTTGTTTTTTGCTCCATCGTGGCTGAGCATAGTTAAACGAGGGCATTGTCTTTGCTATGATAGTTTCGCTAAATATCATTTTCAAGCGTATGAAATAAGATTCCGAAAATATTAGAAAATAACCAGACCAAAAAATATATTTCTTCTGACTGCTGCTACTGACTGATTCAAGTGAACGGAAACAACTGATTACAAATTACTCTTTCGTTTTTTCATTTGGCTGGCTGGCAATGTCCAAATTATACACATACAAATTGATATTTTTTATTGTTAGAAATAGTTATTCTACTTCAGTTGACTGCCAACTTGCTCTATTTTTAATTTCAGTTGGTACTACTTCTTTTCTTCCACTCTTTGCAATCGCCATTATTTGCAACACAGTTCTTCTTTTCCTTCTCGTGTGTATGCTCAATAATATATTTTTATGTTTGATCGTATAAAGACGTAAAACGTATATTTTGATTGCCTCCAACCATAATTCTAACATTTATAAACGACTCTTCCAGATCTCGAATATTGCGATCAATTGAAGTGCTGCTCTTTATTTTGTGCTATACTCTGCTGCATCGCAGTGTCATATAATCACTTACACAGGTTTGATCCTGAAACACGAATTACGTGCGCTTGAAAATCCCTATTACATGTCTTTTTATACGGGGTTTTCTCCAATTTTCTAATTGTATTAAAAAAACCGTGTTATAGGTATATTGTATTGTATGTACAGGAGATTCTTAAGTTTTATAATCCAAATTAGAGTAGATAAATTTATAATCTTTTCAAGATTTTCATGAAGCTTTTTGTCAAGGGTCACGAATAGTGTAAAAATGTGTGTAAAATATAGCAGTGATAGTGATATGGTCGAAGATATTCACTGCCATCGTGGTGTGACGACTTATCTTGACAAAAATCTGCGGAAGAGACGGATGGATTGAACGAAGTGGTAGTATTGGATGTACCACGCGTTTTACAGGCTTCACGACACTGGACTTTTTTTGTGGGGACAGATTAAAGTTAAAGTTTGGCACAAAACCGATAACCATTAACAAATTGAAAGCAGCCATTGAAAAAGAATGTGCTCAAATACCAAATGAAATCATTCATTACGTTTGTAATTACATTGGTCCGCGTTATTAGCCACGTCTAGATCAGAATCTGTTCGAACACTCACGATAACATAAAAAGATTCTACATGTATCTTAATAAGCATTGTGTTTATAATTATTCAAAAAAAATTATTCAAAAAAGGTCATCCTCTACCTGTGTTTATGCAAGTGTTTTCACACACACATACACACACACATACACACACACACACACACACACACACACACACACACACGCGGTTTTATTAGTTGCGTGTGAGACTAACAAGATATATAACTTCGATAGATTCTCTCAAGCGTTTCTCAAAGTTTCACTGCTGTCGAAAGACGAACGTTAGGACGCTGAAGAGCGAGGGAAATTCTTTGCTGTTTCACCAGAAGTTGGAAACGAAACTCATACCGGTACGTTGTTGATGCTCAGAAAGGAACACTGTGCGCCAGAACTTTACTGTGACGAAAGCGAAGAAGACATGCAACGAAAAAGACGAAGAAGAATCCCAATAAAAGTAGAATCGACGGTAATAACGTATTTCGGCACTGGGATGCAATGCTCATATTTGTATACCGTCTCTTTACGAGAAAACTTTCTAGTAGAATTTGTGATTTCTTTTTAATATTAATGTTAGATTATAGATTTAAAAGACTTTGTAAGAAAATCTTTAATAGATCATTTTCAATAGATCTTCTGTGCAAGTATCAAATAACGTTTTTCGTGTGTTTTAATAATCCTGTTTACTTTGGAGTTAATACATTTTGCAAATTCTTTTAGATACGTCTCAGTGGTACGGTTTCACAAATAAATGAAAAAATAAATCTCTCATTAATGCGATGAGCATTATTCAACGTAATATATAATTTTTAATATTCGTATACTGTATTACTTTTCAAAAAATGAACGGTGTTACAGGATAATTCCTTTTCAATTACATCGGTCGAGCCTGAGCACCGTATTTTATAATAATAATTTTTTGAAGTTTTCAAAAGATACTTTCCAGAAATTTCAATTAGAAGGGAATTTCAAAAGAATTGGCGGAACTTCGGCAAGTAATCGTCTCATTCCTAAATGCAAAATGTTTATCCCCTTAATAAGGTTTGCTAATAGTTGAGTTATAGAGAAACTGATGATTTCTTAGTGGTTCACATTTTCGTTTCTCGATGTGACCGCCGGCACAAGTCGATCGTGCTATCGAAAATTCCATTACAAAATTAATAGAGTCTATTATTAGCTGACCTAGCTGATAATGCACCTGACGATATATCAAATTGCTGGGAGTCAGCGAACCGTGTATACGAAAAGCACGCAGCCAGATATCGCTGACACTGAAGCGATCGATTTCACGAAAGAAAAGAAGTTACTGGAGAAATAGGGAGAATCATATACAGAATGCAGACAGACATGAAATAAGGACAAACGTTATAGATCGAGCAAGGACTTTGAATGAAAGCAAAGCGGAATAGCCGTAGGAAATTATATACCTAGATAAAATAACTTTATATCGGAATGAAAAGGTAACAACAATAAGATTTGAAAGAAAGTAGAGAGGTTACAGAAGGATACGTATGGGTAATTGTGAGTAGAAATCTTTTCTTTTCAAGCGCACGTCTACTTTGCTGACAGATGGAACGGAAAGAAATGTAATTACAAATAGCTATTTCCCTTTGTTTCGCAGTACGAACATTTTTTCACTAACTTCAACTATTCTGTACATATGTATTCATACATTCTTCTCTATAAGCCGTTTATTTTGAAAATGGTGCAAGTTCAATTTCGAGAAAATTAGTAATATTGTGACTATCGTTACAAGTTAAGATAATGCTTTCATTTTCAAAAGTTTTACAGTTGAGTAAAGGAAAATACAATAATTATGCTAGTGCCAAAAGAAATTTAGCTGTTACTAATTTTGAGAGTGATATTTTTATTATGTATTCGAATGTTTTGGACAGTAATGTAGGTAAATGCACTGTGATAACGATATCTTTTATTTGTACTAGATATTAAAATATAATACTGATAAAGGCAATGAAAATTGGCTAAAAATATCCTGCATGCGATTGTTACAAAACGGACCTTATAAAAAGCTTTATAAGATATCAACAGAAGAGGATGTAGAATGCAACTTTTTTAGAATATTACCTAGGCGAGAAAAATTAACCACGTCAGGAAAATACAAGCATATGCAGGACTTATTACTTTATATACCTACTGCTTTATACAGCAAAAATCATTTCAAACCATTTCAAAAATTTTCTTCTCAGTTCAATATAAACTATGTGAATATTAAACGTAATTAACAAAATAAATTATTTCATTGTATTACAGTTATATAGTAAAAAAAAAAATTGAATATAAATCATTGTTACGAGACGAACCGTCATTTTATATTGATGGGTTAAATATTAGGATGAACATTTCCTTAGTGTAACATTTGTTGATTTATTAAACTGTTTGATGGTCGATTGTATTAGAAGTTGAGTGTGTATTAGAATTAGTTCGGACATTAAAACTAAATTAAAACTTAACTAAGTCGTAGTAAATGTTGGTTAAACTAAAACTAGCTCATGGCAAACTCAAAACTCTAGTAACTGACTACTGACTCCTACTGAAGGTTTTGGGTTTGCAGGATGGGACTTATGGCTTTAAGCAGTCGTTGTCTCTATCTCTCTCTAGTTATAATATAATAATGATAATAATAACAATAACAATAACAATAACAATAACAATAACAACAATAATAATAATATAAGTTGTAAAGCGGTTGCATCCCTGGACGGTAACAATAATTTGTAATATAATTTGTTACGTTCCAGTGTTACGTATCACCTCCTATATGTTTCTATTATTGCAAAAAGATAGGTTTACATAACTATACCTTTTTTTTACGTGGTTATTTCCTTTCATGTTTCCGGTTATTTTTTAATGTATGTTTTTGAATTACAAAAAATGTTTTAAAGAATTTGTTATGTTTCATAAACTTTATTGTGGTTTTTGTTTTTCTTCGTATATTTATTGTGCATGTAAAATAAACAAGTAAAGAATTAAAGAATTGACTTTGTTTGAAGAATTAATTTTATAAGTTTCTATGATTTTTTTTATTTCTGGATTCCATCTATGGCGTAAAAAAGCATTAGGTGTATTATAAAAGTATAGATAATGTTGATAACAATATAACATGGCTTTGTATAATATATGCAATGTAGATAAAGCAGAAAATTCAAAAAGGAATACTGTGTAATTATACTGACAGCCAATGTTCCACAAGCTTGTACTCGGTCTCCGTGATTCATTAAGAAGGAAGTTATCAAGCTAGGAATAACACCGCTGTATGAGTATATGAAAGAGATTGTTAAAGAAATCTATGCAGAATATATGCTTTTGTCTATGGTCGCTTCTACGAGTTAATACATTTGTTAATTGATGAAATAAGGTTTCGAAGCGCCCGCCTCCCTAGCAAATGTTTCGGTTTCCTTTTTCGCGCGTTCTTATGTTCTATCGGTCCGCCTGTGTGTGTGTACTTCTACCTCTGGTAAAAAGGTCCCGCAAGAATTGTATGTTCACAATAGAGAGTAATACATTTGTTATAATAAAAAGGTCGCACTGAATTGATTAAACCTGGAACTCCTTCCACGGACTGAAATTTATCCAACATTAATAATTGGACCGTAGATTTATCGTACAGTAGAGATAAAGTTTGTCCGCTACCCTACCTTCCTATATCTTGTATTCACCTAAAATGTTTCCGCGAAATAATAGAGACTTTTCTTTTAATTTGTATAGTAGGTCGTTACATGTTATTAAATGGAAAAATAGTTAACCACGATATGGTCGGCCGGGAAGCACCGTCCACGGTACGTTCAAACTGTACTAATAACATTAGAAAACAGCAATGTGCTTCTTTATGTACAAAGATTTGCTTTTTATTAAAAAAATTTTGGGATTAGAAAGTAGAAATGTCGATGTAGACAGTTACATTACGGTGTAAATAAAAAATATGTGTTGTTCCTAATCATGTTAAGACTTTTATCGCCAAACGATAGAACTTTAGTGCAAATGTAATGTTTAGATTTTGAAGTTAGATTCCGGAGGTCAAACATTGCTCCTATTAAGTTGCTTCTCTCAAAATGCCTGATGTCCTCTAACCGCTCTATAATATTAATATAATGGATAATGTTTTATTATGCATTGCAGTTGATGTCTGTGAATAATAAGTGCGTACCTTATCATAGTGCACCAGACACAGATACTGTTCTCATTAACGAGCAGGAAGAATAAAATATACTACAAACTACTTAAATAATGAAATAATTGAATTTAATTAGGTAATTTTAAGTGATTAAATACGTTCATATGAATTGCCATTTAATTGTGATTTCTACGTTTTTAAAATGTCCATATAATGAAGAGCATCTGTATGTTTTTCCGTAGCTAGTTAATGAAATTCGAATTTCTGCTAATTAAATGAAGCCACGGCGAATTACCACTCACCTGTTAGCCTTGAGTGTTTAGCATTTGCGGTTTGAGGGAAATACAAACTCGTGTGGCGGGAATTTGTAATCATTAGAACGACATAAATACCGCACGAGAAATTGTTCAAAATATTTCGTAAAAATGAAGAATATACCTATGAAAATGTAGATTAAGATAGAAGTACAAGATAAACATGTAGCTAATAAGTAAAATTTATTGATAAAGATTACGCATTAGAATGCGTGAGGGCGGTCCCACGGCAAAACAGTCGTGTGTACTTATAGAATTAGCACAAGCTGCAGTATGCCACGGCTTCGTGTCGAGCAGGCCAAGTGCAAGTACGCTTCGTTAAGCCGCGGAGTTGCTGAAAGACGTGCCATGGATACGAAACAGGTAATCGACAAGCGTGGTATGATGATACATGACCTGTATAGTCATTGCCGGTAACTCCGACAGTTGCATAGAAAGTGGCGGTTTATCGAAGCACGTTATACGTATAAATCTTGACTTTCCTACATAACGATTATTAAAATATAACAGCAACAAAAATTGCACAAGACACTATAGAACTACTAATGATAATTGAAAAAATTCAAAAGATTAAAGCTGTTTTACAATTAACCTGAAAATTTTACCTAATCTGGCTTAAACTTTTCCCAAGGATAATTTAAAGCTCATATACTAGTAATAATCGTGCAGCCAAATTCTCGTGACTTACTTATTCCCATGAAATTCCACGAATTTTTTTTGTGGATTTTCATAGTATTTACTGTTAGGATGCCGATGGCGAACGTGCAATACATCCCGTCTTGGTGCTATGATGTGCACGATGATGTATTAAAAAGTGAATGTGTGACAGATTATAAGCCCAAGAGGAGAGAGCGGTCCCCATAAATCATACAGATATGTTAAGACGCCGCTAACTTGCAGGATATTACAAATTTGATTGTGAATTGAGCAACTAATAGATAAATAAGTCACTGACAATATTCAGCGATAATGGCCATTTTATACTTGTACCCTGCGTTTCCACTTTTCCTTAACTTCCGCGAGTCGCAAGTGAAACTTTCTGACTACTATGAAATCCCACGAGAGAATGAGGTACATACAGCTTGGGCATTTTACTAGTTAGAATAGACGGACGGGGGTGATGATAACAATTGTAAGTCTCGGGAGATGTATAACGATTACTGGCTCCAAGTATCCAACTAACGCGAGCAATCAGACTAACGGAGAGGAAGCAAGAAACAGCAAAACAGGAAAAGAGAAACCTGGTCGTAGCTGCAAGTATACATTGTACACAGTGTACTCGAACACACACGTTTGGAAAGAAATTACCAATAAACTCCTTTACATAAAGAGCAGCAACATTTTAGTAACTTTACGTGTACGTTCAAGAAGAACACTAGTACTATGAAATGTTTTATACGTAATTTCTGAATATCCCGTGGTTGGAATATTTTTACCTGTATTTTTCCTGAAATTTAAGTAATCTAAACACAAGGGTTTCTTCTACGGCGAACGCTTTTATTGAGCGTTCTAGTTTTTTATAAAAGGCTTTAATCGAAATCTTCTTGTCACTTAGAATTTTTCGCACGCTAATAAAAGAAATCTACGTCGCTGAATTCTCTCGAAGCCTCCAGTGCGTCATTTATTTCGAAGCGCTCAGGATCGATCGAGATCATTCAACGATTATTCTAAATAAAACTTGATGTTTCGACTCAGTTCTTGAGTATGCAACTGCTTCGTCGCGCTCCCAATACAATGGGTCTGAAACTCAAGTATAAAACTACTAACAGAGCAGAAAGAGAGTTTGAACATTAAAGGAAATTGATCTTACGTTTAAGTTTTTTTTAAATGTGAAGAGACGTGGGAGAAAAATCAACAGAGGTTCAACGCCGCGTGAAATTATTTAGAAAATGAGTAGAAAGGGTACTGTAAACAGCCCTTTTTATTGTAAGATTTTTGCTTCCCCTTCTACCATGGATTTTAGTGCAACGGTCTAGGTCCCACGTTTCTTCAATAAATTATTTATGTTTTGGGCCAGCCGTTTGCCATCATCTAGAGAACACTCGCAACCTTCAGTCCAGGTTTTGTTTAATTCCTATTTCGAAATTTTAGGCGTTTGGTTATCATGAGATACCCACGTACGGGGTGAATAGTTCGCACTTGCAACGAAGGTTTGTTTGGGAAAAATCTCCGAATTCACGGTTGGAAGTGCTCCGATTTGACATTTTTACGGCCGACTTTTACGCGCTGTTTGGCGACCATCTGTGCCCTTTTGCCTCCTAAAGTTCATCTCGCTATCTGCGCTCGTCACAGGTCGAAAATATTGATTATGTTCAATGTGTGCTACTTTTAATTTGATTGAAATCTGTTCTTTCATTCATAATATGGGGGCAGTGGATTTCGGCCGACAAGGGAATTGAAATTTCGGCGAACTATTGACATCGTTGTCACGGTGCAATCCTAACGAGGTTAATCACCTTGAATTTTGTTTGCATCTCGTGAGTCGTCTCTTTGTCGTATCGATGCACATATCAAATGCGACACTTGGTATTATGGTGTGAATGCATGAGTCGCAGAATGAACGTGTATATAAGTGCATGTATGTTTTTGTATATTATTGGGAGAGTGCGTAAACAATCAGAGTGGAGCGAGTGCACAGAGAGGGAAAAAGAGTGGATTTTAGAATTCAATTGAGTAGAAAATAAGGCTATGAATTTTGCCCGGGTATTTGAGATACTCGGGTACTCGAGTACCCATGAAATACCCGGGTTGACGAAAATTACCTGATCGAGCCGGGTATCTCACGAGTACTCGAATACATAAGATAGTCGAAATCAAGTTCAATAATTGGGAACAACTTCAAGTTAAAGTGATAATAACAGAACAAAAAGACATGCGTTGCTACGATACCCGGGTATCGCCTAAGCCCTTACAATAAAGCTGCTGAAGAATTGGTTTGCTACTCGTTTTTGAATAATAAACTCCCTTCTTTTTAGATGAAGGCGCAAGCCGCGTACAAAAACAAATAGCCATTAGATGTCAAATAGCCATAGCCAAATAGCCATAGAACAACTAGCCATTAGATAGAATAGACATGTCTTTCACGTGTCAGCCTTTCTTGTAACAGCCATGTGCCTCATGGAGCCAGTCGCATGCATTACACATTACAATGGAAGTCCGTGCAGACCCTTAACCAACCAATAACAAAACCAATGTACCCGTAAGACTCAACAATGCGCACGGCCTCCCATGTGGCAAAACTCTTGCACTCTGTGAATGGAGGAGTCTGAGATATTGCAAGTGTATGTCCCGCTCTTCCCGTTTTGCATCTTCTGTTTAAGCCTCTCCATGTAGGCTAGGTCTTTTCGCGCATTCCTCGTTAGGAGGCTAAAACACGAAGTTCAAAACACGAGAGAAGAAGGGGGTACAATAATCCATAAGCCGACTCATTGTCGTAAATACAAAATTGTTCGAGAATAGGTAAAATTAAATGTATTACCCCAATTTTTTGGCTAGATCAGATAGAGAATAGGTGTTCTTAAGTATTTATAATAAATGTGGCAATAAATTACATAAAAAATTAATATTGGTTTTGCTCACACTGTTTCACTGTAGCACTGATAATTGCAATATTTTTATTAAAAAAGGTCATTCTAAATAGTCAGTCACATATGAGTGACGTTAGTTTATAATGAGCCCTTTGCAGTTTAAGTCGTGCTACAGCTGATGCGCGTGAAGGTTAATTATTTATTTATATAGTAAAATAGTAACTCTACTAAAGAACTTTATTTTCTATAAACGTAAACAGATTTCGTAAAAAAAATGTGAGTGTCACAGGACAATCTTTGACTAGACGTAAGTGACATGTCGTCCGCTTAAAAATAAGTCCGACTACTAGGGTATTCATGCCCTGCTGCGCTCTAAGAGCAAAGAGTTAATGAATGTAGTATGTGGAAAATCGTATGGTTCAGAGTGAATAAATTTTAAGCAAGAGTATGTTTTCTAGGGGATGCAGATATCGCGCAGGTCTAGGAATGTTAAGCATAAACGCCGCGTGTGGTAGGCGAGTTGTTAATGGAAATCAAAGTAGTATAGTTATATTTTACAGTACACTGTATTTACCAGGGTTGGGAAAGTTACTTTATAAAAGTAACTCGTTACGATTTCCGTTACTTTTTTATAATATAAATAAATAAATTATTTTGCGTATGAAAAATTGTGAACAATTCGTTACTAGGTTATTACAAAATAAACATTATAAAATTTTATCGAAACTCTTTATTAATTTTTAATAAAATTTGTTGGTCAATGGTTTCATCTTGTAAACGGCCTCTTTGTGGTATTAATACAGAGCCACCAACGCTAAACATTCTCTCCACGGACGCACTGCTTGGTAGAGCTGTATTATATTTAATAAAAAGTTTTCTGATTTTTGGATAGTCGGTTAACATTTCGATATTACAGTTATTTGATTTTAAAAATCGTTGCAACTCTTCTTGAAATTTTTCTACATAAAAAACAATTTGGATATTTGCAAGTTGATTCCATTTACTTTTTTATATAAGTAGGTTCTTTGTAATATTTTGCATAAAAAGATAGTAAATACGCCACGTACACTATAGATTTTCAGTACTGGCATCGAATTACGGAACGCAATAGCGCATTTATATACTGTGAGTAAATCGGTTAATCACATTCAAGCATTTTAACAATGTAATAAGAATATTTGAATGTCGATTGACCGATTTTCTTATGGCTTTATAGTTAAGATTAAAATTTTGTCACGCATAATGGTAAGAACAATACTTTAAATAAATCAAAAAATTCAAAAAAGTAACGATAAAAGTAACGGTTAAATTCGTTACTCGTTACCGAAAAATGTAACGAAGTTTCTTTTTTCATTACAAATCATTACAAGTAAGGTGTTACTCCTCAACCCTGGTATTTACGTTGTATTGTATGGGATATATGCCTATGTATGTACATATGTTCCGAATCTGCAAGACATTTTTATGTACTGATATCTTTCTTAACGTCTCAGGGACGTAGAGTAGCATACTACGCCTACAATGGCCCCCATTATTTTACAAGTATAAATGTAATATTGCTTTAAATGTATTTCTTAATTGAAACAGATAATTAAACCGTGTTTCCTATTTAGTGACTTAATATGTTTCTAGATATTCTTAGAGAGTGGGTTAGACTGAGAAGATTTTAACCATTTTTAACCATTTTAGATGGGCAAATTGTATATTGGTTCATGTTTAAAGCTATTTTCATTAGCAGCTATGAGTGATAACCATATTGATATAAGTATGTACACATATTCAGTTTTTAGACACATCGAGTAAGGACATTAACTACTTATATTAGGTTACTGTCATAACATACGCAAATATTTCGACAGTATTTTAGTAATTAATATTTAACAATGCAGTATCAAGATTGTGAGTTTCCATCTGTAACTTGTGTGTACGATAATAGAATGTGTTTCCTTTATCATCGCAAGAGGTTTCATAGTGTAAAGAAATATGTTTCCGCAATTGTCATTTGGCATAGCTGACAAAATACTTCTTTCCATTACCGAAAAAGGACTAATGCTTGTTCCGCGTAAACATCCAACCCTGCGTCCCCCCCATTTAACCAGTGAAAAGGGTTTGTCAAGTACGCGTGCGAATGAAGAAAGGACCGACGTTTGTTCTTTATTGTGGTAGTTCAACAAGCACGCTTGCATATTTTATTAGCAATTTCGCGTCCTTACAAAAGGTCACCGGACGCTTACTAGCCCTAAGGGTACAATCCTCTCCGCGTGTATAATTAACCTCACATAATCAACCATTTCCCCATCCTGTTTGTAAAGTGCATGAATGTATGGTACGCCACTGGGCCAAGCCTGTATATTACTTGAATAGCTTTATATGGATTTTCGAATAGGTTTTAATGTCTGGAATACGTCAAGAGTAAAGGACCTACATAGGTAGGTATTGATAATCACGTTATAAATGTCAATGTGTTCAACGTCTTTAATATTGTAATATTTTCTGCTCACCATGTTTGTATTTTTATGAAATTACGTACTAATCATAGTATAGCTATACCAGAAGTATAGCTATTAAAAAATAAAATACAATTCATTGAAGTAGCGAGTGTCAATCAGTCTTGCTCATTAATTGTTTAATTGTTACTACTGTACGTTGTATGTACTAAATTTCAGCATGAACAAATTATCAACAGAGGCGTTAGGAAACAGAATAGGGGTATCTACCGTTCGTATGAAATGAAAAGGGTGCTGATAAAGAGGGAAAGAGTTGTGAAGTAAGTAATAGTTCATATAAACATTTCCATACTATACTCGGGTATTAAACTTAGCTGATTTCAAAGAATCATTGTTATCGTGTCAAAAAATCTGAAGTTCTCATTTATGTGCATGGATTCATTCTATTATAACAAATGAGTCATTCTGACAGTTTTTTACATACTCTACAGGAAATAAGTCCTCATTTAAACTGCAATGAAGTCTATAACAGTGTAAACGTGTAGCAAGCTCATTTTTCTCGGACCTTTCAGGCTCTTTTCTTCTGCTTATTTTTAGAAAGAGTTGGCAGAAGACACAATAGAAGGAAACAGCTGAAAACATGTGGGCAATGGCGTAGTAGCGAAATAGTGTTTGCAAACAGCATCCAATAGTTTTTCAAGACAATTGTGAATGTTTCGTACAGGGATTATTATCATCTTGATAACAACACACACCAGTCCAATAAAAGTTTATACATGCGTCTGATTTCAGAATTTCCAGTGTTAAATAGATACCTACCCCATTCAACCCCGTTTTTCTTACTAAAACTGTTCTAGGAACAACATTTTTTTAAAATAAATTTGTGGTTTCAAAAGTAAAGGTAATTTAATCCTGAATAACTTTTAATTCAGAATATGTATATTATATTTTGCTGCTAACTCTGTCGCATTGTTGTCACGCTTTAATCTTGTAATTATTTCATGTTTTACTTCACTTCACAGCACTATGCATTTCGCTTCGAAGACAACATTACTGCCCGGAAAACACGTAGAATATAAGTAATTTTCTAACTGAATTGTTGTGAAGTGATTTTATTTTGATTGTTACATAAATAGAACTATAAACATTACACAGAATACATACATCCGGATTCTGAAATACGCTGTTTGTATAATGAGACGTTTGGATGAAAGAACGTTCGGTTAATGGAGCATTCCAATAATGGATGTTCCGGTATACCTGAAAAGGTATACTTTTAAACGATATACTTACTATACTTGAAAAGATATAGGACTACGTGTTTCCACTATTTGAAGAACCTAAAGTTTTTCAATCAAGTGAAGATTTAAAATTACTCGCACAATTGTGAATACCATTGGAATACCAAGGCTGAAGTATAATATTTCTCTTGATTTAGCAAGAAATAAACAATAAGGAAAACTGTTTGTTACAAGTTCGTAAAAACTTATTATTTTAAACAAAATGAGTTGTTTAATTTTTCTTAAGAGAGACTTCTTCATGCTTCACTCTACCCATTCCGATTCATTTTTTGTATAAGTACCTCACAGAAGATTGTACCAAAGTTTCCTTTTTAATAAACACGTTTTATTTGTAACAGTTTTAATTCGTATTCAAAAATGTCTAAAACTCCGCGAATAAGTAGAGTAATTCACGCCTAATGCAAAGCCATTTTTTATTCGTGCCATAATTCGGGTTTAAGGGATGAAATCACCCCTGGAAAAGTGTGTTTCATTTTCTTTATGGCGAAATATTTCGAAAACGACTAGAGATATCGACAAAATTTTTCAACGAAAATTGTGTTGTTTTTACATCTAGAAAAAAAGGTAAAAAAATTTTTTTTAATTCGGATTGTACAAATTCCCCCACCAACAACCCTCAAAAATGAATTTTTAACCATTGTTAGTTTATGCATAAATACTACTGGACAACCACTTTTCATATACATAAACCATTTTTATGATGGATGTTTTTAAATAAATAAAACTAATATTATCGAATTTAAAGCCCATTTTTGCAATCGTCGTTAACAGAATGACTCTAAAAGGTAATGTTTCAAATATTATTCACATAAATTTTAAACAGTTTGTAATTTTTATTGTCATTATTACATAACACATGAAGGTTTAGAATTAATCCGAAACATACATATGTATATATATTATCAGCAATTCACGCGAAATCACAGTGTTAAATGTCACGCATTGATGTCGTGAGGTCGAAATGATAACTAATAATTTTTGCATTTACTTACTATGATTTAATAAACAAGCCTATGGAGCAGATTGATATAAATACAATAATTGATATAAACACAATTACAGCAAAAAATATCCTAGAGTGTCTACCAACTAAAACCCCTCCTCCATAAAAAATTACAGTTCATTATTATTACAATAATGATTTATCTTGAAATAACAGGAATTTACAAGATTTTCAAATTTATCAAGATGAGTATCTAGATATCCGCTTTTAAACTAACAATAAGCATACTGCAAAATATTTTGGAATCTAGGCGCCAAAAGACAATTGATTCTGGGTTAATTACTATTATTTAATCATTTCGTTACGTTCGTGCACATTGATATCTAGCTGGAGAAGTATTATATTATCCGAGAAGGTCCGTACGAAATACATATTTCCAAATTCGAAATCCAAACACATTCAAAGGTTGAACAAAACTCGACGTTATTTTTGACTGACCGTTAATGTTTCTTCTTTATCCTACTTAACTGTTCTCACTGATCTGGACAGTCTGTAGTTTGCGAGTCAAATAGTTGAGATCGAGTTCAGATGTGAATTTTCCTGATTTTTATGCTTGGATGTAACTTTCTCCGGTTGTTTTCTACGTCGACAACTATACGGAACGTAGAGCATAAAACGTTGAAGTTCCCCATGGCAGACCAAGTAGAAAATTACAAATAGTTCGCAGCATTCCGCCTACCCTATGACGTCGATAGGAAAGCAAAAAAAGATAGATAGCGACTAGAAGACATTTGGCCACAAGGAGAAATGTTGGTATTATATACCTCTGGCGTACAATACGGTTTGTCTGCAAATGAACAAACACGAAGACATACTGAGTCGCGTTAAAATAAAGAAATTTATTGCACGCATGTGAGCAAATGACCCGCTCAAGGAATAAATAATGAAAGGGAAGGAGATGTCTATGTTTTTCGGAGCTTAAAAATGTATCGATGACCTTGATATCTCAAAAAATATGACGTTGAAAAAATTGTGTGTACTGCACAGTATTCGCCCACCGGCACTAAATAATTTTTGTCTATAACATTTTGCTCTATCATCCAAAATGAGCTAGATATTCAAGGTGGTCAAGTTAACCGGGACACACTGTATATCCTCAATATACCACAGTTATTTTAAAAATTTTAAACAAAATACGATTTCCGAGGACTTCTATTAATGACGACGATTAAATTGAATTGATGTTCTTTTATATGAAATACGTTACAATTGGGAATTCCTTATATTAATGTTTCAAAATGTACTAATTAATTTGTTATTATTTTTGTATTTTACAAATATGTAGGCATTTGATTTTGAATCGCGGTGCGAGCGACAGAGCGGGCTCATCATTTGACACATGTACACGCGTACTACTTAGCTTCCTTTCCCGTGCCCCCGGATGACTTTTGGGTAAACGGCCTAGCGCGGTGAAGGACAGTCTTCTGACGACGGCGATGCTAACAGCTCCTTTCAAATAAATCGTAAATCGTCGATACGGCTTTTAATTTATTCGCCTTCCGCATCCATCTCCGATCAACAAGAGGAACTTTTAAGTCCCCTGTTCCATTTCTTTACCGCTCAACGTCTACAAATATTAAATTAAAAAATTCTTAAATAAACCTTTAAATGTAATTTATTCACCAATTTTCTTAAATCACTGTCCTTTCAAACATCAATGCAGTCAAATACGTCGGACAAAATTAACATAAGTCAGTAAATTTTTTAAATTATTTATTTTGAAAGTGGCATAAGTCAATTTACCGTAATGAAAAATAGTGATTTTTCAATGAATATACGAAATTATTTACACTGAAAAAATATACGTATCCTGAGATAACAAATACAAGTAAATCTTTTCGAAAGTTGGCATTAATATTTTTCAACGTGTTAAAACGCAAACCCTTAAATATCTCGATTTAAAAACAGAGTGACTTATGCCACTTTCAATATAAAGGGCTCATATGATTACAAGCTTAGCACAATAAAGAATTGTCTCTATTTCGTCTAACAATTAGTACATTTCAATGGTTAATGGATCATTAAGTAAGGTAGCACTAAAACAGGATCAGGTCAATGTTAGATAAAAATAAAATTTTATGAAAGGTGAATATAAAAACGATTCTGTATTTGAACAAATTTACATTTCTCTTGTTTATAGATGTGCAAGATTTCTGTTTGAATTTCAGTCATTTTTTTCATACTTTCTCAGTCTGTAACCTTTTTTTTACAGAAGACAATTAAATGTAAGCCTTGGGCTTATACAAGAATAGTTGTATACAAGAATAGTTGTTTCACGAATTACACGGAGTTGCAGGTATTAAGAAGGATTAAGTATAATCCCTTCGTATTAGTCCAGGCTTCTAAAGGCGTTTTGTACCTTAAAGCTTTCGTTGGTGAACGATTTTTCAAATAAATAGTTGTACCAACTGCACACTCCCAGCATTTTCTATTTAATTGGCTATCTTCTAGCAAACAACGCGCTTTTTCTATAATTGTACGGTTAGCACGTTCTGCTACGCCATTTTGTTCGGGTGTGTGAGGAACTGTTGTTTGATGAATTATTCAATTAGACCTCAAGTATTCATCCATATCTCTATTTATATACTCAGTCCCGTCATCCGTTCGAAGCTTCTTTATCTTATGACCAGTTTGGTTCTCCACCAAAACCTTGAATTCACGAAAGATCTTTTTTACTTTATTCTTAGTTTTGACGAAATAACCAGAAGTAAAACAAGTGAAATCATCAATGAAGGTTAACAAATATTGTGTACCGGACCAACTGGATACACTCATAGGTCCACACTGATCTGAATGTATCAATTCTAAAAGAGCTGTGGCTCTAGTACATCCAGATTTTTTGAATGGCAATTTTGTTTGTTTATCCTTGATGCAACTTTCACAATGTGTGAATGCAGAATCTGAATAATCCACTCCATTTCCCATTCTTTTCCGTAATAAATTCATGCCTCGATGATTCAGATGGCCTAATCTTCGATGCCACAGAGTCTGTGACGATTCAGCTTTTGATGCAGTATGTGCCCTCATAGGAATGGTATTTAATTTATACATACCATCTTCTATTCTTCCCTTTACCACAGGAATTTCTTTGCTTTTAAAATCCCTTGCCTCATATAAATAGCAGCCTTGATTATCAAACAATACTAAGTACCCTCTGGAGACCAGAATGCTCAAAGACAACAAATTAGCACTTAAACCAGGTACATAGGTAACTTCTTTTATAGTTTTTGATTGTAAACCATTTGATAGATTTACTACAACGTCACCTACTCCTGTAGCATATAACTTGTTGCTGTTTGCTATTGTAACTTCTTGGTGACTGATTTCCTTGAAGTTATTTAATCAGTTCTTGTTACTCGTCATATGGTTGGTTGCTCCAGAATCTATGTACCAGGCATCACTGCTAATCTGTGAGGTTAATGCGGACAATACAGACTTGTTTTGTTGTTTCCAGTCCACTGATTTTACATTTTGGTTTTTCATTTTTGCATTCAGGTTTCTTGTGGCCCACTTGTCCACAACCATAACATTTTATTTGTTTCTTTGGACATTTTTTATGAAGCTGCTTCTTATCAGTCTTCACCATAAAAGCTCCCTCTGATGCTTTATCTTCCATAAATTTCTTGATATCTTCTTGCAACAGTTTGTTTTTGACTAGATCAGTACTGATGACCATTCCTGAGCTCTCTAATGCTATGAGCATTGGCTTGTATTCAGGTGGCAAACCTGCCAGCATGATAACACCTATTAATTTGTCATCCATAGGACTACCTATATCCTGTAGTTTTTATGCCAATGTCAACGTTTCTGTAACATATTCGTCCATCGAATTTAAACTTGCATAGTCAATTTTTAATAATTGTCGTATTAGACCCAACATTCTACATAATCCTTTGTCTTCATAGGCTTTTGCTAGGTTTGTCCAAGCTTCTTTTGAAGTCTTGGCCTGTTGTAAATGTATTTGACAATGTGTCTTTACATTTAAACAGATAGTTGCTTGCATTGCCCTTTGGTCCTTCTTTGTGTCTGGTGTGTCATCCGAGCTTATGCAATCCCATAAGTCCATTCCAATCAATGTCATTTTTATAATAAATTTCCAGCTGCTATAATTCGACATTCCATCCAGTTTTGGTTCTATAATTGGTAAACTACCCACATGATAAGGTGTGGTAGTTTGAGACGTCGATGCATTACTTCTTGCCATTTTTCAAACAAACTTTCTATCAGTGAACACGTGCTTCACAAGTGAGGTTTAAGTTATGCTTTATTTCTACTTTCCAGCATAAACAGGTTCTAATTATTTACCAACCTGAGCCCATAACCTGTTGGAGGCCAAATAGGATCCACTCACTTTTAAAGATATAATATATTCTAATATTTTATTATACTTTATATTACACGTAAAAGATGTAGCTATACACGTTCTTGAAGGTGAAGACAACTGAGAGAGTAGGAAGAAAGAGAAAAAAGAGGAAGTTAGGCAATCTTAATAGAGTGCGCCAACTAACGGACAACGCCAAATTTAAAAAGAAGAAACGATGATGATTATCGTACATGAGAACTCCAACAGAATTCCATACCGGAAAGACTTATGCGAACGATCTGGATGGATCGATTGCCTGGTAATATGGAAGCAATCCTCACCACGCAGGCGGACACGGCGCTGGATAAAGTTGCTGAGTTAGCCGACAAAGTGCAGGAAGCACGTGGATGGGGCAAGTAGCGAGTGTCGCAAGAGACCCGGTGATAGCACAGCTGAAAGAAGCAATCGCGACAATGTCGTTGCAAATCGCGTCGTTGTCGCGCCGAACATCGTACATCGAGCAACTACCGCGAGACCAAAGCCGCGGCAGAAGCAGAACGAGATACCGCAGTCGAGAACGCAGCCAGTCACGATACACGAGCCGCAACCGAAGAGACGACGACCGACCAACGGATATTTGCTGGTATCATTGGACGTTTGGCGATAAAGCAAAAAGATGCCGGTCACTGTGCGTGAAGAGAAAGGGAAACGACAGCGACCGTCAGTGAGCGAGGCGATCACCGACGGCCGGAGGTCACGCCGCCTCTACGTTACGGACCACGAGACGAAGACGTCCTTCTTATTGTTAGTCGTATGTAGTTTGTTAGACGTATGTGTATTCCCCCGAAATAAGGTAAGGGGACCGCAAATAAAGAGCGAGTTTCAGCTTTCCGCGGCAAACGGTACCGCGATACAGACCTACGGAACAATCGCGCTAAACGTGAATCTGGGTTTGCGGCGACAATTCTCCTGGCGATTTGTGTTGGCCGACGTCAACAGTCCCATTATAGGGTCGGATTTCCTAGCCTACTATGGGCTTCTTGTAGACGTAAAAAACAGCAGACTCATCGACCAGCAGACAAACCTGACGACGATCGGTAGGGTCGCGAGAGGTTTTGGTTCATCGATCAAAACCATTACAAGTACCTCATACTATCACAAACTCTTAGCCGAGTTTTTCGAAATTACACGACCGGCGGGAGTGAGGAGTGAAATCAAACACGAAATACGACATTACATCAAGACCACGTCTGGTCCCCCGGTTCATTGCAGGCCACGACGACTCGCACCCGACCGACTACTATTAGCAAAGAAAGAATTTGAAGTGATGCTACACCAAGGAACCGTACAACCTGCAAATAGCCCGTGGGCGTCGGCTTTGCACATCGTATCGAAGAAGGACCAAGGATGGTGACCTTGCGGAGATTACCGGGCATTAAATAGCCGAACGGTACCCGACCGCTACCCAGTGCCCCACATTGAAGATTTTGCGCAGTCATTGGCCGGGATAACCATATTTTCCACCATTGATTTAGTCAAGGCCTACCATCAGATCCCCATGGCAACAGAGGGCATCCCAAAAACGGCGTTTTTGAAAAAAACCATTTGGTTTGTTTGAGTTTCCAAGAATACCATTTGCCCTACGCAACGCCGCACAAACTTTTCAACGCTTTATCGACAGCACACTTCGGAGATTGCATTTCTGTTTCGCCTACATTGATGACATCTTGGTCACGTCGAAGGATGAAAGAGAGCACAAGGAGCACCTACGGGAGCTTTTTACTAGGCTCAACGAACACGGCATCGTTGTCAATCCGGTCAAGTGCGTGTTTGGAAGAAGAAGTGTGCAGTTCCTCGGATACAATGTCGATCAGGAGGGAACCAGGCCGCTACCGGACAAAGTCAAGGCCATCACTGAGTTTCCAAAGCCACAAACAATAAAGCAGCTACGTTGTTTCCTCGGCATGGTGAATTTTTATCGCCGTTTCACCCCGGGAGCAGCCGACCAACAGCGACCACTGAACCACCTCGTAGGGGGCCACCATATAAAAACAAACACACCAGTAGTCTGGACAAAGGAGACGGCGATGGCTTTCAGACAGGTTAAAGAAGGCCTCGCGAATGCAGCCATGCTCGCGCACCCCGTGGCAAATGCACCCTTGGCCATCACCATGGATGCATCGAACTACGCAATCGGGGCAACACTACAGCAGCGCATCGGGAAAGACTGGCAGCCCCTCGCAATTTTTTACGTAAATAGCTTAGTACTTTTTTGTAAAGAATATGAAGGAGCATCAGCTGATGCAATAAAAAATATATGATTCCATTTAAAAAAACATTAATGACCTACATATGTCCTTTACACGTCCACCTACAAAAAATTAGTACCATCAAAATGTGCCCCTCTCAAAATCATGCAACTTCATGTGAAACATTTTTTGCTATGCGTAATAATAATGACGTAATTCTAGATGGCAAAATGTGGCGACCCACCCTGTATACAGAAGGTTCTTATAGAGAAGATCAACGACGAGAACAAATATGAGGAAAATGGTGGAAACCATTAAACTGAATGAGGGCTGAAGTTATGCCTATTTAGGTGGTACCGGCCCTCATCCACATAGGAGGAGGGGTTTTAGTCGGTAGGGCCCGGGAATACCGCGGGAGGAGTCCGACACTACCCCCACATAACATCTCAATGGGGGGTGTCCGTAAAGGATTTCCCCTCCTACTTTAAAAAAAAAAAAGGAAATCGATGGAGAGGCACAAAACCTGGTCAACAATCATGGACGGAATCAGCCGTCGAAAACGTCGAAATCCAGGACCAAGTCGCTTCCGCAGGAAGACGAGTACGTTTCCCGGAACGCTACCAAGCAGGACTGTAGTCACGCGAATCATATCGTGATACGGTATATCACTAGCAAGGGGGTAATATAGCGACCACGTCACCACCTTCGGGCCGGAAACCCGGGCGCCGCCGGAATGCGAAGAAAAACTCTTTCCCGTCCGCGGAGGGATACGGTAACGCGACGCGTGCCGATAACGGGGCGCGGCCATACTTGTTCTTGTTTGTGCGAGCGACAGATCGTTCACATGCGTCCACCTGTGTTTCATTGTTTCAATACTCAGTATAACGTAGAGTGTAAGCATCGACATAGTGTAGTGCATAAGGTATTGTGTACGGAAGTAATAAATAAAAATAGGAACCGATTTAACACGGAAACGACAGTATAAAATAGATTTTTGGGTAATAATGTGTCTATGCGACACACCCCTGGGACGAGACTAAATTTAGTGGGATTGAGAGAATTTCTTTAAGGGGGAAAAGGCTGTCGTAAGAATCGGTTCTGAATCAAACGGAAGACACTTTCATGGCGAAGACTGTTATTGAATTTTCTAATTGTTAAGACATGAATAGTAATGCACGCTGCAGTGATGCGCACCACCTTCCTTCCTCTTACTGTCTCGTCTTTAGTAAGCACGTGTGTTGAGTGTCTTGCAGTCATTGATAATAAATAAAGTATTATCTTATTATTTTGAAAGTCAAAGTTGTTCACTGCGGTTAATTGGCATCCCACCTTTGATACTAATGTTATTGTAAACATAGTTACAAATAGAGAAAACGCAGGAGATATGTGTGGCGGACAACTAACGGCCAACGACTGATGTGAGTCCGTTTTCGACGTATAAATATACATCTGTTAAAAAGTGGCGCCACGTGATTTAATACAAAACAAAGAGCGCTAGCTCGCAGTCCCGTATCGCACTACGCCGCTAGTTACAACAGTAAAATTTTCTAATCTGTGTTTTCTTGCCACCTCGAGTTTTACGCATGCTAATGAAAATATCCTATTTTGCTGGATTCCTCAGGTTGGCAATCCAGTATGCTATCTGTTGCCATGCGTTCCGGATCAATCGAGATTATCCAGTGGTCATTAAGTGTGAGGAAGAGAATTTGTGTTTTCGCTTTACTTTTCCGAGTGCGCAGCTATTTCGCCGCACTCCCAATTCAGTAATGTTCCAACACAAATTTTATAATTATTGTTGAGGCAGTGTTCAATATTACCGTAATGAATTAGTCTTCCGCTCTAAGAGCGAATCATCGAAAAGTCACAAGCATGACACGTGACAGCTGGGCTAATCAGAATCAAGCGTCAAAATCATTAGTCCAGCGTCTCAGCCAGTCATATTGATTGACAAGTCACGTGATCACTTTCTCTTCCGCCTTAGTAACGTTCTTTGTACTCTTCAAATTTATCAGCCATTGTTGTACAAGTGACCGGATCAGGCAACAGCTCTGTTCACCAGTGGTTTTAGTACAATCATCTATATCAGGCAACGGAAGCATATCACTTTGGCCTTTAAAGCATTCTACTCATTGGCACAACTCACTCATTATACAGTGGAAACACGCACTTAATTGGCTACGGAAATTAATAGGAAAATTCAGTATACGACCACGTGCCATACTAACCGTTACACTCACCAGATCAGCTCATCTTTGACCACTCAGTGTAGGAAAATCATCACGGTTATTAACCGGCCCTCACGGTACTCATTACAATTTGTATTATTCAGTCAGACTCAAGAGAAGTTGTCAGGATGTGTGAGCGAACATATTATTTTCAAGTACTCTACATTAGATCAATTCAATCAGGTACATTTATTCACACACACACTCAGGGCACTCCTCACACATGGTAATAGTAAAACTCAAGATCACACTCAATTGTATGATTTTCTTGCATATTTCTCATTTGTTAAACACTCAATAAATTATGTAATATAGGATGTATTCAATTGCCTAATTACTGTCACCAGAATCACTCATTCCATCTATTATTGAACCCTCAGTTCTAAATTCGCAACAGGCAGCAAGGAAGTTAGGTATTCTAATTGATCTTATGTTTTAATTACAAGGGGACTATCCGAGGTGTACCTCTCCGATTTTTTTGTTTTTAAAATATGTTGTAGAACATCAAAATATACTAGACACGTATTTTTTTGTACCAGTTTAATGGGTGAAGGCTGCCCCTAAAGTTCACTGTTTTCTTCACAAGTAGGTACAATTTTTTAATAAAACCACTCGGAAATAATTATACATTAGTGGACAACCGATGGAATTAAGTGGAATCACTGTCTTGTTTCAAATAATATATTTAATAACAGTGAATTACAGTCTTTTACACTCACTTAGGAGGCACGCTTAGACAAAATTTTCAAGTTTATTCGGTGTAAATTGTATATTCTGAATTAAGTGTAAATTCTCCGAATTTCAGGTAAAAATTCTCTAGTTTTGTACGTGTGTTACGACTTTGACCGTGGTGACAGGTGTCGTGGAAAATAGTTACTTGAAACTCGTACTTATAGATGACTTTTAATTGTTTATTAAATTTGGTAGCGTGGAATGACCAGAGAGCGGATGATTGGTGAGACTGTGATGTGTGTATTGAGAGTATTTGTTGTAATTAACCTAACTAAACTAAAACTTACTAACTGCTAACCTACGACCAACTACAGACTAAGAGTAACTAAAGACTATCTGAAGACTGAAGGTGTTTGGGTTTGCAGTCCCGAAGGAAAACTCGGGACGCTTCGGAAAAGTGAGGACGGGGGCTGATTGTGGTGGTGGTTGGATGTGGTGGGGATGGGCCTTATGGGTTTTGATAGTCGTCTCTGTGTACAGATAATAAAAATACGACGACGACGACGACGACGACGACGTCCCGAAGCGTCCCGAGTTTTCCTTCGGGACTGCAAACCCAAGAACCTTCGTTCTAGTAGTAAGTCGTTGACTAGTAGTTAGTAAGTTCTTGTTTAGTAGTTAGTCAGTCTTAAGTTTAGTTAAGTTTAGGTCAATTTTAATATTACTCCGAACCATTATCAATTCAAAGCTCTTAAATTGCTCTCCGGCTATCATCACGCTATCGCAAACAATGTAATAAACCAACAAATATCTCAACAATAAAGTGATTATCTTAATATTTAACCCTGCAACATCGTATTACGGTTCGGCTCGTAACTATTGACATTATTTGTAAATATTGACTCGTAAATATTGACATAATTTGGGTGCTATATATTATTTTTAGATCATTTTAAAATTTGGTTATAAAACGTATATTTACCAGATATTGGTTGTTCAAGCGCTTTGTTAATTGATTCGTGGAGTGGACATTGTTTTAAACTTGTTAGGGAAGCACCGCCGCCTAATAAACAAATTAACTTGAAAATAATTCCGAAAGGCACAACGGGCACAACTGCTAAAATTCAACCGTTATTTCTGTGACGCTTCGGTCACTCGCCCATTCGTCATACGCTGATCAGCGCGACTAATTCACCGTTCGCCGCTAGAGGTCCACTGCTTTCTCACATGCACTCGAATGTCTACACACTTCAATATATACAATCTTCAATTATTTTCTGCCATCCCCGCATCTGGGGCACACCATCAGACGCTAGGGCACCAGTTCATGTCGAGCGCTCGTGTCGAACGGATGTTCGACTACATTTATAACCTCAAAACGTGAGACAGACACTCATTAATAAAACAGTAATAAAAAGAAAGTTTCATCATTCACAATATAAAAAGTGACAAGAAAGTGGAAGTGGAAGTGGATGCAAAAATAATAGGGGATCGCCCACAAAATTACTGTGGGAATCCCCAGAAAAGAAAGAGCGATGTGGAGAAATATGCACACCCGAAGCGAGTAAATAAAGACATCGCTGAAACTCAAGACAAACAGCGAGACGACATTGGAACCGACATAAAAATGAAAAGATTCGAACAGGAAATTAATAAACTAATAAGTGATTCAAAAAAACCGAAACTAAACCCACGACCCAACCTAAAAGCTGCAAGAACAGCGAAGGAAGAGGTTAGCGTCGGCACGCTCACACCAAATGAACAAGCAACGCTAGTCACAATGGACACGGACTCCTCAAAACAAGAAACCGAAAATCTCAAAAGACTGATAAAAAATTTACAAGAAGAGTTGAACAGTCTCAAAAAACAAAGAAAAACGAAAAATGCTCCCTCACTCAATTCCACACAGGAAATAAGGAAACAAAAAAATGACATTCCACTAAAAAACAAATTCGAGCTTCTGCAAGAGACAGAAGAAAGTATAGACATGGAAGATCACATAGAAGAAAAAAGCCAGAAAAGGACGATTGGAAACGAAGCAACA
This sequence comes from Hedychridium roseum, assembly GCA_963989215.1. Classification (NCBI taxonomy): domain Eukaryota; kingdom Metazoa; phylum Arthropoda; class Insecta; order Hymenoptera; family Chrysididae; genus Hedychridium; species Hedychridium roseum. The sequence continues at coordinate 3,095,463 of OZ022304.1, read as the reverse complement.
GAAACAAAACAACCACCTATAAACGTTACAGAACAAGACACAAAGAAGATTATACATATGATTAGTACCGAAGCCAATATAAACAAATTCTCTATTAAAAGAATTAACGACGACAAATTTACCATTAAAACCGACAACGAAGAGGCGTTCAAAAAAATAAAAAACACTTTAATCAGCAACAGAATTAAGTTCTTCTCATATACCCCAAAAGAAAAAAAACAACAAACATATTTAATGAAAGGAGTCAACGGTGCTTTTGACCCAGCAGAAGTAATGTCAGAGCTTCAAGAATACGAAGAAGCAGACTTACAATTTGTGAAGGTCTCTAAATTCTAAACGGCAAATTCAATAAAATCAAACAAACTATTGCCCATGTTTGTAGTCCAGCTCACCCCACACAGTTCAGCGGATAAACTGAAGAGAATCAAACAAATAGCATACCAAGCATACCAATTGCAAATAGCAAACCAATGGGAGAAATTAAAAAAGTCGAAACCTGTCCAGTGCAGGAAATGCCAGAGATTAGGCCATACAGCCACCAACTGCAACTTGAGCTACAGATGTTTAAAGTGCAACGAGCCGCAGAACCCAGGCGAATGCAAAATACAAGCAGGACAAGACGACGAAAACAGGACAAGGCTATACTGCGTATTATGCAAACAGCAGGGCCATCCTGCATCCTACAAAGGATGCCCAGCGCGTAAAATACTGATAGAACGCCACCAAAACAAAAACAATAAACAGATGAGACACAGTACACCAATAAACACACACAAAAGCAAAGTGACGGAGGGTGTTTCATATGCATCTGTCACGAAAAGCAGACAAACCAACAGAATAACAAACACCCACACAGAATACTAATGCGCAAACTACTAACACATACACAGAAAAACAAGACAACCTACGTCTCATATTGCAGAACATGAATGTAATAATGCAACAGCTACAAGAAATGAAAACAGACATGACAGACAACACACGACGACTTGATAAGATTGACAGAATACTTGAAATAGGATATAACGAGAATTAGTCAACAAACTCAGACAAATTACACGATACAACTTCAGAATTTAAAACTCATGGCAGTTAATATCAACTCTCTTATCTCAAACTATAAGCGACACCATTTGCTTAAGCTCATACAGAACACCAAAACACACGTGACCCTAGTAAATGAAACGAAACTAAATGAAAAGCATAAAATTAACTTTAAAAACTACAATATTATAAGAACAGACAGACCAGGTAACGCTAACGGTGGGGGAACTGCCATAATGATAAGAAAAGACATAAAGTATGAAAAAATTTCCAACAAATATATACAACAATTCAGTACAATAGAAACTACAATAATAAGAATTCCAATCAACAACAATAATCTAATAACAATCTCCGCATACGCAGCCAAAAGTTCAATCAGTGCTTTCAAATTGGAATTGCAAAACTTAGTTCAATATCTCAACATTAAACATAAACAGAACTTCCTCGTACTCATGGGAGATCTAAACACAAAACACACAGAATGGGGAAACACAACAAACAACAATAGAGGTAAATATCTGCAGAAATGGCTGACAGAAAACGCAGACAGATATGACATTTCTCTACAGGCACCAAAATGCCACACGTACTACAAATACAACTCCACACTAGACATCGGAATTATCGACAGAAGACTGAAACTATTACGTACAGATAGCGACGAAACTATGACAACGGTTGTGTGTGACAGTGATCACTTAGCAATAACCATAACAATAGAGTCCATTGAAAACAACAGACTAGTGATTGAATCTGAACCAGAATAAGCCAGATATAACTACGGACAAACAGATTGGGAAAAATTCACTCAACACCTACTACGAACACCAAAAACAGAAATACCAGTTGACAGAAACTTACGCAACGAGGAAATAGACAACTACCAAATCAACATAGAAAATAAAATAAAAAAGGCAATAGAAGCAACTGTACCAATACACAAAAACAACGACTCAACTGAAAGGTACATGACAAACAACATTAAGCAATTACTAAAACAAAAAAGCCGCATATTAACCCAAATAAAAAGATTGTATAGAAACTTTGACTCTGGCAACCCTCAGCTATTAGTACTTAATAGGTGCATGAAAAATATCACCAAACAGATAAAAATAGCCTTTTCACGATCAGTAAGCAACTACTGGGAAAAAATCCTAAAACGCATAACATACACAAACACGAACACCATGTTCCCTAAAATAAATTCTATATTCAGACAAAAGAAAAGCCAAAAAAGAAAAGCATAAAGCAGACCTAAAACTGTCTCTACAACAAATAGACAAACTGATCACACCAGACATACACGTAACAACAGGGAACAAAAACCAAAACGGCGAGATAGTAATTTTAAATAATCAGGAGAAACTGGACATAATAGGAAAACATTTTTCACTGACACACATACAAAACGACCACCTGGGCAGAGCAGAGCACGGAAGCATTGTTAAAAAGACCATAATCGAATTTGATAGAACTTACGATAATGAAAAAACCATAACTACATTTAGCCCGGAAAACTCTGCCCTTAATCCAGTAGCTACGGATATCGAAAAGATTTTCACCAACATCTACGAATTGCAAAGCTACATAAAACAAATGAAAGCCAAAAAATCCACGGGATTCGATAGAATCCCAAACATAATAATAAAACACCTGCCAGTACAAACAATTAAAGAATACTGTATCCTGTTTAACAACCTCATTAACAACGCATACTTTCCTGTGCACTGAAAAATTGCCAAGGTGGTCGCAATTCAAAAGAAGGACAAGGATCACAGTAACCCAATGAACTACAGACCGATCTGCCTTGTGCCGGGAGTGCCGTTTGCGGTAGAAGAGAGTAGACACGAGAGTAGACACGTAAGGATGGGGCTATAATGGTTCAAAATAACATAAGGCGAAGACGTAATATTCGGGATAAACTAGTAATTATTAGGGCTGTTAGGATACAACGGTTTTGGTGGCTTAAGACTACGAAACGTCTATACTGTTCGGCGATCTGATCGGGACTGACTCGCAGGGCATCACGAAAGTGATGCCTATCCTAAGGACAAAGGTCTAACGCATCCCTTGACATGCACATACCGTCCCGTCGGACCACCCCGTCAGTTAGCCAACTCCTTTGGGCCTGAAGTGGGTGTCGCGCCGGACCCGCCATGTGCATAGTGTCGCGCCAGGCCTGCCATGTGCGTTAAGGCCCCAGCCGTAAGTGCCATAACTCTAGGCACCCCGACGGCTAGGCGCCGAATCGCCTTACAATAGTGACAAAAATTTAAAGAGATCGGAAAGTGGTAATAGAGTCGAAAAAATTGCGGAACCATGCCCAAGAAGCGTAGGTGTGAGTTACCTGCTTCTAGTAGAGAAGGTGAGAGTGACAGTGACGAATCTGAGATGGAAACGATGACAATAAGCGATGTCGACAAGAGCGAGGTTAACGGGGGGACTCATGGCGGTCAAGATCGCAATACATCGCGCACGGCTGAAAATGTGGTTTCAATAAAAGGCGACTTACGGAGTGTGGCTATGGCTAAACGCGAGGCTATAGCGAATAATATGGATAAAATGAAGTAGTCTCCGAGAACTGCGCAAATATATAAAGAAAAACCAGAATGTGCACACAACTGTCAAAGACGGAATCAACACGATCAACAGCCTCTTTGTTTCCCTGGAGTACTTGATGGGCGAGAACACTAAGACCGAGGATGAGAATCTGGATAAAAACGCCGAATTGGAGGCGCAGGTGAACAAGGTAGGATCAACAAATGATTACGGTAACGCGTGAAACACCAAAACTTACGCGGAAGTAGGAGTACAATGCCAAAACGCAAACGGCGAATGTGACAGCTGCAACAATGCTGCCAATCTCGAATCGGCAATACATCGCAGCGTAAAGCGTAGAGCGATCGGTGCTAACCTTGAACAGTGTCTGCGAAACATAAGACTTGAAGAAACCGAAAAAGGACATGGTGGCGTCATTTTATTGGCGAACCCGCGAACCACCAATGTTACCGGCTCCGACACTTGGACGACAGTAGACGGACGAAAGACTAAAAACATTAACATAAGGCCGGAAAACGCTAACAACAAGACTACAATTAGGAATAAGCCGCGTACTGACACAATAGAGGTGAAAACTACGAACAAAAATACTTACGCTTCTATAATAAGAAAGATTAAAGCTAACGCGGATATGGCCGAGAATGGTAATGAAATAACGCGGGTAAGGAAAACTAAACGGGAAATTTACTACTGGAGATTAAAAAAGGTAGCAACAAAACTGCGGAAATAACAAAGGTTGTTCAGACAGTGGTAGGAGAAAGCGCGGCAGTTAAACCGAGAGTGCCTATGATAAAACTTGAAATCCGGGACATCGACGCCGTGGCAAGTAGAGAAGAGGTTGAACAAGCTGTAAGGAAGGAACTAAGCGAAGAAGGAAAAGAAGAAGCAAATGTTGTAGCAAATGTAGTACAAAAACGGGAGTTAACATAATGCACTGGAGCGGCAGCAGGCGGTGCCCATCTACAAATGCGCACTATGATTAAAATCTTACAAATAAACCTAAACAGATGCAGAGCGGCGCAAGACTTACTCTGCAAAACAGCAGAAGAAATGAGCGCTGATATTATTATTGCTAGCGAACCGGCTCGAGGATTTCAGCAGAACTGGTACACTGACAGAAGCGGTCTGGCTGCTATCTGGGTGCGCGACAGCAAACAATCTCCGATTAACGAGACTGAAACGAACAAAGATGGATATGTGCGAGTGAGCAGCAACAATTTACATATTATTAGCTGTAATTTTTCGCCCAACGAGGCTTTGACTGTTTCCTAGCACGATTATCGGAGCTGGAAACGAGTATTCGGAACATCAAACCCGTTATTCTACCGGGAGATTTTAACGCCAAATCCCAAAACTAGGGGATGAGATACCAAGATCGGAGAAGAAGACACGTAACCGAAATGTGTGCTACCTTGGATTTAAATACCATCAACCAAGGACGCACACCAACCTATAGCAGGGGGAATAGCGGCTCCATTATTGATATAACTTTTGCCTCGCCCACAATTGCCCAAACCATTAAAAATTGGAAAGTCCTTGACGAACAGGAGAGTTTAAGCGATCACCGCTACATATACATGGAGGTAGGGCATAACACTAAACAGACACAGTCGACTAACACACTTCGGCCGAGATGAGCGATCAAAAAAATTTATGAGGAGAAATTCCGAAAAACTTTGTCGGAAGCTTGCCTGGATTTAAATGAAGTATGGAGGACCGAAGAACGGGCGGAGAGCCTGGTTACCTCAATGATGGAAGTCATTGCGAAGGACTGCGACAGCAGTATGCCGAGGGTAAGCTGCGGATCGCGGTGGCCTCCGGTGTACTGGTGGACGCAGGAGATTGCGGACAGCAGGCGGGAAGTAATTATAGCAAGAAGGCGAGCGCAACGAGCTCAAAGATGCGAATACTACAATGACCGCAAGATAATTTACAAAGAAGCCAAAAAGAAGCTGTCCAACACTATCAAGAAAAGCAAACAACAGTGTTGGAAAAATTTGTGCACGGAAATAGATGTAGATCCCTGGGGCGTAGGCTACAGGATAGCACTCAAGAAAATTAGAGGCAGGGCCGGAGCAGCTTCGCTCGACGCATTAACACTAGATACAGTAGTCAGGGGACTTTTCCCTAAACATCCTCCTGCGTACTACCTGCCAATAGAAAATAGCACCGAGGATGAAACATCGTTCACGGTATCGGAATTAATTGATGCAGCCAAAAGACTGAAGTCGGGCAAAGTTCCTGGCATGGACGGGATCTGTCCCGGGATGGATGGCCCTGTCGAGCTTATGAGACTGGCCATTGACACATCACCTGTGCCTATACTGAAGATGTACAACGCCTGTCTGACCGGAGCCAGCTTCTGCCGGATTTGGAAAAGACAGAGGCTGGTTCTGGCCAGGAAGGTGGTTGATAAACCGATTCGCGAGCCGGGATCATACAGACCGCTAAGTATAATCGATGCGGCTGGTAAGGTCCTGGAGAGACTCATATTACAGCGACTGGAGAAAGCGGTGGAACAAGCAGGAGGATTAAACCCCAACCAATACGGTCTTACGAAGGGTAAATCCACGATCCAGGCGATAAAAATGGTAACCGATAGGGCTGAAGTAGGACTAATGAAAGGAGGGCGATGTCTGTGTATGCTAATTGCGTTGGGTGTCAAAAACGCTTTTACCACCGTTAGATGGAGCAGCATAGAAAAGGCACTCAGGATAAGATTTAAGGTCCCAACCAACTTAACCAAAATATGCCGGAGCTATCTCTCGGAAAGGACCCTATACTGTGAGGACAACGAGGGAAAAATCAACACATACGAACTCACTGCTGGAGTTTCCCAGGGGTCTATCCTGGGTCCCTTCATGTGGAACGTTGCATACGACTCGCTCATGGCGATAGAGCTCCCTGATGAAGCTGAAATTATTGGATTCGCAGACGACGTGGCGATAGTTATCACTGGCGGGGGAGAATCGGACATGGAAACCACTGCAAATGAATCACTGCAAATTGTCAGCAGGTGGATGTCCAATGCTGGATTAGCCCTGGCAACACATAAGACTGAGGCAGTCATGATAGCAGGAAGAAAAAGACTTCGGCCAATAGACATATGGCTAAATAACCAAACGATCACTATGACTGGAGCGGTAAAATATGTGGGAATTGTGATAGATAAGGACAACAAAATCGGGCAACATTTTAGAGAGATTGCCAACAAGGCAGCCGCAGTGGCGCAGGCCCTGAGCGACTTGATGCCAAATGTTGGTGGCCCGAGCTCATCACGGAGGAGACTTATTTCCTCCGTGGTACACTCGATGATGCTCTACGGCAGGGCTCGGAATTAATGGCACGCGACGGCCGATTTTTTAAGCTTACCCCTCCTCCACCCGGCCGCGCGTCTCGCTCCCCGCAGTTGTCCAAGATCTCGAGGCAGCTCAGGCGCGTACCGTAGGCGCTATTCGTGGCGCGTTAGGGCGACACTCGTACCAATACGTTTGCAAGCAAATAAATAATTCGAAAATAAATTCGAAAGATAAATTCCGAAAATAATTTTTAGTTACATCGACCAAATTTAGGATAAAGCGGGATAACTTGATTTTCGCGCACGTTTAGACGTACTTGGCAAACTAATAACGTCTACGGGAATTTGGGAGGTAGCTGTCCGCATTGCAGACGCGAGGGAAGAATCACTTAAAGATGTGCGGTATTCTGATTTGATATAACGCATTTTCGAAAACGAACATTCACAGAGATAAGTCGATCCGAACATTGAGAATATTCGGATCGCGAAATTCCGAAGAACAGGGTATGTCGATTCCTCCAGTGTCTTGAAGAAATAGACTCCTTTTTCTTCCCTCGTTTTTAAAGAAATGTCGTGCTGAAGACTGCACAGTTCTTCTTGAAGCTCAAGGGCTTGATCTTCAATTTTTATACTGAGGGGATTTTTAAAGAGAATTAGATCGTTTCTAAGCGAGTCGAAGTCGATGAAACGCTTGTCGAACTGATCTATCAACGAAAGAAGAATGTGTATGTGATTATCAAAATCACAGTTAGTGCCGAATTCTTCGAAAATAAGTTTACACGAAGGAAAGAAGTACCAAATTTTTGGTTGAGAACTTAAGTGGGTTTTAAAAAGTAGAAGCTGCCTACGGAAAGAATCAACGTGGCTACATAATTTTGAAATGGTTTGGTCGGGACTTTGCAGTTTTAAATTTAAATTATTTAAATGTTTCGTTAGGTCAACAATAAATGAGAGTTCACAAAGAAAACTCACATCAGTTAGTAATGATGAATGTTCTACTCAGCTCAGTGTGGGATTTTCTTGCAAGAAAAGGAAGATCTCTTTTCTTGTAGCGAAGAACTGGCTTAAACATTTCGCTGCACTGAGCCAACGTACATCACAATGCAAAGAAATATCAGTGTAAATAGCGTTATGCGTTTCCAGAAAATTTATCATTTTTCTGTGCGACAGAAATTTATTGCCGCCTTTGATGGCATTGATTATACTAGTTACCTGTCGGACTTCCGGTATAACGGCAAAGTGAAAGGACGTGTAGAAGTGAGCGTCAGAGAAAGTTAAGGAGAATAAGGTGAAGGAAGAAGTTAAGGGTGGAAAGTAAGGGTGAGAAGAAAGGTGGTGAGGTGGCGAAGTAGAAGTGGTAAAGGCAGAGGAAAGGAAGGTGTAAGAAAAAGAGGAAGGGAAACAGAAGGAGAACGGAAATTTGGGAGGTTAGAAGAAAGGGAGGGAAAGAGAGCAAGCAAGCAGGTTAAGTGGAAAGAAGAGACACCTAGAGGGAAAATAGGAAGCCACAGCAGGAGGACAGAGGAGGCTGATAAAGTAGAGCAAAATGGAAGGGCTCGAGAAGAAGAGAGGAGAGGAGGGGGAAGGAAGAGGAATGGAAAAGGAGAAGGCAGAAGAGAAAAAGATGAGGGGAAGGCCAAAAAAGGTAGACAGCTGGATGAGAGAAAGAAGCGGGAGCTTAGGAAAGATAGAGGATTTCGTGGAAGGAGGGAGAAAAAGGGACAGAGAAGAGGAAGAGGAAGAAAAGGGGAAAGAAGCAGAGAGAGCGGAGATAATATTCAGAAAGAGTAGGATAATAGAAAGGTCGCCAATAAAGGAAGGAAGTAGCGGAAAGGGAGAGGTGGAGAAGATGATAGAGGCAATGAAAAGAGAAATAAAGGAACTGATAGTAGAGGTAGGAAAAGAGAGCAGTAAGACGCTCAGGGAAGAGATAGGGAAAATCAGGAGAGAAATGGAAGAAAGAGAAGAAAGATGGAGAAAAGAAAAGGAGGAATGGAAAGAGAGGCTAGATAAAATGGAAAAGAAGGCAGAGAAGATAGAGAAAATAGAAGAGCTAGAAGTAAGAGTGACGGAGGTGGAAAAGAGAATAGAAAACGTAAAAGGAGAGAGAGAGCAAGGAGCGGGAGAAGGAAAGATACAGGAAATAAAGGAGATGATGGAAAGGATGGAATGGAAAGAAGAATTACAAGATAGAGAGAATAGGAGAAAAAATATAATCATCAGGAATTGGGAAGGGAAACAAAAAATGACGGAAAAGGAAATGGAAGAATGGCTAGAAAAGAAAGTAAAAGAAAAAGTGAAGGTGGAAAAGGTGAGGGGGATAAGAAAAGATATGATGTGGGTAAGATTAGGAGGTATAGAGGATAAAAGAAAGGTAATGATAGGGAAAAGAAACATAAGAGAAGGAAAGGAAGGAATATTGGATGACCAAACGCAAAAAGAGAGAAGGATGAGATGGAAGATAAAACAAATAGCATGGGAACACAGGAAGGAAGGGAAAAAAGTAGAAGTGAAATACGGGAGGATATGCATAGAAGGAAGATGGTGGAAGTGGGACGAAAAAGAGGAGCAGTTAAAAAACTAGAGAGGGAAGGAAAAGAGAGGAGGAAGGAAAGGGAAAACGAGAACAAGATAAGCAAAGAGGGAGAAGTGGAGGAAAGGGAAAGAAAGAGAGGAAGAGGGAAGCCAAAGAGTAAGAGGAGTAAGGGAGAGGGGTACAAAATAGGTTTCTGGAATGTGGCAGGGTTAAAAGGTAAAGGAGAAGGTTTCTGGGAAGACATCAAGGAATGGGACGTAATAGTGATGATGGAGACGTGGATGGAAGAAAAGAAAAAGGAGGAAATAGAGAGAAATCTACCAAAGGGGTATGTTTGGATCAGGCAAGGAGCGAAAAAAATAAATAAGAAAGGAAGAGCAATAGGAGGGATGTTGATGGGCGCATGAAAGGAAATAGCAACAGGAGAATGGAATAAAGCAGATGAAGAGGAAGAGGGAATAATAAAAGGGACGATAAGGATGGGAAAGGAAGTATGGAAAGTAATAGGAGTCTACATAAACAAGGATATAGAGAAAAAATGGAATACCTAAGAGAGTGGATGGATGAAAAGGAGGGAGAGAGAAGTAAGATTATAATAGGAGGGGACTTCAACGCAAGGATGGGGGAAGAAGAAGAGGAAGAGGGGAGAGAGTGGGAAACAGGAGAAGGGAAAGGGTGAAGGTCAAAGGATAAGAAAATGAACGAGCAAGGAAAGAAGCTAAGAAGTAGAATAGGAGAGCTAAGATGGGAGGTGTTAAATGGAAGAATAAAGGGAGATGAACAAGGAGAATTTACATATACAGGAGGAAGAGGAAATACGGTAATCGATTATGTGATGGTGGGGGGAGAGACGCTGGAAGATATAGAAGAAATGGTAGTGGGCGAGCAAGTAGAGTCGGACCACCACCCACTGGTAGTGAGCATAAAAGGAGAAAGGAGAGAAGAAACGGAGAAAAAAGAAAAGAAGGTAAAAGGAGGGAGAAGACAGGAATGGAATAGAGAAAGGATAGAGAAACATAAAGAAAGAACAATGGAAGAAGTGGAAGGGGAAAAAGTAGAGGACATATGGAGAGAATTAAAGAAGAGGGTAGAGGAAGGAATGAAGGAAGAGGAAGAAGGAGGAAACGAAAAGAAGGTTAGGAGGAAAAAGGGATGGTGGGACCAAGATTGTAAAGAAATGAGAGTAGAGGTGAAAAAGGGATTAAGGAAATGGAGAAGAGGGCAAGGAAAGAAGGAAGAGTACAGAAGGAGAAAAAAAGAGTACAAAGAGATGTGTGAAAGGAAGAAGGAGGAGGAACGAGAAAATTTTATGAGAGAGGTAGGGAAAGCAAGGACAGACAGAGAGGTATGGGAGATTTTGAAAAAAGGAAAAAAGAGAAAAGGTGGTATATGTAAAGAGATAAAGATAGAGGAATGGAGCGAATATTTCAAGGAAACTCTAGGAGGAATGGAAGAGAGGATAATAACAGGAGGAAAAAGAATAAAAGGAAAAAAATGGGAAGGAGAAAAGGAACTAGAAAGGAGCGAATTCGAAGAAGCAGTGAAGAAGCTGAAAACAGGAAAGGCAACAGGGGTAGATGGAATACAAGGTGAAAGTTGGAAATATGCAGGGGAGGGGGTAAAAGAAGGAATGTGGAAAATATGTAAGAAGATATGGGACGGGGAAGGCTGGCCAGAAGAATGGAAGGAGGGAATAATAGTGCCAATAAAGAAAAAAGGAGAGGGAAAAGACGTGAAGGACTACTGAGGTGTAACAGTAATGTCGGCAATGTATAAGATATATGCAGCGATACTGGCGGAAAGATTGCAGAAGGAAATAGAGCAAAAAGGGATATTACCGGAAGGGCAGACAGGGTTCGGGAAGGGAAGGGGAACGATAGACAACATATACGTATTAAATTTTGTGGTGGGAAGGAGGATAGAAAAGGAGAAGGGGAAAGTTATAGCTTTGTTTGTAGATTTTAAGGCAGCATTCGATAGCGTGAATAGGACGGTGTTATGGAAGGAGATGAGGGAAAAAGGCATAAATGGAGGAATAATAGAAAGAATAAGGGAAATATATGGAGAAACGGTAAATAGAGTAAGGGTGGGAGAAAGCCTTGGTGAAAAATTCTGGACTGGGAGAGGTGTGAGACAAGGGTGCCCGTTAAGCCCAATGCTGTTCAATTGCCTGATAGCTGATATAGAGGAAAAGATAGCGAAGGCGGGAGGAGGGGTAAGAATAGAAGGGGTGGGAAAAATACATACTTTAGCTTATGCAGACGACATAGCCCTAATTGCAGAGGAGGAGGATAGTATGAAGGCTATGTTAAGGGTCCTAAAAGAATACGTAAAGGAGAAAGGTCTGGAAGTGAACATAGGGAAGACGAAGGTAATGAGATTTAGGAGGGGCGGAGGAAAGGACAGAAAGATAGAATGGAGATGGGGTAGGGAAAAAATAGAAGAAGTAAAAGAATTTAGATACTTAGGATATGTGCTGCAAAGAAATGGGAGGCAAGAAGGGCATATAGAGGACAGAGTGAAAAAGACGGGAAGAGTGATGCGACAGGTATGGGGACTAGGCAAAAGGATGTTCGGAAAAGATTGGAAGAGAAGGGTGTGGCTGTTCGATACGCTAATTTGGACAGTCATGAGTTACGGGGTGGAAATATGGGGATGGAGGGAACGTAAAAAAATGGAAACAATGGAGGAAAGATACTTGAGGTGGACAATGGGAGTTGACTGGGTAACACCGGGATACATGATAAGAGAAGAGTTAAAAAGGGATAATCTAAAAATTAGAGCAGGAAGAAGGGCATGGGGATACGAAGAAAGGTTGAGAAGGGGAGGAGGTAGCGAATGGACTAGGAAGTGTTGGGAGTTGGTGGTGAGGAGGAGTAGAAAAGGAGGAGGGAAGAGCAAAGGATGGGAAGAGGAAAGGGAAGCGTTCATAAAAGAATCGGGGATGGAGGTAGGAGAAATAGAGGAAAAGAGGGAAAAAGGAGAAATAGATTATGGAGAAATAGAAAGGAGGGAAAAAGGGAAGCAGAGAAGGGAAAGGAGAGAAAGAATAAGAGAGTCGAGATACAATAAATGGTATAAAGAGGTAACAACAGAGGGGATATCGGGTTATCTAGAAAGAGGGTGGAAGGAAGAAAAATGGAGAAGGATAATTAGGTTTAGGCTGGGGAATGAAATGGGGGAAGGGAGGTACTGGGAAAAGGAAGGAAAGAGGAAATGTAGGATATGTGGTTGGGAGGAAGAGGGTTGGGAGCACGTGCTAGAGGGATGCGGAAGAGGAATGGAAAAGGGGGAAAAGAGGGAAGAGGAGGGTATAGGGGAGAAAATCAAAAGGATTCTGGACGGGGAAGGCAAGGGGGAGGGATGGATGAAGGAATGGATAAGAAGAAGGGAAGGGGCGAGGGAAGGAAGGAGAGAGAGGAAGGAAGGAGGAGAGGAGCGATTAAATCAAGAGAATAGAATAAGTAACAAGTAGATTAAGAAGCGAATGACATAAGGAATTGTAAAGGGAGCGGGAGTCCCTAGTGTACCCCGCAAGGGCACTATAATAAATACATACATACTAGTTACCTGTCGCATAGCGCTATCATTACTAACTGATGTGAGTTTTCTTTGTGAACTCTCATTTATTGTTGACCTAACGAATCATTTAAATAATTTAAATTTAAAGCTGCAAAGTCCCGACCAAACCATTTCAAAATTATGTAGCCACGTTGATTCTTTCCGTAGGCAGCTTCTACTTTTTACAACCCACTTAAGTTGTCAACCTAAAATTTGGTACTTCTTTCCTTCGTGTAAACTTATTTTCGAAGAATTCGGCACTAACTGTGATTTTGATAATCACATATACATTCTTCTTTCGTTGATAGATCAGTTCGACAAGCGTTTCATCGACTTCGACTCGCTTAGAAACGATCTAATTCTCTTTGAAAATCCCCTCAGTATAAAAATTGAAGATCAAGCCCTTGAGCTTCAAGAAGAACTGTGCAGTCTTCAGCACGACATTTCTTTAAAAACGAGGGAAGAAAAAGGAGTCTATTTCTTCAAGACACTGGAGGAATCGACATACCCTGTTCTTCGGAATTTCGCGATCCGAATATTCTCAATGTTCGGATCGACTTATCTCTGTGAATGTTCGTTTTCGAAAATGCGTTATATCAAATCAGAATACCGCACATCTTTAAGTGATTCTTCCCTCGCGTCTGCAATGCGGACAGCTACCTCCCAAATTCCCGTAGACGTTATTAGTTTGCCAAGTACGTCTAAACGTGCGCGAAAATCAAGTTATCCCGCTTTATCCTAAATTTGGTCGATGTAATTAAAAATTATTTTCGAAATTTATCTTTCGAATTTATTTTCGAATTATTTATTTGCTTGCAAACGTATTGGTACGAGTGTCGCCCTAACGCGCCACGAATAGCGCCTACGGTACGCGCCTGAGCTGCCTCGAGATCTTGGACAACTGCGGGGAGCGAGACGCGCGACCGGGTGGAGGAGGTGTAAGCTTCAAAAATCGGCCGTCGCGTGCCATTAATTCCGAGCCCTGCTCTACGGTGCCCCAGTGTGGGCGTTTAGACTCATGAACTACGCTGTCTATCGGGAAGGACTTGAAAAAATGCAGAGGCAAATGGCACTGCGCATTGCTAGTGCGTACAGGACGGTCCCCACTAGGGCGGTCATGGTGCTGGCTGGAATCCCCCCGATTGATTTAATGGCGGCCGAGAGAAAACGAAACTACGAATGACGACAAATGGAACAAGGAAACGTAGACATTAAAAAAGAAGAAAGGGAAAGGCTAATACAGAGATGGCAGACACGGTGGAACGTAGACAACCCAAAAGGAACATGGACGCGAACCTTGATCCCTGACATTAATAAATGGATGGGGCAAAGCCATGGCGAGCTATACTTCTGGCTGACCCAGGTACTCACGGGACATGGGTGTTTCCAGGCGTACCTCTACAGAATACGCAAGGTAGAGAACCCTATATGTATTTACTGCGAGGAAGGAGAAGATACTGCTCAGCACACACTCTTTGAGTGTTCAAGATAGCAGAGAGAGAGAGAGACAAGCTGGAAGAAGAAATTGAGGGTAGGCGAATCACACCGAGCAACCTAACCAAGATAATGATGGAAAGTCCTGACAACTGGAGGAAGCTTAGTAGGCTAACAAACAACATAATGACAACCAAAATCGCGGACGAAAGAGCAAGTCGAATAGCACTGGAGGAAGGTGAACAACCTGACGAGACGAGAGGAACTACTGGTTCTGACTCGTCGGACTACAGATTGATAGGAGCAAAACTAGCAAGACTAGAATAACCTAAGCAGCTATCCCGCAGTAATGCTTGCGCGGGACAGGGGTTGCTGCTGGAGAGGTTAGAGGAGGGGTTTTAGTGCGTACACTGACGGCCCAAACACCATCCTAGGACCGTCAGGATTCCCACACTACCTGGGCCACCTTCCTAGGTGTCCACAAAGGATTTCCCCTCCTCCGACAAAAAAAAATCTGCCTGCTACCGTGTATCAGCAAACTCTTTGAAATAAAGATAAACAATACAGTGAGCGAAATTCGTTTAAACGCACCCACTTTTTACGAATTTTCTAAGTTTTGGTTTCAGTTTTGAATACAACAATGATAGCCATAGATATGTAACAAATATACATTCATTTAGAAAATATATTTAAAATTTCGGCTCATCCTCGGTGGGTTGTTTTGGTGCAAATCCTTTGGTCCAAATTTTTCCAGCGAAAAAAACTTAATTTGGATGGTCCAGATGAATTTAGTTCCTACTGGCATGATTTGCACCAAAACAACCCACCGAGGATGAGCCGAAATTTTCATGGCGAAAGTGTCATGGTATGGGGAGCTTTCTCTTCATATGGAAAGTTGCCACTTTGTTTCATTTCCAGTAAGATGAACTCACAAAAATATATAGAAATGTTGGATGGGGTTTTAATTCAATTTTTAGAAAACATAGTCGACGAATGAGAGTTTATTTTTCAACAAGACAACGCTGCCATCCATGTTTCTAAATATTCTCGCGAGTGGTTTTGTGAAAGAAACATTCCTTTAATGGAATGGCCTGCTTGTAGTCCAGATCTAAACCCAATAGAGAACTTGTGGGGTATAATGGCAAGAAATGTCTACGAAAATGGCCGCCAATTTACCGATATCAAATCATTCAAGCAAGAAATTGAGAACGCGTGGAAAAAATAGATAACGAGATGATAAACAAACTTATAATGTCCATGCCCAATAGAATTTTCTCAGGTATCCAAAAGAATGGTGGATCAACAAAATACTGATTGTATTAGACAAGAATATTTAAAAATATGTTACATTTCTTATCGTGCGTTTAAACGAATTTCGTGTTCAAAAACAGATTAATTTGTATATTTAAGTAAACAAATGTTATTGAGTATTAAATATATTTTCTAAATGAATGTATATTTGTTACATATCTATGGCTATCATTGGTATTCAAAACTGAAACCAAAACTTAGAAAATTCATAAAAAGTGGGTGCGTTTAAACGAATTTCGCTCACTGTATACTCACAACAGTATGCGAGAAACTGAACGTTATACCAGAACAGCAGTTCGGGTTTCGATACAACCACTCTACGGTACACGCCATAAACACACTAGTGAACGACGTATGCTGGGCATTCAACGCGGGTAATGCGACGGGTGCAGTACTAATAGACTTCGAAAAGACCTTCGACACCGTTTGAACACAAGGTCTAATCTTCAAGCTTATAAAGAAGAAATTCCCACCCCACACCGTCAAATTAGTAAGAAATATGATATCGAACAGAAGGTACAGAGTTACGGGCGGAAATACCTTATGTAGAGCTGAATTTCAAGTAAAAAATGGACTACAGCAGGGAACGGTAAACTCCCCCCTTCTGTTCAATATCTATATAAGCGATCTCCTACATCTGTTTAATTTAAACAACACAAACCAAGCAAAACAATAGCATCCGCGGACGATTTAATTCTCTATCGTACAGATCGAAGTGTAAATACAATACAACAGGTACTACAGGATAAGTTTAACAGGATCAAATACTATTGCGATACGTGGAGACTGAAAATAAATGAAAGCAAATGTGAAACAATCTTATTCCGTTCGAAGATTAGAGACATGACAGGAAACAATGTGAAACAATTAAAACAATTTTCTATATTTGCAGACACGGATAAGAAAAACCAAATCAAACACAAAAAGACGGTTCAATATTTAGGTCTATCTGGACCACTCTGACTTGAACCCTGAAGGTGGAGCGCGAGTAAATATCAGAAGTAGTGGGGAGAAAGTCACGCCATGTATTTACCTTTTCTGCAGTGCCTATCATCTGATTTATGTCACTAGGTTTCGAATCGCATAAGTCAAAATACCAAAATAAAAGGTCAACGCAAGGAACAGTCACTAATGATTGTCACTAGCCCCGATACGTAGACCGTAGATATCTGACAAAGGAATGTTTCAGACTGTCCCTCTCCGATTTTGATGAGCTTTGGATATGTTGTAAAGGGGTTGAAAATAAGGAACACGTATTTTTTTATACGTGCCCTAACGCGAGTTTAAGGGCGAAATCAGCCTCTGAAGGAAAACCTGCCCTCCCACGTTTGCGCGAGTAGCGGCTAAACCGCGTATCCAAATGAAAAATGTTTCCAATAAAACTTGTATGGTTTCAACACATCTACAAAACTGTGGCAACAAAAGTTACAAAAACTTCTTGCTTTTCAAAAATTTGCCCCCCCCATCACCTTTATTTTTAGAAATTGAGAAAAGGTCATAAGAACAGAAAGCAAGGAGTATTTCATCCCGAATTCAATGGTATGCGTGAAAGTATAGGAGACTGCTTTCCAGAATACGAAATCGCGATCGAAGTGTCTGGTATACGTATAGACCGTAGGCAGTTGGGCAGAGGGGTGCGTTCTAACTCGTGGATCGTAACTCGGGCAATGCGCAAATACATATGTTATCGCGTATTTTGGGTGAGCAAACGCAGTAGATGACGAATGACAGAAGTGGCAGATAAAAATACAGAGTTCAAAACCAAGTCTTTATTTTTGTCTGGAATTTGAAAACCCGGACGATATTCGGGAAACGTCCAGTATACCAGAATCCGCCGACAATGATAACGCAGAGATATATGAAACTGCACAGTATGAGAAGTATGAATAAGAAAGAGTAGAAAGAATATTGTGCATCTAGGACGACAATAGTCAGTATACATGTAAAATAGGAAAAAGGGGGAGATGCACTTCGTATCGAGCACGTGTTGTATAGAATATGGGTACAATTTCAAATACATATAGCACATTTCACTATGTGTGAATAATTAATAACAATACCAGTTTACTCAAAGATATAAGAAATGCAAAGATTTCTAATACACAAGCTTTTACCGCTGCCAATGTCTATGAACGATTAACTCGAAAGCGGTCTTACAACGTACGTAACATGCGGATGCGGAAAGCGAGAATACGTGTACTACATTGATGTTTTGGGGTAACTGCAAAACGCAGAGTGTAAGGCATCAAAATATTATACGGATATCACGTACGTACTACATTCTAATGTCATACTATTATACATTCCGCGTGCAGAACGGTACATCTATTCGTCGGAAACATAAGTTTCGCAATAATGATATGCTGTAAAAAAATGTTCCATGCATAGTGATTTAGTACACCACGCGCAAGTAATTATAGCGACAGCTCCACAAATATCAAAACGCGGCTTCGCACGGTTTTTAAAACAGAAGTCAACAGGATTCGGAAATGCTGCAGGTCTTTCTATCAGGTAATCACTTTTATACCAAGCATATTTAAACAAGTTAATAAAACGCGGCGAAGAAAATTGATTATGTACAAGAGATTTCAGTTTTAGAATATTATCTCGTAAGTGCAGGTTAAGTTGAAAATCGAGAAGTAACACAGTGTCGGAAAAATGTCGAACAAAGTTTTTCCACAGTCGAAAACCGAAACATCCAATGGTTGAATCAGGGACGTTGTACCTGGAGGTATCGTAAGCAAAACAAATGCTGCACCGTTTTCTGTTGGCCCTGTTTCCGCTATTATTTGCTGCACAAATGCGGGACACTGTCCAGGCCACGAATCGAGTAAAAGAACTGATGTAAGCCCAACATTCGGGAAATACACTTCGGAAAACCAACGGCAAATTAGTTGCTGAGTTACTTTTCCCGATTTTTATGCCGTAATAAATACATTTCGTGGCCTAAACATTGTTCCCTGCACGCGTGATTCCAGTTGTCCACTACTTTCTTTCAAGACTGTGAACAGTGGTGATAGTAGCCTCCCATCTGCAGAGATCAGCGGCTGAATCGTATACCTATGTGTTGTCGCAGATACTGATTGTACTGCTCCTTCTATAGTTTTTGATCCTCGTACAGCTAACGTGCGGCCACTATGCAATTCTAACTCAAATCCACTTTGATCGGAGTTGTATACATTGGCTGCTCCATACTGTGCTATATGCCTTCTTACATTTTCTACAAAGTCGTGGCACCGTTGTGATAGATCAGCTTCTTGGCGTTCAGTTCTTCTGGTGACAATCTTCGTTATTTTGCGCGATACGATATCATGTGCCTTTTTGAACTTTCGTACCCACGTCGATGATGCTTTGAATTGAGGTAGACCAACCGTTATTGCTGCTTGCAAGCACCACCATGAGATGTCTATATCATATACTGCCACTCGTCTCTTACTTGTTTCTTGAAATTTATTTAATACGGCTTGGGATATTCTGTCCTATTTTTCTGCTACTGTGCCGCCATGTTCCACATATATTTCCCAGCGCCGCAGTTGTTTTACCGATGTAACTTTGCAAAATGTACGTTGTACTGTTTCCAGTCGTAGCGGGTTTTGCGCACCGCTTTTCCAATATGTTACTGAT
Organism: Hedychridium roseum; assembly: GCA_963989215.1. Classification (NCBI taxonomy): domain Eukaryota; kingdom Metazoa; phylum Arthropoda; class Insecta; order Hymenoptera; family Chrysididae; genus Hedychridium; species Hedychridium roseum. The sequence continues at coordinate 3,076,093 of OZ022304.1, read as the reverse complement.
CTTGCTTTATAATAAAAATCTACAGTATCTGTCTCACGTGTGCATGTTGACGGTGTAGTTTCATATACCTCTGCGTCGTCATCGTCAGCAGATTCTAGGATACCAGTTGTTTACGGAATATCGTCCGGATTTTCAAATTCCAATACTGTATCTTCTTCCACGTCAAGTGTCGGTACCTTTTCCGCAAAGTCGTCTAACATTACTTTGATCACGTCGTATACTTCCACTTCCACATTAGTTACTGGAGAGTCTGGTATGTTCAGTATACTGAAGAACGCTAACAGTAACTACAGTACATTATTTGGATTAAACTGCATCATAGATCGCTAGTTGTTTTACACTTTAGGACAGACTTTAACACTTACGTTGTGCACACTAGTCTGACCTGAACGGCTCTTGCTGTTGACTTTTATAGTTCTCTGCATCGCAATCAGACCTGTACTTTGTACAGTAGGGGAAGTTTATTTTGCTTCCCGATCGTCCTTTCCGCGTCCTCCTGTTTGAATGTCTTGTGTACATGTCGGTGTTGGTTCACTCTTGAATCTGTGATGCGACAATAATATCTCCAGATAAAAATAAAGACTTTAAAAATAAAGACGTCTGCTCACCCAAAATACGCGATAACATATTTGCGCATTGCCCGAGTTACGATCCGCGAGTTGGAACGCACCCCTCTGCCCAACTGCCTACGGTCTATACGTATACCAGACACTTCGATCGCGATTTCGTGTTCTGGAAAGCAGTCTCCTATACTTTCACGCATACCATTGAATTCGGGATGAAATACTCCTTGTTTTCTGTTCTTATGACCTTTTCTCAATTTCTAAAAATAAAGGTGGGGGGGGGGACAAATTTTTGAAAAGCAAGAAGTTTTTGTAACTTTCGTTGCCACAGTTTTGTAGATCTGTTGAAACCATACAAGTTTTATTGGAAACATTTTTCGTTTGGATACGCGGTTTAGCCGCTACTCGCGCAAACGTGGGAGGGCAGGTTTTCCTTCAGAGGCTGATTTCGCCCTTAAACTCGCATTAGGGCACGTATAAAAAAATACGTGACCCTCATTTTTTGAACCCCTTTACAACATATCCAAAGCTCATCAAAATCGGAGGGGGACAGTCTGAAACGTTCCCTTGTGAGTGGGGGAATAGGCCCACCCATCTCGACTCGCGCAGGCGCTCTAAAAGCTTCAAGTCAGAGTGGTCGAGTTATATATACTTAGACGATAAGCTGCAATACAAAGAACATGTTCAAATAGCACTTAAAAAAGCACAAAGCGCCTTCTTCTCTGTTTGAGAGATGATGTTCGCTTCACGCGGCGATTACGGGTCGATGTCGTGATATCGACGGTTTCATTAGGAAATAAGGAGACCGACGCGACGCATGACATAATTCGCGTACGCCGTATCTGTTAACACCGCAAACAGGTGTCGTTCCTAATTCTGGGCATGTGGGAGGTGTAGGTGGGGATTCTTACCACGTGCCGACGAGAGGAAGATTCGACGTTCTCTCTAACTTCTCAGTGAACGTTAAGGAGGGTTAGCGATAGCACATTGTAATTTATTTTTTTTGGGATTGTTGAGTCTCACCAACAAAAAGAAAAATAAAATTCTTGGTTGACCGTGAGTGGTGAGGAATCGTCGGAGTTGTTCACTAATTTCCAATTAACCCACTCTCGAGGGCTGTCCCCAGCCTGAATCGGTTATAACGTTCGGGTTTCCACAAATTCTTTAATTCCCGAACATTCTCGAACAAAAACTTATTCTACAACAAACACATATTCAGACGAGTCAAAGTCATAGCATATCAAGCGTTAATCCGTCCCATACTAACCTACGGCTGCCCATAACATAACATCCTCAGTAATGGAAAACATGCGAAGATTCAAAAGAAGGTGCTTTAGAACGTGCTTAATTAAGTATAGGACACCGCGATCAGGCTACCAGAAAACAGTCAGCAACCAATTAATATACAATCTAGCCGATATAAGAAGATGTGACTCACACATCAATGCAATAACCAGAAACTACTTTTTAAAAACCATAAATGTAAAGACAAACAGTCTGATATGGTGCTCAACATATCCCAACCCAACGTATCTGACGCAAGCGCTCACGAAATGATATCCTCCACCACAAGCATTCCTACTTTTTGACAATAAGGGACTAATAGAAGACCAACAAAAAGTACCAATATTTTACCACATAAAGAAATAATACAACCCAACTATTTTAAACAGAACCACGGTACAAAATATAAACACTAAATACGATATAGCTTTACCATCAATTGTGTTCAGTCATTAAAATCGTTACATAAGATAGTAAAAACAAATACTACTAACAAGGGACATTTCGGAAGTGTCCCCCTCCGATTTTGATGAAACTTGGCATACTTGTAAAGAATGCGAAAATAATCGACACGTATTTTTTTATAGCTGCTGTAAAACTGTTTAAGGGGGTGAAATCACCCCTTGAAATTTGGGGTGCGGAAGGCTATCTCGGAAACTATTAAAGATAGACAAAAATTTCTTCTGAAAAATAAAGTATAGTTGGTGTGGAGAGTATTCGTACGTTTTAGTTGAATAACTTTTTAGGGAATGAATATATCGGGAAACAATTTTTAGTGATGTTAGTTTAAACAGTTTGTTTGTTCACCTATTTCAACGATTTTGGAAATTTTCAAAAATTACAAAATTACAATGAAATTTGTAAAGTGCACTTTTTTCAAATTTTTTTACAGCCCGTTAGAAAAATCTGAAATATACGTTTTGTAGAGTAGATCGTGTTATGCATGTCCTGAAAATCTCATTCAATTTGGTCAACGCACTGAGGAGCTACAGCTTTTAAAAGCCGGTAGTTTTGCTTGAAATATCACAATTTTCGCAAAATTAGGCGAAAATAAGCCACTTTGAGAAGCTGAGAATTTCCAAAATCGTTGAAATAGGTGAACAAGTAAACTGTTTAAACTAACACCACTAAAAATTGTTTCCCGATATATTCATGTAGTATAATGTAAACATTTTAGGGATAAGAAAAGAAAGTCAAGGTGTGTGAATAAGAATTTGAATGAGTGAGATATGGAAGAGAGCGTGAATATCGACGGGTGAATGGAGGCGTAGAGGTCAGTAAGTGTGATAGGGGTCGCGAAGGAGCTGGATGAAAGAGGTGAGAGTCAGTGTGTGAGAGAGTAGTTAGTTTTGAAGGTGAAAAAAGTAAGAAGCACGAGCGTTGTATTCAGTTGTTTAAGTAACTGTGTTTTTCTTATTAATTAAACTAATAGCTAAACATCACTCCCTAATTACTCCACTGGATAGATCCTACATTCATTCCCTAAAAAGTTATTCAACTAAAACATGGTGTACGAATACTTTCCACACCGACTGTACATTAATTGTTTTTACCAAAAATTGTTTAAAAAATGATGTTTTAAACATTTTCATCTTTATTATAAAAAAAATAGTGATTTTATTTATAGAAGAAAAAAGAAAGGAAATTTTATGCCGAATTCAGCCATATCAAAATTTATATAAGTCCATCGAGCGGTTTAAAAGATACAGCGGATAACCTATTTGTATCTGACGTTCGTGGCGGCGGAGACCGCTAGCCAGTATGTATACTAGCGCGCTACACGTAGTTATTGCAGATAAGGAGACAAAGGAATTTTCAAAAGGAAAGTTTTGGGATATTTTATTAAGAAATATCATTGTTACATATATCGTTCTCACCAAAAAAGTAACGCACACATTAAATGTTTTACGTATGCGTATCAATAAAAGCGGGAAAAGCAAAATAGCAGTCATTGATTGAATTATTTTTTTTTTATTGATAACTGCTACATCGCTCTTCTTTTTATTTGTATACATTGCATTTCACGCGGAGGGTTATCTACTTTGTGATAAAAATTGAGGCAACAGAGAGCGAAAGGTAAAAATTAAAGGTAAAAATTTATTTTTGTCTCTTGTTATTCGAGTAGGTGACCTTCTGGGTGAAATTTAACGTATAAAAATAAAAAAGTATTTGGATCCGTTGTTATTGGAGTGACTTTCGTGCCATGTATATAAGAGTGGAAAGCGGTGCAGCAGTTATCAGTTGAGAGAAAAAATTCGTTCTCAAATCATGCCGTCCGTAAACGCCATTAGGGTACTCACAATTCTATTAACATTGTACGATCCTTCCTACAAGGTGTCAATACCTTTAAATAGTGCAGAAGAGCAGTTATATGAATCTCTGTACGATGTTATGTCGCACTGTATGGACGACACTACATTCGTTATTGAAGAGAATACGTATTTAGATATTGTTAAATCATGTGAAAATGACGATCATATCGTCAACACGTTCTGGCTTCATAACGAACCAAATTTATCGGAAGAATCTGATTATGATGAAAATATACGTCCATTATCGCAAGATGCTATCGACATAAATTATAAATAAGAAGCATTTAATTATTGGAAAAGCAGTAAGAAAGGACATCTAAAATTTGAAACTGTTCGAAATAGATATAGAACGGTAAAAAGCATTCGTCACTTACGAAGATGGGAAGCACAAGTAGAAATGCATGGTACACATTTAGATAAGTTACTTCCCATTTCTGATTACACATATGCAAAGCTACAACATGCTTTAAAGTCAAAGCACATAATTCATGACACAGACCTTCGACGTTGGGCACCGGAAGCGAACAATATAGAAGAGTTGCGTACATTTACCGCTGGCGATACATGTGTCTGGAGATTTAAAAAAGCGTATAATATCGTATCTCGTAAAGTAACAGGATTTACGACAACATCAAAACTTCGTGAAAGAATACAGCAGACAGACAAGAACTTCGTTACATCGGTAAAACAACATATGGAATAATACGGTACATCCAACGTATTTAACTTTGATCAAAGTGGATTTAATTTAGAAGTACATTCTGGGCGCACCTTGGCTGAACGAGGTGTAAAGTCCGTGGAAATCATAGTGCAATCTTTGTCAGTAATGACGCATAGTTATACTATTCAGCCAACAGTATCGGCTGTTGGAAAATTTTTATTGCCATTGTTCACAGTTTTACAAGAACCTGCAGGCGAGCTTGATCGACGTGTACAGCAAACCTTATTTAGTGCACCCAATCTTTACGTTATGGCTTCCAAATCAGGAAAATTGACAATACATCTCTTCAGAAAGTGGCTGCAAGAAGTGTATTTACCAACCGTTGAGAAAAAGAATGTGCTACTTTTAGATTCATAGAGAGGTCACAGCGGACAAATTGTAGAAGAAGCTGCTTTGGCTGTAGAAAATGAAATCATACTTTTCACTATACCAAAGGGGACGACGCCGTATTTGCAACCATTAGATGTGTACGGGTTTCGTGTTTGGAAATCATTTAAAATGATTGACAAAAACTTGCAGTTCCACCAAAGGAATAATATTTTAAAATTACAAAATTTAACCCATAACCAATTTTCGTCGCGACGATTCACAGATTTGTTAAAATATTCATGGTATAGGATTGGATACACTGATTCACGCCCAGAATGATTTCAAACCCCCACTGAATTTTGTTTTTCACCGCGCTGTTCATTGAGTAACAATGTAGCGATCATAACATGTGGTTCGTGCAAAAAACCATTATATCTGCGTCACTTTTTTGAAGAGAACCATACATGTAACAATTATATTCCTTAATAAAATATCTCAAAACCAATATGAAAATTCCTTTATCTCCTTATCTACAATGTAGCACTACATGTAGCACGCTAGTATACATACTGGCTAGCGGTCTCCGCCGCCACGAATGTCAGATACAAATAGGTCATGCGCTGTATCTTTTAAACCGCTCGATGGACTTATATAAATTTTGATATGGCTGAATTCGGCATAAAATTTCCTTTCTTTTTTCTTCTATTAATAAAATCACTATTTTTTATAATGAAGATGAAAATGTTTAAAACATTATTTTTTAAATAATTTTTGGTAAAAACGATTAACGCAGTTTATTTTTCGTAGAAAACCGTGTAACTTTCTCAAAAGAAATTTTTGTCTATCTTCAATAGTTTGCGAGATAGCTTTCCGCACCCCAAATTTCAAGGGGTGATATCACCACTTTAAACCGTTTTACAGCAGCTAAAAAAAAATACGTGTCGATTATTTTCGCATTGTTTACAAGTATGCAAAGTTTCATCACAATCGGAGGGGGACACTTCCGAAATGTCCCTTGTAAGGCAATAGCCTGACAATGAGTGAGTGAAGAAAATGAAACAAGTGTGAAAAACAGACTAGGAGGCGGTAACCCTGGAAAACTCTCAAATCATAAAGTGGCACGTATATGCCTAACCTCAAAAAGGCGGGGGCATATGCTGAAAGTAGAGATGCACCGACATTTAGCGCAGTTCGAGAACGCGCAAAAAGGTGTGAAATCACTCAGAAGAGAGTATTAAATGAGGCAAAAGAAATGCATTACATAGCAGAGGGTATCAGCCAAATAACAAAGGCAAAAAATACCAAAAAACTAAATGTAAAACCAAATGTAAAAGCAGCAAAAAAAAAGTAGTTTCCGAATGAGTGTAGAAGATTCACGCGATAAAACAATAACTAAAACAGTGGACCAAGTAGCAGTTAGTGACATGGAAATAACGAGAGTCGCGCAAAAATCCAGTCATGACCTGATACAACTGATACAAGAAAACGAAAAATTAAAAAAATGATAAACGGTTAATATCAGAGAAAAAAAGGGAAATAATATAAATATTCAAAACAAGTTTTAAACACTTGAAACATAAATACAAATGGAAGAACGCAGCGACCCAAAGAACACACAAGAAGATACATGGATTACGCAAATCAAAATAAGGAACACAGAAAAAAGAAGCAAAGATGCCCAAAAAGAAATGAAAATAATCTCATCGACGAATGGCTAGAAGATAAACGAAGAAAAGTCAGTGACGAAGAGCAGCACCAAACCGGAAAAAGAAAGAATATCAAAAAAACCACCACCAATCGTCATCATCCACATGCAAGATTCAGCAGACACCGGAGAACTACTCTCAAAACATTTAAGTATAGTAAATTTTTATATAAAAGGAATTAACGAATACAAACACATAATATATCTCAAAAACACACATGAATTCAAAAATGTTCTCTCGATATTAGAAGAAGTCAAAGTGAAATATACTTATACACCAAAAGAAGATGAAAACCAGTCGTTCTTGTTACAAGGGCTGAATAGCAACACAATACAATATGCAAATACAATAGCAAATAGAATAGCAAAATACAAATGATCTGGATTTTATAAAAGTAACTAACTTTCGGACACCAAAATTAACAGCAAAAAATGGAAAACTACCCATATTTCTGATACAAATTGCACCAAACAGCATAGCAACACAATTACAGAAAATCAAATATGTATTACACCAAGTAGTAAGGTAGGAGAAATTAAGAAAAATAAATACAATACAATGTAAGAAATGCCAAAAGTTAGGGCACGTAGCAACAAATTATCAAGAAGGCCAAGACCAGAGCTTGGGAGGAGTTATTAGCCTCCTTGGACTCTAATCCCTGGGGACGCTCATATCGAATGGTTTTGGGTAGACTCAAGCGTCAGATGTCCCCAGAGACGGAGTCCATGGACTCCCAGGTCCTGGATAATGTGATGGACATTGTCCTCTCGGAGGACCGGGAGGGTGCACTGGTGGATTGGAACCTCCCCTCTCCGGAGGAGATGTGTGTAGACGATCTGGGGGTAACCCAGGAGGAGCTGGCCAGGGCCGCCAGTAAGCTGGGGGGCTGCTGCAAGGCCTCCGGCCCGGACGGTATTCCTGACCGTGTAATAGCTCTGACCTTGGCCTTCGTGTCGGAACGCCTGAGGCAGCTGTTTACCAGATGTCGGAATGTACCCCGAACAGTGGGGTCGAGTCAGGCTCGTCCACTTCCCAAAAAAGGGCAAACCAGCCAGCACCCCTGCGGGCACCTCGTGTGGGGAGCACATCTCCCTGCATAAACCCACCCCCGCTGTCCTCCCATCTCGAGACGCGTTTTTATTAAGGACTATTTGGAGGTTGGTGTTGGAAGTATTTGCTGGTGTTGGGTATAAGCTGATTTTTGTGCTCGGCTTTTTTTTACGACGGGAAAATCTTCGAAAAGTTCCCCCCAGGCCCCGGGGAGGGACGGGGGGGGGGGGTATGTGGGATTCTTACCCACTAAAAATCCGTCGGATGGCCATCCTGAGGTGCATGCTGGGCCCCCGGGAACTACAAAGTATTACTTCCGGGGACCCCTGCATCTATTCTAACCCTGCCCGACAAAACGAGCACCTATTCTCGATCGATCGCACCCCTCACCCGCCCCCAAATAAGGAGCGGGGTCGAGGGCCGCGTCCCCGCGCGGTAATCCCCGACTCCCGGGGCCTAAGCCCCAAAAACGTCCCGCAACGAGAGGGTGACGGAGGTGGACCCACGGAGGGAGCTACGCTCTCCCACGTGAGGTACCACCCCCGGCCTTCCCGCCCGAGGATTAACGGACGGTGCGAGCACCAGGCCCAGGACCAGGTGCGAGCGGTCCGGGCGCCAGGAACGCCGGCGACGGCCTTCCATTGTCTCTTCCTCTCCAGCATTCATATTTGGTGAATACCTTCATATTTGGTGAATACCTGCGTCGTCCTAAAACTGAGCTCGCCGTGGCCCCTGTCCGTCCATGCGCGGAGAAGGGGTTGGATGGCCTCGACGACGCGTGCCCCCGACCTAGTCTTCGGGGTGAGGAGGGATCTTTCCCATTCCTCTAACACGCGCCGCCAGCGAATCGCAGACTCGAACCTGGGGGTCAAGACAACTCCCCTCCTCTGGAGCTCCCGCCGCTGGATATAAACATCTGCCCGTTCGACGGCGAACAACTCCACGGGGGGGGGGGGGGAGGGGAAACCAGCCAGGGCCGAGGCTGCCTCGCCCGACACGGTCCTATACCCCCGTGCGATTCTGGCGGCTACCAGCCTTTGGATCCGACGCACCAATAACAGGATGCGCCGGTCCTCCAGCACGGCAGCCGCCCACACGGGGGCGCCGTACAATACGACGGCTAGGAAGGTGCCGGCGTACAAACGTCGCACTCGGCCGCCAGAACCCCCAAGGTTGGGGAGGAGTCGGTTCAAAGCCGACGCCACACCCAGCGCCTTGGGAGCCAGGCGACCGAAGTGCGGACCAAACTTCCAAAAACCATCCAACTGAAGGCCCAGATACTGCATCTGAACCCCCACCGCGACAAGCTGTCCATCCAGAAAAACGTGGACTGCGGGAGGCATACCCCGAGACCGGGCACTAAACAACAGTGCTTCAGTCTTCTGGGCGGCTACCCGCAGACCTGCGCTCCTAATTGCGCACACGACGCAGGCCGCCGCTAAATTGGCCATGGCTGCTGCCTCCTCCCACGTCTTCCCCCCCGCCCATCACCAATGTGTTATCGGCATAGCTTACGGTGTATGAACCGGGGGGAAGGACAGACCTTGAAACGCGGTCGTACGCGAAATTCCACAGGAGCGGGCCAAGTACTGACCCCTGTGGAACCCCGAATGTTATCTCCCTTCGACCAACAAAACCCGACTTTGTCGGGAACGAAAGAGATCTTTCCCGGAAATAGTCCCGGATTACCTCCACGAGGTAGTGGGGGAAGCGGTGATAACGCATCGCTTCCCCTACTGCCTTCCAGGGCAGGGTGTTAAACGCATTTGAAATAGTCAAAGAAATTGCTAAACACACCCTGCCCTGGGCCATCTCTGATTCCGCGAGGGCCTTAACTCGTAAGATCGCCAACTATAACTGAACTTAAGTTAGGCTTCATGATGTAGTTTACGAGTGGAGTATTTAAAAGCTCTTCCGAGGATGAACTTAAGTATTCTATTTTGAAGTCGTTGGACTTTGATTTTGTGAACTTTGAGGAGAGGATTCCACCAAATTTGAATCCCGTCTGTTAATACAGGTCATGTTTATGTATATAAATATTAAGTTTTATGAATATTAAGTCAGATTTTTAAGTTTAGGAAAGAGTTTGGAATTAAATATGGTCTGAGAAAATCATGAACTTTGAGAGTTTTATTGATTCGGTCGGCAACTATACTCTACCAAGTTAGGTGCTTATTAATGAATAAGCCAAGATATTTAACCTGATTAGATCACGAAATTTGATAATTATTTATAATCAGGTTATGATTTTTAGGATATTTATGATGGGTTTTTCTCCTAGAGAAGAGAATTGTTTCAGTTTTGTTCGGATCTAAAGGTAATTTCCATGAGGTAAATAAATTGTTAACGGAATTTAGTTAAGTTTGGAGCCACTTAATCAATGTTTTGGATTTAGAGAATGCAGAGAATAAGCCAGTGTCGTCGGCAAAAAGTGCGGTTTGTGTGTATGGTTGTATAGGTACATCGTTAATGTATGTAATATGTTGAAGAAAGTGGGTCCAAGGACCATTGTGACAGACGTACATGACTCTGTCAGTGAGGTAGGATTTAATTAGTTTGGTGATGAGTGGGTTTACATTAATTAAATAAAGTTTATGGATCAAGGGCTTATGCCAAACAGCGTCAAAGGTCTTAGCCAGATCAAGGAGGATCGTGGCTACTGATCTTTCAGTGTTTAGTTGTACGGGCCACCTGGTGCATTCTGGAGTGGTGGGGATAAAACCCAAATTGCTCGTTAATGATTATATAATATTGTTGATGTTGAGATGATTAGTTAAATGTTTTAATATACATGCTTCAAAGATGTTGGCCGGGAGAGTTAACAAACTTATAGGTCTACAAGACATCGCGATCATACAAGACGTTATCGCCACGAGACGGGGGCCGGGCAGTTACGCAATGTTGCGTATGACAGCGCATACTGTGACATATGCAAAAATTATGAACACCTAACCTCATTTTGAAGTTGCCTAAAACAAAACGAACTTAAATTAAAAAATACAAACCACACACAACCACACAAAGAAACAACAGGAAACTATACTAGCTCGAAAAACAAATCCAAATTTGTCATACGCCACAGTCACACAACAAAAAAAAATGACAATTATACCAATGTACTATAACGATATACGCGGCCACTGCGCTGCGTTATAAGTTCCGCGTCGCTTTCTCCGGGACGATACGATACTTTAATGAGCGGGAATACGGGAAGATTTGAATTTTGTTGGGCGCCAGACGCGAATGCGCGTGGAATAAAAAAAAAGAAAACTAATTCCCAGATCCAGCGAGAGGCTTTTGCTCCGGCAGCTCAGCCTCACTATGATTACGGTAGAGTGGCGGGGTCTAAAGGAAAGTGAAGTGGCAAGACGTCAGAAACGTTTTTGAACTCAGTGGATAGGTTTAAATATAAGACGGTTTATTAACGAGTAATAAGCAACTAGATCAGTAAATTCGAAAGATAAATTTAGAAAATCATTTTCAACTACATTGTCCAAATTTAGGATAGAGCGGGTTAACTAGTTCCTACGGTACGCACCTGAGCTGGCTCGAGATCTTGGACAACTGCTGGGAGCGAGACGCGCGGCCGGGTGGAGGAGGGGTAAACTTCAAAAATCGGTCGTCGCGTGCCATTAATTCCGAGCCCTGGACTAGTCGACTCTCTGTGATCCAATTCGAACTGTTACTCCTATTGACAGACTAGTCCCGACCCTACATGGTCAGACTCGAATTGCTACGAATTTCGGCAACTCGCTCTTTTTATACTGTCAACTCCTCCTTGCACAGAAGGGTCTTACCTTGGGACCAGATGCGCGGAAAAACATAAACTTTTACCAAATCCATGACTGAGTCCCCTTTCACAGGCACATATTTTATTGCTAGTTACGTACCGGCCCTTTAAGTGAAAACTATGCTTACTACTAAAAACCTGGCACGTATACGCTAGTGATGACCATTCAGTTTTTTAGGGTATCCGGGGTGCGTACTCAGGTATACAATTAAATTTCATATCATACAATTGTAATACGAAATTTATACGTTTTATGCTGAAATTTTTCCTACTAGATGGTCCCCGCGATAATGCAGTTTTACTGCCGCCACCCTGATCCCGCATTTCTCCGCAAACAATATATATTTTGAATCAACCATTTTCTGGCGAACACGTTTGCGTGTTCGGTTCGCGTTTTAGGGTGAACAACGCGTAATTATAAACAAAATGTCTGGAAAGGTTCCGAACTCACAGTTGGAACGTGTTATTGGAGTTACACTCGGAAGCGTGATTTTCTTCTCTTTCTAATAGAGGATTATCGTTATAGCTTGATATTCGTCAGATATTACAATGTTATGACAATTGTTTCTGTTCATCTTTAAACTCATTAAACACAAATTGCGCGACTTGCAAAATAAATAAAGGTTATAACAGTCTCTATAAAAATAGAAGTTGAAAATGCATGCTTTTTTCGTAACTGAATGTTCTTAATAAATCATTTTTCTTTACATTTCAATACCTTTCCGCCGTCAAGATATTTAGAGCTAAAGACTAGTACGTAAGTTCAGACCAGTTGATTCTGAAACAAATTGCGTAAGGAGGTTATATTTTTCACTGAACGGTACAAAGTACGTAATATTGTGAACCACTAATGGCCGTCGTGGCCGAAGGTAGTGTATCATAAGATCTGAATACCTCTGTCTTCCTGTGAGTTCAGCGAGAAAGCATTCTTCTTAGGCCACATCTTTTATGTTTAATAATCAATATCCCTGAATCTACTTCAATTAAGACACCATAGTATTTCTAGATATTTGATAACTTTTATGCTAACTTTAGAGTCTCCGAATACATCAGTTGTATTCATAACGCATAAACATAAAATGTCCTAATCATTTTGGTATAATGTTTTGCAATTATAAAACCTTTTATTTACTTATACTTCAGACTGTTATCGATGCGAATTGTAGATTATTTGTAAGAATGTAGATCTCAATAGTTTTTTGACTTACAATATTCGGCGCGTGTTAATATATTTAACTGTGAGTGAAGGATTATTGAGTTCTCGCAAACGGTTACGTAAATTACGAAGATGTACCATTTATCATGTTGCGCACCTGACGCGCACCCCTGACCTTCGCCACGCGGCGATGGCGTCGCGCGAAGACACATCGTTTTCGCGAGGAAATCCGCGCGACCATTCGCCGATTTTAACACGCTAGTAGATGCCCGTGGGTCCGATCCTCCAGGAAAGGGTTCCTAAGTGAGCCAGGAATCGGACCCGTCACCATAGAACGCAGCTACGTTAAAATCGCGCTCTTAAAGACGCAACAACCGCGGAAAGAAGGGTGTCCGATAGTACAATGTAAAGCCGCGGGGGAGTGAAAAATCACGAGACTTCTCCCCATGATCCGTTCTAGTGTATGAGGCCGTGCCCTGTTGCTGCAGCGATCATCAACTCCACAGTCTAGATATATCTATATAGCGAGTAAAACAACAGTGACAACCTTCTTTCTCTCTCTCACTCACACAAAATTCTTTCTCTCTCTCACTGCACGGTCGCGACTCACCTTGCGCCCCAATCACCATCGAGGGCGGCGACCTTGCTCGCTCACATAAATGCCCCGACGCTGGGGGGATGGTCGCATTCCGACGCCCCGATTGTGCCACGACTGGCCGCGTTTTACGATGCTCCATCGTGGTTGACGGTCGATCGCGTCTCTGTTGCCCCTTTATTGGAACCTCGGAGCGGACCTTAGACGAGAAGGGAACAGATGCAGGATCGTGAATATCTGTTGTTGTTTTCCACAAATAAATTGGATGTACGAGGGAAGATAAAAATTAGTCACTTTTAAATGTATTTGTATTATATATGAGAAAAACTATATACAGACACAGTTACACCCGTGCGTTCTATTCTTAGCTCCAAGGCGAAGTGAAGTAAACACGCATTCAACTTATATCGACAGGTGTCCCCAGACACACACATGAGCATACATACACATCAGTACTTTATTTGTAGAGTATATTAGTGTACATATATCAGCATATAAATAAATGTTATATAAATTAAGTGTACATATAAATTAGTAATAATGATATTCCCCGACCTCCTGCAAGGCCTAGTAATTTAGACCTGTGGTCATGCTCATTTTTTCTTTATTCGAGCTCGAAGAATTTGTTGCCTAATGAAGACAGACTTTTTTAAATTATCGGAATCGCTCTTATATGTGTTAAGGTATTTGTTTGGTAACTAGTCTTAACTGTAACATGTCATAGTTCTACACATTCGTTTTGTTGTATTTTATATTGTATGCCTTATTTAAAGTAGTTTTATCTACTTTTAACTGTATTTCGTTTTGTTTACACTTATCTTTCAAGTTTTCGCGTGCTACACAGTGTTTTGTCGCTTCTCGAGCCTCATAAAACGCCACTCGACTACTACATGTTATAAGGAGGTTAGAATGCCTGGCAGTAGTTACAGTACCTCCTAGTATTCCTGAAGTCCAAAGACGTGTTCAACTCGTACGTTCCGAGATTATTTGATTCTTTCGCTGACTATCGGCTTTCTCATCATTTTGGCATAGTTTTTATTGATTCCTAGTAAGCAAATGGCCCTTTCATTTTTACTGTTTCAAGATATTAGGGGTGCCCAACAAAGACACTTCTACTGCTACCTCATACTCCTGCTCAGACGAATCAGGTGCTAGGGGTGAGTATTTTTCAAATTTCCTCTCCGGGCATCTTCGAAAGCTTATAAGCGCTTTTCAATGGGTATGGCTATGTCGATAATGGTGGCTTTCTTTTTGCGCTCTTCCTTAATTACGATATCAGGTCTGAGCGCTGACTCTAATCTTCGACCACGTAGACATGGTCTTCCCTGAGACGCGGCGAACTCTTCAGATATGTAAGGCGATTCGGCGCCTAGCCGTCGGGGTGCCTGGAGTTATGGCACTTACGGCTGGGGCCTTAACGCACATGGCGGGCCTGGCGCGACATTATGCACATGGCGGGCCTGGCGCGACATTATGCACATGGCGGGTCCGGCGCGACACCCACTTCAGGCCCAAAGGAGTTGGCTAGCTGACGGGGTGGTCCGAAGGGACGCTATGTGCATATTGAGGGGTGCGTTAGACCTTTGTCTTTAGGATAAGCATCACTTTCGTGATGCCCTGCGAGTTAGTCCCGATCAGATCGCCGAACAGTATAGACGTTCCGTAGTTTTAAGCCTCCAAAACCGTTGTATCCTAACAGCCCTAATAATTATTGGTTTTATCCTGAACATTACGTCTCCGCCTTACGTTATTTAAATCATTATAGCCCCATCCTTACAGATATATCGCTGGGGAGGTGCCGCGTCATCTGGCATTCTGTTACCAATGGGGCTATTCACCGGTTTCCCCTGAATGAGTCCGAGGCCAACGTCCTGATGGCGTCATCCCGTGCGATCAAGAGTTTGGATCTATGGGCGACGGTCAGGACGTTGGCCAGGTAGGCCAGGTCAGCGTGGGGGAACAGTCCTACTTCACCCTTGGCGTGTATGCAGGAAGTTGATTTCCGCACTTGTTCTTTAAGGAAAATGTATCTAGCCTTTGGTGTCCCTTCTGGCGACGTCGTTCAGGACTTTCAGGGAGTCTTTCTCCACGTGGGACCTCTCGAAACAAAAGTCTGGGCGGGACAGCACACAAGTTGCCACCGCGTCGAGCTTCTGCCATGGGGCAAGGAAACTACCGTCAATATTCTGAAGGTCCTAAATTAAGCCGGCCAACGTGACGATTGGTGTCTGGTTGATGCGAAATCCCGTTGAGGTGGCGAGGTGCTCGTAGGGTTCGCCAGCACCTAGCGGTCTCACTTGTCGGCCCTGCAACATAAAGCTCACTCCCAACCCGTTTTTCATGTGCAGATTAGCATACTTGGACGGGTTGAAGAAGAGGCTAACCGTGCCAGCTACTGCCTGCACATTGGCGAGCAACGCAGTCATTCCATCCAAAGACTCAGCGATCGGGGCTACATCGTACGCGTAGACTAAGTTATTAAAAGTTTATTCCAACACCCTGTAACCCCCCCCCCCCCTCCAGGGGCTCTGTCTCTTTAGAGACAGAGTACGGGCTTGGCGTACCCGGGGTACCCGAGCTGGTTGCCGGCGCCGAGGAGTGTAAGATCCTCACCGGTGCTCATACCAGAAGATAAACGGTACCACGGGAGTCGGAGGGGCCCCCGGGATGGGATCCTGGCCTCCGGCGATGGGTAGGACCATCGTGGTGGCAGTGGTTAAAAGCCCACATCGCGGGCTAGAGACTGTGTGTCTTGATGAATGAGTTGCGGTGGACAGCTCGGGTGCCATCCCGCTGGTAGAGGGATGGTAGAGGTTTAGGTAGGCCTCCCTCCCGACCAGAGATGATGACGGGCTTACACCCAGAATTGATCCGGAAGCGTTATACTTCGGCAAGCGCGCGTTGATCGAGCGTATCTCGATCCCGCGCCCATGGGGGCCGTGTGGATTAAGCCGCGAGGCAGGTGCTACACGTAAAACTCTTATGACGTAACCCTGTAACCCATCTCGAGGTTTTGGAGCGAACGTACTATGGCCCCAAAAATGATTCAAGACTATTGCGCTTGGCCTACAGCCCTGTCTGATCCCGGAGAGGATGGAGTCCAGCCACGCGTCCACCACTTCCCTCCTCGTCTTCCTGACGTCAGTTAAAACTTCTTGTAAAATAAAATTGCACTCTTTTTATCCCACAAAAGGGAGGAATCCCGTCTAGGAGGTGCTTAGCCTACCGTTTGATCGTATCCAAACCGTCGGCCGGTCAGCAACTAACACTGCAAACAGTATGGTGATAGTAACGTCTATTACGATCAGTCATCAGTTGCCTACACAGTGCTTTTCCCCCTTCTTGTGGATAAGAATGGTAGTGCAGTGCTTCCACCGGGAGGGGGCAGAAACTGACTTTAACCGAAGTTTAATTTTAACAGAACTTTAACCGAAAACAAAGAGTGTAGAAGGAGGTAAGGATATGGCATGCCGGGTCGGCAAACCTTAAATCGTAATAGGAGACTCCATCCGGTCCTGGGAATGAGAGGGGCCTTTGGGGTGGCATTGGACTGCTTGGACAGAGGATCTCGTGGGAGTTAATAGCACTTTCTGCATCGCCCGGCATCGGTTGATACGGTATAGCCACTGGTTATACATAAGTGTAAGCGGGACATGCACAAATAAATTAACAAGTAAAATTATTTAAATAAATTAAATAAGTATTTCGAGGACTGCCTGTGTACTATGTCAGCCCCGTGCACGTCCAAGGAATTGTAGAGAAAATTCAGAACCAGTCTTACACTGCTTCTACCAAAAAGTAAGTATAATTTCAATTTTAATTCTTTTCTTTTAATTTGCAGTTTTTGCGACAATTTATGCCCCGGGGGGAAGGGAATACTTTCGCACAGCCTTTCACACGCCCGCACTTATAACTACGCGAAAAGTCGGTCAGACACTCTGATTTATTAAAGTTTGGTGGGCCACCTCTCTACTCGAAAGTTTTCCTCCTACTTGAGGAAAATGGGGGAGTCACAATAAGGACTGGAGTTTAATATAAAATTTAGTTTAACACTTTGGTGTTGGATGTCAAGTGGCACAGTAATATGTCTTCTCAAAAACAGAAGGTGACAACGACTAACGTAGTAGTACTGCTCTCTTTAAAAAAATATAAATTTCGCCGGGCCTATGCAAACCAAAAAAATTGGTTACATAAAAAATTAGATAAAATAAAATAAAGAATAAACAGCCAGCTTGACCACCTTGTCCGCCACGTTCAGGAACCCTCCCTCTACGTGCCCCCTCCTCTCAGGAAGAAATCAAATTGGGACAGCTGGGACTGTGCCGCGGCATCGAGATTGTGCTATGAGGTGAGCAGACTGCTGTCTAATGACCGAAGATCGCGGATCAGAACGTTGATGGCGGAAATTAGAGTCTGGCTGATTTGAAAGCCCGTTGGAGTGCCGAGATGTTCGTATGCTTTGCCGGATCCCAGCGGCCTCATTTTTTCGCCTTGGAGCATAAAACTGATAGGTAGGACATTCTCCCTCCGCACGTCCTTAATGTGCAGCGTTGCGCATTTGGACGGGTTGAAGGAGAGGTCAACCTAACCAGCCACAGCCTTCACATTGGCCAGCAATGCCCTCATACTCTTCGAGGAATCTGCGGCGTAGACGAGATTATTGCATTTTTTACCGGATAGCACTACCGCGAGTGCACTACGGCCTCGAGGGTGAGATTAAAAATTATAGGGCTAAGTGAGCAACCTTGCGTTATCCTGCAGAGGATGGTGACGGACTCGGTGAGACCGATGTTGGCCCTGACGCGAGTGGTGACTCCGAAATACAAATTTCTGACAATGTTCCTCACCTTTTCTGGAACGTCGTGTTGATGGAAAGTCTCCGGGATAGCGGCCCGAGAAACCGAACTAAAAGCAATTTGCTAAATCTAACCAAGCCACCACCACTTCGCTTTGCTTCTTCCAGACATCAAGTAGAATCTTGTTCAGTGTGTAATTGTGCACCTCTCAAAGGTGAAGAATCTCTTCTGAAAAACACTGATTCTATTGTATAAATGCATCCACTAGGTCAGTCGATCAGCGCCGCGATTAATTTTGCGATAGTGTCGCTCATAGTAATGGGGCGCCAATTGCTTATATAGTTCCTGTCACCGTGTTTTTATGTAACAGGATGGTATGGGAGTCTTTCCATCGGCCGGGGACGGCCTCGAGCTTCAAACAAGTATTATGAAGAACCATTAATATGTGACAGCCTGGATCGGCTGTCCGCAGATCCTGATAAGCGATGTCGTCCGATCCTGGAGACAAGTTACTCATCTACCGCAGTCGTGCGAACACCTTCCGTAAGACAGGGACGCGATTAGAGTGTCATTTGATTGCGGGGTTGGAAGACGTTGCGGGAACATGTCGGGCAGCTCACATACTCCCTTGTACGTACAGTGTACTGAAATGAAATGACCCCAAGTTCGCTCCTGTCTGCAGGGCAGGTTTGTGGCGGATCTGCGAGGACTTTCTGGACCGCCCGGCGCCGGTTGGTGCGATAAATTCACTGTTTGCGGGTTGCCCGCCGTGTCCTCTTCCGGTCGGTAACAGTACTGGGGTTCTCAGGGGCTGGCTGTTGACAGAGCCTGGTCGGCTGTGCGCGCGCACATCGGCCCCTCGAGGATTACCTCCCCGGGACGACACACTAAACATCAAGAATTCAGCCGCCACGGTGGTGACCTCCTCAAGTACCGCCTCCATTCCTCGCCGCCTCAATGCTGTGCATCACGGCGAGTTACTCTATCGTCGGTTCACGGGCGATACGGTATCGATTGCCGCGGTTGTCCGTTTCCGCCGTAAAATCCCCGCGGTGTGGGATTTCTCCAGTGAGGCTAGCTTGCCCTTGGTCCAGAATAATTCACCAAGTGGGGGTCGGTGGAAGCCAGGCATCTATTCGGGGATGATCGTCGATTATCATCCTTACCTAAAACATTCAACAGTTTACTACGGATATTAAGGATGGGAATGGTAGTAATTATGTCACTAACCGCGGTAGAGTGCTGAACACCGTTCGGATCAGTACTAGGGGGGAACGATATTCCTCTGGGCTACGCAATTTAGACTGTGCCGGCTGCGGGGGGGGGGGGGGGAACGGCTGCCTTTCCCTGCAGTGCCTCGAGTGGTAGTTGTTGCCCTCGTTCTCCTCGCCTTCACAGCTGTGTAGGACCCTGTGGAATCGGCTCTCTTTAACCTGGCCAACGACTGCAGGTGGGGGTTGAAGTCGATGGTGATCCTCGCTAGTAATGGCGCCTCCGTAGTTCTCAACTTCCTCAGGAGTACGGAGTTAATAGTCGACTGACCCTGCTCCTGGTTTGGCCGTGCCTCTAGTATGGGGTGCCCCCTCCTTCTCTGATGCAGCCAGGTGGCTGCGGTCATGGCCTTTGTGGTCGTCCTCGTTGCTGGGGGAGCTCTTGCTCCCACAGAGGTGCTCTTGGTCGCTCGATGATCTGGCTTTGCCATTACTATTCCCAGACAATGGGCTGCTCATTCGTAGCATAGTAGTTCTTAAGGGTGACAACGGTCTAGATCTTTGAGCCGCCCTCTTTGCTGACCTGGTTGACTGCTGGAAGTTTGTTTAGTCTTCCGTGCGTGGTTTTCGGGGAGCTGATGGAGTGGTGCGCTTTATCCCCACACCCGATATTTCCTTGTCCTTCTCACCGCTGCGGGGTGCTGAGCGACGGTGGTTGTTGCGATGACAGAGGACACCGCTGCCCTCTGGACCTTTGCCGCCTCTACCGCTACCACCGCCATTGTCGTCACTACTACCAATGAGGGAGGAGGGTCGTTCTCGTCTCCGTGAACGTCGGAGCCATGAAGAAGGTGACCAATGTCCCGATGATGGCCGTTGTTGTGGTAGTCGCTGACGCAACAGTATTCATCGCGGCTGGCCTTTGCGTTCGCAACTTCTCCGTAAGTTTCGGCCGTTGGGGGCCGAAGATAATATTTGACCGTGGACAGACCTCTGCCCTCGTCTCGAACACTGTATTATTTGGTGTAGTGTTGTTATTAGTGACAAGCCCACGGCCATTAATGGCGGGGCTCACGGAGAGGTTGTTCCTCATTTCTGACTGGCCAGGGGGTTTGACGATGCAGCTGTTTCCCGGTGGACGGGGGGGGGGGGCACGACGGTCCATGAGCTACTTTGTAAAGGAGCCCAATCGTTCGCCGAGGATAAGCGTCTCCATCGCTGTAGCTGTATTCGCCAAATTTTTATTTTGTTGCATATTGGTCCCTGTGTTGCATTTTCAAATATTGTGCGTAATCTTCGTGCCGCCTCTTCCCTTTGAAAATCCCCGCTTCCTACAGGCCCTCGATGGTCTACTTTCCGCTTCATCGGGGTAGAGTTCGCAACGTATTGTAGGATTCGAATTTAAATTAACGGTGTGACGACCTCCCAATAGGCGGATGGTATTTGTGTGCGTAAGAATATCGCATCTCGGTACACGAATATAGTGTTACGAATTGCGACCCCGACTCGGGGAGGTCAGTCGGGTACCATACAGAGACATTGCGGACTCTTACGCGATCTTATATACGCTCGAAACTGTAAAATTATTTTATTGGAATAAAAATCCACAGTATCTTCCCCCCGCCCGCTTAGCCTCAGTCGGATGGCACATGGTCAAAAGGTTAATAATTTAAATAAATAAATAACTACGATAGGTTGAATAAGGGCCTATCCCATAGAAATGCGGACGATCACAAACAAGGAAAAAGGACCAATAGGGACCAGTTAAAGTGTATCTGTGAGAGCAGAAGAATAACTTCAGTAAACAATTAATAAATAATTATGGCTGCCCAGTGGGCCTCTCAGCCCCGTGCCAAGGTGCAGGAATTCCAGAGTCCTATTTACCTAGGCTAAAAGTTCAAACTTTTTGAAGTCGGGGCGCATTTAAAATCCTACAAATAATTGTAGGCGCACTATACGCACTAGAGGTATGCAAATTTCTGAGAAATATATTATAATAATTGAGTCAAATATTACATAAAACAATAATGCGTTAAAAAAATAAAATGAAACATACCTTATCTTAACTGTTAAGCTAATATAATAATGATGTGTTAACAAAAAGAGCGGTATTTCCGTAATGAAATGGTGGTGGTCTGGTGCCCACCACCAGAAAGGAGTACGAAGGACGCGCAGGAAGGAGAAAGAAGCCAAATGAAGCTCCTAGATTTACTTGCCAGACGATCCCCCACGTAGTCTTCCTTGGGCTTGTAACGAGCGCCGATAACCTTAGTAGGTGAAAGGGCACAAGTGGTCTCCAAACAGGCACCAGGCACAAATAATCCAAGTAACGCAAGTCGTTCAAGATTCACCATCGTAAGGGTCGGCCATAAAACTGTCAAGTTGGAGCGCTTCCAACCGTGAGTCTGGAGAACTTTTTACTCTCTCAAAGAAATCCTTGTTGCAAGTATACGCGCTATTCACCCCGTACGTTGGTACCTCGCGATAACCAAACGTCTAAACTTTCGAAAATATGTTGTTAGCTTCAAATTTCGGTCTAGTGGGCGTGTTCAATGCTCCCACCGTCAATATGTTGTCAGCGTCGACAGATCATGGGGAGGTGGAAGGAGAACCTGGCAATTAAATGGATAATGAGACGGACACACTCTTTTGAGAACTGTCGTGCGAATCGCTCATACTTCATATTCCACAACTTACTAATTTCCGTTACTTATTTATATTTTTGAATATTTCTTTCGATTGTAACGTTTGTTAGTGTTTAATAGTAAACGTTGTAATAAGTAATTTACTAAAAAAACGTGGAACGCAGACCAATGCAGTAAAATGCATCGTAGAGGGGGTAATAAAAATCTTAAGATAAAAAGGGCTGCACACAGCACCTTTTCTGCTCATTTTGTAAAGTAATTTTTATTTTCAAAGTAATTTTTTAAAGTAATTTCGAGCGATTGACTCGGACGAGACCGAAATAAGCTTCGAGTTCCTACCAAATTCCAAAAACCAAGTTAATTTACTGACACCCGTATGGAGGATGTATCAGACATTAAGCCAATAAGAACAGATTAATTTTTGTTATTAAACGCATGCCCCCCCCCCCCTCGCCCCAATTACCGAATGGTGAGTACATTAGTATGTGCTAGCTGGCCGTCCTAGAAGGAGTGCCTTGGTCAATAATGATTATAATTTTTACGACTTTTAGGGTGGATGTACGACTGGATTAAAGAATGCATTATCTCGTCATTTTGTTACGTTATCACATTTTTAAGTTTCGTTGTCATTACTTTTATAAATAGTTATTGTATCACACAGTGTTGCATAGTATTTTATTGCCTTGCCGTGCCGCGATTAGCTATCTGTAAGTACCTGATTTGAGAAATAATGTGGTATCTGTTGCCAAAATTACGGATAAAGGCCACCAGTGCAATTGGTGTGTACGGATGATACCTAAATGTCAAGTGGAATATTATTTTCTACTGAGCCGATGACGTATCGTCGTGACGTTCGCAACATCGGACAGCTGTAGGTAGCTTTATGTACGACGAATTACCTGATCACAGGCAGATTTTCAAAACGCTGTAACATCAATAATAATGACTGGAGACCATAGGTACGTTAACGAAAGTTACTTACATATACCTCGTTTATACGCCTCCCAAATTTGAACCAATGTCTCCGAAACACCCTGTATGTAGATTATACACGAGTTGTGTATGGAGATAGAAACACATACGGTGGAATCCGGTTATTACGACACCACTCATATCGAACTACCACATATTGCGTCTTGCTTGCACTCTTCAGTTTGGATTTCATACATGTTAATATGAACATTACACTGCTTACATCAATGACGGTTAGTGCGACTTTCCGCTTAGAACGACGTAATTTTGGCTAGTTCTGTACGGTTATAATGACATGTTGTAATTGTTTTTTAACTTTATCTCGTAGTGTATCTTTCCGCGTCATAGCCCGCACTTCTCTCCCTTATTCGCACACAGCGTGTACCCGTGACTTTCAGTATAATACGCATTATTATTTACCCGCCTCAAGATGACATCGAATAAAGATCGAAAGTATTTCGCAATTGAAGAAAAGGCTGCTTTAATTCATCAATCGGAAGCAGGAGAATCAAATGCAACTCTTGGGAAGGAGTTTGGGGTGTCCTATTCCACAATATCGACGATAAAAAAAACAAAAACAAGATCCAAGATTTGTTCAATTCAAATATTTTGAAACCGAAAAGGATAAGGAAATCCCCTCAAGCATACGTAGAAAGCTAGATCAATCGATTTAAAGTGAAACTCAATATTGTAGCCAGTAAGATAAGCGGGAAATCATCAGTTAACCAAACCGAGGTGACTGTTTGAGGACAGTGTGACTTAATTTCCGGGATCAATTTACTGATGACCCGCTTTTTAGTACTGATGAGACAGAGCTCCTTTATAAATTAACGCCAATTAAAACTCTGAAATCTAAAAGTGTGTGTTACGTCCCACGGACGCAACCCCTCTAAAATTATTATTATTATTGTTATTGTTCTTGTCATTGTCATTGTCATCGTCATCTCGTCGTCTCGTCGTCTCGTCGTCTCGTCGTCTCGTCGTCTCGTCGTCTCGTCGTCTCGTCGTCGTCATTATTATTATCATTATCATTATCATTATCATTATCATTATCATTATCATTATCATTATCATTATCATTATCATTATTATCATTATCATTATCATTATCATTATCATTATCATTATCATTATTATTATCATTATTATTATTATTATATTTTTAATAAAATTCCCTTTTCTGGGGCTTTTTTTTTCCTTCTCAGACGGGCTTAGGCCAAGTCTTGAGTGGTGTTTATGTTAGATTTAAGAATTTCCGGGTGATGTTGCATGTTTTGAGTATTACTGTTTTTTGTATTTGTCCGTGTATGTGTGGTTCCAGTTTCAGTTGTTGTAAATGTTTCTTGAATGAATGTGGCGTGATTCCTGTTGCGGATATTATGAGTGGTATTATGAAGACCTTCTTTTGATTCCATATTCTCTGTATTTCTTGTGCTAGTGGGTGATATTTTTCTATTTTATCGTTGTACTTGTTGGCCAAATTGGCGTCATTAGGTATCGAAATGTCTATTAGGTATGTTATTTTTTCTTTCTTGTCTATGAGTGTGATGTCCGGTCTATTGTATTTCATTGTTTTGTCGGTGTGGATTGTTACGTCCCAGTACAATTTGTGTGTTTCATTTTCAATGATAGTTGTGGGTGTGTACTTGTAGTATGGTGTTTTGCTTTGTTCAAGATTGTATTTGTTTGCTATTTCTTTGTGTATTATTTTTGCTGCTATGTTGTGTCTTTCCGTGTATTCTGTGCTTGCCAGTAGTTTGCATCCACCAGTTATGTGATCTGTTGTTTCGGAGGTCTGTTTGCATTTTCTGCATCTGTCGTCCTGTATGTAGCTGTCTTTTACTATGTATTTTAAGTAGTTCCTGGTAGCGATTACTTGATCTTGTATGGCTATCAGGAACCCTTCCGTCTCTGGAAATATGTTTCCCTTTTGTAACCATCTGTATGTGTCTGTTTTACTGATATTTTCGTTTCTTGTAATGTAATAGTGCTTTCCATGTAGTTGTTTTCTTGCCCAGGTGTCCATTTTCGTTTGTGTGTTCTCTTTGTCGTTGTAATCGTCTATTGTTTGGATTCGTGTTCCGAGGTTCAGGGGTGTGTAGTTTCTATCTGCTTGTACTATTGCTTTATGCAGTTCGTGTTCGTTGTTGTGGAAATAGTAACGTAACTTTTGTATTTGTCTGTTGTGAAGTGACTGTATGTCTATTTGTCCTCTGCCTCCTTCGTTTCTGCTTATTGTTAGGCGTTCTTTACATGATTTAGGATGTAGTTTCCGGAATTTTGTCATTTGTGTTCGTGTTATTCTGTCTATGTTTTCGAGGTCTGTTGCAGTCCAATTTATGATACCGAAGGAGTATGTTAGTATTGATATGGCGTACGTGTTTATCGCTTTAGTGAGATTTTTTGCGTTGAGTTTTGTCTTTAGTATTTTTACAAGTCTGGATTTGTATAGTTCCTGTAGGTGTTGCTTTATGTCTGCATGGTTGATTCGTGTGTTTTGTTCAAAGCCAAGATATTTGTATGTTTCGTATTTGTCTAGGTTGTCAAGTGTTTCGTTCTGTAACGTTCTTTGTGTATTGTCTGTGGTCCAATGTCCTTTTTCAATGTGTGTCGTTTTGCATTTCCCGATTCCGAATTCCATGCTTATGTCTGTTGTGAATTTTTCCGTGGTCTTTAACAGTCCTTCTAGCTGTGTTTTAGTTGCGGCGTATAGTTTGATGTCATCCATATATATTAGGTGGTTTAGCGTGTATTGTTTTTGTTTCTGATGCCTGATGTTGAAACCGTATTTGGTATGGTTTAGCAGGTTGGATAGTGGGTTGAGGCACATGTTGAACCAAAGTGCGCTGAGTGCGTCTCCCTGGAATATGCCTTTGTTGATTTTTATTTCGTCTGTTTGCATGGTGTCTGTTATTGTCTTCAGATGTATTTTGGTTCTCCACGTTTGCATTATTGTGTATAGAAATTGTCGGATCCGTTTGTTTATCTTGTATATTTGTAGTATTTTCTTTAGCCATGTGTGTGGGATGGAATCAAAAGCCTTTTTGTAGTCTATGTAACATGTGTGTAGATTTCGTTGTTGTTTTATTGCTTGTTTCGTTATTGTGCTGTCTATGATTAACTGTTTTTTGCATCCTTGACTATTTCTTTTACATCCTTTTTGTTCTTCTGCGATTATATTGTATTGTGTTAGGTGTTTTTCGATTTTCCTGCATATTGTTCCGGTTATTATTTTGTAGAGTGTTGGTAAGCATGTGATTGGTCTGTAGTTTGCTGGGTCCTCGGTTTGTTGGTTTTTAGGTTTGATATATGTTACTCCTTCCGTTAGAAATGTTGGGAATTCATGCGGATTTTCTATTGTTCTATTGATTTGTTGTGTTAGGTATGGATGCGTATTTGTAAATTGCTTATACCAGTAATTGTGTATTTGGTCTACCCCTGGGCATTTCCAGTTGTGCGTATTGCGTATTGTCTGTGTGAGTTCATCTTCTGTTATTTGGTATTCGGGTTGTTCTGCGATGTGTGAGTGTTTTTGTTCTTCGTCGGCTATCCATGTTGCGCTGTTGTTGTGTTTAGTTGTGGTTGACCACGTTTTTGTCCAGAATTGTGTGATTTGTTCTTTTGTCGGTTGTTTGGTGTTTGGTTCTGGTTTTAAATGCAGTTTTTGGTAGAATAGTTTTTCATTGTGTGTAAATAGCCTGTTTTCTTCTTTCCTGCGGTTTGACTCGTTATAACGTTTTAGTCGTGCGGCATATACAGACAGTTTTTGTTTTAGGGTGTCTAGGATTTGGCTTATCGTGTAGTTGTTGTATCTGTTTATGATTATTTCCGCGTGTTTCGTTATATTTGTGGATGTATTTCCTTTAGTGGCTTGTGTAAGTCTTCCTATGTCTTTTCTTAATGTTTCTATCTTGCGTTCGAGTCGGGTTTTCCAGTGCGGTTTTATGTGTTTGTATTTACTGTTTTGCTTGTTATCTGGTATTTTCTGTCTGTTGCATTGGATAGTTGTTATTGCTGCTGCGTATATCACTGTGTGTATTTGTTGGAGTGTTGTGTTATCGTCCATATAGTGTGTAAGTGCATTGTTGATAATGTTTATTATTTTTGGTGTGTCTTTTTTATATATAAGCCTTGGTATTCTGTTTCTCTTGGTGGGGTCGGTTCCGCTCCATATGATAATGTTTGTGTCCAGTGTCGTTTGTATTTCTGTAGGTTTGATGTGCAATTTGTCTGTTTGTGTAATTCCTTGTTTGTCCTGTATTTGCTGTGGTGTTCGTGGTTGTGGAATGTTTGTGACTATTGTTGAGTGTATTTCGTTTTGTATGTTGTCTCTTGGGATTGGTTGTGGTACATTCTGTTGTGTATGTTGTGTTTCTTCTGCTCTTTCTCCCTCGTTCATGTTATTTGTATTGGTATGTGTATTTTGTTCTATTTGTCTATTTAGTTCTGTTGCAATTGCTTCTTTAATTGACTGTATTTCTTGTGGTGATAGTCTGTTATTTTTAATTATGGTTCGTTTTTGGTCCATTAATCTTTGTTCAGTTACGTTATATTGTAATTGTGGGTACTGTGATATGAAGAGTCTGTGCATTTCCGGTCTGTATCCTGATGCTATTGTTTCTAGTTTTGAAGCGGTGTAGTAGCAGCGCATGACGGTTCGGTTCATGTCATCTGTCCATTTCATGCGTTGCCGTTGTTTGCCAGCTTTGGTGGTTGCAGGTTGCACCTGCAAAACATTCTCAGCTGGGTTTGTGGTGTTGTATTGTTCAGTGTCGTCTTGTCTTCTATTATCGGCTGTACTGTTTTCGGGTTTCCCGACAGTGTCCCGCCTGTTCAGATCACTGTCACCGATGGTTTGCATACTGTCGTGTCCAGCATCGGCTCCAGACACGCCCTGACGATCTCCAGGTAGCGGCATTTTTCCGAGGCATCTTTTTTTTCTTCTCGTCTCCATGCTATGGGTTTCCCTTTTAGTATTTTTTAGTAATAGTTATTAGTTTTAGTAGTTTTAGTAATAGTAATTATTATTATTTTTATTATTATTATTATTATTATTATTATTATTATTATTATTATTATTATTATTATTATCATTATCATTATCATTATTATTATCATTATTATTATCATTATTATTATTATTATTATATTTTTAATAAAATTCCCTTTTCTGGGGCTTTTTTTTTCCTTCTCAGACGGGCTTAGGCCAAGTCTTGAGTGGTGTTTATGTTAGATTTAAGAATTTCCGGGTGATGTTGCATGTTTTGAGTATTACTGTTTTTTGTATTTGTCCGTGTATGTGTGGTTCCAGTTTCAGTTGTTGTAAATGTTTCTTGAATGAATGTGGCGTGATTCCTGTTGCGGATATTATGAGTGGTATTATGAAGACCTTCTTTTGATTCCATATTCTCTGTATTTCTTGTGCTAGTGGGTGATATTTTTCTATTTTATCGTTGTACTTGTTGGCCAAATTGGCGTCATTAGGTATCGAAATGTCTATTAGGTATGTTATTTTTTCTTTCTTGTCTATGAGTGTGATGTCCGGTCTATTGTATTTCATTGTTTTGTCGGTGTGGATTGTTACGTCCCAGTACAATTTGTGTGTTTCATTTTCAATGATAGTTGTGGGTGTGTACTTGTAGTATGGTGTTTTGCTTTGTTCAAGATTGTATTTGTTTGCTATTTCTTTGTGTATTATTTTTGCTGCTATGTTGTGTCTTTCCGTGTATTCTGTGCTTGCCAGTAGTTTGCATCCACCAGTTATGTGATCTGTTGTTTCGGAGGTCTGTTTGCATTTTCTGCATCTGTCGTCCTGTATGTAGCTGTCTTTTACTATGTATTTTAAGTAGTTCCTGGTAGCGATTACTTGATCTTGTATGGCTATCAGGAACCCTTCCGTCTCTGGAAATATGTTTCCCTTTTGTAACCATCTGTATGTGTCTGTTTTACTGATATTTTCGTTTCTTGTAATGTAATAGTGCTTTCCATGTAGTTGTTTTCTTGCCCAGGTGTCCATTTTCGTTTGTGTGTTCTCTTTGTCGTTGTAATCGTCTATTGTTTGGATTCGTGTTCCGAGGTTCAGGGGTGTGTAGTTTCTATCTGCTTGTACTATTGCTTTATGCAGTTCGTGTTCGTTGTTGTGGAAATAGTAACATAAATAGTAACATATATAATATGGAATATATTAATATAATATGTTATTTTATTTTTATATTAATATAATATTAATTATATTATATAATATATTTATATTTTTTATTATTATATAATATATATTATATAATATATTATATAATATATTATATAATAATAATATAATATTAATATAATATAATATAATATAATATAATATAATATTAATATAATATAATAATGAATATATTAATATAATATGAAAATAAATAATATAATATGGAAATAGTAACATAAAAAAAAAGTAAAAGTAAATAGTAAAAAAAAAAAATATTATTATTATTATTATTATTATTATTATTATCATTATTATTATTATTATTATCATTATTATTATTATTATTATTATTATTATCATTATTATTATTATTATTATTATTATTATTATTATTATTATTATCATTATTATTATCATTATTATCATTGCATCAATAACTTTTCATTTTTCATTCAAATGTATTTTCTCCTATATGTATAACGCGGTCATTGTATTTCTTACTAATTGATGTTAACATACACTCTCATATGCTTGCAATGTTCTATAACTGAAATACATATATGACGACATGATTTCATGTTGCTTATTACGTCGTCCGTTTAGTACGACGTGAAGTCGCTATCCTTCGAATGTTGTAATAACCGAACTTCGCTGTATTTATAAAAGATGTAAGAGTTTGTTACAAATACTCTATATCCAAGTGAATATGATACAACTTTAAAGATAAGTTGAATATAAAATAAAATGTTTATTTATTGTGGTAATTTGGCAGATTGTTGAAAAAACTACGATAGATTCGCGAAATTATGAGTGCGGTACTAGGAGTGTGATCCTAATTGGTCGCGAAATGCATCCACGCATCAAGAAAAATGCTGAAGTTTGAGGTGTGGACGACAGGCTGTTTGATCAGCGGCTCAGCCCCAAGAGATGGTGCGGTAGAGTGACGAGGTTGATCCAGGAAATGACTGTGGCTATGCCATTCAGTGATTCGATACGCCGTTTATAATTATGATAGTCTAAAATTTATTGAAACGGTCGGAGCGGAAGCTTGAATACATTCGAGAAACCTCGTAAATGTTACTCGCGGAAAGCGGCGGTAGCGATAACAAGTAAGCATTCGTTTCTAAAAATGAGACTGTTGCGTTCGAATCGACGGCCCTAATTTACTTGGTACAATTCAGCATAGAATTGATTTCAAACACTGCGGGAACTTGACATAGACGCGAAGAAGCAAGACGAAGAGCCAGACGAAGCATAAAAGGGCGCGTTTGTTTTCCATAACCTGGCGAATAACAGATGAGCGATACGAGAAGTTTACAATAACGTAATATGGGCTGCTGGCTCTCGGCAATTCATAATTTTAAATCAAATCGCGATCATCAAGCTGCGTACCTGTACAAAAAAAAGACAGTGAGAAGTGAAGCCCTACGCTCATCGTTCCGTCGTCTTCTCCTTCTGCTTCAGATGGTTGCCGGTATTGGAGGTCATTGTCGTACTCGGAAATTCCAATAGCACTAGATTGTAACTATATCACGGTATATTCTCAGACTGGACCTTCGCGATTCTTCGCTCGCCGCTTAACATAACAAATCCTCCTGAATTTAGCCGCCTTTTGGCAACCGGTAATAAGAAAGGGTCACAGGGGGTTGACTCCTGCCGCGAGGTGGCGTTATACGGGTCCAAGTATGGGAATTTCACCCATATACACTCAGCCAACTCAAGGAGAAGGGTTGAGGTACTTCACAAAGAATAATTGCAAGAGTCAGTTTTTTAACGTTCGTTCTCGACGGTTGAGTCCAACAAGATGGCGAGATGGGTACCGCCGCTTCCCGCCAGAAGCCGTAACGACGACCCCCACTCTTAACCGTCCAGGGATGGGGGAACCGAGCCCCACACTTGTGTGGGCGGCGGTACCCAACTCTCCATCTTGTTTGACTCAACCGTCGAGAACGAACGTTAAAAAAAGTGACTCTTGCAATTATTCTTTTATTATATTACTTTGTCTCGAGTCTCGTCTGACGTCACGAAATTCCGGTATGTAGTACTGCATCTTGATTCTACTGCATTACCAGTGGTTTCTGATATTTTGGCTTCTCCGCCCGAAACAAATAAATACGAAGCCCTAAAAACTAGAATAATCAACTCATTTGATGAAACTAGTGAATCAAAATTAAGGAGGCTGCTTACGGGCAAGGAAATAGGAGACAAAAAGCCGTCCAAATTTCTTCAACAATTAAGAAATGAAGCTATGGGCCAATGCAATGATACAGTTCTCAAAATTCTATTCTTAGAACAGTTGCCAGAAAATATTAGAACCATTTTAGCTATCAGTGAAACAACTGATTTGAATAAGTTGGCTCCACAAGCGGACAAAATAATGGAGATGATCAGATCATCAACTGTATAGCAACAACTTCTGCAAATAGTTCCTCCGACCAAAATAAACGAATAGATGAATTAGTTGGTCGTATACATGCCCTCACTATGAAAATTAATGGCATCAGATCAAGATCCAGATCTCGGAGCTTTTCTGGACAAAGAAGAAGTTCGTCTAGATCCAGACAAAGAAATCTTTGTTATTATCATCGTAGGTTCCGTGATGAATCATTCAAGTGTAAGCCACCTTGTTCATGGAATGGACCAGACAAACGGACTTCTCAGCAGGAAAACTAGTCGCACCGTCACATATAGAAGCGTGTGGTGATGGAATGGCTTCAAAAAAACGTCTCATCCTTATTGATAAGAAGACTAAAATTAAATATTTAATAGATACCGGCGCTAATATATCTGTAGTTCCAAAGCATTTTATCAAGCAAAGATTAACATCTTCAGAGATGAAACTATTTGCTGCAAATGGTACTCCAATTAAATCATATGAAAACAAATCAGTAACGGTCGATTTTGGACTCAGGAAAAAATTCACGTGGAACTTTTTGGTCGCTGACGTAATCTCAGCTGTAATCGGAGCAGACTTTCTATACCATTATAGGCTTTTAGTCGATTTGTATTAACAAAAATTGGTTGACAGAATAACATCATTATACTAATTAGGTGAAGTTGTCAACTCAGTTGCTCCGACACTCTCCACAGTTAATTCGACAAAGAAACTCCATACTATTTTTAAGGAATTTATAGACGTCACAAGAGAAGCACCTGTTAAGAAAGGCATCCACAGCATTTACATCAGGCATACACATCATATCATTACCAAGGGACGTGCTGTGGCTGAAAAAGCCAGAAGACTACCTCACGCTAAGTACAAAGCTGCTCAAGAAATTATTGAAGAGATGATACAAAAAGGAATATGTCAATCATCTTCCAGCAACTGGGCCTCTCCAATCCATATGGTACCAAATAAAACAGGAGGATACAGGCTTTGTGGAGATTATAGAAGACTGAATGCAATCACTGTGCCAGACGGGTATCCACTGCCTCATATTCATGATTTCAATTGTCTTCTGCAAAACTGTACAATCTTCTCAAAACTGGATTTAAATAAAGCCTTTCATCAAATTCCCCTTGCACCAGAAGATATAGCCAAGACTGCTATTATTACTCCTGTAGGATATGACAGTTTAAATGCCGCTCAGCTGTGATCACACAAACATACACTGACACAAAGGCAGAACACAGCTGAGCGAGCAAGTGTTTACATCTCGACCCGCGACAACAATCCACGTAGAGGACGAACTTGCCGTTGTCGTCGGGGGACCCTTTTTCAAAAACAACCAATTGCGGTCGAGAGGTTGCCAAATCTATTCGTGTCTCACCAATCATTTCGCTGAATCTTATCTTCACGATTTTCGGTTGTTTATTGTTAAGTTTTTATTAATAAAACGTGATAAATCTCAGCGTGTTTTTGGCGGTCATTTCAAAGAACCTTTCCAAACCAATTGGGACATCCCCGTAACACTCCGTTTGGTCTTTTTGAATTTAAAGTCATGCCATTTGGACTAAGAAATGCTGCACAAACTTTTCAAAGATTAATCGATACTGTGATAAGAGGACTAAACTTTTGTCATGCGTACTTAGATGATATAATAGCTTCGCCAGATGCAACCACACATGAACAACATCTACGAGTAATTTTTGAACGCCTCCGCAAATACGGACTTTCAACCAATTATCATAAATGCACTTTTGCCGTACAAGAAATAGACTATATAGGTTACCACATAACTAAAGAAGGTATCAAACCGCTAGCTGACATAGTTGCAGCCATCAAAGATTTTAAAAAACCAGAGACTATTCAAGACCTCCGTAGATTCCTCGGAGTGACTAATTTTTACGGTCGATTCATAAAGAACGCAGCACACATCCAAGCACCATTACATACATACTTAATAGGAGCAAAGAAAAATGATAAAAGAAAAATCTCATGGACAACTGAAGCCTTGAATGCTTTTGAAGCATGTAAAGCACAATTGGCAGAAGCGTGTCTACTTGTTCATCCCAAGGAAAACGCAGTCCTATCATTAAGTACGGATGCTTCAGACTTTTGTATGGGTGCAGTCCTAAAACAATGGGAAGGCAATACTTGGAAACCAATAAGTTTTTATTAAAAGAAACTGTGTGATACTCAAAAAAGATATAGCACATATGATAGAGAACTTTTGGCAATATTCAGTGGACTGAAGTATTTCAAGCATCTCATCGGGGGACAAAGACTGTTAATCAAGACTGATCATAAACCATTAACATATGCCTTCAAGCAGAAGATGGATAAAGCTTCACCAAGACAAGCAAGACAACTGGATTTCATAGCATGGATTTCATTCAACAGAAATTATTCATGTAGCTGGCGACAATAATATAGTAGCCGATGCATTTTCAAGGATACAAGCAGTAGATATGCGTGTAATCATAACCACAGATGAGTTAATAGAAGCACAGTTAAAAAGACTATATCTGGAGGATCAACAAAAAGCTTTATATTGTGACATATCAGGCAACGATGTACGTCCATATGTTCCTAAACAATTAAGACGTCAAATATTTAGCCCTGTGCACAATCTCGCTCATCCTGGTGTACGATCTACACAAAAGTTACTATACAGAAAATTTGTTTGGTCACTCATTAGGAAGGACGTAAGCGAATGGGTCAGACCATGTCTAACTGGCCAACGTAACAAGATACATCATCACATCAAGACCATTTCTGAAAAGATAGCTATTCCAGATGAACGATTCCGTCATGTCCACATTGATATAATAGGACCACTTCCAGTACGAAAAGGATTCCGATACTGCTTAACCATCATTGAACGTTTCACTCGCTGGCCAGAGGCTATTCCAATAGCAGACATCTCTGCCGAAACGATAGTCGACGCCTTCTTCAATGTATGGGTTTCAAGATTTGGTGCACCGGCGGTCATTACGTCGGATAGAGGATCACAATTTGAATCCCAACTTTTCCAAGCCTTAACAAAAGTTATTGGAACTGATAAAATGAGAACCACGGCTTACCATCCTGCGAGTAACGGGATGATAGAACGATGGCATCAATCCCTAAAAACTGCAATAATGTGTCACACTGACACAGACTGGGTTGATGCTTTACCATTGGTTCTTCTTGGACTTAGAACGGCAGTTAAAGAGGACATTAAATCTTCATCTGCGTACTAGTATATGGAACACCTCTCCGTCTTCCAGGTGAGTTTTTTGTTGATGTTACACAAACTAATCAGCCTCGTTTGTTCCTAGAGAAGTTACGGTCAAATTTACGAAAAATCAGACCGGCTTCTGTCGCGCATCATTCTAGAAAGAAAGCGTTCGTCCATAACTCTCTGTACACTTGCTCACATGTGTTCGTAAGAGTTGATGCAGCCAAGAAACCTCTTGAATCGCCCTATGATGGACCGTATGAGGTTATACAACGAATTAACGACAGGATATTCAAACTTAACGTAAAAGGAACACCAACTACAGTCTCAAGTGAGAAACTGAAACCGGCACTTATTGAAGTGGATACACCGAATGTAGCAGCAGAAGAGCAATTCAAAGAATTCACAAGACAAGTTGCGAACTTACTCAGGACCTTCTAAGAAAGTCAAATTCGCGCCATAAATATTTAACGCTCTGGGAGGAGTATTGTGGCATACGTTGTCGGTAGTATATCTACATTACCGACATTGTCATAGCTAATTCTTTAACCCAACGCTATGAGGGCTAAGAGCGCTAGGAGAACAAAGAATCTCCGGGGATATTCCAAAAGAACAAAGAGTAGCTTTAGTTAGTCTGACTGAGTCCGTTGTAAGAGATATAAGAGACCTGTTATATTTTTGAGTTAATATATATAAAGACCATATACCAAAGATAAATAAGTCGTGCCATTATTCAAAACGGAGTATTAATTATCCTTTTTATGTAGTAGTGAAAAATATATTAAAATACAGACGTTAAACCGCTACAGAGTGTTGCGACCACGCTCATGCTCGTGCGCAGTGACGTCGATGTCGACGGTGGCGCCCGGTTAATCTATTAAGTTTTTGTTCCTTGTGTGCGAGTTCCCGATATTTCGGGTTCGGGTCGGGTCAAGAATGTCGCTTGGAATCGGTTCGGGTTCCCGAAAGTTTGTAAACATCAGGTAACCGAAGTTGTAGTCGAATCGGGATCCCGAAAATCTGTAATCGTATAAATCTAATGCTTCTTCATGGTTTACATGAGTACAACATTTACTTATACAATAGTACTTATGCAAACATTGTACCTCATAGGTACAATATTTACAGATTACCGATTCATCATGCTTACATGGTTACAAACTTTCGAGATTCCGTTCTACTCCGACACGAATTCAGTTTCGGGTATCCGAAACCACCCATACCCGAACATTACAAACTTTCGGGACCCCGACCCGACCCGACCCGAGTATCGGCACACCCCTAGTAAACAAGAGCTTATGTAAACACAAATAGAGATATTCATAATACGTTCGTACGCTGTGTCGACAAAATGCCAGTTCATTATCAGTTTGTATTATTAGTTATAACTCCTTGATGAAACATTTAAGGGCATATGTTCGTATAACATTTTTTTAACATTTAACAACTGGGACCCTGTATGTTGTAGAAAAATAAAAGATTTAAAAATTAATTTTTTTAAATATTTCATATCAGGATTCTAATAAGAACGTGAAAATATGAAATTGAATATGAAATAAATGTGAAAATATGATATCGTCATAGTACAGGTAGCCCTCCTACAACACGGCATCTTATAACACGATTCGTAAATTGCGGGAACCCTCCTACAACACGGCATCTTATAACACGATTCGTAAATTGCGGGAACCCTCCTACAACACGGTTTCGCTCTCACACGATAAGAAAATTGCAAAAACCTTTGTACAGCACTGCACTTGTACAGCCGCGGCGAGACTTGCCGTCTTAAAGATACAGTATTGCCTCTTTGTCCCGATTTTTAGAAGACAAGAAACATTTCCTGGATATAGTAGAAATATTATTATAATGGATAGTGTAGAAATATTTCAAGCCATTGAAATGATCTTGAATGACATTTCAAGGTCAACATATTGTAGGTCAATGGATTCATCTTAAGTTAAGCTATGTGTCTAGCGTAGAAAAAACATGTTTCCATTTAAAAAAACAAAGATCACCTTCAAATCTCAGAGGCGCCTCCATCTAGAAAAAAACAGTGTGTACCATTGAATGTTCCCCTTCGAATAGAGTATGTTTCGTTTAAACATTTTTTTCGAAAAATGAATATTTTTCGAGATGATCACGTGTAAAGATTAAAATGAGACACCCTGTATATACGAAGCTGTTTTACTGTGTTATGTGAGACATACTAAAATTTTTTCGTTACTTCATGTCAGTCTGTGTGAAACCAGTACGGCGTTATAGGAGGGTCTGCAGTAATTTCCTTTTCTCCGATCAGTTCTTGTCACAGATAAGATTAAGTAAAAAAACATATATGTCGCAGATACGACCGTTTGATAAAATTCAAATTTGTAAAAGGTTATTTTGTTCGATACAAATTTAAATTTGTGAACGCAGTAACCCCCAATGCCAACCACGTGGGGATACGCCAGGACAGAGTGGTTGTGTCGTGGCTGCATAGGAGTCAGTTTGTTTTGAAGCCGTCAAGCAGGGAGCGCCGACACAACCCAACTGTCGGTTCACTTATACACTCATAAACTTGATAACATTAAACGTTTTTTGATTACACCTGAGTACCCACCCATGGACTCCGGGCCATCCGACGGGGGCGGCTACGAACATGGTGTAAACCCCCCTAAGGAAATTCCGTTATATATATATTGTTACGCGCGAGTCCGTGAGTCATCGCAAAAGAGTAAATTACAATATTTTAGAAAAAGCGGATAGTTTATTCTCATACACGTCTGGCATGTACCGAAACCGGGCTCGAACTATCATACAAACAAACAGCAAACTGGTATCCACAATAACTCCTTAGTTACAATAACAACAACCTTCCTTCATTCTGTGCTTCTTTCTTGCGAACCTCGTGTCATACTTGACAGCCGTAACAATATTATTTTATGAAAAAAATAACTTGTTTTTAAAATCTGAATGGATAATTACCCTGTAAAAATTGTATAAGCCGCAACAAGCAATATAGATTAAATAATACATTACCAAGGTTTGTTTATGTACCAAATTATTAGTAACATATTTAATGCAGTATATTAGATCAATAGTAGATGCACAGGGTGTCCCGTAGCATTGGGAATGCATTTCGGCGGTGGATTGATTCTACACACAATAACTACAAAAAGTTCATATACACACAAGTCTTTTTTTACACGATGGATACGTTCCTCAAAAATTCGTATAGGAAAAAAAACATGTGTTAAGGCAAATCCCAAAGTAATATGCTGTAGCAATTTAACTACACTGGATTACTGAATTCTTTTTCTGGTCCTCAGGAGAAATTTTTTGTGACATGGGAACAGGATTTAGTCACACTTATTTTCCTCGGATTCACTTTAATGTTGTTCTTCCGAAAAACTAAAATATCCCTTATCACCACCGACAAGGCACAGTCCTTCGTGCTTCACAGCTCGAATTCCTTCTCGAGACTCTCTTTCGCAATTTTTCAAAATTATTAACCGCCTAATCAGTCTAGATGACGCGCTATGTCATTTCCTACAGTTCGCTACAATGCTATGTCACAACTCCCTTTGGCATACGGGCAAACCCAGCACAAGTGCCCCCCCCCCTACCTTATCCCAACGCCCAACCCCCCGCCCACATACATCAAGGGTACTCACGGTTAAGCTTCAAAGTCAGATTCGGTGGACCTCGGTGAATCTCTCCTATCAAATTATTTTAAGAATATCTCAAGCGTTCCCACTCTCTGTCGACAAAAGAAGAGGGGCGAAACCGGGGCCTGGTCCCGGGATGTGGCCACGAGCTTGCGACTCCAGAGGTGAAAAAGCTTCCAGAAAAAGGTGGCGAGCGACACGAACGCATCGGGCCCACCCTCGTATGCTCTCAAATCAATCTTACGCGTTCACTCAAGGTGGCCTCCACAACGTGTATAAAGTCTCCTATAGTAAAACTGGAGATACGTTCCATGTTATCCGAAGACCGTATAACATGAAATAAAGAACTATGTTTAGGTTACAAACCGTGTAAAAAAGTACTGAAAACTGTAAAAGTTCTAATATGAATACGAATGAGACGAATGATATATGTATATGGATTCGCCAGTAACTATTACATAATAGCAGTGCTGCCTAATTTTTTAAGTCTGGTAAAAACATGATTTTTTTTTCTATTAAGTCAATCGGAAAGTTCCGTCCGTTTTCTTGCAAAAAGTAAAGGTTTATTTAAGAAACAATATCAAAAAATACATTAATCAAAATATTGTCCATCGTTGGCGATGACTTTTTCCCATCTTTCGGGCAGCAAGCGGATTCCACGGCGAAAAAATGAGTCATCTTTGGAGGCTATCCAGTCAGAGATCCATTTTTCGACATCTTCATATGTATTGAAGTGTTCCTCAGCAAGTGCGTGTGCCATCGACCGAAACAAGTGGTAATCGGAAGGGGCACAGTCTGGTGAATAAGGCGCATGGGGTAGCACCTCCCAGCGAAGTGCTTCTAATGTTTCTTTAACAACTTTTGTGACATGAGGTCGAGCGTTGTCATGAAGCAAAATCACCTTATGCTGTCTCGTGTCATATTCCGGTCGCTTTTCGTGCAGTGCTCGGCTCAAGTTGATAATTTGTTGTCGGTAGAGATCTCCTGTGACTGTTTGACCAGTTTGTAACAGCTCGTGGTATATTGCACCTTTTTGGTCCCACCAAATACAGAGTAACGCCTTCTTTCCGTGGATATTCCGCTTTGGCGTCGATGTTGAAGGCTGTCCTGGGTCGCAAATGGTTTTCCGACGTTTAGGATTGTCAAAATATATCCATTTTTCATCCCCTGTGATGATACGGTGCAGAAACCCCTTTCTTTGTTGCCTAGCAAGCAGAATTTCGCAGATGGTTTTTCGCTTTTCGACGTCTCTTGGTTTGAGTTCATATGGGACCCATCTTCTTTCCTTGTAGACCTTCCCCAAGGCTTTTAATCGGTCGGAAATGACAGATTGAGCACAATTTAATGCTTCTGCAATTTGTTTCTGCGTTTGACATGGATCTTCATCCACTAGTGCCTGCAACTGTTCGTCTTCGAATACTCGTGGTCTTCCAGAACGCTCTTTGTCCTCCACAGAAAAATCACCATTTTTAAACCGCCGAAACCATTCCCTACAAGTCTTATCGGAAGGAGCACAATCGCCATAAACTTCTGTAAGCATTCGATGAGCTTCAGCTGCAGTTTTCTACCAATTGAAGCAAAAAATTAACACTTCGCGCAAATGTCGCTTATCTGGCTTAAATATCGACATGTTGAATGTACAATAAAACAATATTATTCACGCAAGCGTATACTTTTATGTGCAGAATTATCTTGAAGGATGTAGAAACTGAAGAATTAACCTCTCTATAGACATTACAAATGATAATAGCTCTTGTTTCAGCTAATTGACACCAGATGGATGGAACTTTCCGATTGACCTAAGTCAAACATTGGTACCAAAGACTGCAACTTGTACTAGACTGCTGATGGTCACGTACATAATTATAAGACAGTGACTTTGAAATCGTGTTAGATCAAATAACTTTTTCAAAAGAGGAAGACCTTTTCAA
Source organism: Hedychridium roseum (assembly GCA_963989215.1). Classification (NCBI taxonomy): domain Eukaryota; kingdom Metazoa; phylum Arthropoda; class Insecta; order Hymenoptera; family Chrysididae; genus Hedychridium; species Hedychridium roseum. The sequence goes on along the minus strand of OZ022304.1, from coordinate 3,035,612 downwards.
ACCGTGTAATTTCAAATTCGTGTAAAAAATACTTAGGTGTACACATATGCCCTATTTGACCTTGTTCTCGAGTTATAGCGAGTTTTATGTTGGAATAATTTTATCAGGCAATAGAAGTAGCGGAACTAATACCACTTGCTTATTTACAAACAGAATTCTGTACCTAACATTGAACATTGTATTCTAGCTCTGTAAACACTTCCTCTTACTTGTAATTAGTATCCTACTTACAAGGAAACTACCCGAGATGTACCTCACCGATTTTTTTCCTTTTAAGACATGTTGTAGAACATCGAACAGTGTTAGACACGTTGGTACGAGCCGAACCGTAATTTTATGTTGATGGATTGAATATCAAGATAAACACTGTTGTTAAGAGATTTGTTGGTTTATTATACTGTTTACTGTAGCGTCATGATAGCCGGAGAGCAATTTAAGAGCATTGTATTGAAAATGGTTCGGTGTAACATTAAAATTAAACTAAAACTGAACTAAACGTAATACTGATTAACTAAAACTAACTACTAAGTAAGTACTTACTAACTACTGGATAACGTCCGAGGGTTTTTGGTTTTTCCGTCCTGAACGAAAACTCGGGACGCTTCTCAAAAGTGAGGGAAGGAGGTGGTTGTGATGGTGATTGGATTCGGTGGGGATGGGCCTTATGAGTTTTGGTAGTCGTCTCTATGTACAATAATAATACTAATGCGTCCATGAGACTTAACAACGTGTCTAATACTTTCCGATATACTACAACAAATCTCAAAAAGAACAAAATCGGCCAGGTACACTTCGGGTAGTTTCCATGTTAACACCTCAGCTTTTAAAGCGTCAGATTATTGAAATATGTCGTAAGTGAAAATGGAAAGTTTCTCTAATCAAGAAGTGGCAGATATGTATCCAAGGTATGGTTTTGTCGAAAGAAATAGTGCTTGAGCAAAAAGTATGCAGTATTATTAAGTCCCGTTAATAATGTCGAAATACTTCGCAAGAGAAGTAAACAAGACTTTCAGAATATACGAACATTACGTAGCGGAATGGGAAGAGTAAGACTGTCAATGATAAAACGTCTCCAGGCTTGTATTCAGATGCAAGGAGGTCACTTTGAACTGTTCTTGTGAAGAAGAAAAGAAGAAACTCCCTACAACTCGGAAACAATGTCAAATAGGGCATATGTTTATATTGGGCTTTATCGTTTTCATACGTAAAAGCCATCGCCAAAAGTTAGTCCTCGATGTACAGTAGATTGAATCTTTATTTTTCGATATTTTTGTCAATAAAATCAAGTCACGGTCATAAATGATAGTGATTATTATGATATATTTTCGCAAATATCGAGAAAGCGCTGCGCAAAATTCACAAGATTCGCAACTTTCCATCATTATTTTTGCTAAATTTATATATTATTCTGTTATAACCATTTTAATCGTAAAATTTCACACACATTTATGTATTTTTCATTCATCATAGGTAACAGGATGTCAGATTTTTTTTAATCTATTAATCTAATCTATTCTTATCTAAAGTCAAAACTATTCGATGTTTTTATTCGAAACGTTTGTTAGCTGTTTTACTATAATTTCTTTGGATTTTAAGCATTATTTTCTTGCAAATGTATGATGACGTTGGCATAAATCATATCAGTTAAAATGTTACTCTGTAAAGTACCTTCGGAGAACATAAGTATGCAATGAAACAACGCAAAATTAATATAGTGATACCCAGTAATATTAGCATAGTAACGAATGAACATTGCAATAGCCAGTACATACCATGTCGTAAGATATTTGATAAATATTAGTTTACCATTTAAATAAAGTACAAAGATTCATTACTCATTTTTAAATATACTATAATAATGTTATAACTTGTGAACTTTACTTTGACACTCAAATAAACCTTTATTCAAGCACAAAAAGGAACACTGAACTACTTACTAGGTACATCGCATCATCAATGTCTTCACCACTAGAGCCTCTTTTAATCAGAGTTAAGAGCACGTTCTTTCCAATAAAGTTTTCTGCGCGACAGTCTTGTACACTTACGTAGCACATTCACGATTGCCATCAGAATTACATGCTGGTGAAAGTAGCTCTTCATTCTGTAGACGAGACTTTTCTGTTCGAGTCCGCCGGATCTCTTGTTCTTATCGTTTTCTTCAGTCTACCGTCGAGTCACTGTCAACGATAATCAAATCCGCTTTTTCCTCTCCCCTGGTGCATCCTGCATCGCTGGGAACTGATTCCCTACGTAGGGTTCATCGGACCTCTAGAAGGCTAAAAGTTTCGTCAGTTGAAAAACGAGGAAATTTAATTTCTGCTAATTTTCCGTTTGATGAGAAACATTTTTGTTAGTAAAAATAAGATGGAATATTAAAATAGTGTCGTTAATGTACTTTTCCAAGGATGTGAAACATGTCATCTGTAGAAATTTCGTGTGAAATATTCGCAACAATGCGTATTTTCATTGCATAAATATTACACTCTTGACTAAGCCAATTTACATGGTGATTTTTATACGTATTATTTTAATAATAATAGTAAATCATGTTTAGACAATAAATATTTTAAACAAAATAGATGCTGTGAGTATGGATGTAACTAATTAAATTTTCTTACTAACAAAAACCAGTCTACTTGTTGACGCATTTTGAAATAAACATCAGTATGGTGTTTTATGAATGATAAAAAAAAATTAAAACTCTTCTTATGTTCAGTTCAATAGTCCGTTTCGTTTCCGTTTCAATTAACCAGGAGACGGTCAGGATTGCCCCTCACCGATTTTCTTTATAGTTTGCCAACATGTAGTACCGTATTAAAAACTTAGTTTAGCAAAGCGAGACGATGCAAGGCTCAAGCGTTTTCGAGAAAATCAAAAAAGAAAATGGGAAAAAGCTGTTGATACTTAAAAACCCTGCACGTTACACTATGCCCAACAACATGCTATGGCTGCAGCGATAGTGTACCGGTTTCACACAGTCTCATTCGAGCCCTCATCCAGAGACACTCGTATAATAACGCCAGTAAAAACTAATAGCATATATACTACAGTGAAAATCAGTTTATACACTGAACTTTAAACTATAAACATACAATTCAGTGTAGAGCGTATAGTGTATGAAATAAATATATTATAATATATTATAAGCAGAGAGGCGAAATAAGTGAGGAAAATAACCTCAAACCTGAAAGGAATCCCTCCGGGGATAACAATGCTGCAACTAATTACAGCATCATATGTGCCGATTCTCGGAAAAGGAAGCTAGAACATAACGTCATAATGCAGGACACAACCAAAAAACACATTAAATGTCAAAATAGATTTGACATATTACAAGACATCGATGACAATGATATGGACGTTGCAGAACAAAGCACTGCGACTACTAAGAACTCTCAGAACTCAAAAAAGAAACCACCTCCCTTAATTTTGCACGGGCAGGTAAAAGAACATACAGCCTTTGTGAAAACCATTCAGTCAATAGTAAAAAATAAATTCTACGTCAAATATCATGTCGACACTGTTAATGTTCAAGTACACAGTGATGAAGATTATAATAACCTTCTACAAAACTGGAAGGACAATGAATTAAAATTTCATACCTTCACAAACAAAAATGACAAAAGGAGGACATTTGTCATCAGCGGCCTACACAACCACGTAGGCTTGGATGACATTAAAGATGAACTGAAAGGAGCAGGAGTAAATGTCATTCACATAAATAAAATGAAAGGAACCTCGAGGACTCTCCTGATGGTTACAGTTCCAGCTACAATTAACATCAAAAGTCTGCGACAAAAAGTACAGCACCTGTGCTACACAAAGATTACGTGGGAAAACTACATAAGCAAAAGAAAAGTCTCACAGTGCCATAGATGTCAACAATGGGGACATGTGACAACCAACTGTTACGCTGAGCCTGCCTGCTTGAAATGCGCTGGCACGCATCTCACCAAAGACTGCGTAAAATCTACCGAAGAACCAGCAAGATGCATTAACTGTGGAGGAAATCATCCAGCAAATGCTGTATCCTGCGAATCATACAAATCCCGGTTGGACTGGCTGGAAAGCAGTAGGAGGAAGAGGAAAATGGAAGCAAATAAAGTGATACCAAAGAGTACCTTAGATATTAATAATCATGTGCAATTCCCAAGACTGACTGCCAGAGAAAGCGAGGAACCAAAGAGAAGTATATGGGGCAACAAGCAAGCAAGACAACTCATAAATAGTAATGTATATGCAACTAATGTCAATGACAAATCTAAACTAAATATTGAATCAGAAACATGCAGTGATGATATCTCAAAACTCATCTCACTTAGCTCTGAAATAAAGAAATTAAACAACCTCATAGATATCAACAAGATGTTAACTGCGGTTAGAAAACTAAACTCACAACTGGTAAATTGTACAACGCAAACTGAAAAATTCCAAATTTTCATTCAGTTCTGTAGTTCTCTAGAAATATGAAAGGATTGACAATATGTAATTGAAATGCAAACGGAATTAGAAGCAGAATAGGGGAATTAATCAATTTTCTACAAACATACGATATAGATATAATGGTAATAAATGAGACAAAACTCAAAGCAAGCGACAATCTTAAAATAAAAAATTATGTCTGTTTAAGGCAAGATAGGATTAATGCAGCAGGTGGTGTTGCTATCTTAGTTAAAAGCAACATTCCACATTCTGTCATACAACTAAGGAAAAACACTACAATAGAAAACATATGTATTAAACTTGTAAATAATGTACATATCATAGGTGCTTATAATAATCCGCGAAACAATTTTACTCTAAAGGATATTGATGCATTAATGACCATAGCAAATAAGGTAGTATTACTAGGAGATTTAAATGCGAGACACTACACATGGAACTGCCACAGAAATAATAAAAATGGTAACACGCTGTATAGGTACACACAAAAAAGGAACTGTACAATATTATACCCTAATGAACCAACACATTATCCAAGTAACAATATGACCCCAACAACTATTGACTTAGTCATAAACAAAAACATTCACAAATTAACGGATGTCTCAGTACTTAATGAGCTTAAATCTGATCACTGCCCTATCACTCTCAAAATAGATAGTCCTTCGTACAAAGAACAAATAAAAAAGATTTATGACTATTCAAACACAGACTGGACGAAGTTCAGAAACGTATTAGATCAACATTTAGTGATCAATAACAAAATCCATACGACTAACGAATTAGAACAGGAAGTACAAAAGCTTACCACATCAATTCAAAGTAGTGTTCAAAAAGTAATAAGAACTCGCACCATAAAACCAGTTAGTGACAAACTACCTCTAGATATTATTAATATGATTAAGTATAGAAATCGTATTCGACGGCTGTGGCAAAAAACCAGGCTAAATAATCACAAAGTGGTCTTTACCAACTATACTAGAAAAATAAGAAAAGCAATATCAGAATACAAAAACCAAAAATGGTCGAATATACTAAATAAGCTGAACCCAAATGATAATTCACTGTGGAAAATGACAAAGGCCCTAAAAAAGACTTTTAAACCTATTCCAACCTTAATACAAAACAATATGACAGCAGTGACAGACACAGAAAAAGCAGAAATGATTGCACTACAGTATGAAAAAATCCATAATATAGACACTATAAATAATACACATGAACAGCAAAAAATTATTGAAGAAGTACGTAACTTTCTGGTTCACGAAGATAAGCAAACCAATGCATGGTACAAATTTAAGACAACCCCTTGTGAATTATATGAAATTATAAAATGTCTACCACGTCTCAAAGCACCTGGACCAGATAACATACAGAACATTATTATACAAAATTTTAGTAAAAAAGCTGTTGTACAAATGACCCACATCATAAATGCTACGTTAAAACTAAGTCATTTTCCACAAAACTGGAAAATTGCTCATGTTATGCCAATATTAAAGACAGGAAAAGATGAATGCAAACCAAGCAGCTATAGACCAATTAGTCTTCTACCAACTTTAGGCAAATTTACAGAGAAAATTATCTTAGAAAGAATTAGACAACACGATAAGGCTAACAGCATAACAATAGATCAACAATTTGGGTTCCGACGAAAACACAACACAGTACAACAAGTATTAAGAATTGTTAACGATATAATGATTAATTTTAATAAAAAAAAAGTGACCGCAATGTTATTGTTAGACATAGAAAAGGCATTCGATAAAGTATGGGTAGATGGATTAATTTATAAAATGATTAAATTCCAGTACCCATCTATAATAATAAAGCTTATTTACTCTTACATGACAAACAGATACTTCCAAGTCTCAGTTCGTAATACATTGTCGGGAAAAAAGAAAATATTAGCAGGTGTACCACAAGGCTCCATCTTAGGCCTAGTATTATTTAACATTTATCTCAACGATATTCCAGGTTTCCCAAAAACTCAGTTAGCACTTTACGCAGACGATACTGCTGTATATGCTCATTCATTCAGTGCAATAGTCGCTGCAAAACAAATTCAAATACACATACAGCAACTAGAGTTGTATTACAAGAAATGGAAAATCACACTCAACACAGACAAAACCGAAGCGATCATATTCAGCAGGAAGTTCACTAATAACAAGATATTTCAACCCATTCAAATATTCGGTCACGATATAAAAATGTCACAAGCCGTGAAATATTTGGGTGTTACTTTAGACACAAAACTAACATACAAAGCACACATTAAAGCAGTATTAAGGAAAGCATATGCAGTGAATAAAAATATCTATTCACTTATGCTGGTTAATTCTAAGCTAAATATACAGAACAAATTACTGATATATAAAATGATATTAAGACCCATCCTGACTTATGCAGCCCCAGCATGGAGAAGTGCAGCTGCAACCAATCTTATCCCGTTGCAAAGATTCCAAAATAAATGCCTAGACTAGTATTAAATACGGATAGATATCAAAAAATAAAAGTCCTACATGAAACAGCTAACTTAGAATATCTGAATGACTTTGTTAAGCAGCTGGCATTAAAATTCTATACACACCAACTACACAGCAACAGGTTAACACGAAATATTCTAAAAGATAGAAACGATACTCAAAAGGAGAAAGTGAAGCACAAGTATCCATACTACGATATTCAACTGTGATGACATTAGTAATAGGCCAAAGTTAAATACAATTAATTATTATAAGTAACATAAGATTTACTGGGGTACAACAAGGTACCTGAAAAACTAGAAGCAGGTTTTTTAAGCACATATTTTCCTGCATATTTATAATAGTTCACAACCACCGCAACTGATATATAAAATTAGATTTACCGAAATTCGTACAAATCTAACAATGTGATACTTTGTTCCTATGTATTATAAGTTAGATTATTTGACTGTTGTAGTAGTAGGTTAAGCAACAATTGCGGGGACTACTAAAAACTAGACCTAAGAGCGTTACAAACAAATTTGTTAATTTTGTACGTTACATTTATATGAAATAAATTTATTGAAAATGAAAATGATGGTTTCACACCGAACGGGTCGCCGGTTCAAGTCCGCCTAACGACTGTTTTTTCGTTTTTTTTTCGTTGTTCTAATTCTGTTTTTGATAATATAACGATACAAATAAAACAAATATAAGTAAATCACTTGCACTTGAACAACTAGCTCCAGTTTCGATACCGTAAACAGTTTGCAATGCTTTTTCAAAAAGTACACTCACAAACTGACACAGCACGCAGCAAAGTCGGCGCAAAATGTGACTTCAAAGAGTTTGCAAATGCAACTTGGCTATTTTTACCCGACCGACCTTTTACACTACTGTTTTATTTTACGAGGAGGGGGCTTTCCGTAAAACGTCTTATTGTTGAAAAACAATATCAACCCTAAAACTTTTTCTCCGTAGTTAGTTTGTCTTACGGTTAGGTTTTGCGAATGATTCATTCCGGTCCGGTTTCATTCCATCTCGGTCACACGGTCCGCACGGATAATCTATACGGCGCCGCCGTCGGTAAAATTAGTTAGAAATATTGTTGCTTTACTAGCTTTTTATCTGATACATTTGTCGAAAGCGAAAGTCGTCAGAGGAATTAAAGTAATAAAATAGCTTAAAGAATTCACTGGCATAATTAAAAAAGGTCCAGTCGGTTATAAAATACAAGCCCCTTCCTTAAAAATATATGACAAATAGTAAACGTTATAGATGGAAAATACCTGTTTTATTCATAGTTTTTATTACTGTTACAATTACAATAGTTAATAACATAATGATTTCAAGAAACTAATAAAAGGACAATAGGTGTAATATCAGTGAGCTGTTATTGTATAAAATATTTTCATAAATTGTGAAAATATCTAGTCATGTCATGAATTTTTTAATTACGTCATGTAGTGTTATCAAAAACAGAATTAGAACAATGAAAAAAAACGAAAAAAAAAAATCGTTAGGCGGACTTGAACCGACGACCCGTTCGGTGTGAAGCCGGTGCACTACCGCTGCAGCAATAGCGTCTTATTGAAAATACTGTAACGTGCTAGGTTCTTAACCCATTAAGATTTAGATTTAAAAAAAGATTTAAAAGATTTAAAAAAAAAAAACGAAAAAAAAAATTAAAAAAATACAAAATTAGCATAAACAGCATAAAATACAACACCGCTTGAGTTATCTCGAGTGTGCGCAGTTTGGCCTCGAGTTAACTCGAGCGCGCAAGTTAAGGGGTTAAACATCAACAGCTTTTTTTCCATTTTCTTTTTCGATTTTCTCGGAAACTCTTGAGCGTTGCATCGTCTCTCTTTGCTAACCTAAGTTTTTAATACGGTACTACATGTTGGCAAACTATAAAGAAAATCGATAAGAGGCAATCCTGACCGTCTCCTAAGACATCAGTTAAATTGGTACGTGCACGAAAAAAAAGGAAGACACGAATTGGAACTAAAATGGATACGGGGCTGCAAAAGAGAACCTGGACTATTAAACTAATTACGTAAAAAAGGACAATAAAGGACCACAAAATAATATGATTTAATCACTTAATCGTATCGTATCGTATTTATTATAGTGCCCTTGCGGGGTACACTAGGGACAATTCCTTATCTCATTCGCTTCTTAATCTACTTATTCTATTCTCTTATTTTCTATTCTATTCTATTTCTATTCTATTCTCTTATTTAATTCTACTTATTCTATTCTCTTGATTTTATCGCTCCTTTCCTCCTTCCTTCCTCTCTCTCCCTCCTTCCCTCGCCCCTTCCCTTCTTCTTATCCATTCCTTCATCCATCCCTCCCCCTTGCCTTCCCCGTCCAGAATCCTTTTGATTTCCTCCCCTATACCCTCCTCTTCCCTCTTTTCCCCCTTTTCCATTCGTATTCCACATCCCTCTAGCACGTGCTCCCAACCCTCTTCCTCCCAACCACATATCCTACATTTCCTCTTTTCTTCCTTTTCCCAGTACCTCCCTTCCCCCATTTCATTCCCCAACCTAAACCTAATTATCCTTCTCCATTTTTCTTCCTTCCACCCGCTCTCTAGATAACCCGGTATCCCCTCTGTTGTTACCTCTTTATACCATTTATTGTATCTCGACTCTCTTATTCTTTCTCTCCTTTCCTTTCTCTGCTTCCCTTTTTCCCTCCTTTCTATTTCTCCATAATCTATTTCTCCTTTTTCCCTCTTTTCCTCTATTTCTCCTACCTCCATCCCCGATTCTTTTATGAACGCTTTCCTTTCCTCTTCCCATCCTTTGCTCTTCCCTCCTCCTTTTCTACTCCTCCTCACCACCAACTCCCAACACTTCCTAGTCCATTCGCTACCTCCTCCCCTTCTCAACCTTTCTTCGTATCCCCATGCCCTTCTTCCTGCTCTAATTTTTAGATTATCCCTTTTTAACTCTTCTCTTATCATGTATCCTGGTGTTACCCAGTCAACTCCCATTGTCCACCTCAAGTACCTTTCCTCCATTGTTTCCATTTTTTTACGTTCCCTCCATCCCCATATTTCCACCCCGTAACTCATGACTGTCCAAATTAGCGTGTCGAACAGCCACACCCTTCTCTTCCAATCTTTTCCGAACATCCTTTTGCCTAGTCCCCATACCTGTCGCATCACTCTTCCCGTCTTTTTCACTCTGTCCTCTATATGCCCTTCTTGCCTCCTATTTCTTTGCAGCACATATCCTAAGTATCTAAATTCTTTTACTTCTTCTATTTTTTCCCTACCCCATCTCCATTCTATCTTTCTGTCCTTTCCTCCTCCCCTCCTAAATCTCATTACCTTCGTCTTCCCTATGTTCACTTCCAGACCTTTCTCCTTTACGTATTCTTTTAAGACCCTTAACATAGCCTTCATGCTATCCTCCTCCTCTGCAATTAGGACTATGTCGTCTGCATAAGCTAAAGTATGTATTTTTCCCACCCCTTCTATTCTTACCCCTCCTCCTGCCTTCGCTATCTTTTCCTCTATATCAGCTATCAGGCAATTGAACAGCATTGGGCTTAACGGGCACCCTTGTCTCACACCTCTCCCAGTCCAGAATTTTTCACCAAGGCTATCTCCCACCCTTACTCTATTTACCGTTTCTCCATATATTTCCCTTATTCTTTCTATTAACCCCCCATTTATGCCTTTTTCCCCCATCTCTTTCCATAACACCGTCCTATTCACGCTATCGAATGCTGCCTTAAAATCTACGAACAAAGCTATAACTTTCCCCTTCTCCTTTTCTATCCTCCTTCCCACCACACAATTTAATACATATATGTTGTCTATCGTTCCCCTTCCCTTCCTGAACCCCGTCTGCCCTTCCGGTAGTATCCCTTTTTGCTCTATTTCCTTCTGCAATCTTTCCGCCAGTATCGCTGCATATATCTTATACATTGCCGACATTACTGTTACACCTCTGTAGTCCTTCACGTCTTTTCCCTCTCCTTTTTTCTTTATTGGCACTATTATTCCCTCCTTCCATTCTTCTGGCCAGCCTTCCCCATCCCATATCTTCTTACATATTTTCCACATTCCTTCTTTTACCCCCTCCCCTGCATATTTCCAACTTTCACCTTGTATTCCATCTACCCCTGTTGCCTTTCCTGTTTTCTTCACTGCTTCTTCACTGCTTCTTCGAATTCGCTCCTTTCTAGTTCATTTTCTCCTTCCCATTTTTTTCCTTTTATTCTTTTTCCTCCTGTTATTATCCTCTCTTCCATTCCTCCTAGAGTTTCCTTGAAATATTCGCTCCATTCCTCTATCTTTATCTCTTTACAAATACCACCTTTTCTCTTTTTTCCTTTTTTCAAAATCTCCCATACCTCTCTGTCCGTCCTTGCTTTCCCTACCTCTCTCATAAAATTTTCTCGTTCCTCCTCCTTCTTTCTTTCACACATCTCTTTGTACTCTTTTTTTCTCCTTCTGTACTCTTCCTCCTTTCCTTGCCCTCTTCTCCATTCCCTTAATCCCTTTTTCACCTCTGCTCTCATTTCTTTGCAATCTTGGTCCCACCATCCCTTTTTCCTCCTAACCTTCTTTTCGTTTCCTCCTTCTTCCTCTTCCTTCATTCCTTCCTCTACCCTCTTCTTTAATTCCCTCCATATGTCCTCTACTTTTTCCCCTTCCACTTCTTCCATTGTTCTTTCTTTATGTTTCTCTATCCTTTCTCTATTCCATTCCTGTCTTCTCCCTCCTTTTACCTTCTTTTCTTTTTTCTCCGTTTCTTCTCTCCTTTCTCCTTTTATGCTCACTACCAGTGGGTGGTGGTCCGACTCTACTTGCTCGCCCACTACCATTTCTTCTATATCTTCCAGCGTCTCTCCCCCCACCATCACATAATCGATTACCGTATTTCCTCTTCCTCCTGTATATGTAAATTCTCCTTGTTCATCTCCCTTTATTCTTCCATTTAACACCTCCCATCCTAGCTCTCCTATTCTATTTCTTAGCTTCTTTCCTTGCTCGTTCATTTTCTTATCCTTTGACCTTCTCCCTTTCCCTTCTCCTGTTTCCCACTCTCTCCCCTCTTCCTCTTCTTCTTCCCCCATCCTTGCGTTGAAGTCCCCTCCTATTATACTCTTACTTCTCTCTCCCTCCTTTTCCTCCATCCACTCTCTTAGGTGTTCCATTTTTTTTTCTATATCCTTGTTTATGTAGACTCCTATTACTTTCCATACTTCCTTTCCCATCCTTATCATCCCTTTTATTATTCCCTCTTCCTCTTCATCTGCTTTATTCCATTCTCCTGTTGCTATTTCTTTTCTTGCGCCCATCAACATCCCTCCTATTGCTCTTCCTTTCTTATTTATTTTTTTCGCTCCTTGCCTGATCCAAACATACCCCTTTGGTAGCTTTCTCTCTATTTCCTCCTTTTTCTTTTCTTCCATCCACGTCTCCATCATCACTATTACGTCCCATTCCTTGATGTCTTCCCAGAAACCTTCTCCTTTACCTTTTAACCCTGCCACATTCCAGAAACCTATTTTGTACCCCTCTCCCTTACTCCTCTTACTCTTTGGCTTCCCTCTTCCTCTCTTTCTTTCCCTTTCCTCCACTTCTCCCTCTTTGCTTATCTTGGTCTCGTTTTCCCTTTCCTTCCTCCTCTCTTTTCCTTCCCTCTCTAGTTTTTTAACTGCTCCTCTTTTTCATCCCACTTCCACCATCTTCCTTCTATGCATATCCTCCCATATTTCACTTCTACTTTTTTCCCTTCCTTCCTGTGTTCCCATGCTATTTGTTTTATCTTCCATCTCATCCTTCTCTCTTTTTGCGTTAGGTCATCCAATATTCCTTCCTTTCCTTCTCTTATGTTTCTTTTCCCTATCATTACCTTTCTTTTATCCTCTATACCTCCTAATCTTACCCACATCATATCTTTTCTTATCCCCCTCACCTTTTCCACCTTCACTTTTTCTTTTACTTTCTTTTCTAGCCATTCTTCCATTTCCTTTTCCGTCATTTTTTGTTTCTCTTCCCAATTCCTGACGATTATATTTTTTCTCCTATTCTCTCTATCTTGTAATTCTTCTTTCCATTCCATCCTTTCCATCATCTCCTTTATTTCCTGTATCTTTCCCTCTCCCGCTCCTTGCTCTCTCTCTCCTTTTACGTTTTCTATTCTGTTTTCCACCTCCGTCACTCTTACTTCTAGCTCTTCTATTTTCTCTATCTTCTCTGCCTTCTTTTCCATTTTATCTAGCCTCTCTTTCCATTCCTCCTTTTCTTTTCTCCATCTTTCTTCTCTTTCTTCCATTTCTCTCCTGATTTTCCCTATCTCTTCCCTGAGCGTCTTACTGCTCTCTTTTCCTACCTCTACTATCAGTTCCTTTATTTCTCTTTTCATTGCCTCTATCATCTTCTCCACCTCTCCCTTTCCGCTACTTCCTTCCTTTATTGGCGACCTTTCTATTATCCTACTCTTTCTGAATATTATCTCCGCTCTCTCTGCTTCTTTCCCCTTTTCTTCCTCTTCTCTGTCCCTTTTTCTCCCTTCTTCCACGAAATCCTCTATCTTTCCTAAGCTCCCGCTTCTTTCTCTCATCCAGCTATCTACCTTTTTTGGCCTTCCCCTCATCTTTTTCTCTTCTGCCTTCTCCTTTTCCATTCCTCTTCCTTCCCCCTCCTCTCCTCTCTTCTTGTCGAGCCCTTCCATTTTGCTCTACTTTATCAGCCTCCTCTGTCCTCCTGCTGTGGCTTCCTATTTCCCCTGTAGATGTCTCTTCTTTCCGCTTATCCTGCTTGCTTGCTCTCTTTCCCTCCCTTTCTTCTAACCTCCAAAATTTCTGTTCTCCTTCCGTTTCCCTTCCTCTTTTTCTTACACCTTCCTTTCCTCTGCCTTTACCACTCCTACTTCGCCACCTCACCACCTTTCTTCTCACCCTTACTTTCCACCCTTAACTTCTTCCTTCACCTTATTCTCCTTAACTTTCTCTCACGCTCACTTCTACACGTCCTTTCACCTTGCCGTTATACCGGAAGTCATGTACCGGTAATGATATTGTCTACTTGTCCGTAACTTTAGTTCTGTTTTTACCTCTTCAAACATCTATGGCAATTTATCTAAATCTGGGCATTCGTATGATCTTGATATTTCCAGATTCGAGATATCCATCGCCGGTACTTTTAATAAAATTTATCATCTTAACATTAATAAAGGTCCAGGTCCTGATGGAATTCTAGCCTCCTTTTTACAAGCTTGTGTCTATGTCTTGACTAGGCCATTAAGTATTTTATTTAACAAGTCTCTTCGAACCAGCGCTGTGCCACAAGCTTGGAAATATTTGTCCGATTTACAAAACTGCGGATAAATGCAATATACAGAACTATCGGCCTATTTGGATAATTAATAATATTGTGAAATTACTTCAGCAACTAATAATGCATAAAGTGTCTGGCGCTTTTGAAAGAATCTTCGCAGATGAACAGCATGGGTTTCGCTGCAAAAATCGACTTTGACGAACCTAGTAATCTACGAACAGCTTCTGTGAGATGTCCGAGGAAATAATCATCAAGTAGATTCCGTTTATTTGGACTTCTCTTTGATAAAGTCAATCATTCTTGCCTTATATACAAACTTAGCCAGAGCAATATCCCAGCGCAAATTTTCTCGTGGTTTAAAAGCTATCTCACTAGAAGAACATTAAAGGTGAAATATAAAAATTGCACTTTATATGATAATAAAAACCTTGAGGGATGCCAGAAGTAACCTTAATATCATATAAATTGCAATTTTTATATTTCACCTTTCTAAATTTCTAAATTTCTTTATTAACGACATTATAAATTGCTTTCACAATTCTCAACGTTAGCAAGTGATATAAAAATTTTCAAACAAATTAATTCCTTTGAAGATTCCTACAAAATCCAAATAGACTATATAGTTGGTGTTTATCTAACGGCCCTGAACTTAATTATAATAAATGGAAATTAGTACAGTTCCACATAAAATTGTATCTTATCCTTTATACCTACAACATTAATAACTATATCCTAGCTTCGCAAAACCTTATAAAAGACCTTGGAGTTTTATTTGATCATGAACTTACTTTTCTTAACCACATCGATTATATTGCCTCTAAGGCTTTGCAAATTATGGGTTTTATCAAGCGTTTCACTAGAGATTTTAGTAATCCTCACACCATTATATATATTTATCAGATACTTGTGATCCCTATTTTAATGTATGCTTCTGTAGTATGATCACCATCATCAAAGACTTAAATGGATAAATTAGAACGTGTTCATTGTAAATTTTTACGATATTTATCTTATAAAATGGGTGCCCCAATGGCTAGAGATGTCATGATTATTCTCATATTCTTATGTCATTGCACCTGAGAACTTTGCCGACTAAGAGGATTATCAGAGAATATGACATTTCTGTTTAAGATTGTTAATAACCTTGTTAATTGCCCTGATGTATTAAGTAAAATATCTTTTACAGTTCTACCTACACAATTACGTAGCAAGGCTCTTTTTGACATTCCGTTTCACAAGATATCATATGGTGCCAACTCTTCATTAACTATTAGGTCTAAGGGAAAGTTCTGTCGTTTTTTTCTGAGGAAAAATCAAAATTTTGTTTTCACTTTCCAAAGCAGTAGTCTGATGAATTCCAAGCTTGAAGTCCACTTCTGTGGAAGTTAACGTGGGATTTGTCCTGATCATACTGAGTAGCACTTCGTCATTGACATCTGATGGCCTTCCTGATCTGGGTTCATCTTTAAAAGAAAAATCACGAAATTTCGCAAACCATCTTTAGCACGAAATTTCGCAAACCATCTTTAGCATGTTCAAGCTGTTACTGCGTCCTCTCCAAACACGTCACACAAGTTTTTTTTTGCCTTCGTCGCGTTATTCCCTTTTTGGAACTCATACAACATACAATGTCTTAAGTGCACTTTTTTCTTCACTCCTGTTGACAGTTTTGCAAGTTTAAAAAAACTGACTGAAATACGAAAAAATGTGTATAAACCACCAATCATATACTAATCTAACTGTTTAAACCGGTTTCAGTCGGATCAGAATTCTTGCTAAGGATCGACAACGCATAAAAGTGCACGTGTTCAAAAACGACAGAACTTTGCCTTATACCTAATAGAATGGACATATTTATGTCGTTACTAATGTTTACTAAGCGTTTGAATAGTCGTTCTGTTATCTGAAATCTACTTTCACTCCAATATATGCGTTTTCCTGTTTTGTTTTTCATCTCTTTCACGTTTGTGTACATCTATCTTTTTATATTCAATTATATTCAATGGCTGTTGCCGTAAATAAATAAATAAATAAATTAAGCTTTGGTTTAATCGTGGAAAGCAAAATTGGTCGCCGTCTCTAACCAATGTAGCGCACTGTCCATTTATGATGTTAGTGCATGCATGACGATAGCTCTAAAATAACGTTACCTGTTCTCCAGTTCATCATAGAAGAACCTGACAGTGCGTAAATCTGTAAACACCGAACGCGTCTTTTCAAAGACAACCTATCCATGTTACTCCCGTTTGTGATAATTCTGCCATCTATCACCTTCACAAGTTGAAAAAGTGTCAAGAGTACCTACTATTTTTATGAGATAAGCCTGTTTTACTAAAATTTTTCGACACGTTTAGTAAATAAAATAAAATACATCTATATAATATCTTGAAAGATACAATCACTATAATAATTTTAGGGGAGTGCACAATTCGCAGTCCTCTCCAATTTTTTGTTTTTACATTACGTTGACAATATCTTAAGAACTCTTAAATGGTCAATTCAGTTCTTCGTTCGGTTTTTGTTTCATTGTCAGTTAAATTCTTTTGGAAAACAGCGTGGGTATTTATATTTATGATCAGTACAGCTCTCATTTGTGACTAAAACAACATGGACGGCGACGAACTACGCTACATATTAACCTTAAAAAATAAAAGGCGAGATTTTTACAAATATTTTATTATTAATTTTTATAATTATTAATTAATTATTAATTACTAATTAATTACGAACTTTATTATACCATAATTTCGGATATATTTGTCTTATAGCTGTTAAGATTTTTTATGATTAGTAAGCTTTATGCTTGATCGCAGAGACGACTTGTGGCGACTTGAACAATCGATGACGATCTGGCGAATTAATGATGATTAGATTAAGTGATTAGGTGAAAGGACGTGTAGAAGTGAGCGTGAGAGAAAGTTAAGGAGAATAAGGTGAAGGAAGAAGTTAAGGGTGGAAAGTAAGGATGAGAAGAAAGGTGGTGAGGTGGCGAAGTAAGAGTGGTAAAGACAGAGGAAAGGAAGGTGTAAGAAAAAGAGGAAGGGAAGCGGAAGGAGAACGGAAATTTTGGAGGTTAGAAGAAAGGGAGGGAAAGAGAGCAAGCAAGCAGGATAAGTGGAAAGAAGAGACACCTAGAGGGGAGATAGGAAGCCACAGCAGGAGGGCAGAGGAGGCTGATAAAGTAGAGCGAAATGGAAGGGTTCGAGAAGAAGAGAGGAGAGGAGGGGGAAGGAAGAGGAATGGAAAAGGAGAAGGCAGAAGAGAAAAAGATGAGGGGAAGGCCAAAAAAGGTAGATAGCTGGATGAGAGAAAGAAGCGGGAGTTTAGGAAAGATAGAGGATTTCATGGAAGGAGGGAGAAAAAGGGACAGAGAAGAGGAAGAGGAAGAAAAGGGGAAAGAAGCAGAGAGAGCTGAGATAATATTCAGAAAGAGTAGGATAATAGAATGGTCGCCAATAAAGGAAGGAAGTAGCGGAAAGGGAGAGGTGGAGAAGATGATAGAGCTAATGAAAAGAGAAATAAAGTAACTGATAGTAGAGGTAGGAAATGAGAGCAGTAAGACGCTCAGGGAAGCGATAGGAAAAATCAGGAGAGAAATGGAAGAAAGAGAAGAAAAATGGAGAAAAGAAAAGGAAGAATGGAAAGAGAGGCTAGATAAAATGGAAAAGAAAGCAGAGAAGATAGAGAAAATAGAAGAGCTAGAAGTAAGAGTGACGGAGGTGGAAAAGAGAATAGAAAACGTAAAAGGAGTGAGAGAGCAAGGAACGGGAGAAAGAAAGATACAGGAAATAAAGGAGATGATGGAAAGGATGGAATGGAAAGAAGAATTGCAAGATAGAGAGAATAGGAGAAAAAATATAATCATCAGGAATTGGGAAGGAAAACAAAAAATGACGGAAAAGGAAATGGAAGAATGGCTGGAAAAGAAAGTAAAAGAAAAAGTGAAGGTGGAAAAGGTGAGGGGGATAAGGAAAAATATGATGTGGGTAAGATTAGGAGGTATAGAGGATAAAATAAAGGTAATGATAGGGAAAAGAAACATAAGAGAAGGAAAAGAAGGAATATTGGATGACCTAACGCAAAAAGAGAGAAGGATGAGATGGAAGATAAAACAAATAGCATGGGAACACAGGAAGGAAGGGAAAAAAGTAGAAGTGAAATATGGGAGGATATGCATAGAAGGAAGATGGTGGAAGTGGGATGAAAAAGAGGAGCAGTTAAAAAACTAGAGAGGGAAGGAAAAGAGAGGAGGAAGGAAAGGGAAAACGAGAACAAGATAAGCAAAGAGGGAGAAGTGGAGGAAAGGGAAAGAAAGAGAGGAAGAGGGAAGCCAAAGAGTAAGAGGAGTAAGGGAGAGGGGTACAAAATAGGTTTCTGGAATGTGGCAGGGTTAAAAGGTAAAGGAGAAGGTTTCTGGGAAGACATCAAGGAATGGGACGTAATAGTGATGATGGAGACGTGGATGGAAGAAAAGAAAAAGGAGGAAATAGAGAGAAAGCTACCAAAGGGGTATGTTTGGATCAGGCAGGGAGTGAAAAAAATAAATAAGAAAGGAAGAGCAATAGGAGGGATGTTGATGGGCGCAAGAAAAGAAATAGCAACAGGAGAATGGAATAAAGCAGATGAAGAGGAAGAGGGAATAATAAAAGGGATGATAAGGATGGGAAAGGAAGTATGGAAAGTAATAGGAGTCTACATAAACAAGGATATAGAGAAAAAAATGGAATACCTAAGAGAGTGGATGGATGAAAAGGAGGGAGAGAGAAGTAAGATTATAATAGGAGGGGACTTCAACGCAAGGATGGGGGAAGAAGAAGAGGAAGAGGGGAGAGAGTGGGAAACAGGAGAAGGGAAAGGGTGAAGGTCAAAGGATGAGAAAATGAACGAGCAAGGAAAGAAGCTAAGAAATAGAATAGGAGAGCTAGGATGGGAGGTGTTAAATGGAAGAATAAAGGGAGATGAACAAGGAGAATTTACATATACAGGAGGAAGAGGAAATACGGTAATCGATTATGTGATGGTGGGGGGAGAGACGCTGGAAGATATAGAAGAATTGGTAGTGGGCGAGCAAGTAGAGTCGGACCACCACCCACTGGTAGTGAGCATAAAAGGAGAAAGGAGAGAAGAAACGGAGAAAAAAGAAAAGAAGATAAAAGGAGGGAGAAGACAGGAATGGAATAGAGAAAGGATAGAGAAACATAAAGAAAGAACAATGGAAGAAGTGGAAGGGGAAAAAGTAGAGGACATATGGAGAGAATTAAAGAAGAGGGTAGAGGAAGGAATGCAGGAAGAGGAAGAAGGAGTAAACGAAAAGAAGGTTAGGAGGAAAAAGGGATGGTGGGACCAAGATTGTAAAGAAATGAGAGTAGAGGTGAAAAAGGGATTAAGGAAATGGAGAAGAGGGCAAGGAAAGGAGGAAGAGTACAGAAGGAGAAAAAAAGAGTACAAAGAGATGTGTGAAAGGAAGAAGGAGGAGGAACGAGAAAATTTTATGAGAGAGGTAGGGAAAGCAAGGACAGACAAAGATGTATGGGCGATTTTGAAAAAAGGAAAAAAGAGAAAAGGTGGTATATGTAAAGAGATAAAGATAGTGGAATGGAGCGAATATTTCAAGGAAACTCTAGGAGGAATGGAAGAGAGGATGATAACAGGAGGAAAAAGAATAAAAGGAAAAAAATGGGAAGGAGAAAAGGAACTAGAAAGGAGCGAATTCGAAGAAGCAGTGAAGAAGCAGTGAAGAAGCAGTGAAGAAAACAGGAAAGGCAACAGGGGTAGATGGAATACAAGGTGAAAGTTGGAAATATGCAGGGGAGGGGGTAAAAGAAGGAATGTGGAAAATAT
Organism: Hedychridium roseum; assembly: GCA_963989215.1. NCBI lineage: Eukaryota > Metazoa > Arthropoda > Insecta > Hymenoptera > Chrysididae > Hedychridium > Hedychridium roseum. Next base: position 3,015,548 of record OZ022304.1, on the reverse strand, counting down.
GTAAGAAGATATGGGACGGGGAAGGCTGGCCAGAAGAATGGAAGGAGGGAATAATAGTGCCAATAAAGAAAAAAGGAGAGGGAAAAGACGTGAAAGACTACAGAGGTGTAACAGTAATGTCGGCAATGTATAAGATATATGCAGCGATACTGGCGGAAAGATTGCAGAAGGAAATAGAGCAAAAAGGGATATTACCGGAAGGGCAGACAGGGTTTCGGAAGGGAAGAGGAATGATAGACAACATATACGTATTAAATTTTGTGGTGGGAAGGAGGATAGAAAAGGAGAAGGGGAAAGTTATAGCTTTGTTTGTAGATTTTAAGGCAGCATTCGATAGCGTGAATAGGACGGTGTTATGGAAGGAGATGAGGGAAAAAGGCATAAATGGAGGATTAATAGAAAAAATAAGGGAAATATATGGAGAAACGGTAAATAGAGTAAGGGTGGGAGAAAGCCTTGATGAAAAATTCTGGACAGGGAGAGGTGTGAGACAAGGGTGCCCGTTAAGCCCAATGCTGTTCAATTGCCTGATAGCTGATATAGAGGAGAAGATAGCGAAGGCAGGAGGAGGGGTAAGAATAGAAGGGGTGGGAAAAATACATACTTTAGCTTATGCAGACGACATAGTCCTAATTGCAGAGGAGGAGGATAGCATGAAGGCTATGTTAAGGGTCTTAAAAGAATACGTAAAGGAGAAAGGTCTGGAAGTGAACATAGGGAAGACGAAGGTAATGAGATTTAGGAGGGGAGGAGGAAAGGACAGAAAGATAGAATGGAGATGGGGTAGGGAAAAAATAGAAGAAGTAAAAGAATTTAGATACTTAGGATATGTGCTGCAAAGAAATAGGAGGCAAGAAGGGCATATAGAGGACAGAGTGAAAAAGACGGGAAGAGTGATGCGACAGGTATGGGGACTAGGCAAAAGGATGTTCGGAAAAGATTGGAAGAGAAGGGTGTGGCTGTTCGACACGCTAATTTGGACAGTCATGAGTTACGGGGTGGAAATATGGGGATGGAGGGAACGTAAAAAAATGGAAACAATGGAGGAAAGGTACTTGAGGTGGACAATGGGAGTTGACTGGGTAACACCAGGATACATGATAAGAGAAGAGTTAAAAAGGGATAATCTAAAAATTAGAGCAGGAAGAAGGGCATGGGGATACGAAGAAAGGTTGAGAAGAGGAGGAGGTAGCGAAAGGGCTAGGAAGTGTTGGGAGTTGGTGGTGAGGAGGAGTAGAAAAGGAGGAGGGAAGAGCAAAGGATGGGAAGAGGAAAGGGAAGCGTTCATAAAAGAATCGGGGATGGAGGTAGGAGAAATAGAGGAAAAGAGGGAAAAAGGAGAAATAGATTATGGAGAAATAGAAAGGAGGGAAAAAGGGAAGCAGAGAAGGGAAAGAAGAGAAAGAATAAGAGAGTCGAGATACAATAAATGGTATAAAGAGGTAACAACAGAGGATATACCGGGTTATCTAGAGAGAGGGTGGAAGGAAGAAAAATGGAGAAGGATAATTAGGTTTAGGCTGGGGAATGAAATGGGGGAAGGGAGGTACTGGGAAAAGGAAGAAAAGAGGAAATGTAGGATATGTGGTTGGGAGGAAGAGGGGTGGGAGCACGTGCTAGAGGGATGTGGAAGAGGAATGGAAAAGGGGGAAAAGAGGGAAGAGGAGGGTATAGGGGAGAAAATCAAAAGGATTCTGGACGGGGAAGGCAAGGGGGAGGGATGGATGAAGGAATGGATAAGAAGAAGGGAAGGGGCGAGGGAAGGAGGGAGAGAGAGGAAGGAAGGAGGAGAGGAGCGATAAAATCATGAGAATAGAATTAATAACAAGTAGATTAAGAAGCGAATAAGATAAGGAATTGTAAAGGGAGCGGGAGTCCCTAGTGTACCCCGCAAGGGCACTATAATAAATACAGATACAGATACAGATACATTACCGGTACATACTATTTTATCTTCTAAATACCTTGAATTTGGTATCCCAGAAGTCTCTCTGTTGGTATTGACAAACTTCCGGAAAGCTTTGATATTGGATGCTGTGTTAAATTTTAGGGACGTAATGTAATCACTATAATCACTATAAAGATTTAAAATGAAATTTTGAAATCTTTGTATAATCGTGGACATTTAAAGTGGATTTGTACGTTTTATGTGCTAATTTTTTCAGAGTAATAAGATTTCTTAATTCTGGATTTATCCAGTGTGCTAACATTTTATGCCTAATTTTCATAACTGGTACAAAACTTAAGATGGCATTGAAAATAATGTATAGCGTGTCGACACAGTTGTTTATGTCTGAGTCATTGAACAAAGATTCCCAATTGAAAGATGCTAAATAGCTACATATTTTATCATAATTAGCGTTACTAAAATCATAAATAAAGTGGTCATAATTCAGTGTTCTCAGTGAAATAAGAGCAGAAATTTTAATCAGTAGTACTGGATAATAAGATAAGATAATATAACCCGTGTGGAGTTGTCTGGACCCCCATCGGGCGCCACCCCAGGTGGCGGATAGGGGGAAAACCCCAGATATGGGGGGTACCGGGTAAATCAAATACCCGGGGCGGACCAAAACCGGACACCGTGGAAGCATGAAATCCAGGGCGCGACGGTTCTCATATTGAGCGGCATCTCTGGTTGGCGTCTGTCTTGAGGCAAGCAGCCAATATAGCACCTGGCTGTAGGTATAAACGGCAATGGAACGGACTCCCATTAAAAAACCGACTGTGGGAGATGAAGAAAATAGACAAGTGACGGAGCAGGGACTCGGAAACCCAGTTCCGACACAGGGAGGGGTGGTAGCGCGGGCCCTCTCTGCGTCGTTATCCAGAGACCGTGATGTGCAGGTGATGGTGAACCAGGTCACTGCACAAGTTGCTACTAGCGACCAAAGTAAAGCCAAGGAGGCAAAAGATAAAGGAGGAGAGAACTCAGAACACGCTCAGGAAAATATAAGTAATCCTTTCCTGGGCCAAACTCTGATACGAACACCACCCGGAAAATGCAGATCGCGCTCAGAAGGCGATGCAACACGCCAGCAACAGACACAAAATACCGCCTATAACAGTCCTGCCAGTACAACAAGACAAATCACCAAGAGGCGGCGGGAGAACACGCCAGAAGAGATCAAGGAGGGTGGTGGAGGGGTGGACGAGGATAAAAAAAATGGAGGGAGCTGAAAACGATACTACAGAGTTTCTGCACACAGGCCAAAGAAATGCACAGCGTGTTATTAACCTGTTACAAACCAAAAAGTGAGTTCAAGATCATCTCGGAAAAACTTAATTATTATGCAGATAGATGCATCAGTCAAGATCTGCAAGGATGAATCAAGATGCGACTACAAGGATGGACAGCAAGAAGCGCAACACGTGTACCAATGATGCAGCGGTGCAAACAGAAACTGCAGAAGAGGCGAGAATTAAAAAGAAAATGTCAGGCGGCCACTTTGAAAGCCTCTGGGCCGTAATTGACACTGAGTGGCCAGAAAGTGTGTACATCAACACCAAAGTCAGAAAAGGAAACCCTATAAAGGAACCCAATGAGTCGGACAACGTTATAATCCTGGATACTAAGGACTGGAAAGAAAACCCAATTCTGAAGATGATTTTAAATCAGAAACCCCAACTGAGGAAGTTTCTCGAAAGCAGAGAACCCACTCCGGGGCAAATAATATACCTTACAGACCACAGTAACATCATAACAGATGAGGCAGAGTAGAAGAGCTCACAACGAGAAAAAGCACGTACCTCGTCAACGTAGAAACCGAAATGAACGGAAAGGAGAGCGCGACCAGAAAGACCATTATAGGCGGAATATACGATAGCATATGCAAACTTAGTCTTATGTTGAAGGAAAAACAAGACCACAAAAACATCTATAACATTGTAAATGCCACTAAGTGTGAAAACTCGAACATATGAAAAATAATGGAGCATGCCTTCAATGGAAGCAATCTTGAGATGATACTATACAATAAAAATCCAAGCAAAACCACATATGCTGAAGCCACTCGAAAGACAAACGTGTCACATGGAAATGACGGGCCAAGGAAAAAGAAGAAGTGGACACTGGAATAGAAAATTATGACAGTCACGCCAAGTGAAGGAAGAACGTGTGCAGACGTTTTAAGTGTTATGAGAAAGGAGATCGATATAGGGACCATAGGAGTAAGAATAAACGGGATAAAGAAAACAAAAGAAGGAGGGGTACGGATACATGTGGAAGAAAGGAAGGACGGAGCAAACATAGTTCTTCAGAAAACGATAAACAAAAGGTGCAAAGACCTAGCAATTACCTCTATGACTACAGTTACACAACAAATCGCCATCAGCGGAATAGATGAGGTAACCACAAAAGAAGAACTTAAGGACGAAATAGTGAAACTACCAACGGTGAATTGTGATGAGAGGGAAGTGCGGGTTGACCACTTACGGTCAGCTAGAAAAAAGGGAATCAAGTCGCATACGTAACCTTACCAAAGAAAGATGCATAACAATTAATTGCAGATAAACACATCAAAATAGGGTGGGTGGAAAGCATCGTGCACGAAATAAAGCAGCCAGTGCGATGCTTTCATTGCAACTGCCACGGCCACTACGCAAAAGAATGTAAGAAAGAAAAACGCCCGATAAAAGGATTATGTTTAAGGTGCGGAAAAGCAGGTCACAAGGCAAAGGAATGTGGAAATTTTTTTCCTCATTGTCTTGAGTGCCATCAGGATGGGCATCGAGCAGCCACAATGGCATGCCCGATATACAGAGAGCTAGTCCTTAATTTAAGAACAGAAAATAGAAATTAGTCAACGAGAAATACGAATATGGTAAGCACCACTAAAGATGGATCTAAAACAACAAACGGATGACAATAAAGATCCTACAGACAAACCTCAACAGGAGCAAAGCAGCGATGGACCTCCTAAATAAGACCATCATAGAAGAAGATATTGATATCGTAATTGTGTCGGAACCAAATAAAAAAGTTGTGGCAAACCCTCCATGGTTTAACGACATCGAAAGCGATGTAGCAGTAAAGGCATGCCACAACAAAATTAAAATAACACGGCACGGCTCTGGAAGTGGTAACGTCTGAGTAACAGTGGAAAGTCTCAATATAGTAGGGTGCTATGTCTCACCAAACATAGATTTTAATGAATTTGACGCCTACTTAGAAAGACTCAAAGCTTGTTTCAGACGTCTCATTAGGAAAGATATAATAGCAGGAGGAGACTTTAATGCAAAAAGCTACAGGTGGAGTTCACCACGTGAGGATAGAAGAGGAGAGGCTATGGTGGAATGGATTGACGAACTAAACCTGGAAGTGGTCAATACAGGGAACACGCCAACCTTCTAAAGAGCAGATAGGTCGTCATATCTGGACGTAACCATATGTTCACCGAGCGTGATCCAAAACGTAATAAACTGGCGCGTGACGGAGCATGAAAACCTAAGCGATCACATGGATATAATCTACACAGTACAACAAAAAGTGATAAAACAACCTATTGAACGGACGACCAATACCGTGAGGGGATGGAAATGGAGCGACGAACTGATGCCAAAATTTACGAAAAACCTGACTGCCAACCTCAAGAATCTAATGGGAAATGAAAAGCAAATCACGGCCACGATATGGGATAATGCGATTAAGAGGACCTGCGAACAAACGCTTGCCAAAAAGAAAACTGGGCTAGCTGACAGGAAACCAGTATACTGGTGGAACGAGGAAATCGCCGAAGCAAGGAATGCATAAGGAAAAGGCGCATGATGACACGAGCAAATAGGAAGAGGGCGGTGACAAGCGAGGAAAGAATAAAGCTCAAGAAGAATTATATGGAAAAAAGGGCCAAATTAAAAAATGGAATATATAAAGCAAAAAACAAGTTATGGAAAGACATCTGCAACGACCTGGACAACGATGTGTGGAAGGTAGTAATATTAACACAGAATGTTCGGAACGTATATGCTTTACTTCCTAACTATGCAGCTTACTTGTACAACTGTTTCTAACTATCTATCTAACGATCTTCTTCCTTGCCTTTATACTGGCTAGTCTTGGTGGGAGGTTCATCTTTGAAACGGTGAGTTCATCACCTCGGGTATTACACGACGGTTATTTGCGGATAAACGACCTATGTGACGGTTGGTAATGTTTCTTATTGTCTATCCTTGTGACTTGTTGCTGTTCTGCCTCGACCCCAAACATCAGGTCGGTGCCCCGCAAGAAAAACGCCTAACTCGGTTCACCGGCTTCAGGTAACAACAAACTAATATCACATGGAGACAACTGTTACCAACCGTCTCATTTGGTGTTTGCTGATCCCTTTTTATGTGAAGATGTATGGGGAAACGCATATAAGATAGTATGCGGGAAATTAAGAAGGCTCCCGAAAGTAACCCTCACAGATGAAAGGAAATATAAGATCGCAGAAGAACTCTTTCCAAAAGATGAAATAAACCAATGGGACCTGCCAAGAACGAATACAGAATCAGTGGAACCATTTAACGCAAAAGAACTGACGGCAGCGAGCGAGACGCTTAATACTGGAAAAGCAACAGGCCCGGATCAGATCCCAGCTGAGATCGTCAGGAAAATAACGCAGACACACACATATAAGTGCCTCAGCCTCATGAACCACATTCTCTTAGAGGGACACAAGGCGACTTTGGAGCTCATAGAAAAACCTAATAAAGACCAAAATGCGCCACAAAAATACAGGCCTATCTGTCTATTAAACACAATGGGTAAGCTCTTGGAGAGGCTGTTAAGTAATAGGCTGTGCAAAGAAATAGAAAATCAAGGGGGACCTTCTGAGCACCAACATGGTTCCAGAAAAGGCTTCTCAACCATCAGCGCGATGGAAGAAGTGAAGAAAGCAGCAAAAGAAGCATAGAAACGCGGGAGACTGTGTGCCCTAGTTACATTGAACATTAAAAATGCTTTTAACAGTACTCCATGGAGAGGGATAGTAGACGAGTTATGGAAATGGAAAATACAACCATATCTTATTAAAATCGTCATGAGTTACCTGACGGACAGAAAAATACTCATTGGTGATAACAGGGAAATGCAAGTGTCCTGCGGAGTGCCACAGGGGTCAGTAATCGGACCACTGCTATGGAATATCTATTACGACGAAGTCCTGAGACTAGAAATGCCAGAAGGAGTACATCTCGAAGGATATGCTGACGACCTTGGAATAATAGCCCAAGCAACTACAACAGAAAAACTAACACTAGCAATAAATCACGCCATTCTAAAAACGGAGCGCTGGCTAAAAAACCGGAAATTAGAACTTGCACCACAGAAAACGGAAGAATTATTGCTGGTTGCACGAAGGTCTGTTAAAGAAATAACTCTGGAAATTGACAATGCGTTGATTACATCAACGAAGACGTTAAAATACCTTGGGGTAACCTTCGACCACAATATGAGGATGGTACACCACGCAAGGGGTGTGGCAATGAGGGCAGAAAACGTAGTTAAAGCCCTAACATGTATTATGCCAAACATCGGAGGAAGTAGGGCAAGTAAGAGAACGGTTCAAATGATGGCCGTATATTCGGTCTTACTATACGGAGCTCCCATCTGGTGGGAAGCCATCAAAAGGAAAAAATACAGTATAATATTAAATAGGATCCAGAGAAGAATGCTTCTACGCGTATGGAGCGCATACAGAACTACATCGTCAGAGGCATTCCAGATTATATCAGGCACACCGCCTATCCACCTACTAATAGAGGAAAGGGTCAAACGGTATAAAGCGGAAGCGGAAAGCCCAGAATCCATTCGTGAAAAAATAATAGATAGATGGCAGGAAAGACGGACGCAACATGACAAGTCTGCAAAGTGGACGAAGACCTTGATACCCGACACAAAGAAATGGAGGAACAGAAACTTCGGGGAAGTAAACTACTATGTGAACCAAGTATTAACAGGGCACGGTTGTTTCGAAGCATACCTGAAAAGAATTAAGAAAGTAGAATCGGATGTGTGCCACTACTGCTCCGAGGTTGATAACGCTGAGCACACGATGTTCAACTGAGCAACGATGTCCCAAATGGGATAACATTAGGTCAAACGCGGAAAAAGAACTGGGCGATAAAATAAACAAGGAAAACCTGACAAAATTAATGCTAGAAAAAGAGGAAAACTGGAACTGCATTACAAATGCGATCGTCGAAATAATGCGACAAAAAGAAAAAAGGTGAAAGAGAAAGAAGGGGAGACACACAATAGTGCATAGTTTAAGAAGAAAACTTCTCCCTGAAGTAATGGTAAACAATTCCGGGGAGGCGTGATGAAACAGGAGAAGGGGGTTTTTTTAGCCGGTAAGAATCCGGCACTACCCCGACTAGCAGGGTGCCTATGTAAGGTCTTTTCTCCCTTCTCCTCAATAAAAAAAATAGATAATATAAAGATAAGATAAGATAAGATAAGATAAGATAAGATAAGATAAGATAAGATCCTCCACGTGGGCTCCACCTTGTCGTGGTGCGGAGGCTTAAGCCGAAACCCTTCGGGGGGACGGTAAATTAAGAGAGTCCAAACCTCTGGGACTGATAGACTTGCTCTATCAGTACGCGTCTAGCGAACCCGGGGTACCTGAGCCGGGGGCGGATGAGCGCTATCCGTCTCCTAATACCGTAAGCTCTCAGGCGGCTTCAACAACCAGTGCAGGGCGTGGCACTGGTACGTTGTCGTTCTGAGGGCTCGGGGATCTTGGCTTCACCGCCCGGATCACGAGGTAGAAAACCTCTATAAAAAATCACCCCAATCCTAAGGTATGACGCGCGCCGATGGGATGAATAGCTGAAAGGTTATTCAGTCTGAAGCGGTCAACGCTGGGGCACCTGCCGCACCCCAGAGTATATAGGCTTTCCCAGGTATGGCGGCTCTGCCTGGGTAATATTTTTCCGACCTTCTCGTGGGACCAACATGGAGTCTTTTAATTCAAACAAATCCCGGACTGACATTTTGGCAACCAATTCTGGCTTGGATAAGGACACTGATTTGACCTTTGGCGAAGTTGGGGATGAATATTTAATCATCACCTCGGAGGCACCACGCACAAAAAAGGCGGTGGTGCGGGTGGAGCGACTTGATAGGCCGCTTCAACGATCCCAAACATCGCGGATCGCGGAAGCCATTGCGGGGCCGTCCATGCCAGGGCCTAGTTGCTTGTTCCGGGCGTTCTCATTGGCCTCCATCAGCTCGATGAGCGCAGTGCGGCGGAGATGGCGATCGGGGACGATGACTCGGGTGTTTCCGTGTCCGTCTCCGGCCTCCTTCCCGCCAAGAGGAAGAGGGGCAGACCACCGACAACGGGTCTGGGCGTCACATCCTCCGCCACCACGATCCCCATCGCGGACGGCGACGACGTGGCGATCACCCGTCCGGGATCGACAGCCTGCGGGTCAAACGGGCCTATACTGGGGCCCTTTTATTAGAGATCCCCGGCGAGAAACAGGCAACGCAGGCCGACACCCTCGCCTTCAAAATGAGGGATGCCCTCAAAAGCATGGAGGGCATCAAACTGGCTCGCCCTATAAAGATGGGCGAGCTGAGGATCCGTGGATTGGATCTCTCCGTCACGGTGAAGGAGACGATATCCGCGGTGGCACGTGTTGGGGGTTGTGACCCCACCGTTGTCACCGCGGGTGTAATCAATGAGACACCCAGGGGTCTTGGGACCCTGTCAGGGTCAGGTGTCCCCTCAATGCGGCCATTAAGGTCGTGAAGTCGGGGCCCTCGTCCATCCAATGGACAAGGGCGAGAGTGGAGTTGCTGGAGGCCAGGCCCCTCCAGTGTTATAGGTGCCTCGAGAAGGGGCACGTAGTAGCTAACTGTAGCAGCGGCTCCGATAGGCGGGACCGCTGCTACAGGTGTGGTATAGCGGGGCATCAGGTCCGGGACTGTGCCTTCCAAGTGAACTGTGCACTTTGCGCAGACCTTGGAAGGCCGGCCAACCACCGTTTGGGGGGTCCTAAGTGCACCCCCCCCCCCCAAACGGGGGAAAACGGGGGGCAAAGTGGTAGCGAAGAAGCCGCCGCCGAACAAGGCGCCGACTTCTTCGAAACCCAAGGCTCCGCCTAGGGCGGAGAACATGGAGGTGGCCCTGGAGGGGGCCGGCGGGGGGAATTAATGCGCCCCCGTCGATCTTCTCCAGGACGTACTTTGGGGAGGGACGCAGAAGCGTCGTTTTGGGCACCGGCGGGGACCGAGGGGGGAGGCCATCGTGGTAGGACCATCGTGGTGACAGTGGTTAAAAGCCCACATCGTGGGCTAGAGACCGTGTGTCTCGACGAGTGAGCTGCGGTGCACAGCTCGGGTGCCATCCTGCAGAGATGGTAGAAGTTTAGGTAGGCCTCCCTCCCGACCAGAAACGATGACGGGCTTATACCCAGAACTGATCCGGAAGCGTTACGCCTCGGCGAATGATCCCTCGCCCATGGGGATCGTGCAGGTTAGGCTCTTTGAGTAGGTACTGCACGTTAAACATTCACGACGTAGTACTCACCGAGAGGAGTAAAAAATGTCTTATCAACATAGGTCATAAAATCGATGTAAAATCAATTTTTATTATTAACAGTCATGCCGTGTCATAATATATATGTATCTTCTGAAACGGCCCCGAGTTTAGCAATATCAATCGGCATCGGCACTATGCAATGTTTTATGAGCACGCTGTGTCGCTTCCGACATACACGGTACACAGTTCAAAGATGTAAATACAATATTATGATTAATGTCAACATAGATTAATTTATAGATGCACACATAATACAAGTCTTCAGTATTCATTCGGTGTAGCAAACGCTAATCTCGAGCTATTCGCAATGTGCGTTTATTTCCTGTAGATTTTGTAGTTATCTAAGTCAAGTTCAGCGTCAGTATAGTTATCGATGAGCCATGTTTCTGTAAATACTATGATGTCTATCGATAAAACATTGGTGGTTAATGCTAGATACAGTTCGTTCAATTTGGTGCGTAAGCCACGAACATTTTGATAACAAATATTCAGTTTGTTGTCTTCCTTGCATTCCTAGTAATCTGAACTGTCAGTAGACTGTCTTGCAACAATAGTGGGGATGACATTTATGATTTTTATCCTTTTTAAAAAGTCCCCATCTTGTTGGAAAGATTTTAGTTTATGTCTAGTTTTTTTATACAGTCTCCTCTGCTGCAATGTGAGGTCTGCAGAGAAACGATATGAACCTTTGTAGGTACTAATGCTTCTGAGGAGTGGCCGTGCTGAATTTGTATGTGTGAAGAGTGTTTTTATAAAACGATTGACACCATTACTCTTCTTGCTCATCCTGATGTATCTTGCCGAGCTGAGGTCGATACTGTTGATGTGGGAAATGGCATTTTTTATTTTTGCAGTGTCGTGCTGGATTCTGACAGCAGAATATGACTGCCAGATTAGTCCATGTCGTAGCACATGACATTCTTGGACCTGTTCGCCCTTTCAGAAATTTCCTGTAGGATGGGTTCAACTCAGATATTACTAAAGCTGTTTACACAATTATCCATACGGTGACCATGAGTGATAGTAAAATTACGACCGCTTGCTTCGATTTTGTCAATTCTAGTAGATAAGGTAGTGATATCTTCGGACAATTTACTAATTTGTGCCTCGTATAGATTTAAAATTTTGTTCTTTAATTTAGCGAACTCGATCGATAAAAACGATTTGATCGAATTGATCAATGTTGAATCCGAAGATTGTTATTTACTTGGATTCGGGTTGGATTCGGTTACTTATTCGAAGGTTTTTATTTACTTGAATTCGGGTTGTTATTTATCCAGCAGGTTAACTCGCCTAAGGAGTTAGGTAAGTTGGCTTTAATGGCACAACTCGGGTGATAATGAACGTTGCACTTGTTACAAGATATGGCTTTAATGACAGGCTTGAGACTGCCTCGACAGACCTTTCCGACGTTAGATGGCATATTGATCGGGGATCGATTTTTGTACCAACTTCCTAAAAAAATTAGACAATATAATGAGAGCGTGAGTACGTGCGTGTTGCTTTGACTGTTATGTGATTAATGAAATGGCACTAAAATTATTGCGTTTCAATAAGCTCTGCTCCCTTTCGCTCTTGACAGATATGTGTTACATGAGGGAGGAAGGCGACCAGTGTCACCCCACCTTAACTTTTCTTTAGTTCAAGGAAGGAGGTTCGACGGCCACTGCCGTTTCCACAGCCTTTGAGGTAGGGTATGGATGGAGCGGAGAGGAGCTATGAAGGACTGATATAGGGGATTAGGATCACCATGGCGTTTGTCGTGGAGGAAGGTGAAGAGGGATGGGATGATGTCTTTAACAAACGGAATTTTAAGGTCTGTGTGGAGGGTTTTGTTGAGACGTAGAAAGGAGCATTGGTGATTATTCTGAGAATTTTAGATTGGAATGTTTGGATACGCCTGATGTTCGAAAGTTTTGTAGTTCCCCAGAATTCAATGTTTCTGATGATCTCATGAATCTGTGTAATAAATCAAAACGTATATTGAGTTTGTGTCTTTTTGTTTCAAATGTGTAGCCCAGGTGATCCGGGAGTCAAGGTGGAAGCTAAGGTATCGAACAGAGGTAGCGGTAGGGATAGGGATTTCATTGAGGACTCAGGGACAGTATTTGCGGAAGAGGGCGAATTTGTGGTTGGGGTTGAGATTTTTAGTTTTTAGGATAGGAAGGAGACGCTTGAGAAGTATTCTCTCGGACACCTTGGATAGGATGGGAAGGAGGCTGATAGGCTGATGATTTAAGGTCATTAGGAGATTTACCAGGTTTAGGAAAGAGGATAATGATTGAGTGTTTCCAGAGGGACGAAAGCGAAACTGCGAACTGTGCGGGATATGCAATTAAAGAGGTACGTGATATAGGTAACAGCTGTAGGAGGGAGCTTACGAAAGATTTCTGCAATCAGTAAATCAAACGCAGATGATTCCCGTTTGGAATGCTTGGATATGATGTATATGACTTCAGAGGGGCAGACAGGCTTAGGAGGCAGGGATACTGGGAGAGGAACGACCTCCTCAACGTTTTCTCAACGATTCCTCAACGTTAGAGGACTTAGAGGTCCTTGGGTCCCTTAGAGGTCCAACGTTAGAGGTCATTGGGATCGGCATGAGGGGTGAAGGTTTCACGGAAGTGTTGAGCGAAGAGTTCAGCTTTATCTTCGTAGGAGGCGGCCCATGATCCGTTATTTCGACGAAGATAAGGAGAGGTAGGATGGAATTAGAGAATGTTCTTGGTGGCTCTCCACAGAAATCTCTCATCTATAGAGAGGGAGGATAAGTATTTATTATAGCTCTCAGAATGATAGGCAGAGAGTTCTCTTTTTACTTGACGATAGAGCCGGTTCCACTCGGTACGATGCTGAGGGTTACGGGTCAAATGCCACAAGGTTCTGACTCTCCTTTTGGCAGTAATAAGATGTAAAATGAGAGGGGGTAGATCTGTAAGCAGAGGTAACCGCTGGGCAGAGGGGGTGAGGGGAGGCCTCGTGGCGTTCCATAGTGACTGCTGTACAGATGTAGTGAAATTATGAACTGCGTCTTGCAGTTCATCAGGGGTTTTCAGGGAGACACGGAGGACGATGGAGTCAGATAGGATTTGTCCGAACAAATCCCAGTCGATTGGTCCTCGTATGAAGAATGAGGGACTAGGTTTGGAGAGAGAAATACGGGAAAGTGTGAGAAGGACGGGACTGTGATCAGAGGAGAGGTCGTCAAAGCTGGAGATGGAAGTGTATACGTTCCGGAAACCCCACCTGACAAAGAAATCGAGGCGATCTTGGACACGATTAATGTCGGTGGGCTAATAGGTAAGGGAGACAGGAGAAAGGGAGGATCTCCAGGGTTCGTGGATCTTGAACCCCATCGTTGGTCTTTGACGTTGTAGACCCCTCCAGCAATGAAGTCCGCGCCTAGGGAGTTGAACACTTTGAGGGAGATATAAATTGGTTGGATGGGCAGTACACCACTGACAGGGTGAAAAAAGTGGAAAGGGTGTGGACTTTGAGGCATATGGACTGAAGGTATTATGTAGGATTAGAAGGAAGAAGGCGATGGGAGATAGATCGACGGAAGAGAACGGAAGTTCCACCCTGGACCCGGCCACTGACATGATCTGAGCGACATGTGTGATATCATAGATGTGTTTCAGATAAGAGTGCAATGTCAATGTTCTTGTCATGTAGTAATGTAGTTCGTTAGTGTGGGTTCGAACGTCATTAGTGTTCCAAAGTAGGACTATGTTTCGGAATACGTCTGGCTAATGTCAGAAATCGCGATTCGGTCGAACTGCCGGTAAATCGCTGCTTCCTCATACACATACACCCACACAAGCATCGCGTTTAAACGGTCGCTAATGTTTACTACTTTCTTCCGAGAGCGACTTTCTGTGACATCTTCTCGCTAACAGATCATTTTAAAATCTGTACCGAACCGCCAGTCTGCTCGCAACCACTACCGCTGAACAAGCTAGTATATCGTTCCGCTCGAAACCGACTTACTTCCGTCTTGCGATCAACGCAATCTCGCAATTTTTTATTAATAAAAAGTGGCAGACTCTACCAACAAGCTTTCACACTCCGAGTTCGAGAATTATTTGGTCGTCCTATCCCGATAACCAACGGCTTGACTGCCGAGCCTTTTTACAAGGCTGTACCAGCCTGCCGCTCGCACAAAACCTGTGCGAACAGACTAAGAGGGTTTGAAGAAAAGGAATCATTTGGAAAAGGATGGTATGAGATGATTAAGAATCTGGGTAAGGTCCTGTTAAGGTAAGACATGGATGAGGTGAGGAGTGAGGTAAGGTCAGTGTGACTGGAAAGAGGACAGATGTGGGAGACTGAAGGCCAGAGAGATGATCTGGCTTCTGGAGCCGCTGGCTGTGAGGTCGTCGGCTGATGTGACAAGGCTGAAAAGACAGAGTCTTGGTGGCCTCGATCAAAAGCCCTTACGGCACTGGCGAAGGAGACTCCTGGTGCAACCCTTCGGTCAAGGCGAGGAAGTCATTGAGGTAGTGGTTGTGGCTTTGTTTGGGACTCCTAGCGTGGATGCAGACAAGCTCGAAGGGTTTGATACGTCTGGCAGCGCTTATAGCACGCAGGGTTGTATTTGTTAGAATTATATACAAAGGCAACAATTTTTCCCTTTCCTCTAGCTGCGCAAAAGGGAAGTGCGCACATGACATTTTTCTTGTTACCTGTACTGTATGATAGAACTGGTTTAATATAATACAGATCTTAGAGTGAGAACCGTGCTTGCGTATATTTTTACTTCCATTCACTTTTGTTCCTTTTTTACCAGCGACGATTTGCGCGTGGCCGGTACATTCTTTAAGAATTTCAACAGTATTTCTTGCAGAGCACACGTATGGGAGCTTCTCGAGGGTTACTGAAATTTTTGTTCTTCTTTGACGCGCTCCTCCACATCTGACGTATCTCGGCAATTAGTGGCAGTAAGCTCTAGTATGCCCATACTGCTGGGAGTGGGTACATTGAACCATATCCCGTTTTGGATGAGGGCTCTCTATACGAACGCGGAAGTACGAAATATGGAAGTACCAAAGAGTTCTTAATTTATATACATATTTTGATATTTTTTACAAAAATGGGGGGTGGTCGAGTACTTGTTGTTTGTGATGTAGAGAACACTTTTATTTCTTTAGTTGCTTGAAGAGGACTGAATGTGTCGGCGGTGAAGAAAGTGGATTGATGAGTAGTGGCGGTGTATGAATTTGAAGATGGAGTTAATGGTGGTGGGATGGGAAGAATTAGCTTTGAGTCAGGACTTGTCGAGGGACTGGCCTGGGAATTCATATTTATAGAGATGAATGTCTCACCTGGTGGACTTACTTCTTCTCGATTCGAGCACAATGAGGTGTGGGAGTGGGTGAGAGCCCTATTTAATTCCCTGTCAACTTTCTTTTCGAATAAGCCCTTGGAGCCTGCTAGGAGCCCTTTATATCTAAAAACTCCTCCTACTAAATGGTCCTTCCATGATACATTTCTATTGCATCTACCCTGGTCTCGATTTTCTCCGTAAACATTAAATTTTTTAGGTCATCCGTTCAGCCCGTATAGTTTAGTTCAGAGCCTTAATGAGCTTTATGTTCGTTTCTTTTGTCTTTTAGATGAAGCAGGATAGTAAACATTTGCCTTTTGTCACGCTATTTCCGCATGTAAATTTCGAACTTCCATGTGTAGGCGTAGAGAGATTTTTGAATTCGCACGGCATGGGCACATTTCGTCTATTAGACGATTGTCACGCCGAACGCTCATCTGCCGCCGCAGGATCTAGCGCGACACGAAAAACGGAGAAACGAGTTTGGCTGACGACGAGCGAGTGAGCGGACGTTACAATAAAGATCCATCTAATCACTGAATACGCTCTCGCCCTAAGTTATTTTCTCGCTGCTCCTCCATCCCAGTGAGGCCTCTCATCTTAGGCCTCATCCTTTGGATATCCCTCACATGTTCATTTCCTTTCTCTTGTTCGCTTTCCCATTCGTCATTACGATAGGTAACCCTGAACGAACAACGTTGTTTTACGGTTTTGGGCCCTGTCGCGATATCTGTGGGCCAGCTATGTCTCTTTAGTTTTCCAGGGTTCACTCCGAAATTGGCGCTCGTCACATTTCAATACGTGTAGATTAAACTAAAACTAAAACTAATTCATTGGTAATTAAAAATTAACTCCTACCTGAGGGTTTCGGGTTTGCAGTCCGGAATGAATACTTAGGACGCTTCAGGAAAGTGAGAGTGGGAGGTAGTTGTGGTTTTGATTCAATATACAGGGTGTTTCAATCAGGGTGTTGCAATCTTTCGGAGTCATTCGTGCCGGGAATTTAACCTCTTCAGGGACGATTTTTTTATGTTGAGAACAAAATGGCATATTTTTTTTTTTATTACGACTTATTCATTTTATATTATTAGGAATTCAAAAAGCAAAAAAAATGGGGAAAACAATAAAAATTCACAAAAGAAAATAACGTCCACGTTTGAGGCCGCTGAGCGTTAAAGGTAATTTATGAGTGAAATAATTTCATACATTCCGGGCATATCGGTTTTTACATTTCTCACAACGAGTTCGTCTTACACAATTTTTTACGTGACATCTTGGAGGATTTTTCAGTTTTTTTAGGATATTGACTTTTAGACATTTTTTTAGGATAATGACCTATACCGTCCAGTCCGATTTCAGGATTAACTTTAGTCCAGCTTTTGGATTTTTTAGGTGGTTGTTTACATACAGAACTTGAAATAGGTCTACCATCGGAACTAACATTATCAGTGTAGCCAAACCATAAAATGTTTACTTCTCTTGTTGAGGGATTCCGTAGTGAATAAGTTATCATCAAAGTTTTGTTCTTTTTATTATTGACAGTAGTTATAATTATAAAAAACTAAACGTCCACATATGTGGCCAAGGGCGTGAAGAGGTTAATCATGTAACGGTGAGAAACGTGTATGACCGTCGGAGGCTGACGTATTGAACAATTATTATAAGTACAATTTTGTGCAGTGTATTCAGTGCAATTGGTGTTTAGTAATGTGCATGTATTCGGAATTTATTTAGTTCGATTGTTTGAGTTAAATAAAGTAAGTCACAAAAAATTTCAAGCGATTCGAATATTCGAGCCCTCGTAAGTTTTCGAATTACTTGGAGATAAATATTCAACATGTAAATATTCGAATTATTGGTGTGGACGTTTCTAAGTTAGCATTATTAGCACTAAACTTCCTAGAAATAATTACTTTCCATTTACCAAGTGAAGAATTATTTTCTAGTGCAGGAAACGTCGTCACCAATAATTTTGATATTTACGAATAACTCGAAAATTGGAGATGGATTGGAATACGTAAAATTTCCGTGGTGAACATTCATCCACAAGTAACTCGAAATTTTATGAGTTCTCGAATATTTTTGTCGTTTGGACTTTTTTAATAGGTAATTTTTTTCCCAATAGTTCGGTGACTTAAAATAGTTCGGAAAATTTTAACACTTCCTCGGCTCGAAAAAATAATGAGGAAGAAGTGAGCTGTGTCGCACGAATACGGCACTGAGCCGAGGACGTATCGTGGAGCGTTGACCGCTTCGGGCAGCTGAATGTAGGTCATGTTGTCAACCTGTAGGCGGATATTCAAACGGCTGTATCTTCGCCAATAATGATCGGACACCATAGGTATGTTAACAAAAGTTACTTTTTTTTACCTCAATTATACGCTCCATAAGTTTGGCAGCACTTCATAGAAACACCCTGTATACATATTTTATAATACAAAAATGATTGTAATATAATAATAATATTTGTAGAGAGTTTTCATCCGTGGGTCGTAACAGTAACATAAATAGAATAATACACTTAAACTTACAAATTTCGTAATTATAGATGTCCATACCATTCTACAACTCCAGTTGACGACAGAAAACCAATGACGGTAGACGATTTGCACTGGTGGCTTATTTATACCGTAATGTGTATTATATACATGTATGACTTGCATCTGAACAAGTGGCATGGCGTCGATAACATCGATCACCCAATAAGCTTATTTATTTACCACACAGATGTAATCTATTGCGTAATTGGATAACTTGTAAGGGCTGTAATCGACTTATTGTCAATGTTGAGCTCTGACTACTCTTCCCAAAATTATTATTTGGTTTATTCATCTATGTGGTTCTTTATTTATCTTTAGCATGAATTAGTTCTGCATTAGATAATTGTTGAAATATGATATTCCCGAAATCTTACTGATAGGTACAACCTTAAAGATTTACTTACATTGGTGAGCATCTTTACTGACGTGTGCATGTGTGAAAGGATAATTGACGGTGCTTTTCAGCATAGGTGCATGAAGATCGCTGTTGTGACAAGTGCTGATTGCGGAGTGAACCCTGCAAGGTGAAAGGGCACAGCCAGTCAAGAGATACCGCGGCAGGGCTTAAAACCCGAAACAACGCGATATGTTCAGGGTTTACTATCGTAATGGTCGGTCATACAAATATAGAACACTTTTGTGACACCCTTACAGTACACCTATACAGTAAATACTTCATAATTTCTACATTTATTATTTTATTAACTTGAAATTTTATATGTTCTATCCTAATACTTGAGTCTAACAGTAGCTATAGTATTATCTCCAAAACTTCAGTCGATCATACATATCTTCCTTGTTTCAGTCTTTATTTCCACTCGTTCGAACACTTTCATGAGCCACTGTATCTAGTCAGTCAGAATCGCCAAGTCGTTGATATGCCTAATCGTCATCAACCCGTAGCACTTTTCGTATAAGATGTTTCGAATTAATTACTTCTGATTATACAGGGTGTTTCTGTGACATTGGTCCAAACTTAAGGAGCGCATAGATGGAGTAAAAATAAGCAACTTTTAATAATATACCTGTGGTCTCTGATGATTATTGCCGAAGTTACAGCCGTTTGAATATCCGCCTACAGGTATGCAATATGTAGACAACGTGACCCATATTCGGCTGCCGACAGCTGTCCGATGCGGTCGACGGCACGGCGATCGTCATCGGCTCAGTGCCGTGTACATGGGACACAGCTGACAACCTTTTTCGTCATTATTTTTCGAGTGGAGGAAGTGTTAAAATTTTCCGAACTACTTTAAATCACCGAACTATTGGGAAACAAATTAGCTATTAAAAAGTCCAAACGACAAAAATATTCGAGAACTCATAAAATTTCGAGTTACTTGTGGATAAATGTTCAGCTCGGAAAGTTTACATATTCCAATAGATTTCAAACTATCGAGTTATTCGTTAATATCCGTTTCCGGCACTAGAAAATAATTTTTCACTTGGTAAGTGGAAAGTAATTATTTCGAGGAAGTTTATTGCCAATAATGATAACTAAGAAACGTCCACACTAATAATTCAAATATTTACATGTTGAATATTTATCTCCAAGTAACCCGAAAACTTACGAGCGCTCAAATATTCGAATCGTTTGGACTTTTTTAATGACTTACTTTATTCCACTCAAACAATCGAACCAAATAATTTCCGAATACGTGCACATCCCTAAACACCAATTGCACTGAATACACTGCACAAAACTGTACTTATGACGATTGTTCAATACGTCAACCTCCGACGGTCATACACGTTTCTCACCGTTAGACGATTGAACTGCGGACATGAGTGACTATCCGTAAGATCGCAAAGAAACACACTGCTCTTTCGTAACTGCCACACAGTCTTTTACACTACCAAATAACTATGATGGTGTGAATATGAAATCATCTGCTTGCTTCCGACGCGCCACGCGCCGGCGAGGAGATTGTAAGTTCGGGCACAATACAAATGCAAGTTTATTTTGAAATATGATCCGTTGCCTCGTTCTTTCCGACATTCGTTTCTGTTCGCTAATGCGGTTAAGACATCACGCAGCGAGTTTCATTATAATATTTCGGATTCGTTTGTGTGCACAGTTCCAATCGTGTAACGGTGTGAAACGTTTATGACCGTCGGGAGCCGACGTATTGAACAATTGTCATAAGTACGGTTTTCTGCAGTGTATTCAGTGCAATTAGTGTTTAAGAATGTGCACGTATTCGGAAATTATTTGGTTCGATTGTTTGAGTGGAATAAAGTAAGTCATTAAAAAAGTCCAAACGATTCGAATATTTGAGCCCTCGTAAGTTTTCGGGTTACTTGGAGATAAATATTCAACATGTAAATATTTGAATTATTAGTGTGGACGTTTCTTAGTTATCATTATTGGCAATAAACTTCCTCGAAATAATTACTTTCCACTTACCAAGTGAAAAATTATTTTCTAGTGCCGGAAACGTCGTCACCTATAATTCGGATATTTACGAATAACTCGATAGTTTGAAATCTATTGGAATATGTAAACTTTCCGAGCTGAACATTTATCCACAAGTAACTCGAAATTTTATGAGTTTTCGAATATTTTTGTCGTTTGGACTTTTTAATAGCTAATTTGTTTCCCAATAGTTCGGTGATTTAAAGTAGTTCGGAAATTAACACTTCCTCCACTCGAAAAATAATGACGAAAAAGGTTGTCAGCTGTGTCCCATGTACACGGCACTGAGCCGATGACGATCGCCGTGCCGTCGACCGCATCGGACAGCTGTCGGCAGCCGAATATGGGTCACGTTGTCTACATATTGCATACCTGTAGGCGGATATTCAAACGGCTGTAACTTCGGCAATAATCATCAGAGACCACAGGTATATTATTAAAAGTTGCTTATTTTTACTCCATCTATGCGCTCCTTAAGTTTGGACCAATGTCATAGAAACACCCTGTAGACTTAGGTGGAACACTAAATACAGTTTTTTCTAAAAACCTAATGAACGATGTGTTAAGGACATGTTTTTGGATATGATATGTTGCGGATTCTAGTCTGTATTAATATTCCGCTCGTGTACATCAGTGCGCTAGACTGTCTGTAGCGGGTAGCACGTGACAGACCGTCTACTGCCACGATTCAACACGATTAGGTAGGTGCCGCCACTGCTCGTACCTATTAGGCAAGACAACCCGGCCTAATAGAACAGGGTTGATTGCTCTGTCTAGAATGAGTAGAGGTGAACAGACTGCGAGTCGTCACTTCCGCTGGTCGCATCTTCCCGAACATTTTGGAAGAGATCGAGATAGAAAGACTTCCGCGTACCGATTATTCGGAGTTAGCCAGTCCTTCTGTTTCTTACACCAGTTCGTGTACCACTTGCGCTTACCACTATTGCATGCTTTTGCTAACCCCTTTTGCATTCTTCCACTTATCGTCTTGCACGTTTTCGATTACCGCTAGGCATGCTTTTCGCTTACCGCTTTGCTTATGCTTTTCACTTATCGCTTGCAACAAACGCTGGGGCGCCTGTATAGATTTTAATTAGACTAAGTTAAAATATAGTGATTGTGTCAGTGTAAGTGCCAGTGCGTTACTACTCCTGAATTCTCCAGCCGTTCTGCCAAACTTAAGGAACTAAATGAGGTAAAAGCAAGCAACTTTTGTTAACATACCTATGGTCTCCGGTCATTATTGTCAAAGGTACAGCCGTTTGAATATCCGCCTACATGTAGGCAACGTAACCCATATTCGGCTGTCCGATGAGGTCAACATCACGGCGAAAGTTATCGGCTCCGTGCCGTATACATGGGACACAGCGGACTAAACCTTTTTCCTCTTTATTTTTTTAAGCCGAGGAAGTGTTAAAATTTTCCGAACTACTTTAAATCACTGAACTATCGAAGAAAAAATTACCTATTAAAAAAGTCCAAACGACTAAAATATTCGAGAACTTTTTTAATGGCTTACTTTATTCAACTCAAACAATCAAACCAAATAAAGTCCGGATACGTGCGCATTCCTAAACACCAACTGCACTGAATACACTGCACAAAACTGTACTTATGACAATTGTGCAATACGTCGACCTCCGACGGTCATACACGTTTCGCACCGTTAGACGATTGAACTGCGGACATGAGTGACTCAGAAATATTACATTGAAACTCGCTGCACGATGTCTTAATCCGAAAGATCCGAAAGATCGCAAAGAAACACACTGCTCTTTCGTAGCTGCCACACAGTCTTTTACACTATCAAATAACTATGACGGTGTGAATGTGAAAGAATCTGCTTGCTTCCAATGCGCCACACGCTGGCGAGGAGACCGGAAGTTCGGGCACAATACAAATGCAAGTTTGTTTTGAAAGATGATCCGTTGCCCCGTTCTTTCCCACATTCGTTTCTGTTCGCTAATGCGGTTAAGACATCGTGCAGCGAATTTCATTGCAATCTTTTGGAGTCATTCGTGTCCGCTGTTCAACCGTCTAACGGTGCGAAACGTGTATGACCGTCGGAGATCGACGTATTGAACAATTGTCATAAGTACAGTTTTGTACAGTTTTGTCATAAGTACAGTTTATCATAAGTACAGTGCAATTGGTGTTTAGGGATGTGCACGTATTAGGAAATTATTTGGTTCGATTGTTTGAGTTGAATAAAGTAAGTCACAAAAAATTTCAAGCGATTCGAATATTCGAGCCCTCGTAAGTTTTCGAATTACTTGAAGATAAATATTCAACATGTAAATATTCGAATTATTAGTGTGGACGTTTCTAAGTTAGCATTATTAGCAATAAAATTCCTAGAAATAATTACTTTCCATTTACCAAGTGAAGAATTATTTTCTAGTGCAGGAAACCTCGTCACCAATAATTTTGATATTTACAAATAACTCGAAAATTGGAGATCGATTGGAATATGTAAAACTTCCATGGTCACTTCATCCACGAGTAACTCGAAACTTAATGAGTGCCCGAATGTTTGAGTCGTTTGGACTTTTTTAGTAGGTGACTTTTACAAATAGTTCGTCGATTTCAAGCAGTTCGAATTATTTAAACACGTACCTCGGCTCATTCGATTAATCACTATTCACAAAGGAATATTTAAAAGATTGTAACTTCGACAATAATAATCGGAGACCATAGGTATGTTAATAAAAGTTGCTTATATTTACCTCATTCATACGTTCCTTAAGTCTAGACCAACGTCATAGAAACACCCTGTATACAGGGTGTCTCATTATAATCTTTTCACACGATTATCTCAAAAAATATTCATTATTCGAAAAAAATGTTTAAACGAAACATACTCTATCTGAGAGGGGACATTCAATTTTGGACACTGTTTTTTTCTGGATGGAGGCGCCTCTGAGATTTGAAGGTGACCTTTGTTTTTTCAAATGGAAACGTAGTTTTTTACGTTGGACACATATGTAGCTTAGCTCAAGACGAGCCCATTGATCTTCATTATGTTGAAATTCAAATGTTATTCAAGGTCATTTCAATAGCTTGAAATTTTTTCTTATCTTCGATAATCGCGTGGAAAGGTTATAATGAGACACCCTGTATATACAAAATTAGAGTTTTACTTAAAAAAAAGTGCAATTGCACCTCGCAACTGTACCGATGCACAAAAATGCATAAAAGTTTCATAGGAATATGTAGCGTTTAATACCATTTCATTTTGTCCTATGACATTTTTCTTTATCTCCAATCCTTTCAAAGATATAGCTCGGCTCAGTTCCATGGAACACCCTGTACAAGACATCAGTTTGCAAAGTCAGGAAAATTATGCAAAGTGATAATTGTACATTCTAAGGTGGGGATATATGAGCCGTTATTTTTGAAAGTGGTATAAGTCCGTTCATATGAGAACGGGTTGAATCGTCGGAGTGTGCAGACGTATTAACAACGATTTTGAGTCTAGCTAATATCAATACGAAATAGAGTGTTTACAAGTGAGTGTTAGAAAGAGAGGTGAAACCTCAGATGTGGATCCAATGGAGACACAAAACCAACCTTCCGACAAGGAACAACCTCACATCACTTTCGATAAATTGCCAACCACAATCTGCTGCGTATAATGTAATATTAGAATTGTAGACACAGATAAGTTTATAGAAACCTACTATAACGGAAATTATACCAACACCACAGAACTTAAATGTCATAAAGGACATAAAAATAGAATCAAGATGATAAAGGATAGACCAGGTGCCAAAATCTACAAAACTTCTGACGGAATACAGTCTGTATCAATCAACAGCTGCTTCATCTGCAATAAGTGTAGTGTAAATGTGCGAGCGCGATAGCCAAGACACACTGCGGTGCGCGCGCAGCGGCGCAGGGTGAGCACAATTTGAAAATCAGGAGCAGAGTTGGACAATGTGTAGTGTGAATGAACAGTTGTCGATTGAGCAGTCAATAAACGAGACGAGTTATAATCTCTGCCCATGTAACAATTTACTTGATCTTCCTTGCTACACAACAGAGACATGACAATAAGAACCAAATATAATTATTAACGAACTCCCCTTCAACTCGATTGAGGAAATACCCTGTCAACACTGTGGATTCAAACAAAACTTTAAATTTGAAGGATATCAAGAAAACGCAGCAAAAAAGAGGAAAATCATAATTGACAATTTGGAAACAACGGACAATATGGAAATAGAAACAGAATCGACACCAGCAGCAACGAATAGTAATAAAAGGGTAAGAAATGAAACCCAGTCCTAATTAAAAATCACCTATTAAACGAACTGCAAAAGACGAACATCAAAAACCTTAAGAATAAAAACATAATATATAAAGCCAATGTGAAGAAAGAGTAGCGTTCACCAAACTATTAAGATCACACCTACCGGTGTAATCGAATAAGAACAACTGTTAAATGTACTCAAGAACAATAAAATACAGTTTTACACTTATAATGATAAAACAAAAAGTGATAAAATGATCAAATCAGTAATTAAAGGACTCTATCATCCAGACTACACAGAGACAGAAATAAAAGGAGACATCGAGTCAAACTATGTCAATATTTTATAGTCAAACTATAAAATTATCAAGTTCAAAAACCCCTTTACAATACTAGTGATTTTCAAATTAGGAAATATTATTGATGTAATTAAAAATATAAATTACATTCTGCACTATAAAGTGAAATGTGAAAGATATAGAAAAAGAGAAGATTTCATCCTTCAAAGTAAAAACTGCCTGAGATTCGGACACCATCAAAGTAGTTCTTATATGAAGCACCAACCAAACATTTTTCAGACAAAAGATAATGACGGAGAACTTCTTGAAGTCTGCTCAAAATGCGGAGATAAAGGCCACAGTGCAACACAAACAGCCTGCCCAATATTCAAAAAGGCAATAGAAAACTTAAAGAAGAAACTAAAACAAAAGCAACACAATAATAATGTTACAAGAAACTCTGAAGTCACACCAGGAACATCTTTCGCCGAAAAAAACGCATTGAAACAACCACCGCTCCAACGCAAGAAATGGGACTTAGAAGAATTAATGATTAAATTTCTAACATTTGCCAAAGAAAATGGGTTTATTTAAAATTTTACATATCAATGTAAACGGCTTTGCTAATAAAAAGACCGAACTAATCAACATCGTCCAACTAAACAACCCAGACATTATTTGCTTAAATGAAACACTAAATAAAAAAGGATATAAATACAACATCCAAGGTTATCAACAGATACAGCAATACACAAACAGCGGTTCAGCTATGTATCTCAAGAAAGAACTTATCTGGAGCAGAGGCCAAACGGAGATTGCACACTTAGAAACAATACGTGTTAAACTCAATCTAAATGGCAACAAGATTCTAAATATCATTAGCATATATAGATCCCTATCTGGAAAAATACCATTACAAAATCTTGAACTTGTGAATATCATGAAAACAAACAACAATTATGTACTTATAGGGGACTTCAGTTACAACATAGATCCGGACTGCAAACACACAAACATCATCAAGAAAATGATGCGACAGAACGAAATCCATATAATGTCAACAGGAAAACCTTCAAGACTAAATTATAAGGGAGATATTATCATGGATTACGCCATAACTGATCTTCAAATGAATTATGAAACCACTGTGCATAAAAACTTTCTAAGCGATTACCTATCATGGTGCCTACAAATTCCAATTAACATCGAAATAACCGAACTAAAAATAAGAAATTTCAAACACATGAACTCACAAAAATTCCAAGAATCTACAAAGTTACTACCACAACCGGTCCCAGATCCAAAGAATAACCGACAAAATTGAAATCTCGCTAGATGAACATGCACCACTCATCAAACCAAATATTAGGTATCAATTACCAAAAGATGACCAAAAAAAAGACCAAAAGATTACCAAAAGAACTGGCTACTGACTTATAGAAATAGACTAGGCAATCAAAACACAGCGAATGTAAAAAACGTAGTTTTAATATAATCTGCAAACTTATACAAGAAAAAATAAATAACATGTACAATGTCACCTGGACTAAAATCTGCAATAAAAAAACGAATAATTACAAAAAGATATGGAAGTTAGAAAAATCACTAAACAAAGAAAATAGCAAATTTCCAAATTTCAATTGTGACACTAAATCCATACCAAACATCTTAATGGAACATGCATTCCCTGAAGATATAACTGTCGAAAATGAGTGTACGTCATCCTATGAAAACCTAACAATTAAACCCATACAACAACTAATAACCCCAGTAGAGGTATACAAAAGCTTAAAGTCCTTTAAACAAAATAAAACCCCAGGCGAAGACGGAATTAACATTAAAACTTGAAAGAATTGTCATCCAACTATAATCATACAATTAAGCAAAATTTACACTTACTGCGTACAGCACGGATATTTTCCCCAAAAGTGGAAAACTATTGTAGTAAAACTTGTTTCATATATAAAAATAACAAGGATCCAGATAACCTAAAATCATACAGACCAATTACTCTTCTAAATTGTATGGGAAAAGCTTTAGAAAGAATATTTTTGAATATTTATCAAAAAGAACTTTACGAACATATTCCACACTTTCATCACGGTTTCAGATTGCTGAAAAAAAATTTTCTTTTTACATGAAATGAAACGAGTAGATTTGGTTTCAATGAAATCTCTAGAAGAATCAATACTAAATAGAAAAGAATATATATGGACGAGGAAATTATAAATTGGCTGAAGCCTAAATGAGCTTTAAAATTGATGTACACGACAAAATTTTGTACAGAACATCTATGGAAGAAAATGCATGATTTGAATTTCTGGGTTTAGTTGGAAAACGGGGACGGCCAAAAAATTTTAGCAAAATAACTTTGTTATCATTGTACACAACGTCAAGACCTATAACAAGAGATAAATATAAAGATATGATGACTTTGCTGCCTTACATACGTCCTATTCACCACAAATACTTTATTATGCTAAGTATAAACGAGAAATAAGATTAAAATATAAATACAATTACTATTATTAGTTATCTTAGCGAAATATGGTGTTTACTTTTTACAGTTGGTTTATCACAAATTCTTTTGTGATATAACTGAAAATATTTGTTAATAAAGTCAATTTTACATTTACGTACATGTCTTTAGTTTAATTATTATTCTTTATATTCCCGCCGGTTGAGCCCCTAACGGGCGCGTCTCTAGGTGGCGGATAGGAGGACGGCCTGGAAGGTCTGGGGCCTTCGGGCCCGCCTAATCGCGTGTGCTTGCGAGGGACTCGCCCCCAGGTTAGCGAGTGCTATAAGTAACTCCCAGGTCTTAAAAAGCCTACGTAGAGGAACCAAAGGCCTCGCCGCGGACCAGCTCCCCAAGCCAAGGTGGAAGCAATCGTGCCGAGGGCTGGATGGTACTGGGGTTACAGTGCAGCAAACGATGCCCTTGTGGCACCTAGCGAAACCCCATTGTATTTAGCCTTACCCCCGTATGCAGGCTCTGGGGGGGGGGGGGGTGGACATTTATTTCCTAGTTTACTCGTGGGAACACTATGAGCAACAACACTGATTCAAACAATGGAGGTAGAAAAGGAATCCGACGACGGTGACAGGGAGTGGGCTTCTTTGGAGACCCTCTCCTTGAGCACGGTCAAACCCGTTCCAGAGCCGTGTGCTGAAACGGAGATGAATAGGGAGGAAACCAAGGACTCAGCAACAACTGGGACCATGGCGAATCAGCAAGGCCCTCAAAGAAGG
The DNA here is from genome assembly GCA_963989215.1 of Hedychridium roseum. Lineage (NCBI taxonomy): Eukaryota > Metazoa > Arthropoda > Insecta > Hymenoptera > Chrysididae > Hedychridium > Hedychridium roseum. Next base: position 2,986,952 of record OZ022304.1, on the reverse strand, counting down.
GTAAATCGAAGTGGGGCAGCCAAAAAGAGGGCTCGCAAGGCCAAATTGACCGCGCAGGTCTCTTTGCCAGGTGAGGTCAATCCCAAAGAACACGCGACCACTGGAGAGGGAGGGTCAGTATCTGGGCAACCTGAATCAGTGAGTCGACACACAAGCGCACAGGGCGGAGCATCTGAGGGGAAGGGCCGGAAAAGGACCAGACCATCAGACAGCACACCACCTGAAGCGATCAAGGTGACTAAGAAGAGCAGGGTCTTCCCAAAGCCCGTTAGTTTCAGAGATGCGGCTCTAGAAGATAAAAAGGTGGTGGTAGCACCAGCAACTTATCCAGGGACCACTCTGAGCCGGGAACAGGGAGATCTGGTCGTGATGGCACTCGTCGCAGCGATGGACGCTATCCCGCAAGGGATGGAGGCTCCTCGTTTCGACGAGTACAGATGCGACCAGGGGGTCCTACGGATCACCTGCTCAAACACGGAAGCGAAGCAGTGGCTCAAGACCACGGTAACAGAGCTACGTCCTTGGGAAGGGGCTTCACTCCAAGTTTTGGAAAGGGAGCACCTACGAAGGCTTCGCAAAATGACACTATTCATACTCGGCCCGATGGAGAAATCCGAAACGGAGACTCTCCTGAAGAGGCTAGAACGGCAGAACAACGGCCTATATACCACACGTTGGAGGGTGTGGGATAGGAAAAACGGTCAGCGTACTGTACACCTAGTTCTAGGTGTGGATCCATCCTCCTACGCCACGTTGAAGGAGAGCGGCTTCGTGGCCCACTTCGGACTTGGAAGGGTCCTCTTTAGAGAGGTCACTTCCAAGGCTGCGGGGACCACGGGACCCTTTACCGTGTCAACTAAAAATGCGCCAGAAGAAGGAAGAGAGACGCCGCAAGAAAGTGGAAGCTCCGACCCAACAAAGGAGGGGACCACAACAACAAAGGACATCATGGAAACGGGGAACCCAAGGGGGACCCAGACAACGACACAAGAGCAAGCGGCCAAGCGACCGAGAGGAAGGCCTACGACGGCCGCCACAGTCAGCAAGGCCGGCCTAGTTGGGGCTCAGCGAGGGACACAAAGGACCATCGAAGGAGCCCTTAAAGGTAAGACGACGAAGGACCTGGGGGCTCAAACAACTGGGCCGCCAGGGCCGATGTCGGATGACGGACCGGCATAAGCCAGCCCTAGCCCCCCTCCTTGGCACGCGTGATCGACCGACACCTAGAGCCACTATGGCTGCCGGTATGGTTCGATGCACGCAGATAAACTGGCAACATTGCATTGCGGTTACGGCTGTTCATAGTCGCAGCCTTGCAATGGAGTAAACAAATATATCCTTTATACAGGAACCCTGTCTTTTAAGAGGCACTGTAAGAGGAATAAATTCGGGCAACGGCACAATTATTAGTGCGGACCCAGAAACTAAACCTAGGGCATGCTTATTTATAGACAATAAACACAACCCTCTAAGGCTGAGCAGATTCTGCTTAAGAGACTTGGCGACGGCATCACTGAGGCTGGGCACGAAAGAGAAAGGCACGGAAACAGTGGTGTGCTCTGCATACCTACCATATGACTTCGAGGACCCTCCCCCGACAGAGGAACTCAGAGCGCTGGTGGATTATTGTGGCGAAAAGAAACTGAATCTGGTGATCGGGTGTGATGCAAATGCGCACCACATCATCTAGGGCAGCAGCGGCATAAATAGAAGAGGGATCGAGCTTCTCGAATACCTATTCACCACGGACATAACGATCCTAAATAAGGGCACTAACCCAACATTTGTGACCCCACATAGGCAGGAGGTCATTGATTTAACGCTGTGCAACTCTAAGATGGCTCAGCAGATACAGAACTGGCATGTATGCGGAGAGGATACACTCTCCAACCATCGTCGGATAACTTTCAACATAGAAGTAGCCGCTGACTCATAGTCATCGGCCCTCTATCGTAACCCTCGAGCAACGGACTGGGCACTCTACAAAGAGGAGCTCATGAAGAAGCTTACAAAGGGCACAGAGAGGATGGGCACGACAGGTATGATAGACAGGGCTGCAAATAAACTGCAGATCGCAATCAACCAGTCGTACGAAGCGGCGTGCCCCTTAAGGCAAAGGAAAAAGACAAAAATGGTGGCCTGGTGGAGTAAGGAGCTAAACAAGCTCCGGACCAACTCCCGCAAGCTACTAAATGCAGCTTTGAAAAGGAATAGCGAAACAGACTGGGACACCTATAAGGAGGCCCAGAAAACCTATAAGAAAGCCATCAGGAATGCGAAAATGTTGGCGTGGAGAAGATTCTGCGAGGAGGTCGAGGCACTACCATTAGTAGCCAGACTCTGGAAGGTCTTCACCCTTAAGCAAACAATGAAGATTGAAGAACTCAACCGTCAGGACGGCACCATTACCGCCGACCATGGGGAAATCTTACAACACCTCATAGAGGTACACTTCCCGGGCTCCGCACGGGTGGTACAGACTCAGACAAGGTCTGGGCCTCCCACTGAGAGGGTGAGGCCCAAGGACTGGAAGCTTGCATCCAGGGTGGTAGCTCCACAGAGGATCGCCTGAGTAATTGGATCGTTTAAGAGCTACAAGAGCCCAGGGATCGATGGAATTTACCCCATTTTCTTAAGAGAAGGTATCAGTGCTATTATGAAGCACTTGCTTACCCTCTACAAATCACGTATAGCACTCGGGTATGTACCTGAAGCATGGCAGGAGGTCAAAGTGGTGTTCCTGCCTAAACCAGGCAAGAACCGCTATGACATAGCTAAAGCATTTAGACCTATCAGCCTCACATCCTTCCTGTTGACAACACTGGAACGATTGGTTGATAGGTACATAAGAGACGGAGCCCTTATAACAAGGACGCTACAGACAACACAACATGCGTACCAAGCCGGTAGATCAATAGAGGCGGCGTTCCATACTCTAGTTAGGGAAATAGAGGGCTCGCTCGACTGTAAACACTCGGTATTGTGCACGTTCTTAGATATTGAAGGGGCGTTTGATAACATCTCCTTCGATGCCATATGTGCGGCAGCTAGAGATTTCAATGTAGAGAAAACCCTTATACGCTGGATCCACTGCATGCTGCAACACACACAGGTAACAGCCAACCTCGGTGGGTCCAATGTCAGAGCACGGGTAGACAGGGGCTGCCCTCAAGGAGGGGTGTTATCCCCCCTCCTGTGGACCCTGGTAATAGACGGACTCTTGGCAGGGCTCAAAGAAGAAGGCGTAGAAGTGCAAGGTTACGCCGATGATGTTGTTATATACGTCAAACGAAGTAACCTGTCGGCTGTGAGGGACAGGCTCCAAGGGGCCCTGAACCTCATAGAAAGATGGTGCAACAAGCAATCTTTGAGGGTTAACCCAAAAAAGACGGAACTGTTGCTTTGTACGAGAAAAAGGAATCCTAAACTCAGGATCCTCTCGATATATGGCGATAAGCTTAAGACCTCCAGAGAAGTAAAGTATCTATGAGTAACCCTGGGTAGGAAACTCTCTTTGAGGAGCCACATCATGAAGCAGACTCAGAAGACGATAGCCACGTTCTGGGCCTGCAGAAGGATGTTTAGCAGCACGTGGGGACTGAAACCAAGAATGGTTAAATGGATTTACACTGCCATTCTTAAGCCACAGCTCTCCTATGCCTCACTTGTTTGGTGGCCTGCACTTGCAAAAGCCACCAACAGGAGGACAATGAATAAAATTTACAGGTTAGTGAACCAAGGGATAACGGGAGCCGTACGAACGACACCGACCCTAACCATGGGAGCTCCCCTGCATCTGGAACCACCGCATATAGCGGTAAAGGCAGAAGCAGACAAAGCGGCCTTCCGTTTATACACTGGAGGGGCATGGAAAAATTCTAGACAGGGACACGCGACCATATTCGGCGAGGAGCCCCTAAAGGGGCTGACGAAATGGGGATGGGACGGGTGTACCAAGAGCCTGAACCTTGCCAACAATTACCAAATCATCTTCCCAAATAGGGAGGACTGGATTAAGAATCAGGAAATACTATTACCCAAAGGACTCGTCTGGTACACTGATGGGTCCAAGATGGTGCTAGGCGCTGGAGTAGGTGTTTGTAACATATTTATATCTGCACGGACAGTAAAGCTGCACTCAGCGCTCTTAGAGCGGAGGTCATAACCTCCAAGCTGACTGCGGACTGCCGTGACACGCTGACTCAGTTAGCTGGAAGCAACCGGGTGAAGCTACTCTGGGTCCCAGGTCACTGTGGAATCCGAGGCAACGAGATGGCAAATGCCTAGCTAGGTCAGGCGCATCTAGAGGCAGCCAAGTAGTGAAATACTGCGTGGGCATCACCTAGAGTGCCCTCAGGCAAGAGGTACAAGAATGGGTAAACCGACTTTTTACCGAAACCTGGGAGGCCTCAGGAGGTATGCGTCACGCAAAAACCCTACTTAGGAAGCCGTCGAGGAACCTAGGACTCACCCTTGTGGGACTAAATAGGAATCGACTAAGGACTATAGTGGGCCTGGTTACAGAACACTGGCATACAAGAAGGCAAAAATCTAGCAAAGATGGGGCTCAGCATCGAGACAAGGTGCCCCAGATGTGAAGAGGAGGATGAAACTCCACGTCATTTGATTGGTAGCTGCAGAGGTTTAAAGGCGGTCAGGCTCGAAATTTTCGGCAAGACCTACCTCGAGACGGCAGATTATGAGGGCATGGGGGTGGATAGACTGCTCCGCCTCGCGGTGGAAGCAGGATTAACCCCGTACGCCACATGTTAAGCAAAGCCCGCTAGGGCTCGGGCACAATGGTCCATAGAGACTGAGCGCCCGGTAAAGACAGAGATACGATACGATTCTTTATATTAAAATAATACATTTTAGAGAAGGCAACTTCAATTAAAATAAAATTTAATATTGGTATTGTTGATATTTTTCATAACGTCTTATTATTGAAAGTGTCCATTGTAAGTCTAAAGAATCCAAAAGTAAGTCCATTTGTAGCTAAAAAGCCTTTCATTTTTTTTGAGAGAATTTTATTAATTATTATCACATAATAAAATTTAACAAGTTTATAGTTTTAAAATCATTACCCAAATTTATTAACCTTTGCCAATATTTTTTAGTTGATTCAAACGTAAACCCTTAAATTCTTAATGTATGAATAAATGGACTTATACCACATTCAAAAATAACGGCTCATGTCATATGATGTAATATGGTGACGACGTAGTGATGAACACTATAATGCTTATAGGTATTTAGAAATCTGCTGATATACAGGGTACTATTTTAATGAAGCACATTGAAGTAAAAAATAATTTATTTACAGAATGGAAGATTAGTAGTGATTGTTGAATTATCGTTAGTGGGATTTGACATGACGATCATCAGTATCTCTGCACAGCTCAAATCGTTCAACAGCATTTTGAAACATCCTGTAGCATTTGGGCCGTTACATTGTCTGCAGCATTTCGTTTATGTTGACATAAATCATCCAGGATTACAATCCTTGTTTTGTAGACTTGTGATTTGATACACCTCCAAGCGAGAAAATCTAAAGAGGTGTATCAGATGATCTAGCTTGGCACATTTTGTTACTTTCATGTCTAATTCACCAATTTGGAAACTGTTCATTCAAGTAATTCCGTACAATTGTCTCGTGATGTCAAAAGGTGTCATCTTCTTGAAATACGACCATATTAATTATGTCATCTTCAATCAACTGAGGCACACAAACATATAGATTAAACCATTTTTGTTAACCGAGGACCTGCTTGTCCACTCTCTATTCTGTACTAACATGCTATTGATCAAAATTACTGTAACAGTTTTAGATATGGGGTGCGCAATTATTCCATGTCTCTGTTTCGAAATTAAATACAAAGGTTTTAGAATTGTCAAGCACACGATTATATTTTCCGTGTAAAATATTTATAGCGAGGTTTATAAAAAGAAACTTTTTCTTATTCTCAACGTCGTGTAATGGATGTATTAAGATAACAATTTTTCTTTTACATATCGTGGTTTTGGTTAGGGTAATTTGGCAGTTACTTTTTTCGAATACATCGTTACAAGTAAAATACTTCAGGAGGTTTTTAGTTTTTCCCATAGCGATAAGGTATCATGATAAATTTTATTAGAACATTTTTTTAACACAATCGACAAAAATGCACATTTGAAGCAGATTTTATTTTATCTACATTTAAACGAAGACTAGATAAGATTTAAGTAATGAAATGTTATCGCAGCTTGAATTTTTCGGACGTGAATTATTTTTCGCTCGCTGGTGACATTTTAGTCGTACAATTTTTGTCGTATTTTTGTACAAATACAAACGGACATACTTCTCCCACACACAAGACTTGTACATTTCTTCTTGTGCCCAGTAATATGTAGTCTACAAAAGAAATACGAAGTCAGTCATAAATTAATTACACGAGTGATTTGTGAGACAACAGATAAAAAATGAGTGTACGGACTTCTATTTGGCATATTTTTGTGATCATTGTTGTCACACTATGCGGGCTTCAAGCGAGTGGGTAGGTTATCTTTCAACTAAAGACATTCGTGCAATTACTTTTGTGTTGCATGTATAAGTGAATTTCCATAAGGTGCAGATGATTTCATGCGTTTCACATCCTCGTCGAATTGAGAGTTCGTGGAATCTTAACTCGTCGAATTTGGTTTTTCGGGCGTTTCTATGGTTATATACAAAATACACTGTATTATTCATCGTACCTCAATAATGAGCAGTCCAGATCAACAAACTGTCACAAAGGAACGCGCAGTAGATGTCTTTGGCGATGCGTAGGCCCGAATCGACTGTGAGTATCTCGATTGTCAAATGCGTAGTGGATCCGTCTGCAGATTTGACGCTTTGTGCCGTGCTGCGCAAAAGCTCAGACCGAAACAGAATATCAGTAAACCGATGGAGCCCACGAGAAGATGACTTGCCCAGGAAACGGAACATTTTCCTGGAAAGAAACGATTAATTTTTAACTAATATAATAATAGCGAAAAACTTAAGATGCTCAAAGAATCTGTTAACATAAATGTGATAATTTAAACGTATCGCAATGCTACAAATTGTATTTCCGATGAATGTGTATTTTACAACAAATTCACCAAGAAGTATTCTGGTTTATTTTTACTTTGTCGGGATGGATGGATTGGTCACAATAAAATAATGCAATAGTGTCAGATGCTTGACAAGAGTTTATTAGAGGGTATTTCTTCGTTCTCGGACTTTCAATCGACAACGACCTACGACCCTGAAGACGACCCTGACGACCACCCGCTGGCCTTCCTCATTTTGCATATTTATCCTGATGAAATCCCTACCGTACCCGCTAATTTCTATAATCGGTGTTACTAACAGATCTATCAGTCTTCCTAACAAATAACAAATTGTAAGTAAATAAAATTACAATTGAATCTGATTAGAATGTTTGATAGTTGTAATTAGAACGTATAGTATAAATATCTCCAAAAATATGTATAATTCAACCAGATAGAATGAAAGGCTATCCTTTTTTATGCGATAGATTCGATCCGGTAATGGGAGTGTCAAAGAGTACATTACTATTATGAACATTTAATAGATTGATAGACTTGATACATCTTTTTGTGTTTAATTTGTCCTTTTCATTTGTAAATGTAATTGCTATAATCACTTTATTCACTCTTTTAAACGTATTACACTTTATTCTATGCATAATACCGTTATACCTAACTGATCTTCAATGTCAAACGTCGGGTTAATAGACGTTTCCGGAAAAGTAACAAGCGACAAGACTGCTACGTTAATAGTTTCACAAAAGTCAGCTTAATAGAAGTCTCTAGAAGAACAACACGCGATAAAAACCACAACGCAGCTGCACGTGGCAAAACTGTAGAGTTGATGGTGTGTGCGCTTCGGTAGTCCTAATATCTCATAAGGTAAAAAAAGGCGGAACTGTCCCAAGTTTTTCTCTTCTCCATTACAGCTACTAAATCGGATGCAACTGAAGAGTGGTGGCTCAAAAAAGGACAAAATAGTACCGTATTAACCGCGTCAATAACGTTCATTAATTGTTTTCGAACATCACGACGTGTAATACCAAATATAAGTGTAACTTTCTCGTTGCATAAAGTTCACAAGTACTATCCGGTGAAGCCTACTTCTTTGAACACTCGTGAACCAACTTAAAACTGACTCCCAACCTTTGTTGTGTCTCCAAAACGGGCATAAAAATACGAAGGATCGGATTACACAAAGAATAGGGGTAATACGAAAATTCCAAACAGGAAAAGTGCCAGTACTCACCAAGGTTATAGACGTTTGCTTCTTTTCCACAAGATTCACGCACTTCACGGTTGTCCCAACCAACTGGATACATGACTAAACCGCCACATATCAGCACTGCTATAACATACATAAAACTAATAGTTCACAACAATATATCGAAATATTGATCAGGTAACACATAAGCATGTACGATGTGTTTCGCAAATGCGTTCGACTCTTAGAATGAAATATCGGCTATTATTATCCTGGAAGCTGGTGAGTTGCCAAATGCATGGCGCACCTGCGAATTTTAATATAGACGAATTATCATAGACGAACGTACTGAATGAAACGGAATTACGACGATTAACGGAGGATCGACATGAATCACTCGCGAGATGTATGCGGGGTGCAATAATCCTAAGAGGCAAAACTGGTAAAATTCAACCATTAGATGTTTATGGTTTCAGAATATGGAAAAATTATTTAAGACAATTTTCGGACAGTGTAATATGAATTAATGAAGATTTAATTTGTACTTTAGAAATAACATTACCAAACTGCAATCTTTAGTTCATAACCAGCTATCTTCTTCAAGATACGTAAATTTATTTGCATACTCATGGTACAAGAGCCATTACGTTGATCATAAACCAGGCATGTTCGAGAATCTCGTTGATTTCAGTTTCAGGAATGAGTGCAATGTTATGTGCGATATTGAAGGATGCTCTAATGGTGCGGTTATAAGATGGTCATGGTGAAAGAGTGGTTTATGTCTGAAACATTTTTTTCACAATTATCATTAATGTACGAATGATCAATATTAACAACTGCCGAGACTACTGAAACACCTGTTATAAAAGATTAAAGTCTCTCCCCTTAAGAAGGTAAATATTGTGGTCTTTTTGGTTGTATTTTTAAATCAATGATGAACAGTTTTATTCAGAACGAAATTTATGGTTAATGAAGAATGAAATTATGGCACAGAATTTGCTAAAACTTTTTTTCCACGCTTAAATAAGATAATGTAGTATTGTTTAGTAACGTGTACTTAATTATTTCCCAGTCGTTTCATTAAATTCATTCATTCATTGTATCTAGTTGTAAAGAAAACAGCGAAAAATGGTTTTTGGCGGTGAATTTTAGGAGCATTTCTCACCCCTTAAACTAGCTTACGGGCAGGTACAAAAAACACGTGTCTAATATTTTTTTATGTATTACAACACACCTCAAAAGGAAAAAAAGTCAGTGAAATATACCTCGGGTATTTTCCAATGTCGCGGCAGTGTTTGTAAGTTCGGAACAAATTTCGCAAGATAGTAGAATTGAAAATTTACTTAATGAAGACGAAGAAACCATGGCTGAAAAATTGCAATGCCAAGTATCACCGCCTGGACCCTTTAATTTTAGGGAGCCTCTGGATTGACTCAGAAGGATTAGAAGGGTCAAGAGGTTTCGAATTGCTTTGGGGTTAACTGGTAAGAGCGAAAATACAGAAGTAAATATGCTATTGTTTTGCATAGAAGATGATGATGAACAATTGCTGACATCCTTTGTTTTAAGTGAAAATGAAGCCTAGAAATATGAGATTTCTAAAGCCAAATTTGAAACTTACTTTGGTCATAAGATTAATATTGTTTATGAAAGGGTAGAGTTTTTCAATTGAAGACAATTAGAGAACCTGTAGATGTTATCATAGAATGATTTACATAAGTTAGCTGAAAGGTGTTAGTTTGGGATCCTCAAGAAAGAATTAATTAGTGATCTCATAGTTATAGCGGTATTGGATTAAAAGTTATTAGAGTCTATCAAAATGGATGAAAAGTTAGACTTAAAGAAAGTCATAATGATGGCACGTCAAGCAGAAAATATACATAATCAGCAGACAATGGTGAGAGACAACATGCAAGTAGAGTACAAAGTACAAAGTACAAAAACAATTCAAGGGTTATAAGTATGGTGCGTCTCCCCCTGATTCACTGCAGACTTGTCCAATATACAATGCTAAGTGTCACAAGTGCTATCGTACTGGACATAATACATGGGTATGCAGACGTCCTAGGGTACATGAAGTAAGTGAGTCCAAAGCTCTTATGGAAAACTCTGACAATTATTATTACGAGCTGAACTGTAATTGGATGATGGAGGGTTTTGAGCTGAAACCTTTAAGATTTTGCTATTCAACAAAAAAAACAGAAATTATGATTAACTTTATAATACTGTAAGAAAATTTTAAAACATTAGACATTTAGTGTCTGTTTTCTTTGGCTTCCATCAGTCTCTTCAGTTATATCTATTCCTCCCCTCTTCTTCTCTTTTCCTTTTTCTCTTTTCTTTTTCTTTCTGTCTATTTTCCTTAATCATACTAATGCTTCTCTTCTGCCTTCTGCACTCAGAATTTCCTCCATTCTCAGGTTTGTTCTTTCGACTTCCTCACACTCTTCTTTCCAATGGATTAAGGAGTCTTCTCCCTTCCCACATAGGTTGCACCTTCTCTCTTCCTCTTCTAGCCAAAATTTGTTTTTCTTTTCCATGCTTCCACATCTTGCTCTCGCCAACAACTTTTGTTCCCGTTCCTCCCCCTTTTCGACAGCTATTCCGCTGGGTTCCCTGTATATATTTCTCTGTACCTTTTGTTGTACCTGGCACATTGTATTTTGTTCCATTGCTCTTGTCTCTGTACTTCCATTTCTCTATTTTTCAGCTCCTCCCCTACATTCTTTCCTTCCTCTTCTAATATATTTATTCCCTTTTGACTATATCCACTTCTTTTGAGATAATCTATTTTTTCTTCCAGTCTATCTTTGGTTCCCTTCCCAGTTCTTCTTTCTTCAATACATTTCTTAACTATTTTTCCCCCTTTCGTCTTAAGTTTTCTTTCTTCGTAGTCTATTGTTCTTTTGGCAAATCTCAGTTTCAGTTTTTCTCTCTTCGTTTCTTCCATGACTATGTAATCCGGCGTACATTGTTCCAAATTTAGCGACCATTTAACATACTTCTTTTGTACTCTTTCAAGTTCTGCTTTCTCTGCCCAACCCCATATTTCTGTACCATACGACATCACCCCTCCTACCACACTATCGAATATCCGATGTTCCGTGTTTCTTTGTAGATTTCCCTCGACCTCTCTATCAATCCTTTTCTTACCCTTTCCTTTTCCATTGTCTTCCACAGTTCTCCTCTGTTTACAGAATCGAATGCTGCTTTCAAATCTATCAAGAATGCGTATATCTTCCCTTCTTCTCTGTTCAGTTTCTTCTCTATTATATGTTGGAATATGTAAATATTGTCAATCGTTCCCCTGCCTTTTCTAAATCCGGCTTGCGTGTCGGGTAGAATTCTTTTTTCTTCTAAGTCCCTTTTCAGTCTTTCATTCAACACCATTGCATAAACTTTATACCTTGTGGCCTGCAAAGATATTCCTCTGTAATTGCTAACCGTGTCTCTATCTCCTTTTTTATACAATGGTGCTATTAACCCTAATCTCCAGTCATCCGAGAATCCTTCTCCCTCCCATATCTTTTTGATTAGATTAATTACTTCTGTATTTTTTACTTTTCTGTATTAATTACTTTTGTATCAATTACTTCTGTATCTCCTTGCCCCTGTATCCCCTGTATTCCCTTGCATATATAACCAGGCCTCATTTGGAATTCCGTCTTGCGCTGTCGCTTTCCCTTTCTTCAATTTCTTTATTTGTTCTCTTATTTCTTCTTCTTTCAGTTCTCCCTCCTTCTCAGTTTCATTTTCTTTTTGTCTTTTCAAGCTGTCTTCTTTCTTCTCTGTTCCCTTATATAGATCTATAAAATATTTTTTCCATTCTTCCATTTTGATCTCTTTACTTGTTTGTACCCTTGCTTTTCTGCTTTTATTTATAAATCTCCATACCTGTTTTTCTGTTTTTATTTGTTTTATTTCTTCCAGCTCCTTCTCCACTTTTCTTTTTTCTTTTTCGGCACACATAGCCCTAAATTCCCTTCTTTCCTGTATACATCTTTCTTTATCCTCTTTCTCTTCTTTCCATTTCTTCAGTAACTTTTTGATATACCTCTTTTTCCTTCCACATTCTCTGTCCCACCACCTTCTGTAACCTATATTTATTTCCTTCTTCCTTTGTTTCCTCTTTACCATTCCTTCATTTATAATCTTCTTTATTTCTTGCCATTTTCCTTCTACCGTTTGATTTTTATATTCTCCTTCAATTGTCGCTGTTTGATATTTTATTCTACTTTCTTCATCCCACGGTATTATTTCTATTTCTTCTTTTCTCTCTCTTCGTTTATCTTTTTTCCTCCTTCGTAGTCCAATATGCATGTAATCGGCATATGGTCTGATTCTACTCTTTTTAACACCGCAAAGTCTTTAATCTTAGTATACGCTTCCACATTTGTCAGACAGTAATCAATTACTGTTTGTCCTGTTCCTGCCACAAAAGTGTATTCTCCTTTTTCATCCCCTTTCATGTTTCCATCGAGTATGTACCACCCCTTTTCGTCTGTTGCCCTCACCAGTTGATCACCTTCCGCGTTTACCTTTTTATCTTTTGACTGTCTCACTTTCCTTTCTATTCCGTTGTAAATACCTCCTTTCTCTCCTATTCTTACATTGAAGTCCCCCTCCCCCCCCCCCCCGATTAATGATCTGATTTTTCCCTCTTCCTCTGTTATCTCTTCTATTTGGTCAATTGTCTCTTGTACTTTGTTCTTCTTATATACTGTCCATATCCTCCATTCTTCTCCTGCTATCTCTACTCTATTCTTATTCCTGTTAATATTCCGCCGCTTGCTCTTCCCCGTTTTTTCTGCTTTGTTGTGCATTGATATTTCCAAATATAACTTTCTGGCAACTTTCTCAGGAATTTCACATATGTCTTTTCTTCTATCCTTGTTTCAGTCAGCCCTATGAAGTCAAATTCTTGAATGAATTCCCAAAAGTCTTTATCTTCGTTCATTAAACCGGACGTATTCCAGAAAACCATTCACCATCCCTTTCTTTGTGTTATCAGGTTTTCTAAGAAAAAACGTTTGTTCCTCCTCCCTCTCTCTTCTTTCTTTCGCGTTCTTTTCTTTCAGCTCGTTCCAGAAAATCCACTTACCATTTATACAAATTTTCCTGTATCCAATTTTTACTTGACACATTTCGGATCTTTCTTTCTTTGCTACCTCCATTAGTCTTCTTTGCACTTCTCTTTCTTCTCTTGTTAAATCATTATCTATGAATATTCTATTTTTACCTAATCTGGTTTTCCTCCTCATAATCTCCCTTTTCTCTTCCCAGCTTCCCACAACAGCTACTATCACTTTCCTTTCTCCTTTACCGTGCAGATATGCTTTGTTCAAAGATACTGATAAACCTAATTCCTCACTTAGGAATTTCTCAGGCTCCTCTTTTACCTTACTTTGATTTATTTCCAAACCTTTGATTACAATATTATTCCTCTTTTCTTTCCTTTCTTGCGTTTCCATAAACGTCTATCCACATAGTCTATCCACTTCTTTCTCTACTTTGTTTTGTTGAAGTTTTAGCTTTTCTTCCTCACGTTTTAATCTCTCTTCCACTTTTTTTTGTTCTTTGTCTGATTTTCCTCCTACTGGAATTTGCACTTTCCTTTCAATGAGTCCTATCTTCTCTTCCAGCAACTGTATGTGCTCTTTCATCTGTTCCTTCTCTCTTGTCCAAAAGCCCTCCTTCTCTCTCACTTTTTCTAATTCCTCTCTTACTTCCTCTTTGTTTCCTCGTATCATATCTTTCATCTCTTTAATTTCTTCTAAAATTATTCCAAGTATCTCTTTTGAATTCTCATTTTTCTCCTTACCTATTTTTTCTTCTTCCTTTTTTGGGTTAATATAACTTTCTTGTTACGTCCCACGGACGCAACCCCTCTACAACTATTATTATTATTATTATTATTATTATTATTATTATTATTATTACAACTACATAGAGAGGACTACCGAAACCCATAAGGCCCATCCCCACCACTTCCAACCACCACCACAACCATCTCCCACCCTCACTTTTCCAAAGAGTCCCGAGTTTTCCTTCGGGACTACAATCGTAAACACCCTCAGTCTTCATTTAGTCATCTCTTAGTCTTTACTTAGTCTTAGTTAGTTGTAGGTTAGTAGTTAGTAAGTTTTAGTTTAGTTAGGTTAATCAGAACACACTCTTCATTCATCCGCTACAGTTCACTAACCATCCGCTCTCTGGCCATTCCAAGCTACCAAGATTAATAAACAATCTAAACGTTACCAACAAATACGAGTTGAGCAACCATCTATTTTCCAACAACTCCTATTACTACGATCCAAGTCGTAACATTTCTATATTATTGTTATTTTCTGAATTTTTAAGTCTTGTTTCCTCTTTTGTAGGCCTGTCCCTTTTTGTTATCATCTTCTTTTCTGTTAGTGTTTTTCTATATTTCCTACTTTATCAGACTCCCTGGTGCTCATTTTGTTTTCTTGCTTCTACCTTGTTCCACAGTTAACCTTCCCTGCAATCACTTACCCTCAATTTTACTTCACTTTCCTACTTCCTAACTTTTTATTTTCTGAAGGCTTCCGCTCGCTTATTTTCCTATACTGGAAAACTCCTTCTACTGTATCCAAAAACTTTTTCTCCCTTTAACTCGTTTTATTCTCTTTATTTCTCTATTCTTACAATCAACCCTCGCCTGCACGTCTATTCAACACTCTACCTCCCACCAATCTCCAACTTACTAACTATTAGACTACGACTACGAGACTGCGTGTTTTCGGGTTTATAGTACCGAAGGAAAACTCGGGATACTTCGGAAAAGTGCGGGTGTGAGATGGTTTAGGTAGTCGCCTGTATGTACAATAATAATACTAATGATAATGATAATGATAATGATAATCATCATGATAATAATAATGATAATGATGATAATGATGATAATGATGATAATGATGATAATGATGATAATGATAATGAGGAGTTGCGTGGTGATACCAAAGGAGGAGGACGTGTCTTTGACCGCTCTGTACCTAAAGATCAAAAACGCGAGAAAAATCACGGAAGGTGGGCTAAAGTACGTACTTTTGCAAGCCTGAAGCGATTTATGAAGTCAAGTGTTGTTTGTAGCGACGAAATGAACTTTAATAGTCATCTAAACAAATAAAAAGAAAAGAGGTCAAATACATCGCGGAAGTGGGTGTTACGAGCGTTTAAAACGCGTGTAGCACGCACACCCGCGATTGACAGCGGTAATAAAGACATTAGAAGGAATAAAGGACCTTTTTGGAAACAAACTGAGACTTTAAAGAGGGGAGACTAAAAAGACTAAAGCGAGTGGACACAACCCTAGTCTGTCACACGTGGAGGCGTAACCCAGGTAACCAAGGAGAAATGGACAAAAGATCAATTTAAGTTAAACTAGTGGCATAGATTAGAATAGTGATAGTGTTCAGATCGCAGCTGCAATAGAATAAACTGTAAAAGATAATTATAAGTGAAAGATAGTCCCTGTGAAACAATTAAATTGACACTGATGACATTGACATTGTGAACAGAACACTGAAATCATGAGTAAACGCAAACGTATAGTGAACAGTGATAGTGAGGAGAATGAAGGAGAGGAGCTAAGGATGGTCAGGAAAAACGTGGAAGGAAACAGAGAGAAAGGAGCTGAGGAAATGGAAGTGACCAAAAGCGAGCAAGATGAACTGACTAAACTGAGAGGGAATTGGACCACAGGAGAAGAGGATACAGAAAATGCTATGTTAGCACTGATGAAAACCATAGAAAAGTTGAAGAAACTGGCAAAGGAGACGCCCAACATGAAAAGGGAAATAAAAACAGCCATATCAGATGCAGTTAATGAAGTAGTAGCGTTAGAGATATCCATTGATGATGCTAATGAAGGGGCAAAGAAATATGCGCAGGCTTTAGAGAAAGAGGCAGAGACAGGTGGAATACAGAAGAGCAAGGAAGTTGTAAATGCTGAGACGCAGTGTCAAATCTTAAGAGCAGATAGAAATATACAGCGAAGGGAAGGACAAGCTACAGGCAATAAAGACAAAGAGATTACAGATGGGGAGAAGGAGATTCAGAGAGAAGCCTAGATAACTGTTTTAGGAAAGAGACAGAAAAAGAAGATGCATGAGACAGCCCCTCAAGCTAGGAAAGAAACAGGTAAGCAAGTTAAGAAAGTACTGAGTGATGCTATTGAAATTAAAGTTTGCAAGGAGGAGGATTTTATTCAAGCAATAAAGAAAGTTAAAGCAGATACTAGAATGGCAGAAAACAGCGGAGAAATATCAAGAGTGAGGAAAACTAGAGATGGAAATGTTTTAATAGAAATTAAAAAAGGGAGTACTAAAACAAATGACATTAGAGAGGCGATTAAAAGTGCATTAGGTGAGGGAACTGACATAAGAACTTTTGTCCCAAGAGCCAAATTAGAAATTAGAGACATCGATGGAGCTGCAGACAAGGAGGAGATTCATGATGCTATACTTAAAAAGCTGGGAACAAACAAGGAACAAGCGTATGCTAAGATTGTGGCAATATATCCTATATATGGAGGGATGCAAAAAGCGATAGTAATTGCTACTGCAGATGAAGCCAGGGATTTACTTGAGGATGGGAAAATAGTAATAGGATAGCTGTCCTGCAAAATCAAGGAGAAAAGCAATATTAAAACATGTTATAGATGCCTAGAAACAGGGCACATGGCTGCAGAGTGTAAAGGGACTGATAGGAGTAAGAGGTGCAGAAAATGTGGAGAAGAAGGACATACATCTAAGGACTGTAAAAATGAGCTTTGCTGTATGATCTGTAATGAAAAAGGATACGGAAAGAAGACGCATTAGATCGGAAGTAGGACATGTGAAATGAACCAAAAAGAAGTTTCTACAAATTAATTTGAACAGGTACAGAGCAGCCCAGGACTTAATGTGCAAGACGGCTGAGGAGCATGACATAGACGTGGTCATCATTAGTGAGCCTCCAACCGGGTTTCAGAACGGATGGTACATGGTTGAGACGAAGGTAGCTGCCATATGGAATAGAAATGAAAGAAGTATAACAGTAACAGAGGTCGGCGGAGGAAAAAATGGGCATGTATGGATCAAAATTAATGACATTTATGTGTCAAATCAGACACTGAGGGGATATAGATATAAACTAAATAAACTAGAGAACAGCGCTAGAGACAAGAAACGCGTAATTATAGCCGGGGATTTTAATGCTAAGGCTAGGGAATGGGGGATGAAATATGTCGACAGGAGAGGAGAATATGTTTTGGACTTTATGGCAACATTGGATCTGGTAATAACTAACACTGGAAGAGAAAACACCTTTGTGAGAGGAAATGTGGGGTCTATATTAGATATTACTATGACAATAGCAAATGTGGCCTCTAACTTTCATTCTTGGGAAGTACTGATTGAGGAAGAGTCTTTAAGTGATCATAGGTATATTAAATTTTTCTATGCTAGTGGAGACAACAAGAAAATAAATGACACAAATCAGAATAAAATTAGATGGGTTATAAATAAGAGAGACATTGAAACATTATGTGAGGTTATAGGTGAAATGGGGAAAAGAGTAGAAAGACAAATAAATGAAGATGATACAGTAGAACTGGGGGCAACAGCTCTTAAAGAAGCAATTATTAAAGCTTGTGACCAGAGCATGCCAAGGATCCAAAGCCATAAGGGTAGACCACCCGTTTTTTGGTGGAATGCTGAAATTGGGGAAAAAAGAAGAGAAGGTATAATATTTAGAAGGAAAATGCAAAGGTCTCATGGTAGAGTGATATATACAGAGTTTAAGAATAGATATAAAACCTTAAAGAAAGAGCTAAGAGTATGATATGTAAAAGTAAGAAAAATTGCTGGAATATTTTATGTAAAGATTTAGATGGTGATCCTTGGGGCTTAGGCTATTGAATCGTAACCAAGAAAATTAAAGGACGAACAGTACAGGCACAAATGACAGACGAGACATTACAACACACAGTTAAAACGCTTTTTAGGACTGGAGAAGAAATTAATTTTGAAAAGATAGAAACAAATGATAATAGAGAAATAGAGAAATTTACATTAGAGGAATTGCATGAAGCTGTACAGACACTTAAAGTAGGAAAAGCCCCGGGCTTGGACGGAATTACGGCTGAAATCTTTAAATTAACCTTCAAAGTTATACCTGGAGTCCTTTTAAAAATGCTTAACAAGTGCCTAGAAAACAACATTTTTTGTAAAGCCTGGAAGAGGCAAAAGTTGATTCTAATAAAGAAAAACAAGGATGGGGACATTAATAATCCTAGTAATTATAGACCACTTAGTATGATAGACACTGCAGGAAAGGTTTTTGAGAAACTTCTACTTAAGAGATTAGAGAGGTACATAACTGAAATGGGGAGTCTTAATTCTAATCAATTTGGCTTTACCAAGGGAAAATCCACAGTGGATGCTATCTTGGAGGTTACAGACTTGGCCAAATGGCAAAAAAACAGGAGACACGATAATCTTACCCTTTTGATCACTATAGACGTTAAAAATGCTTTTAACTCTTTAAGATGGGAGAGTATAGATAAGGCATTAAAAGATAGGTACAAAATACCACATAATATGATACTCCTCATTCAGAACTACCTACATGAGAGGAGGCTGTATTGCGAGGATGTTTCAGGGAACTTTAGAGTATACAATATAATAGCGGGCGCCCCACAGGGATTTATTCTTGGCCCTTTTCTGTGGAATCTCACGTATGATGAGATGTTAAATATTGGACTACCTAGTGGGACAAAATTGATCGGGTATGCGGATGACCTAGCCGTAGTCATTACCGGTAAAGGAGAAAAAGAAATCCAGGCTGTAGCTAACATTACACTGCACAAGGTATCCAAATGGATGAGAAGTGTAGGACTAGAGATAGCCACACAGAAAACTGAGACTGTTATGCTTAATGGGAGAAAGAAGATTAGAGACATAAATGTTAAAATAAATGGCGATAGAATTGAGCTACTTAAATCGATCAAGTACTTAGGATTAAGATTAGATAGGGCTCTCTCCATGAGGGAGCACCTGCGTGCGGTCACCAAAAAGGCTGCCAATGTCGAGACGGCGATCTCAAGGCTCTTACACAACGTTGGTGGAGCTAGAACATCCAAAAGGAGACTACTGGTGTCTGTCGTAACTTCAGTCGTTTTGTACGGAGCACCAGTCTGGGCTGACCAAATAAGGAAATTCCCGAGCTACGGGGAGCCTATACTAGCGGTCCAAAGGAGATCTGCACTGAGGGTGATAAACGCGTACAAAACGGTGTCCAGAGAAGCAGTCTTCGTGATAGCAGGAACTACTCCTATAGACCTGCTGGCTGTAGAGCGAAAATATACTTACATGGCACGCAAAGAAGAGGAATCAGGCGAAGAGCTGGAAAAAAGGATGGATGAAATCAAAAGCAGGACAATAAATGAATGGCAAACAAGATGGAACGGCGCGACTACAGGAAGATGGACACACGTATTAATTCCTAACATTAAGAGATGGAATGAAAGAAGATACGGAGAACTGAATTACTGGCTAACCCAGTTCATAACAGGGCATGGATGCTTTCAATGGTATCTCAGCAGAATTAACAGAGCAACCAACCCTAGCTGCCTATACTGCAGCGATGGGATTGATGACGCAGAGCACACGATCTTCAAATGTGAAAAGTGGCTTTCTAGAAGGCTGACCCTTTTTGACAGCCTGGAAATAGACCTAACTCCTGAAAACATTATAGAAACTATGATGCAAAGTAAGGAGAACTGGACAAAGATTAACGATGTGATAGTTGGGATTATGAAGGAGAAAATTGAAGACGAAATGAGAAGAAAGAACAACTTAGAAGAAGGAGAAGAGACAGATAGCGAAGAAGAGGACAGTTACGAAGACGAAATGTAAATTCAGACGAGGCAGCTGGCACTGGACAAGACATCCAAGACAAGACAAGGCACGACACAACACACTAACTAAGCAGCTTAACTCGAAATTGAAATAGAAATCTCTCTACGAAAGAAAGTAAACAAAGCAAGGATAGAACAAGGCAACTAAGGAGAGCAAGCAACAAGTAGCATCTGTACCGATGCAATACGAAAGTGGGACAGGTACAGATGCTGTGCAAGAGAAGAGAGGTTTTAGTGGGTATGCCTATGTGACTCCCACACTACCAGGGACGCCTTCCCCGGTGTCTTTAAAAGATTTCCTCTCTTCCAAAAAAAAAATAACAATAGCAATAGCAATAATAATAACGATAATAATAATAATAATAAAACTGTTTCCCTTCATCATCTCCAGCAATGGATTGATACCGGAGAACACAGTATCAAGCTGCAAAGAATTGGGGCTTCCTGATTGTATCTTGGAAGAGGGACAGAGAGCTGTGTTGTTGGAGACGGCGAGCATTGTAAGGAAGTTCTTAAATATATCATAAATAGGGCCTAACCCTTGACTTATTGAGTCCGGGTAGGTGAATAATCCCAGTAATAACTGAGGAAGTGTGAAATTCTATAATAATAATAATAATAATAATGAAGAACACGAACTGCATAAAGCAATAATACAAGCAGATAAAAACTACACACCCCTAAACCTTAGATCACGAATCCAAACAATAGACAACTACAATGACAAAGAGAACACACAAATAAAAATGGACACCTGGGCAAGGATACAGCTTCGTGGAAAGCACTATTACATTACAAGAAACGAAAATATCAGTAAAACAGACACATACAGATGGTTACAAAAGGGAAGCATATTTCCAGAGACAGAAGGGTTCCTGATGGCGATAGCGAAGTAATCGCCACCAAGAACTACTCAAAACACATACTAAAAGACAGCTACATACAGGACGACAGATGCAGAAAATGCAAGCAGACACCCAAAACAATAGACCACATAACAGATGATGCAAACTACTGGCAAGCACAAAATACACGGAAAGACACAACATGGCAGCTAAAATAATATACAAAGCAATAGTAAACAGATACAATCCTGAAAAAAGCAAAAAACCATACTACAAGTACACACTCACAACTATCATTGAAAATGAAACGCACAAATTGTACTGGGACGCAACAATCCGCACTGACAAAACAATGAAATACAATAGACCGGACATCACACTCATAGACAAGAAAGAAAAAATAACATATTTAATAGACATCTCGATACCTAATGACGCCAATTTGGCCAACAAGTACAACAATAAAATAGAAAAATATCACCCACTAGCACAAGAAATACAGAGAATATGGAATCAAAAGGAAGTCTTCATAATATCACTCATAGTATCCGCAACAGGAATCACACCACACTCATTCAAGAAACATTTACAACAACTGAAACTGGAACCACACATACACGAACAAATACAAGAAGCAGTGATACTGAAAACATGCAACATCACCCGGAAATTCTTAAATCTAACATAGATACCACTCAAGACTTGGTCTAAGCCCGTCCGAGAAGAAAAAAAAATAATAAAAAAATGATAATAATAACGGTTGTAGAGGGGTTGCGTCCTTGGGGCGTAACATCAGGCAACGAATTCTGGCATTGGTGGTGAATTATCCAGAGTGTAGAGAACAAAGAAGCAACAGATCTGAACCCTTAATATTGCCTGAAACTCGCAAAAATCCTTGGGGAGCAATACGTGCAGATTTATGAACCACTCAAGGCAAATGGTACATGATCGTTCAAGACTACTATTATGGTTACCTGATTTGGTCCAGCTAAATTCTTTGGCCCCAGAAGCTACTGTCAATCGACTTAAAAAATTTTTGCTTGTCATAGAGTTCCTATGTCCCTCCGATCTGATAGGGATACCCAGTTTATTTCGATACCATTCAGCAAATTTCAGGAGGAATGTGGATTTTCTCATATTACAGCAAGTCGTACCTATGCCCAATCTAACGGAATCAGCCGAAAAAGCTATTAACATTGCCAAAAGAATATTAACAAAAAACAAAGATCCGAAAGTAGCCCTTTTACAAAATAGAAATACACCGTTGGTGCAGGGATTGTTCCCAGCAGAGCTTTTCTATGACTGTAAACTACGGTCAATACTTCCATCTGTCAGCAATTACCACTTGGTTAGCAAGAAAGATATTGAACATTTTAAGGAAAAAAATGCTTCAATAAGAAGAAAAAATAAAAGAAACTTTGTGGTCAGAAAATGTGTAAGAAATACCTCGATTCAAGAAAAATACTTACATTTGGACAAGCAACATGAAGAGGTATGGTGTAGTAGAGAAGGAGAGTCAGGAGCCACGATGTAACATTATCAAAATACTATTATCAATACTAATAACATTATCAATACTAAAGAGGGGAAGTTACGCCGAAACAGAGGAGACCTCAAGAAACAGGAGATGTAGAGAAGAGAGATCAGGATATAAAAGAAAAAGGGGAGACCGAATGAGATGAGAGAGAAGAGAAGATGGAAGAAAGCCAAGCGAAGAAGATAGAAGGTCTCCGGACAGAGAAGACTGATGACAGTCAAACAGAACAACAGCAAGGTGATGAAGACAAAGAAGAAGGTAACCAGGGTGAACTAAGTAATGAAGACAATCTGTTAGAAGTTGGTTCTCGAAGACTTAGGTGAATTAGCAAGGCCCCAAAACGATATACAGACTCTGAGTAATCGTAAGTCTCTTAGTATTGTGGAGGGTGTAGTCTAGACTGGCTAACTTAGTTAGAGTGGGTGAGAGTGTGTTTCCCTTCGACCAGTCAAGAGCTGGGACTGAAGTTATAGTAATGAGAAGTGTATTTTGTTATTTTTATACGACTTATTTAATTCCATGACACTATACCCATCGTCATAGTGATTGGGCAGTGACTTATAATATTTGCAAGTGTAACAGAGATAGACGATGAGCACCGGCCGTTGCTAGTATCGGAATGTACATCATGTAGTTGACGAATGTAGCCACGACCGTCACCAACCCACCGGCCTACGACGGTAATGTGTATCCAAATTACATTCTAAAGATGACATCTATGGGACCTGGTGACATGTATGGTGTCATGAAACCGTTGTGATAGATTTTTATGTAGATACTTCTGTATCTGATATATTTCTGTACATATAATATATACAATGTGGGGCACTTACGAGTTATAAGTACTTACTACTCCGAAGCCACTAAAGAGAGCCATTATATTTTTAAACGGTATATGGGACAAATATTATTACCATTTTTTTTACACTCGCATGTTACGAGATGTCAAGATGTTTGATATTTGTTCAAATGGAACTACATGTGTTTCTTGAAGCAGTGTTGTAACATCAAGCGAATTTAACAGTTTATGACAACGTTATCTGCGAATGATCTACAGAAAAATGTGCATTAAGGGGTAACACCACTGTAACAGCCTTAAAATAAGCGTATTTTCACGAATTTTTTTTTTATGGAAGGAAAGGTAATAGGACAAAAATATTCGAGGATGTTATTAAACATATATTCAAGTATTACATACAAAATTATCATCGATAAATATTAAAAAATGACGACGCCGAAGCCATTCTTGTGAGGCGTGTTGAAGTTGACGCGCTCTGCGGCACGCAGTGTAGCTGATGCAAATTTAAATCTGGGAAAAAAAGAAAAAATACACTTAATCTACATGGTTATAGCTAGTGAAACACGTACGGGATTTTAAAAATATTGATTTTTGTGTGATTGGCGAGTATTTGAAGTAGAATGTTTGATTTTCGACAAAAAGAAAGGCAATCATTCGTTCATAAAAACTGTTTAAATTAACTTATCAAAAATCCCGTACGTGTTTCACTACAAAATGTCATTTTTAAGATATGGTTAAAAATTCAAATGGATAGAATGAAAATTGTTCGAGTTATGCTGCGTGCCGATTGGAAAAATCATGATTCGAGAAAAACGCGTTTAAAGTTTTGCAATGTGTTATAGACATAAAGAAATGAAAAATTTGGCTGTTTAAAAATTTTTACCATTAGTCTGCTATCCCAGGACCATAAAGCTGCCCTTCCGTGTTCAAATATTCTTCCTCGTTCTCTTTCCTCAAAGATTTTGTGCTAGAGCGCGCGTCTTTTGCCGCCTCTGTCAAAGACAACTCGGCGTGCTTGATTCACTTTTTTTTTTTGCTTGGTACACTTTGTGGTCACTCATTGTAACTTACAAGCACTACACGCAAAATGTTTTACCTAAAAGTAAAAACCCTGGAGCGCATCCAGATCTACGCGTAAATTCCCGCCCCTACAATAACATACTTTTGTATGGAAATGCTTCTGACTGATCAAAAACACTTTCTAACGATATCTGTTACTGTACTAGGGGTGTTAGAATAGGAAAGATAGGATAATAGGCTGTACCCTCCTAGCAGGTATTTATTTCACGCAAGTAGTCGTTTCGGTGCGGTCCGACGCGCTTACGGCGGAGCTCGAAATTTCAGGAAACTAATTTCTTTCAGGTAATGAACTTTTTTCCTCATAATCTAGAAGGTTCAACACATCTTTTAAGCCAATAAAAAAATCGATTTCTTGAAAAATTTATAGTGGTGTTACCTCTTAAAATTAATTTCATGTGTTCTGGTGGCAGTAGATTTCATGACTGAAAACGTTTTATATGTTTGTAAATGTACGTTTTGGATAATATGTTAAATTTATTATTCACAAGGGAACGTTTCAGACTTTTCATCCCCGATTTGGATGAGCATTGGGTATGTTATAAAGGATTTCAAAATGCTCGCGAACTAACGCAAGTTTAAGAGTGCAGATTAGTCCCCGAAGGAAAACCTGCCGTCCTGTATTTGCGCGAATAGTGATCGGACTGCGCACCAAAATGAAATATGTTTCGCATAAAATTTGTACGGTTTCCACAGATCTATAAAATTACCACAAGAAAAGTTAAAACGATATTTTCTTCTGTAGGCATTTGATTTCGAATTCCGGTGCGAGGGAGCGACAGGGCTCATTATTTGTATATATACATATTCCCTTCCCGTGCCCCGGATGACTTTTGGGTAAACGGCCTAGCGCGGCGAAGGACAGTCATCTGACGACGGCGATGCTGAACACAGATTTCGAATAAATCGTTAATCGCGATACGGTTTTTAATTATTCCCCTCCCGCATCCATCTCCGACCAACAAGAGGAACTTTTAAGCTCCTTTTTCTTATTGCCTGACCATTAAACGCCTCCACTTCTTAAAAAGTATCCTCCCCCTTCCACGACCATCATTTTTCAAAATTGGGAGAACATCATGAGAACAAAAAAGACGAGCAATGTAAGGCGTTTAGGTATTAGGAGTTACGTGCCTAATCGGACGCATATCAAGTTGTGATTGTTTCGCAGCGGCAACTCGGGAAACATTCGAATGCTGAAAGGCCATGTGCAACAACAAGGTTTGTTTTTAGGTAGGTTTTTTGTTTGGAAAAAGAGCATCATGGAAGTATCGATCGGATCGGAAGACAGTCCCGGTTAGGTCGCCGAACCGAACAGACGTCTGCGTGTTTGTTAAGAGCTCACCCGCCCTTGTACCACGGATCAGTTAATAAAACAGCATCGTTCAGTTGTGAAGCAACTCGACGTCTTGATTTTATCCCCCCGATTAAATCCTTCTTCCTTAGAGCATTTCATCCCAAATTCAATGGTATATCAAAGTATAGGAGACGGCTTTCGAAAATACAAAATCGCGATCGAAGTATCATGAACGTGAATAACGTGCAAAGAAGCGACCACGTGCTGAGAATGTAAGGATCATGAATCCCACAGACTTACAGCAATGTGAAAAGTTAGATAACACAAACTATGAGTCTTGGAGGATACAAATAAAAAGTATTCGTAGTTGCAATGAGTTATGGGGCCACGTAAAAGAAACTATTGTGAAACCTGAACAAAAACAGGACGCGTGGAAAAAAACAAAAACAGGACGCGTGAGGGATGAAAAAACTGTGAACATAATTACGTTCAGCCTAAATAAGAATGAGTATAGTCACGTGAAAAACTATCGAACATCAAAAGAAGCATGAGAAGTGCTCCAGCGAGTTTATGAATCAGGTGTACCCATGAAACAGTGCGCACTGTTGAACAAATGAAAAAGGATGCAAATCGAAGTATGGGTCTATATATTAAAAAATTCACACATGTAACAGGTGTGAATCTGTGAGTGTAAGGTATTGTACCTTCTGTTTCTCTGTGAGTGCGTGTGGGAGTGTGAGGGCATTTACTGTCTCAATCCGAGTATTCGGAGAGTTGCGTCTAAGTCGTCAAATACGGAGGTCGTCTAAATATTGTCTTCCGAATAAACTGTCTATTAAAACGTATCTTTAACTTAAGTTGGGATTTTGGGTTTGTTTTTTTTGCTTTTGCCTTTTAAAACAACTAATCCCACATACATTGCATTGAACAATTAAACGATTCAGGAATAAAATTACCAAGAGAGGTATTACTTATTGTGCTATTCAATTCTTCACCGAACAAATGCGAAACAAACGCGATACTTTCGAAGAAGTCTACCGCGCCGTTATCGCAAAATCTTTTGTCCGAGCGAAAAAACGATAGGAGTATGTATATACCTATGTATTATGATCGAGTGTTCAGAATAATAATCGGGTCAAAGTGACCCGGCATTCGTTGTGCGAGAGTTAATCGAAAAATGAAGAGAAAAGAGTGTAGTGAACTGTGCCCCCTGTACGCGGAAGTGAGCTGATGACGTTCACCGTGACGTTCGCGACATTGGACATCTGTAGGCAGCGTTATGTACGATGAATGGCCTGGACACATGCGGATTTTCAGAAAGCCAAACATCAACAATAATGGTTTGCGACCATAGGTATGTTAACAAAAGTTGCTTGTTTTTACTTCATTTATACGCTCCTTAAGTTTGGATCAGTGACACAGAAACACCCTGTATAGACAATTTTGATTACATCATCTCTAAGTTCGACAAGCACATGAAAGAAATTTTTAGGGACACATATCAAATGAAATATTTAGGTAATAGAATTCGAATCCAATTTACAAATCTACACACTGACAAACAATTCCAACAACAATTAAAAGAAGGAAACATCTCATTCTTCACATTCACTTTAAACACGGAAAAACAGCTGAGTCTCGCTCTTAAGGGTCAAGTTTATTACAATAAGTGTAACAAGAAGTAAAAAATAACGCAAATTTTGCTGAAACGGTTTTATGGACAGATGAATGCACTTTTACCAATAATGGGATGTTTAATAGATATAATGAACACACATAGTCTGTGGAAAATCCTCTCCTTTGACGAAATACACAGATTCAATTACGATTCAGTATCAATGTGTGGTGTGGCATCCTTGATACGTGCATTATCGGTCCATACTTTTTTAACGATAACATCTTAAACGGTGAACGATATCAGCGTTTCTTAGAATTCACTTTGCCCACTTTGCTCGATGATGTTCCATTGCAAGTAAGATTAAAATTAAAATACTATCAAAAAAATGCTCACAACGCACGCATTGCGACACAATATTTGAGAGAAACCTATCAGGAAAAGTGGTTCGGTGCCTACAGTCCCACACCTTGGCCACCAAGTTCGCCTGACATGAATCCGTTAGATTTTTTTCTTTGGGATTTTCTAAAGGACAAAGTGTATTCACGGCCTTTCGTGACGGTGGAAACTTGAAAGAGCGAATCAAAGTGCATTGTTCGATTGCGAATGTCAGTCACCTAATAAATGTTATGAAGAACATAAGAAAACGTATCAGAAAATGTTTCGAATGTAATGATGAAACATCTGAACACTTATTGTAATAAACTACATTTGTGACCTAAAATGTCGAATATCTCGTAAAGTATTCATTTTAAGGTGACCCTACCCTAATATTTTTATACGCAGAAGAAGAATCGTATTCGTGAGAAGAATCGAAAAATGTTAAAAAAAGTTGGGCTGCATTTAAAAAAAAAGCGCAATTGCACCGGGAAGGTGCACCGGTGGGTGTGCAACAAAACTGGTGTAATAGGAAGATTTGTACCCCATTTAATATTGTCCTCTACCACTTTTGTCTATCATCATCTACAAAAAAGTTATATCCCGTCTCAGTTACAAGAATCACCCTGTATTTTTGCAGCGAATTCTGTTCTATTCAATCTACCTTGAATGTCAAAGTGAAAGTATTGTCTATTCCTATAATAATTGGTGCGGCTTATGTGGGAAATAAGGAAAAGCGAGACATTTGATTGATTTACTGGAGGTACAATTTTGGTGATTTATAATTAGACTGCGGATGTTTATGCAAATGCATATAAACATCAGTAATCTGAGATTACGTACGTTTCCAAGGTATTCTTGAGTGTCACGAACAATACTGAACGTGAGCCACATTATGATTCGTAACTATTAAAGTAACAACATAACGCCAATAGTACCGGTAAAAATCAGTAAAGTTCTCAAATAAAGTTTACAATGGAAATTATAATAGTGATCACAGTGCCCAAAGCAAAATCTAGTAGGCATACAATACTGAATAATTGGATCGCTGTGATAGGTGGTAACAATTTTGTTAATAATGAAGATGAAGTTTATTGTATAGCATGTGATAAACAGGTTGATATCTTTTCGTGTATTTGGCAATCGTTTTTTAAAATTTAAGCAGAATATTATTAATCTAACATGTTCTATATTTTGATATTCAAATTATATGGGAAAGGAAGTCACAATTAACGCAGCACACAAATACAGCTGTACATAGGAGGAATATTATGGAACAAAGTACTACAGCAACTGGAACTGCTACACAAACAGATACATCTCAAAAAAAGAAAAATAAATTCTACACAGATATCTGCAAACCTACGGCGGCTATGAATATGCTTTGGCAATGCCTGGACAATGAAGTATGGAAGCTTTTTTAAAAAATACATTAAACAAGATATCCCTAACAAATCTACACTCAGAAAGAATTATGTACAAAACTGTTACGATTTAGCATTGGGGGATATACGAAATAATATTGGTGAAAATTATGTTTGGATATCTGTAGATGAAACAACAGACAACGCAGGGCATTATATCGCTAATTTGATTATAGGAAAACTGTGCGAAAATGAAGCATCTATCCGCATGTACTGGCTTGAAAGCAGTTGGAACAAACAAATCATGCAACGATTGCTAGATTCGTAAATTCGGGGATGCAGCGCATATGGCCGACTGGAAGTGAAAATACAGTGTTACAACGATGAGTGTACAACGTTATAAAAAGAAATTGGAAAATATTCTGTTACCGCCTGAACTTATTATAACAAAATGGAGGACATCGTTAAAGATAGCATTATTTTATGCTGCGTATTTAGAACATATCAAGGAAGTCATTGATACACTGAATGAGGAAGATGCATCGTCGATTAAATCGGTACAAATGTTATTGCGAAATGTACAGGTCATGCCAGATTTAACGTCCATACGAGCTTATTTCGGAACACTGCCACTCGCTGTACAAAGATTGGAAACAGTAGGGATGTCATTAATTGAATCCGTAGAACTAATTATTATGTAGTCGATAATATGTATCCACTGATATATCGCGATATTACCTGTTTGACTTCCCGCGGATGGCACAATGATAAGCAACTCCCGGATTCGAATTAGCGGCGTGCTGCAGCGCGTCATCGGCGGGCAGTATTGTGAGAGATGTAAGGAACAACAGTCGTGTGATGAATATATCAGGCGATCCTCCCGAGAGTAATCTAAATCTTACTTCTTGGTGATTGTGGAAGACGAATTTCAAGGATGGTTCAAGAGTTATGGAACTCCAGTTATGGAAATAAATACGAATTTTAGTGTGCTATTAAAAATTTTGAAACGTGTGGCTGCCGAAAACCTAAAGGAGCTTCAGGCACGATACTGGCACAAACTGAAATATGCGCCAATTACATCTTGCAAAGTAGAACGATCTTTTTCGGCGTACAAATTAATATTAACTGATAAGCATCATCAATTTACAGTTGCTAACTTTGAAAAAACCATGATAATTTATTGTAATTCAAATTATAACAAGTAAAAATGACGATATAAGTGATACTACGTTTCAGATAAATCTTGCATATTTCTTGCATATCCTGCATATTTCATGCAGATTTACTTACATCTTTCTTGTATATTTGTTGCATATTCTGGCATATTTTACTTGCATAAACATCCGCAGTCTATTTATGACTCACAGCCATTAATTCGTTCAGTGAATACATCGTCATAGACTGTCAATTACACATCATATTACGCACCTGCTGTTAATAATAATACCTCTGTACACCAGGCGGCTCTATTTACTGTAGCGGTAGGACTGTACAAATTCAGACGCCAATGATCTCCGAACCCTGTGGACCTTGTTCGAAATTTGCTTCAGTCCAAAAAGAAATTAAATGTAGTGGACATTGTAACAAAATATTCCATTACAAATGAGCGGCCCAAGACTAGGAACGATTGATCGTGTGGAAATGGTGTAGAAAAATGAAAGTACAAAACACAACTTTAACCAATGAACTATTTATTATAATTGCAACTATCGCGTTCGTATGGCACTGTTGACAGATAGCAAACGACTGACTGACAGAAGATGCGGTGTAAACTCGACCGCGCTATTTATTTGTTGTGGGTTTCGGGAATAGTCGATTTCTCAAAACGTCGTACTCGCGAATCTTCTACGTGTGTTTGGTGCGGCGCTCGACGCTCATAGAAGATTCTCGCGCGTTCGCGACCTTTCTCTCGCGGTTAGTCGCTACAATCCAATATTTGACGGTTCACTCGGACAAATTCAAGTGTAGTAATTGTAACTCAAATACTCCTTCACGATTGTGTAAGAGCATGGAAGGGACTACCTCTGAACAATTTACTACCTCACCTGGAGGCAGCCTAAAAGATAGAACTGAAAATCGAAATGCTGATACAGGTCCATTTACCCTAGATGGAGTCATGCATGTCCTTACTTCCTTTGTGCAAGAACAACGTGCCACAAACACGACATTGAGTTCTAAATTTGAAAATCTCAGCAAGACAGTTAACATCTCAGTTCAGCAATGCGTAAATAACATAGAGAGATTTACTGCTACTGTCTCTGGCCTTAATACACGTGTATTTGAAACAGAAGCTCAAATAGACAAGCTCACCCTCGAATGAGATGAATTTAAAGGAGCCAATAAAGTTCTAACTCAAAATAATAAAGAACTATCTGCTCGACTTTCACTGCTAGAAAGGAATGCTCCTGCATCAGATATCGTTATCTCATGTACGCTTCATGAGAAAAACGAAGACTTACTGAGAGTGGTTAAAGACACTGCAAAGGCTCTCAAGGTCTCTCTTAAGGATATAGACATCAACTATGTATCTAGGATCGGACCAAACTTAGATGACAGCAAGCACAGACCCATCCTAGTCAGACTTTCGACTGTCGGTCTGGCCAGAAACTCATAGATAGAAAAAAGAAGAGAAGAGTACTCCTGGCATCCGAGATTCAAAGCAAATTCCCGGCCTCATCTGTGTTCGTCAATGAGAATCTTCCGTTTTGGCTCAGGCGGGTTGGAACGACATAAGAAAGGCTGTGAAGGATGGAAAATACAAGTCTGCATGGGTCATGAATGGAACTATTTGCGGACCCATCAAAATATGGACCACAGAAGATGTTCAAAAACTACAATAATAGTCCGTTTGTACAAATAACCCCTCCTCCCATTCTAATAGATATGAAAATACCGCTTGCGACCGAAATAACACAATACATAATAGTATTAAAATCTGTCACCTCAACGCCCAGTCCCTTGTATCTCATATTCATGAATTTAGGCACTATTTTTCTCAAAATTTTGTTCACATTATTGGAGTTTCTGAGACATGGCTCAATGATGCAATAGGTGATAGTACTGTTATACTTAAAAACTACAGTATCATGATCGTCATGATAGAGTGGGAAGGCTGGGTGGAGGAGTGGCGCTATTTGTACATGGGAGTGCACACCCTAAAATTTTGTCACACTC
The DNA here is from genome assembly GCA_963989215.1 of Hedychridium roseum. Classification (NCBI taxonomy): domain Eukaryota; kingdom Metazoa; phylum Arthropoda; class Insecta; order Hymenoptera; family Chrysididae; genus Hedychridium; species Hedychridium roseum. Next base: position 2,954,692 of record OZ022304.1, on the reverse strand, counting down.
AAGTAATGATTGTGTTGGTAAACCGGAGTACATTATTGCGGAGATTTGTCCTACAAACCAAGCAAAACTATCAATAGCTATTGTCTATAGACCCCCTAAAGTAGGCTTTATGTCTGTCTTTCAAGATGACCTACTTCGGTTTACCCCTACGTATAAAAATATAGTTATTCTAGGTAACTATTGTAAGGATGGGCTTATAATGGACCAAAATAACGTAAGGCGGAGACGTAATGTTCAGGATAAAACCAATAATTATTAGGGCTGTTAGGATACAACGGTTTTGGTGGCTTAAAACTACGGAACGTCTATACTGTTCGGCGATCTGATCGGGACTAACTCGCAGGGCATCACGAAAGTGATGCCTATCCTAAGGACAAAGGTCTAACGCATCCCTCGACATGCACATAGCGTCCCGTCGGACCACCCCGTCAGCTAGCCAACTCCTTTGGGCCTGAAGTGGGTGTCGCGCCGGACCCGCCATGTGCATAGTGTCGCGCCAGGCCCGCCATGTGCGTTAAGGCCCCAGCCGTAAGTGCCGTAACTCTAGGCACCCCGACGGCTAGGCGCCGAATCGCCTTACACTATAATCTGGATCTTAACTTTAATTCGTTTGATTCCATAAGTTTAAGAAGTTTTTCATAGATAACAATCTTCATCTTGTAGCCTTTTCTAATACTCATCATACCAAAACTTCTCATACTTGGCTCGATCTTGTTGCAGAAGATGATTCTAAAAAAATTCTATTCAGAGGGCAATCACACTCCCCATTTTTATCCGAGCATGAACTTATTTGTATTTCATATGCTTTCAGATTCCCGAGATGCAATGAAAAATTTATATCTTATAGGGATCTTAAGAATCTCGACTATAAACATCTGCAAAATCTTCTTGAAAGTGGTGATTGAGATCCTTTTTATTCTGCTGTCACGCTAGATGAGCGTGTCCATATATTTAACACTGTCACGTCCTAAGAAGAGGGATCGGGAAAGGTAGGGTTTTATTTTGGGGGCAACGTGTCTGCCCGACACTCCCCGAGATGAAGTGGGCGTAATTATTTTGAAGAAAACCGTTGCAAGGAGTCAACGAATTCTTTTACGGAATCGCCGTATGGATGAGGAACTTCAACGAAGGGGTGAGATACGGGAGGAGATACGGGGGAGTGAATTACCTCGGTACACGAATCTACTTCTGAATACTGCTTAACCGCAGTATATAATTTATTATAAAATGACCTGATTCGCTATTTCCTTCCACCTCGGATTTTGGGCATTTCTTCCCAATCAAATAAAAAGAGATAGACCTTTAGGTGGCTCAGGGCAAAAAGGATTCACCTTCCCAAGTTATGCAGCTGCTTCGCCGCTGTGTCCGAGAAGAGGAGAATTGAGTGTTTGTCGTACGATGAGGGAGTAGGAGACAGAAAGTTTAAATTACATAAATTCTTTTACTTTTAACTAAGGATTTAATCGGCGAGATTTCGTGCAAATGTTTTTAAGTGCGAGTCAAAACTTCCGCGTCGGGTGAAGTTTTCAAAACGAGTGGGATTGAGGACCTCAGAGTCCTCCCTTATATTTAGGAAGCAAATCACCTCCTTCCAGCGGGTTTTTCGCTAGCGTCTTAAAATGATCAACATTTGGTTACCAGGGTTTTCCGCGACCGCGGCCTTCTGAGAATCATTGGTCTACATTTTGACGTGAATTTACGGCTAGGGCAGGGTTTCTCAGTGCACTCGAGGTATCAGCTCAAGTGTTTACTGCTTTTCCTAAAATGTGTATGTAAGGCGAGACTTTAGGCACTTCGGTGTCTGCAGAAAACTTTATAATTCAATATTGTACGCAATGTTATGGCAACCATATGTATCTTTTTTATAGTGCATTCTTGACTAAGTTTATTAGGGTTTCCTTGAACCATAGAAGGGGTCACCTTTTTCGTTTTTTTGTTTTGGGCGTTTGTCCCTTTGGTCAGTGACCGTTACAACAGCAATATAATAACTTGTTTTGATAATACTGCTCCTATTATTAATAAGCTCATCAGAAAGCCATATGCACCGTGGATCACCGATGAAATTCGTAGTTTGATGAGTAAGCGTAACACAGCATTTAAAATTTTTAAGAGGTTAAATCATCCTCTAAGTTACAAAGAGTACAAAATAATTCGTAATAGGGTTCAGTTGCTCATTCGCACAGGGAGATTGACTCATTCGGTAAGTATTATATGGACAAGCTTGGTAGTATTCGTGACTCCAAGCTATTATGACGAGAAATCTGTATGATAGGAATCGTTAACATAGATGACGCACTCACACATTCAGTTGACTTTTTGAAAGATCTCAATTCTTTTTTTGTTTCCTCTTGTTACACTCTTCCCTCTCTTTTTTCCTATCCCTCCTCTCCTACCAGTATAATGAGGTCTTCACAGTTTGATGACAACAAGTTTTACTTCGAACACTTTACACCAATGGTAGTAGAACTGTTGTCCGAAAGGAAAACGAATGCCTATAGCATGGATGGGATTCCTCACAGGTTTCTAACTCGTGCCTCTCCTACCATTATTTCTCCTTTCCTTGATATCCGTAACCCCATGATATCCTTTCCTGATGATATCACTCGTTGATATCCTCTTTCACTCCATTTTCCCTTCTATATGGAAGCAAGCATTCGTTATACCTATAAAGAAAATCTAGTCCTAGTGATTATAGGCCAATTTCTATATCATGTGCCGGAGCCAAAATTCTTGAGAAAATTGTATATAAATAATTAACGCGATATCTGCTGGATAGGAAATTGCTTGATCATCTGCAATCTGGTTTTCGGCCGGGATACAACACACCGTCTGTCAGAGTCAAGTTCCTTGACCATGTGAGGAAAGGGATAAATAATCGGCTTGCCACGATCGTTATATTCTTTGATTTCTCCAAGGCCCATGATACGGTTGATTACGCGTTACTTATAAATCAGCTCAGAAACCTTGGATGTTCGGACTCTGTTCTCAGATGGTTTCTAGCTTATTTAACAGATTGTCGACAAGCCGTAAAAAAGGCGGATAATTCTATCTCAACCTAGTTGGGTGTCAACTGTGGTGTGCCTCCCGGAAGTGTTTTAGGGCCTTTATCATGTTCCCTATTTATAAATGGTAGCTGCCTCAAATACGATAATAGGCTTCTCTATGCAGACGATCTACAAATCTGTTTACAATGTACTCCTGGCTTTTAAAGGGTATTGTAAGGGGAATAAACCCGGGTAACGGCTTAATCATCTCATCGTTAGGACTCGGGTACAATGGTCCTATAGAGACTGAGCGCCCAGTAAAAATAAGATATGATACAATTGTTTTATCTATCTAACTATGTTACATATATTTTTGTCATGATTTTCTGTAATCTTTCTTTCTCGAACACCTAAAGGGATGTTAATCCCATAGGAAATATATTTAGCTTCAAGTTTGGATCAATGTATAAGAAACACCCTGTATACACTCATATTGCGATATCTTTAACTTAAGTGATATAAACCATTAATATTGTAATACACTGCACACGCTACATATGACGAAAAACAGGTTTTTTTACCATAGGCCCTTAATTTATTTTTCCTGTTTTATCATACTGTAAATCTTTTGTCAACACAAATAAAAAGTGTAATGCAATTACATAAAATCCAAGCGTACCGAGTTTCACTTAAGAGCGGACATTGTACTCACTCGTTAGCTATTGCTTTTGTTTATGGCAAAATATTTTGTAAAAGTTGGGCTGACCAATAAACAACTTCTAAATCGCGAAAAAAGTCTACAGTGGTAAGGAACTTGCTACAATATACTATCATAACCAAAAAGTGTTTATATTTTGAAAGGAAAAGCTTCCGAACCTATGTTTATATGGCCTTTTTTCATCTTTAGAAAGAGTAGAATGCGGTACCGAAGTTTGGCCACTTATTTCGTTGACACCCTGTATATTACATGATTATGTATAGTGTTTGTTTTTTTGTTAATTATTTGTTTATATTTGTTATACCTGCATTATATTAAAAATATAATAAAATCGCTATGTAAACTTGAATCGACGACTCGTCGGCTGTCAAACAAATCCCTTACGGCTGTAGGTACAGCGTCTTGTTAAAAGTACTTTAACGTGCAAAGTTCTTAAAGGTTCTTAACAATTGAGCGTTGCGTTGTGTCGCTTTGCTAAACCAAGTTTTTGGTAGGGAACTGCATGTAGGCAAAAGATAAAGAAAATCGGTGAGGGGAAACCCTGTCTGTTTCCATATTAGAAAATAGGTTGTCACGTTGACGTCTACGCAGGGGGGTGACTGGATGAGCAAGGGTGGATTGGCCCTTGCGTGACTAGACCAAGCTCTGGGTTAGCCGATGCGTGGGGGATCACCATGCGTTGCCGAAGGCAAACCCAGGCGTCCTGGACCTCCTCGCGTATAGCTTCGCCTCCGAACAATTCTGCCAATCGGTACGGCAGTCACCGACTACCGTTCGTCGGAAATCCTTGGTCGACTTCCGGATTGGTTAGGACAGGAGGAGGGGGAGCAGTCGCTCCTCGTACCCGTAGGTTAATGGCTTAATTCCCCCAGGAGTGAGGGGGCACATCCGCGCCCTACCGCCAGGGGAGGTCAGAGGGGTTACGACTACCCCGTTGTCGAGAGGTGGGGCTTCTAGCGGAGGATACCATACGTGGATGTCCCTTGACACAATTGTGTCGCTCGTAGACGAGTGGTTTGTGCGTGAAAGAGTTTTGTTGCCTCTAGTCTTCTGTCGTTGGGCTCGGCGTCGTCTTCCAGCCTGGTTCGGCATGGGCGCACTAATTGTGGGAGTAGGATGAGCGTACTCCGCTTCGACGGGGCACTTGGCGCGGCCGACGATCGAGGGAACAAAGGGGCAACAGAGATGCGGCCGACCGTCAACCACGATGGGGCGTTGTAAAACACAGCCAGTCGCGATTTTTCCGTAGCGCGGTCTTCGCGCAGTCATATTTCAATGCCCATAATCCACGGCACATCCAGGAAACGTTCCCGGGTTAGATCGAACCTACGGAAACTTAATGGCGAGTGAAAGTCGGCGGGTAGTTTCGGGCATTTTCTTGGTAAAACGTCATTACGTTCGTGTTGTTACGTAGGCCCCTCATAGTTTTAAGATACGATTCCTAGAATAAGGGACTAAAATCCTCAATATGGCAACAGTGTCTGCCTGTGACACTTAGCAATAGTAACCAGCATTCCTGGAAAGGGATCTGGCCTATTTTAAACAAATAGGACAAAGAGCCACGCGAGCAGGGGGAACTCCGCAAAGGGTCGTAAAAGGGCAAGGTCCAGAGGACCTTGTTCAGTCCCAAGTTCGAAACCGTAGACGCACCACCGAGGTGTTGTGTCGCGGAATAGTAATAGTATCTACATTTCTCTTGTAATCTTAGTGTACTGCCTATCTTAAATAAAACCTAAGTTAGTCAAAAATCGGTGAAGTGCAAGGAGAATTCGAGGATTCAACCCTTCTCCACCTCCGCCCCGATCGACCCCACCACCCGATCGACGATATAACAGCGTGATGCCGCCGCCGCGTGGTGAAGGTCGGGGATGCACGTCAGGTAGCGCAAGTATTGCGAAACGTGACGTATGTCAATTTCCTCCCAGTTAAGCGGCCCTCGCCATGGAGTAAAAAAAATGTCTGCTGGGCCGTGCGGAGTGGTTCTCTGTCCATGATTTTACGTATCTTGGATCTTATTGTGCAACAGTTTTTAAGTAGTCTACTCGTAATTTCTAAATTATACGCTACCCTAAATTTCTAGGTTATAATATCTAACCTATGACTTACATTCTAGGGGGATTTTTTTTTAATTGTATGTTTCTCTCACGGGGACGTAAGTTATAGGGAGATCTCTAGATCATTGGGTCGTCTCTCTGGTCGTCGGATCGGAGTAGTTTGGCGCGAAAACGTTGCGAAGTTCTTGGAACTTTGGCACTACGTTTGGCGGTACCGGAAAGTTCGGGCGTTGCCCTTAGTGGTGGTGGACCACGTAAGTCCTGCTGAAACGCGAGCATGGCCGATTGTCGAAGTCGAGTGGTTTCAGAACGTTTTGAAGCACTGTCCCAAGACGTCTGCGATGGGATCGAGTGTCTGAAAGTAGGTAAAATTTGGCTCGGAGGGTTACCAATGGAAGGTGAGTTATGGACCCCCTGGGAAACAGTGGTAGGGTCGGCCGCTAGAAAGTCGCAAGTTGCCACGACCTGCTCCGTTTGGACGTCTGCCTCGGTGGAAGGCGTGTCCGTCGTTGTTTGTTCGTCCATACCCGATGTTCGTTCACTGGGGTCGTCCGTCTCGGTCAGTGGAGGACATCCACGTGGGAGTCCGACTCTGCTGAGTGGGTCTGGTCGAAGCAGACGTCCGTAAACCTTCACGAGTCGGTCCCCCTTTTGAGTGTGGTATACCTCCCCCTGGAAGTGTTCGTCGATGGTGAAAAGCCCCTCTCAGAGGAGTGCAAGCCTGCGTGGAAGTCGTTGACGGCTTTCGAGAGCGGGTGGCTCCGAATGTACATTCTCTCGCCAGGCTGGTAATTTGGCGATCCTTGGTTTGCTTCGTCACGGGATCGGAGATCCTGGTTCTGGTAGGCGATTTGGGTGACTTTTGTTTCGTCACCTAGACTGTGCTTCCACTCGCCTGGTCTTCGCAACGTTCGCCCCGTAAGGACGCTGAATGGTGTTAAGCCCGTAGCGGCGTTTTGCCGACTGCGAAGGTTGAGCATGATTTCGAGGAGATATTTCTCCCAATCTCTGTGGTGGCCCTGCTGTAGACGCAATCGTAGACCTTTTTTTACCTCCTAGTTGCGTCTTTTGGCGGAGTTCGCTCTCGGATGATACGTGGCCGTCGTCCATAGCGGGGTTTGCCAGCGTGCACAGGCCGCTACCCATTGCCTCCCGGTAAATTGCGGGCTATACTCTCAGAGAATGGCCCGAGGGTATCCCCGTCGGAAGAAAACTTCCTCAGCCAGGGCTCAGATGGTTTTCTGTACAGTAGCAGAACTCAAAGTGAACGTGTCAGTCCAACGGTTGAAAAGGTTGGTAACGATCAGTATGAACCGTTTTCCCCGGTTGGTCCTTGGGTAGGGTCCCATGGCCGCACTGGTCGCCGGGGATATAGCTCCCCGTTGTCCAGGGTTCGCCCGGGCTTCGTGGCAGTGCAGAGGATGCATTGGCGGACATACCTCCTCACCTGTTTCCTCATGCCGTTCCAACGGTATTGGGTTTCTATGGCACGCAACGTCCATTCCCGGATGTCCAACGAGGGGAGCGTCGTGATACTCGAACAGTACCCGCTGTTGGCTTTCCTCGGGAATTAGAAGCACCCAGTTCTGGTTTGAGGATTTTTTTTCAAAACCTCCATCCGTCAGACCGTATTGTTGGAGAAAGGTCGTCCTCTTCATTCTCTGTCCTTTGATTGGCATGGCGCAAACGAAGCCAGCGGGCTACTTGCTGTGATAGGAATTTGTCGTGAGGCTGTGCAAGCCTCACTTCCTTCACTAACCCGCTCACAAGAACGGAGTTTACTTGCGGTTTCTCACTGGTGGTAGTATCAAGCGTGGTTAGTGCTGGTGACAGAGATACCAGCCGTGCCTGTTCGTCCAATTGGTCTTCCTCTGATTCTCCATGGGGTTGACGTGATAGAGCGTCGGTTAACTGATTTTCCTGTCCGGAGCAGTGCTCGATTTTAAATGAGAATTCTTGCAATAGGAGAGCCCACCGACTCAGTTTCGTTCGAGTATCACGCATTCGGTCGAGCCAGGTCAAAGCTTTGTTGTCCGTCCTCAGAATGAACCGTTGGTCTTCGAGGTAGGGTCGGTACTTCTTAATGACCGATATAATGGCTAAGCACTCCTGCTCGTTGCTGTGATAGCGCCCTTCAGTTGGGGACAACTTGGTGTAGCTAACGATCCCTCTGCTTTCATCTGGCCACATCTGACAGTACGGCTCCCATGCCCTGAGCACTCGCATCCGTCTGAAGTATGTACCACAGCGTAGGATCTGGCCGGCTAAGGAACAACGGTTCCTTGAAGAGGGCTTCGGCCTCATCGATCGATCTCTTTTTATTGCCGAGGAGATCGGTGACAGGAGCTGCTGCGATGGCGAAATCTGGGACGTATTCCCGTAGCCAGTTGCAAATGCCCAAGAAGTGCTGCAGATCTTTTCGCTTCGTGGGTTCGATTGCTTTCAAGATGCTTTCAATGTGTTCTGGTTGAGCACGATTCCCGCGTTCAGTTACCGTGTGCCCAGGTATTTCAGCTCCCTTTGTCCCAAATGGCATTTCTCCAAGGCGCAGGTCAGTTCGTGGATGGCTAGGCTTTCCACTACCAGCCCCAAATGCTTCAGGTGTTCGTTCCAGTCGTTTGAATAGACAATGTCATCCTGGTATGCCAGACAAATCTGGTTCATGTATCCGGCCAACATCTCCTGGGACATTAGGCGTTAGAATGTGTCGGGGTCATTTTTCAGGCCGAAGGGCATGACCTGGAATTGATATGTGCCCCCAATCGGTGTGGTGAAGGCCGTGTATCAACTGCTTTTTGGGGCTATTGGGACTTGCCAATACCCACTCTTTAGGTCTAGGGTGGAGAAAACCTTTGTCGTCCCCAGGTCCTTCAATGCCTCGTGTATTGCGGGGATTTGTTGTGCTGCGTCTTCGGTAATAGAGTTTAATTTACGGTAATCCACGCAAAACCGCGGTCGTCCATCTTTTTTGCTGACAATTACGATAGAAGAACTGTAAGGCGAGTAACACCTCTTGATGATGGTTTTCCTCAACATTTCGGCTACCTGTTCTTATATGAGACGCTTTCGCTCCTCAGAATATCGATACTGTTGTAGCCGAAATGGTTCGTTGGACGTTACTCGGATTTCGTGTTCCACTGTTCGGGTGCGCGGAAGTCTGCCGGACGACCGAAACACATTGTCAAACGCAGAGCTGTACATTTTTAATTACCATTACGTAATGATCACTTTGACCAAGTAATTGAGATTTGCCATTATCATTACTCTGTCGCATGTAGTGGTATTGGCGATTACTTAACTACTACCAGTAATCCAATTGCTTTTGAATAATTACTTATAACTACCCAGAAAGTATTTAAAAGGAGTCTCAAATCTAAAGTAGTTAAAAAGTAATTACAACTACTTTTCTAATTACTTTCAAGTAGTTGCAATTACATGGACAGCATTTGTTAAAAGTAATTATTACTCCCTTCCAATTACTTTTAATTATTTTTAACTACTTTTGCCATCGACTTTGCATATACACTGTGCCATGAAAAAGAAAAATTCAAATTTTCGTAGAAAGTGAAGAAAAGAAACGGTGGTAAAAGTAGTTAAAAGTAATTAAAAGTAATTAAAAGTAATTGGAAGGCAATAATCATTACTTTTAACAATTACTTTGCATGTAATTACAATTGCGTGAAAGTAATTAAAAAAGTAGTTATAATAACTTTTTAACTACTTTTGGATATTTTTAATTACTTTAGATTTGGGATGCCTTTTAACTACTTTCTGGGTAGTTATAATTATTTAAAAGTTAAAGAAAAAGTTAAAAAGAATTACTCAGTAATTAAGAATACAGTATTGCGTAATTACTGAAAAGAAAGTAATCGGGAATTATTTAAATAACTATTTTCTAATTCCAAAGTAATTATTCCAAACTGTAATGGTTACAAAAGTAATCATTAGTTTACATCTCTGCTTTCGTATAATCTCTTGCCGCGGAAGTCATGGGATATAGATCGTATAATATCTTGCCGATTACATTCAGACAGATAGATTAATATAGAATATCTTGCCGCAAGTGTCACGAAACGGTCACGAAAAATTAGTATCGAGATCAGAGAATATCGCCGAGTAGAGACGAGTATCGACAGTCAATTGGAGAATACCGTCAAGGAGACCATTTCCGCAAGGGGAGAACTCTTGTTAGGACTTCCACGGGCTATCGGCGACCATCCTCCACGCAGGGAGAAGACGGCGGGACCGTGAGCGTAGGGTTCTATATATCTTTTGTGTTCCTGTGAAGGTACGCAACTTGGCCCCAGCGACTAAAATCCGTTTATCGATTTACCGGAGGCGAAGGCCCCTACTAATTAAATATCGCATATCGCCACACGGAGAATTCGCTACTAGCTAGGTTACGGAACCCCAAACGCACCCCCCAGCTTCTTGCCTGCGCAGAGATCTACTTACCGCTGTAACTATCACGCATCACAATTACCGGGAAGTACCTTTTGGTCGAGTTGAACGGTCGATCTAAGCGTATTTGTTTCCGAAGTAGCGTTGGAAGCGTAGCGTCATCATATCCGTTATTTCAGCCCCTTTTTTGGAGGCTGACCTGTATTCGTTCTTGCGAAAATACGCATTAATTCCGAGTAGTATCAAATAAATTCATTTTATTTAAGGATATTCCCCAAGTCATAGAATATTTTTGTAAGCCTGGCCACTTCGCTTTCCTGGGAGACTCCGCCCCTCTACCATACTCATAGTGAGGCTGAGCTGCCGAGCAAAAGCCTCTCGCTGTACCCGGGAATTCAGTTATTTATTTGACGCGTATTCGCGTCTGCTGCCCAACAAAACCACCCTTATTAGTATGCCCGCCTTGGGGAAAGCGACGCGGAACTTATAGCAGAACGCAGTAGCCGCGAAAAAAAAACGGTTATAAGGTAGAGCCATTATCCGACTCTAACCAACTGAAGGGCAAAGGGGCCCGGCCTAGAGGTCCTCAAGGATGCAGTCTATTCATAGATGCTATTACACTGAGGCCTAATTAGTCACTTTGAACGCTGGCACGTATCACATTCGGTGATCCTCAAATTCATTGACAACTCTCATCAATAAAACATGTTATAAATTAGAGCTATGAATTTTGCCCGGGTATTTGAGATACTCGGGTACTCGAGTACCCATGAAATACCCGGGTAGCCGAAAATTACCCGGTCGAGCCGGGTATCTCACGAATACTCGAATACATAAGATAGTCGAAATCAAGTTCATCAATAATTGGGAACAACTTCAAGTTAAAGTGATAATAACAGAAAAAAAGAAATGCGTTGCTACGGTCAACGACATATCTCATGAGATACCCGGGTACCCAAATCATTTCTGTTTACCCGGGTAATTTCTGATTACTCGAGTATCTCACGGTTAACCCGAGTACTCGAATATCTCAGAAGTAACAGCTCTATTATAAATATTACACGTTTCATTGAACATCAAATCGTTTTAAGTTATAATTATTTTTATGTCGTCAAGAATAATGTACAAATGTATATATGAACAAACGTTGAAAAATATTTATCTTGACACTACATATACAGGCTGTCTCATTATAATCTTCCCACGCGATTATCTCGAAAAATATTCATTATTCGAAAAAAATGTTTACATGAAACATACTCTATATGAAGGGGAACATTCAATTTTGGACAATGTTTTTTTGGATGGAGGCGCCTCCGAGATTGTGTTGACCTTTGACCTTTGTTTTTTTAAATGGAATCGTAGTTTTTTTACGCTAGACACAAGACTTAGCTCAAGACGAATCCATTGATCTACATTACGTTGAAATTCAAATTTCATTCAAGGTCATTTCAATGGCTTGAAATTTTCTTACACTGCACGTCCAGAAAATGTTTAAAAGGACTTTATGAGGATCGAACACCGGACATTCCAAGAAGTGTCCCGCGACAGTATCCTTTACACCGCACACATAGTCCGTACCACCAACGTGTCCCTGTAAAGTCACTATGACCTCAAAGGACCTGCCTACAGAGGTGAGAAGACCGCACTCGAACATTCCCAGACGTGCGTGAAGAAGGCATATGAGGAAACCATATTCTAAGAGAAAACCATCTGGTTTGCTACATATTAAAGATTAGCAGAGCGACCCGACCTTGTCACTCAGCTTGTCCTCCCCGTCTGCCTGTCGGGGCCTTCCTTACCCAGTTGCTTCTGAGGAGAATAACCTTAGACTTGCGCTATGAGATCTGGAGTTTGGTCGAACGACACCACTCGAAGATTTGACTAACGGCTCTCTAGCCCTCGATCTCGAGTTCCTGGTGAGAGACGCCACGTATCAGGACTAGATGATAATCCGCGTAGGCGATGAAGTTTTTCCCTATTGCAGATGGGATGGGGGTGGGGGCTGATGGCAGGCGACACTAGGATCACGTCAATGTGCCACGATGTCGACTGTTGTCCTCTTGTCGTCCCAAATATGGGCGGCACGACAGCGTCGGTCACAATATAAATAAACGGACTAAATGCTCGGATGAACCGTGTCGTGTCAGGAACAGTCGTATAAATTTTAACTAAGAAGAAGATTCGCGAAGAAATAAGTGTTCCACCTTGACGGATGATTACCGTATGTAAAACTCGCGACCGATCAACAATAAAGGATTGTGTATCAACATATATTTGAGCCGTTCACTGGCCAAATCGATTAACTCTACTTTTTGAATTTTTCTCAATTTAACCGTCAAAGCACTTGATGGAGTACCTACTTTTCATATTTATATCATAATCCCTAAGGATAAGTATTAATATCATTAAAACACCATTTTTTTAGGCCACTGAATAATTCATAATTTATTTCAGAAGCCTGATTAACTCCGTACTTTAATGTAAACCGCTGAAATAATGCAATTCAAATGCAGCAATCAGTTCTCAGTGATAACGGTAAATTGTTTGATGGTGCTTCAGTAGAAATAAAGTAAGATAAATAAATCAGTTACGACCTGACTGCCGCAGAATCGAGCCCCTGCTGATAGTTGTAAAGTACAGTCTAACTGTCGCAGAAGAAAGTATGTATTTGTGAATAAATAACCAATTATTTCAATTAAGTGTCGGTTCGTTTCAGAAAAAATAGAAGTTACACCATCACATCAAGGTGGATGGGATTAATAATTATAGTGTGGATGAGGAAAATAATGAATCTGATGATTCTCCAATACGTTTTATTAGCAGAAAGTTCGGCTTAAGGAAACTTTTACGTATTCCTTCCGATTCGTCATGTGATTGCATCAGTGAAAATAATTTGATTAAGCGAAAAGGAAGTTGTAATCTTGAACATTCGGCCCGAAATGTCCAAAAGCATAGGCGAATAAAAGGTTCGGCATACAGGCATAGAGAGGTGTTGCGGAATTGACCATTCCGCCTAATTAGCCTGTCATGAGAGGGCACTACCAGATAGACTCTGTTTCTCCGATCCTCTTTAATTATGCCCTAATATCACCGATAGGCGTCGCGCGTAAAGGCATCTCACAAGAACAAAGAGGCTTTTCAGTTATAATTTTACCAGCTTAGACAACACACGTGTTCCTCGTACTCTCAAGCTTTCCTCATTTTCTTTGTCTTTATCAGTGTACTCTCATTTAGATTCTGCTCAGATCAGTCTATTCATTTTAATCCACATTATGACTCTCATTGTTTTATTCATTGCATCGTGCACTACTCAATTTATTTGTGATCTCACGTGTCTTCTCAAGATCTTTTTTTTTGTACATTGACTGTAACCGATCACCGGTTGAAATAAACCGATCTACACAAACCCCACGGGTCCAGCAAACTTATTGGTTCCAAAATTACACCTCTTTTTAGAACAAGAGGCAAATTAAATATCTGCAAAAACATGTGTCTGTGTAATACGTCGATGCCGTCAGAACTAGATCTAGTAGAAGCGTAACAAGAGAAAAGAGGAAAGGTATGATGGACCTGTTAAAATTCATTCCTCCTGTTTAACATGATTCCTATAAAAATTTAAGAACAAATCGAAATGGCTGAACCTCATATGCAGCTGATGAATTTATATTGAATGAATTTATATTACATTTATATTGCTGATGAATCAATAACAAATAATATATTGTAACAAGACTCTATATTCATTTCTACAAAAAATTTTTAACAAAAAATATATGATAATGAATTTTTTTTCTAATACAAAAACCTGAACACTGAATTTAATGTTATTACTTTCTTTCATTTGCCAATTCGATTAACTCCCTTCGTCACATAAAAATTGTAACATTAATAACAATTACTCTGAGACTATTTTGTTTAATTAACTTTATACTACGTCTGCATTTAGCTACGTTTTAGCTACGTCTGCATTTATACGTTCTACAATGTTTATTTGAATTTATATTATAAAGGGAATTTTGAAACAAAATGTACCTTATTTGTTCACATTTTTCAACTTTTTCATTTATGGTGTTAATCGACTATTAACCTGTGAACGGCTCAATAGTATCGGGGGTACCGGAAACTTTTTTCGTTTGAATTATAATACTTTATCTGTAAATAGTAATACAACTACATATATAAATCCATGCATTTGACTGTATACTCAATATACCTAGTGCTTCAGACTTATTTTTTGAGAAATAAGAATTGATCGCCCAACTGTACCAGGTAGAGATATTGCGTTGCGGTTATTCACGGCGCACGGACCTCCTCTTTACTTTTGCTGTTGGTCAATAGGGCGTGACTTTACGCCCGAGACTTCGAATAAGACGTTGTTAAATCGCCAAAAATGAGTCTTTTATCGTCGCAATGATGTTAAAGGAGTAACATGTCAGCCACCTTCGTGCCTTTTTATCAAAACATGTGATCACGGATAGAATCACTAGTTGGCTTTGTTAACTACAACAAGGTAAACACCATTGTCTATCTATATCCCCCTGCGTAAAGGGTATAGCATGTAGCCTATCGCTGTATTCCCTTAGTAAAAAAATTCCTGTATCTGATGAAATATGTTGTGTTTCGCAAAATAATTTGGGGTCTTCGTGTGGCGTAACACACACATACAACACTCGATCCCCCGAAATCTCGCCATCTTACCAACTCAATTTCTGTCGGGTTCTTATAAAACGTCATGCACAGATGGCTGTTAAAGGGGGCGACGTCACTACAGAATAAAGGAAATGCTGGGGGTAAGCTGTAATATAGTGTCTATATGGAAACTAAAAAAGTTTCCATCATAGATAGAGGTTAAACATCTATTAAGTTAACTGTATTAACTGATATAGTGCTAGTCAAATGTATACAATTTTGTTGTCGGAGCCCATTGATTCTGATCCGCACGATACACTGCTAATATTCATAAGAAATTATTGTATATCTGTAAGGTCACGTAATTTAGAGCGAATGAATATTATCAGTGTGATTGGTGGCGAATTTGGAGAAATGAATGGCATGGATGCAAGATTTGCGTGTGCTTTGAGTTTTTACTGTTTATACCAGGGATATCGAGTGACTGTAAACGGGTGATATGATTACGTTGGCGGTGTGCTTTGTAGATGCTAAAACTGCGTGAGTCCTGTCACGTAGGCCTTCGCCAATAAGCCTATATAAAGCCTATATAATTAGCGAGTTAGCGAGTAATTAAGTTGTGAGTAGCGAGTAGCGAGTAATGAGGAAATTATAGGGACCTAATGAATAAAGTTGAGAAGTAAAAGTATATATAAAATAGAAACGGCAACTCGTGACATATTCCTTTTTTGTCGCCAATGAAGAACCCTATCCCACATATCGTTTCTTGAATTTCATATGTAAAACGGAATCGATCGATAATACCTTATCGTCTGCCTTCCTGGAGTTAGATTAATTCACCGTCATCTAATGAGAGGAGAGGGGGGGGGCTTTGGAAGGAGGAAGAAAATGGAAAACTGGTCTCTTCGGCTTTGGAGATAACCGATAAATTCGGAGATAAGAAAAAAAGAAATCTTACGAGCAATATAAGAAAAGGTAATATTACCGGAAAAATAGATACCGGTGAGTAAGAAAGAAAATAAGATTAAAACGACGAAAAACTGCGTGAGAAATAGCTTCGCTTTCGATTTCTTATTTCTAGGTTAGTTTCGGAGCACAATTAATTAGTATGTCATATCCTGTAATGATAGCAATATAAATAAAATCTTATTTCTAGACATCAAGCGACTATTTCTTGTGAGAATCCTTGAGGAGGGAGAACGATTCTTACACATGCACTATAGGGCGAAATTTATTTGTACACGATATACTATACAACTGAAACGAGATGCACCGTATGATGTCCCACAAACGTCGTACCATCTCTGAGAATGCAGATTTTACAGACAATGAGAGTACGAAATGAAGCGTTACAAGTTGTTTTTTCCTAAATCACTGCCTTCTCAATAATACACAACGAAAAGAAATGTTCTGAGTAAAAGTAATCAATTTTGATAGGAGCTCTCCAAATACAAAAAAAATATACCCGATTCCGTTAAAAAAAATGAGAGATGCTTCTTTTGTATTCCTGAAAGAGAGCCTACCTGAAACAATTTTTTATACATCAGATAACCAGCCCACTCGACCCATTTAATAAAAGTAAAAAATCAAGTAAAAATTTTTAATAATTTCAGAAAGTACAGCTTGTAACACTTGGGCCAACCTGCCAGCAAATGTAACAAAGATAATACAAATGTGCTTCTCTTTATTATATTTTCATGTAAGATATTGCGATATATAATATTGATGAATCGAATTACCAAATTTACAAAAACTTAGTAAATCATACAAGTTACCATTACAAATACACACAAGTATGTCAAATACTAATTATTTTCAATTAGTATTTCCTTACGTTGACAACACTTTTGTAGTTTTTACATAAAACTTGAGTAATCATTAGGTAAACACAGCTACGAATAAATTGATAAACACTCACCAGCTATGAGTTGTAAAGTACCAAGTGCTCTCGTGTGTTTCGGTGTCTTCAGTATATGTGGTAGAAAAGTGGAAGCTGCTGCTAATAAGGTCAGCGCGCCAATCACAGCAATAGCAACGCCAACTCCCATTGTCACGGTACAAGCTTGCCACCATGTACTCGGTATGTCCCAGAAACTACAATCATGATAGCATTTCCTCTCGGTATGTTATTTTGAAGATACGATGTGTTATTCTGAAGATACGGATTTTATATTTTTTTTCTTCAGATATTCCGAACCTCCGCAAACTTTTCCGTTACATCACACTATACTACAGGGATTGCAGAGCTTGGAGGCAGGCGTGATCCAACGCTTATGTCTGCTATCGCACGTATCCATGAGAACAGGAGAAGGGCTTGTATGGTCCGCCCCGACCCCAGAAGAAGAATATTGGGCGAACGGTCCAAAGGTAGGTCACCGTCGACGATTTTACTCGCCGGAAGGAATCTGGCTCCCGGGGGAGAATCGGGGGGTGTCTATGTATGATTCCGCCCACATAAAGAAAGCTCATACTAGATTGTTGAAATGCAAGGGGAAACGTAAGTGAAAACAATAATCTACAGTGATAGGAAATGTCTACCATATTCGAGTCGCGAAAAGGATAAAAATAGGCAGAAGTCCTATAAAATCTATAAAATAAAATTGATTAAAACGCCATAAACGGAACATACCTATGTCATGCTGTATATCGATGTGTCGAAAAGCACATGAATGACAGCCGAATTCAATTTTTTGTTATTGCTTTATCAAAATATGTAAATATTAGAAAGGTCATCAGATATTCTATTACGTAATTATTCTTTATTGTCTTAATTAATAATGCTGAATTAACTAACAATTTAATCGCATTTGTATGGCAGTAGTAATGACCGCTATCTCAGTGTCGTAGAATGGCATTTTGACATGTGACTTTCTTTTACAGTCTGCGGTAAATTTTAGGTAAGTTACTTTCAGGCACATCGTATAATAATTTTATCCTTTACGAGAGTTCTTCAGTGTGCCATTATCCAACGGTGCCATACATTTCACAACAGCGAGCCAGTGAAATACGTAATTGTATAAAAATCTTCGGGGATTTGGTTCGCGCTGCGCGCGGTTGATATTCATGTAACGAGATCAAAGTTTTGTGCGTTGCCTTAAAATAACTTTTTTGAAGTAAGGGTTTACAGAATTTTTTTTTTATTGAGCAATTGAAACCTCAAAGAGGTTTATTTCCGCTTACATTGAATTGTACAAAAATAAATGTTACAACATGAGTACAGTTTCTTTTTTTTTTATACAGAAAGGTTACAGTTTTTTAAGAACGTTAATACGTAATGACAAGTTTTTACGTTCGGAGTAGCAATAAGTGATTCTACGTTATGAGGTGGATTAAGTTTTAGCTTGCTTAGATTTTTCAAAAGCGCAGATCTTTCCTTGTTATATAAGGCGCATTGCCAAAGTACATAATTAAGATTTTCATTGTAGAGTTCACACTTGCATTTTGGACTGTGAACTATATTGGCACGATGTAGAGATTCCGCTAAATTATAATGATTAGCTCTATACCTATTCACGGTGACGATAAGATCCCTGGAAAGCTTGTGATGAGCATACCAGGGTGCTCCCCGGTTACGAAAATATGATTTGAAGTAATCCCTCCCTTTCTCCGACCCTAAAGTTTGAGTGCGTGAATTTGTTGCATTAATCATGTTTTTCTTGAAGAATTCGGTATAGTCCGTAAAAGGAATATCAGTTATTTCGGGCGAAGTGGAATCAGTAGCCTGCTTAGCTAGTATGTCAGCATGCTCATTACCTTCGATTCCACAGTGTGCTGGGATCCAATACAATGAGATCGAGCTATTTGGATTGGTGTTCATAAATTTAATATATTTTCGTTTAATTTCAAATATATACTGGTTGGTTTTAATACTATAATTGGGCGAATTTACTGTTTGTAGAGCACTGCGTGAATCCGATAAAATGAGAACGCTGACTGGATTGTACAATAGATCCATAGAAAGCGCGGCACTGAGTGCAATACATTCAGCGGTAAATACGGAAGCTTTGCTGTTGATGTTGTTAATTTTATATTCGTCAAGGAAAGGGCAAACAGCTGAAGCGCCTAGTGATTCCACATTTAATCTTTTGCTGCCATCGGTAAAAATTAAAAGGTTTTCATTATTAGAAAATATCGCATCGAATTTATGATTAGGATCATTTTCTCGTTTCAGCATCATACCTAGTTGATAATTAATGGGCAGTTGCGTATTGGAAAGGGCATAGTCGTAACAATAGAGATTATAATTTTCGCGGGATTGAATTGCAATATTGCTTATAATTATATCGTCGATGCAAAGAGCATAAACCCCTCTCAATATTGGATTTTTCTGTGTTAAAATTTTGTGGTAGTGCTTAATAGTTTTATGAGTAAGAGAAACATTGTTAGAAAGCGTTTTTGCTACAAAGCAGGTGCACAAGTATTTGATTCTGTCTATAATGAGTGCAGTCTTAGATTCTGCGTGAATCACATTAGTGGGTGTAATTTTTCTGTACCCCAGAGCCCGTCTGATCGCGGTGTTTGGGGCCTTTTGTAAATTGTTGATGGCAGCAGAAGACCGAGGGCAATACACAAAACATCCAAAATCGATAATAGAGCGAATATAGCTTTTATAGAGAGATATAAGAGTCTCGGGATCCGATCCCCACCAAGTTCCATACAAATATTTAATAATATTTATGGTTTTTTGGCATTTTTGCTTTACATTATTTAAATGTTTATTGAACGAAAGCTTATAATCGAAGTAAATTCCCAGGAATTTGGCAAATGGACTAGATACTATAGTGATGTCATTAACTTTGATGTTGTGTCACGAACCGGGTTGTCGATCCGCAAGTTTACGTATTAGTAGGGTTGGGATATTTCGGGTGATAACGCGTCTACGCGACACTCCCCTGGGACAAGGCAAAACTATTGGGATTGGGCGAATCTTTCTAGTGTTTTTGTAAATTCTTCTACAAAATCATTATAGGGATGAGGGATTTCCTCAAAAGGAGTCGGAACGGAAATTGTTTGAGGGGTTTTAAGGTCGGAAACTTCTTTTGTGACGAACGCTTTTATTGACCGCTCAAATTGTTTATAAAAAGTTTTAACTACAATTTTCCTGCCACCTCGGGTTTTGGGCATGCCAGAAAGAAAAGGAAATGAGATAATGAATCGTTGTTTCCTTCGAGATCCCCAGTACGCCGTCTGCTTCGAAGCGCTCTGGATAGCTCGAGATCGTTCAACGATTTAACAAAACTTGAGGTTTCGGCTCAATTCTCAGGTACGCAACTGCTTCGTCGCGTTCCCAATACTATGAGTCTTAAACTCAAGTGTAATTTGTATTTGGTGAAGTAGCAAGAGAATTTATTCTATAATGTGGTGTAGGAACTTACGTTAATCAATTTTCGTTGGCAAAAGGTAAAAGAAGAGAGCGGCAGAGGTTCTGCGTTAGATACAAAATATAAAATTTCGAGAGTAGAGATGAGAGGAAGAACCGGCAGAGGTTCAGTATTCTTTGGAAAGTTTAGTCGAACTGAGCAGAAAGGGTGCTGGGAGCAGCCCTTTTTATCAGAGAGTTTTGACAACTCCCTCCATGGTACACTTCCTTGCATCGGATTTGCTCTCGCATCTATAAATAGTCGGGTTAGTCATTTGGTGACCCTTAGCAGTTCCTAGTCCGAGTTTCGTTTTAATTTACGATTCTTTTTAATTTATGTATTAGGGTTACGTGAAGTGGTCACGTATGCGGGGGATAACTCGAGACTCTAAACAAAAATCTTTGGAAACTCTATTCTAGGTTTGGAAATGCTCACTCTATGATTTTTACGATCGACCCTTTGAATTTGGTTAATACTAAGCGTACTATTGGTTGGGTTTTTCGGCCCGACGCGATGCCTGGCGGACATCTGAGCCTTATGCTTATCGCCGTACGTCACAGTTGACAGAACCTGGTGGAATGTGCTTGTTGTTAATTGTACTTGTTTTGTCTTACTAGGTGACAGTTCAAGTCCCAGTACATGCAGGTTTTTATCTATAGTTTGGACAGCGTTTTCCAATAATCTAGTGGCTCTTTTGGCTGAGTTGAATTTCGTGTAAACGACGACATCGTCAGCAAACTGTAATACTTTTATGTGTTTAAATAGTTTAGATCCCCCCTGGGAAACGCCCTTGTGCACAAGTCTAAGGTCACCTCCGAGATGATCCGCGTGTACAAATCTTTTGTGCGTCATAAATTTAACAAAATTAACGATTTTTGTTGAGCACCCGATATTGGCCGGTCTATCTAGTAGAATGTCGATGTTTACATTGTCAAAGGCGGCCTTCACGTCAAGGAAGGCGGCCAAGATTTGAGAACGCTCCAAAAAAGCACCATCAATCGCCAAAGTTAGGTTCAGTAAAGTATCGTAACATGAGCGCCCTTTTCTGAAGCCGAACTGATTGTTAGGTAAAATATTTTTTACCTCAACCCACCATTGTAGTCTGTTTTTAACCATTGTTTCGAACAGTTCGCATAAACATGAGATCAGCGTTATTGGTCTGAGAGCTTTGCCGTCGCTCTTGGGAATGAAGAGAACAAAGTGCTTCCAGCTTGTAGGAAAACTATTACGTTAATACATCTAATTGAATATATCGAGCAGTAATAACTTGTATTTTAGCGGCAAAGCAGATTATAAAATCTCGAAATCAATGCCGTCTAGACCCGGGGACGAGTTAATATTTTTATTAACTAGGGCACAGTTAAGTTCTTGGAAGGTAAAGAATTCGTCAAAAAAATCGTTTGGGGGACATTCCTGCACGGAATAAGGATCAGTTTTTACCCACGGGGGGCTAATCTTATTAATTGACTCTACCAATCTATCCCTGTGCTGAAGATTTTCGGATATGCTTTTATATTCTGTTTGAGCAAGACTGTTCTTGAGGATTTTGCATTTTTTCCATACGTAACTGTAGTCAGTATTGAAGGAAACCGATTGAGCAAAGTTTTTAAAATTTAGTTTTTTTTTTTGGTTTTAAAAGTTTTTCTGGCTATTGCTGAGGCTTTTTTGTAGCTAATAAGATCTTCCAGCGACTAACTAAATTCCCACTTTAATAGTCCGGCACGACGTAGTCTTTTAACTTTGTTACACTCCTCATCCCACCATGGAACAGGATTTCTAAACTTTTTGCAATTTTTATTATACGAAATGTTTTTACGAGGCGTGTTATTTTTTATGGATACTGTAATAGTGTTAACAAAAGAATCATATTTATCGTTCGAATTGAGGCTATCGTAATTTGCAGATAAAAATTGGTCAAATGAATCACTTAAAAAATCAACGACTTTATTCCAGTCTGTGCGTAGAGATTTTATTTTATGTAATTTTTTAATGTAGGCCTAGGCCTAAGAGAAATATACAAGCCTAAATGTTACTCTGTGCCACTGACAAAGAAACTCAGGAAAGTCGAAAATTCCAAAAATTCAGAAACTACGACGAATCCTAAAATGGTTTAATGTATTTTTTTCAGCGACCCATTTAAATAAAACATGCATGGTTCGATACATATTAGAATGATCAGTAGCGTAGCATGGATTTTTGCCACCCGGTGCGAACCCTAAATTTGCCGCCCCCTACTTTCGCAATTAAGGAAAAAAATCTGTAAAAAATCTGTGATACTCTGTGATTATTTCAAATGGATTCAAAATAAAACGTCTTTCTTGAATTAAAATTTTATTTTACGTGTTTTTTGCAATGCAAACTCTTTAATACATTCATCACTGTTGATTTCAACCTCTTGTTCGATTGCCAAAATAGCTAAATTCGTTAATCTGAGTGTAGACTTTGTCGATCTTAAGTAATTCGTGATGAGTTTCAATTTAGAGAAGCTCCTCTCACAACTGGCATTACTTACAGCAGCTGTGAGGAATATTCCCTTCTTCAAGTTTGGACTGAAAAATAAACTTTAATGAACCCAGTTCTTCACACAAGCTTTTAGCGTAACTTAAAGCCTCGTGTACGGATTCGTCTGTTTTCTCTTGCAATACTGTCTGTAAGGCCCTTATTTTCTGAACACACTGATGTACGTTAAGTCCCTCCGTTTGCAAATAATTTTGAGCATCATTCACTTCACGCAGCACCTGCTGCCATAGACCCAAGAAATATAGAAATGAAAATGATTGCATCGCGACGAACAAAGTTCCTGCGTCCGTACGTGTGTTCAAGTTTTCGTGCATTTCTGTTAGCTTCTCTAGCGTTGTCGAAATTCCTTTATAATAATGTCATGTCATGTTTACTGCATCGCCTTTTGCGTTCCAACGTATGTCCTGAACTTTAAACTCTTGCCGGTAGCAGCAATCAGAACTTCCCAGCGGTGTGTGGTGTGACGTTGCATCGGGTACGCCCCAAAATAGGCTCGTTCGCCCTTTTTATCTTTGGGTTTTAATACCGTCTGCGCTATATATGACCACGATTTTACTGATTTTTTACCGCGAGGAGCGTATTCGGGTGCGATATTGTATAGATAGGAAACCGTCTCGCCCAAAGGAGGAGAGAAGAGCCGATCAACCCCCGTATGAAGACCTCCGGAAACCGGCATCACGGGATGGTTCTCTTGGTTACTGGTATCACCGGGTAACTACTCTGCGAACTCATAGCGACGGGACCGCGGAATTACAGCCGGCCCAATCGGGTAATTATCGTTCACCCGCGGACCCAGAGGTAACACCAGGGTCGAGAGGGATAGGTTACGGGAGACCGCGAGAAGGGACACGACGTTCCGCAACTGAGACATCATAGCCAGCGGTTTCCAAAAATCCGAGAGAGTCTCTGGTACCGAACGTATCCCAAGTAGGACGTTAGATTCTGACACTGAACGTAGTCCGGACGCCTCTAAGTATCGAGCAAATCACATATTGTCGAGGGTGGACAGAGAATTGGGGACCTACCACTCGAGAGCCAAATGGACCATTTTCCACCAAAGGGAGGAATCCGTAACGACGACTCGTAACCGGCCAAGGACCACGGCCGTTACCTTTTTGGGAGCCTTTCAAAAGTTATCGGCGACCAATCTCCACGCATGGAGAAGGCGGCGGGACAGTGAGCATAGGGTTCTTCGTAGCTTTTCCGAATTTGTAAAGGTACGCAACTTGGTCCCAACGAGCGTAATCCGTTTTTCTTTTTACCGGGACGAAAGGCCCCGACAGACAAATATCGAGTTGCCACACGGAAAACTCGTTACTAACCAGGTTGCGGAACAACAAACGCGCCCTTAGCTTCTTGCTTGCGATTCGGTATAATTACCGTTACGGTCATTGCGACTTATAATTTCCGGGAACTGTACAGGCTGGGGCAGTAACTATTAGCACCTCAAATATCTTCGAAACTATAAGTTTCACAGAAATATTTGCTGAAATAAAATTGCACAGTACAAAGGGGGCCATCCGATGACGATAATGGTTTTTTTGTAGGTGGAGGTACTTCGGACATTTGAAGGTCACCTCTATTTTTTTAAATGGATCGGTATGTTTTTGCTCCCGTATCATCATAGAGGTTCTTAAGGATGTATATCACTGGCGAACGGTCAGTATAATTA
Organism: Hedychridium roseum; assembly: GCA_963989215.1. Classification (NCBI taxonomy): domain Eukaryota; kingdom Metazoa; phylum Arthropoda; class Insecta; order Hymenoptera; family Chrysididae; genus Hedychridium; species Hedychridium roseum. Next base: position 2,930,351 of record OZ022304.1, on the reverse strand, counting down.
TTCGTTCCCGAAACAGCGTTGGGAACGTTGCCGTTATTTCTGCCACCCTTCCGGAAGCTGCTGTATTAGCTTCCATTAGTCGTTGATAAATTTTTATTTTTAATTTTTTAATTTTTTGAACAGGGCACAAATTCTTCATTAGGATTTATACATTTTATTCTTTGCTGCACACCTGTTTGCCTTCCAGCCATTGTAGCAGCATTGTCGTACGCTTGCCCTCTACAATTCATGATGTCGAGCTTACTTAGTATCATCTCACTAATATCTTCGGCTGTTTTATTCTTCGTTTCTATGAAATCAATAAAAGATTCCACTACTAGTACTTCTCGATTCTCAATCATCACATATCGTAATACTTGGCTTGTTTGATCTTTGTGGGAAATATCTGGGGTACTGTCGCACATCATTGAATAATACTTGTCGTTTTGAACCTGACCTATAATTTTTTGGCGAACTTTATTCCCTAAAACTTCAATAAACTCGTTTTGAATTTCTGGTGACAAGTGATTCTGGTAAGGGAAATTTTTTGGCCCATTTTTATTCTTCCTAAATGTTCTCGGAGAACAGGATCGTACTTTGACAACAGGTGCACCAGTTCTAAAAAGTTGCTTCTATTGGCACTGGTGTCATTTTCTTCGTGGCCACGTAACGCCAAATTTTGTTTTGCCAGGAATCTTATTATACCAAACATTCTGGTTAGAATTTCATGCCATCTTTTTATTTCTTTTTCCACGACTTCCTGCTCTTTTTTATCAATAGTCTGTCCTTTTCGAAGTCTTGTTTCCAACTCCTTCCATTTACAAAAATTTTAGAGAAAATTTTAATTTTAGAAAATTGTAGAGTTCAGTTTTCACCAAGTATTAAACCCGTCGGAGGAGTAAAATTTCGATACGTTCGGTGAGTTTGCGTTCTCAAAGAAACGACAACAAAAGCAAAACAATGATGCTTTAGAAGGAGAATAAGCCATCCAAGTGCGTAAAACTTTTTCGCAATTTGCCAATGTGCGCCAAAACCATTCTCGCGTTAGCCTTCTCCTTGTCCAATAGTTTCGGTGTGATAGAGTCCGTGTTTGGCTCTGATTGAACCATGCGTGGTACTGTTGGCTCTTCAGCGAAGTTTGTTTTAATGTGCTGAAACACTTCGGGGCCTAGCCGTATTAATACCAATCGCATGTTTGAATCTATATTTTCCGGCCATTTTTCAATATCGTGCCCGACAAAGTCTGACCCAGTTGATGTGGTTACTGTTTGTTCTGGTGTCGCAGTTTCAGCAATCGCATCGGAAGCACGTGCAGCTGACAAATTCGTAATATCAATTACAGGTCCTAGCAAGTCATCAGTGTCGAGTACTTTTACTACTTCAGCTTCTTCTTGGTTTTGAATAGCACTAGCCTCTGAAGAACTCACACTTGGTGGCCCTGGCGTAGATTCTGGCGTCTGCGAAGAAATTTTCATAAACTTTAGTATAGCCCCTTCATTTATTTGAATACTTTCCTGCTTGGTTTTTTCTTGGTTTTCGATACGATGCTCCACTTTCTCTTACCCTTTTCATGGTTAAGTACGCTATACCAACACAAAACCATGATAGAAATAAAAAATAATAATATTTTGAATGCATTGCGCGCGCATAAAATTAAATTACTTATAGTTTAATACATTAAAACGAATAAATAACATTTTACGTGGGTAAAACCGCAAAGCCATTGAATAGTATTGGTTAAATAACTAGAGCACCCGAAAAATGTTTAATAAGATATAAAGAACTTTATTACGCCATACCATGTGATGACAAAAAACGCTGCAGGTCTTGGCGACACCTTCGTTAAGACTCGCTACGATCAGCCGCTAACAAAGCGTGTCCCTTCTTTGTTTGGGATGCAGTAATTAAAACAAAAACCCTTGCGCCAATCACAATACTTATAATTGGGTCGTAACATGACGTCTTCAGGGGTTGGTGAAGAGGCGAAGGACGCCAGTGAAGGAGGGAGAGTAGAGGTGGTTTATTTTATATCGCTGGGTAGTTGCCCATGCAAGGCACGGAGAGGGAGAGGGAGAGGGCGAGGGGGGAGGGGGAGGGAGGAGAGAGATAGATATTTAACGATTATGCTCACAGCAATGTTGAGCAAATTAACAAAGAGACCATACAGAAAGAGAAAATTACAAAATAATAAAAATAAAAATATAAAAAAGAAATAAATAAAAATACAGTGTAGAGGATTACAGAAAAAAAGAACAAAAAACAAAAGAAACTGATAGCCATAAGAAATAAGAATTAATACTAAAGCTAATACTAATTAGTACTTAAGCTAGTTAATTAATTGCGGTCACCCTCAGTCAAGAAGAGATGTCTGTATAATCGAGATTTACAGGATATCAAACTATCCGCCGAGCGGTCTGCAACAGGAAGCTTATTTCATGCGTCGACCCTAGCGTACGAGAACGACCTCTTGTAGCACTCAGTTCGCACTAAGGGTAAGAGCAGCTCGTCCTGTACGAGCCTAGATGAAGCATGTGACATTACCTCAAGGACTGTTAGCAGTTCCCGGAGGTAAGGAGGACGCCCTGTGTGAAGAAGAGAGTAGATAGTAATAATCGAGAAATAGAGCCTCCACTGACTCACTTTAAGCCATCCCAGAGAGAGATAGAGAGAGTGAGAGAAAGAGAGAGAGAGAGAGAGAGAGAGAGAGATTTATGCCTATTACAATGTTAGGCAATGCGGAGTGTAACAAAAAGTACAAGAGTATAGTATCTTAGGGTTCAGAGATTACAAGAGATAAACATTATTAATAACTAAGTGTAAAATTAAAATTAGGAGTGAGACTAAACTGAACTAAAGATAACAGATGGGTCAGAGAAGGCAAAAATGCGAGAATAGGAGCTGAATGCTATAAAGCGAAAAGACACACTTAGGACGCTGCTGCTCTCTCTCGCTCAGCCAAATAGCGATGTAAGGCAATTTTAAAAACGTGCAAACAATCTGCTGTTCTAATGTGACTCAGCAAAAGATTCCAGGCTTGTATTATAGGCTTCTGTACGCACTATTGGGAATGCAAACTCACCGCGATCTATCCTAGCAGATAAGTAAGATTCCACATCCCTCTGTACCAACAAGTCCATGAGATACGATGGACGTCTAGATTGCCTTATAGTATAAATGGTATCGAGAGCTAGGAATAGACGCCTATCTGCTACCGTGACCCACCCAAGCTCCCTACGGTACGGTGAAATATGAACATCACGCCGAATACCACAGACGAAACGCACGTATGTGTTTAGAAGTCTTTGCAATTTCAAATTAAGACCTTTAGCAAGGTTAAGATAGGCTACACAGCAATAGTCGAATCCTCTGTGTGGGCTCCACCTTGTCATTGAGCAGAGGCTTAAACCGAAACCCTTCGGGGGAACGGCGAACTAAGAGAGTCCAAACCCCAGGGACTGGTAGACTTGCTCTACCAGTACGGCTCTAGCGAACCCGGGGTACCTGAGTCGGGAGCGGATGAGCGCTATCCGTCTCCTAATACCGTAAGCTCTCAGGCGGCTTCAACAACCAGTGCAGGGCGTGGCGCTGGTACGTTGTCGTTCTGAGGGCCCGGGGATCTTGGTTTCACCGCCCGGATCACGAGGTAGAAAACCTCTATAAAAAATCACCCCAATCCTCCTAAGGTATGACGCGCGCCGATGGGATGAATGGCTGAAGGGTTATTCAGTCTTTAGCGGTCACCTCTGGGGCACCTGCCACACCGCAGAGTATATAGGCTTTCCCAGGCATGGCGGCTCTGCCTGGATCATATTTTTCCGACCTTCTCGTGGGACCAACATGGAGTCTTTTAATTCTATGAAAACCCGGACTGACGTTTTGGTAACAGACACAGGCATGGCTGAGATAACGAATTTGACCTCTGGCAACATGGAGGGTGACGAGTTGCTCATCACAAGGGACTCATTGTGCTCTAAACCGGCGGTGGTGCGTGTGGAGCGTCTCGAGAGGCCGTTCTTGCGGCCTCGGGCGCTCCAACAATCCCAAACATCGGGGATCGCGGGAGCCATTGCGGGGCCGATCGGGTCAGGGCCTAGTTCCCTGTCTCGGGCGTCCTCCGTCGCCTCCATCAGCTCGTTGGAGCGCAGCGCGGCGGAGATGGTGGTCAGTGACGAAGACACGGATGCTTCTGCGTCCGTCTGTGGCCTCCTTCCCGCCAAACGGAAGAGGGGCAGACCACCAACAACGGGTCTGGGTGTTGGCCTCCTTGCTCGCAAATTGGAGCAGCAGACCCGCGCGAAGCAGGAAAGGGAAGCGAAGGCGATCAGAATTAGGTCCTTTTGTCCCGCCCCCTCGCCCTTCGGCGAAACAGCGACAGGCGGAGGAACTCGTCTCCGAGATGGTCTCGGTGTCGCCTACTCCTGACCTGTCGGTCGAGATATTGGTGCACGTGGACACAATTAAAAAGGTGGCTGCGTGCTCCAACAATTTGAAGGGTGACCTCGTCAGGAAGATGAACGAGGCGGTCACCTTCTTGAAGGCGGCGACCACCACCCTGACGGTACGTGCCCAGCAAACTGGGCACAATACGAGCCTGGAGGCCATCCGGAGGGAGGTAACTTCCCTCCGCGAGGAAAACCGGCTCCTCCTAGAGGAGGTGAAGAGGATGCGGAAGGAGAGGCGTACCCATCCTCCGCGAGTGATAACACTATCGCCACCAAGAAGGGTGTCACATCCTCCGTCGCCGCGATCCCCATCGCCGACGGCGAGGACGTGGCGACCGCCCATGGCCCGTGGCACGAACTTCTTCTTTTCCTGCCCCACTTGTAGAGCAGAAGGAGAGGAAGAAGAAGAAGGGGGGAAGCTCTGATTCCCAAAGTGGGCCCTTGGCCCGGGAATCCGCTCTTTTTAGGGCGCCTTCGGGGCCTTTGGCTCCAAAATCCGCCTTTCTAAGGGCGTCTTCGGGGCCTTCGCCTCAAAACCCGCCCCACTAGGGGCGTCTTCAGGGCCTTAGGGCCGGGAACCCGCCCTTTTAAGGGCGATGCCCTCTGCCCTTGCCCCCACTTAATCGTGGACGCAAGTGGTTGGCAGGAAGGCCAAGAGGGCGCAGAAGGCGGCTGCCATCGAGGCCAATGTACCTCGGCAGGCAATTAAGAAGGCAGCACCGGCTGCCAAGCCGTTGAAAGCTGCCTTTAAAAGGCAGCCGAAAACGGCGGCAATTGCCCTCACTTGCCCTGAGGGCAAATACGCGGACGTAGTCCGCACGGTACGGAGTGTGATTGACCTGCAGGAGGTCGGCATCGACAAACTGCGGGTCAAGCGTGCCTACACCGGGGCTCTGCTCCTAAAGATCCCCGGTGAGGAGCGGGCGACGAAGGCAGATGCCCTCGCCCTTAAAATGAGGGATGCCCTCAAAAACATGAAGGGTATGAAAGTGGCTCGCCCTACAAAGATGGGCGAACTGAGGATCCGTGGGCTGGATCCCTCCGTCATAGCGGAGACGATATCCGCCGTGGCACGTGTTGGGGGTTGTGACCCCACCGTTGTCACCGCGGGTATAATCACGGTAGGCACCTAGGGGTCTTGGGATCCTGTGGGTCAGGTGCCCCCTTAGTGCGGCCATTAAGGTCGCCAAGTCGGGCCCCTTGTCCATCGGTTGGACAAGGGCCAAGGTGGAGTTGCTGGAGGCAAGCCCCTCCAGTGCTTTAGGTGCCTGGAGAAAGGGCACGTGGTGGCCAACTGCAGCAGCGGCGCCGATACACGGGACCGCTGCTACAGGTGTGGTGTATCGGGGCATAAGGCCCGGGACTGTGCCTCCCAAGTAAACTGCGTACTTTGCGCAGACCTTGGGAGGCCAGCCAACCACCGTTTGGGGAGTCCCAAGTGCACCGCCCCAAACGGGGGCCGGCGGAGGGAAATAATCCCTCGGGATTCGCCGGCAATTTTTGCCTCTGAATACCCCCCCTCCGGGTTAGATTTATAATGCTGGGGGCTGCCTGGATGTAATATTATATAGTTCCCAGGCAGTCCCCTAATGCATCGAGGAAGGCCAACCGTCGAGTTTTTAGTGGGTAAGAATCCCACATACCCCCCAATCCCTCCCCAGGGGTTGGTGGGATCTTCTTGAAGATTTTCTCGACGTAAAAAACAAAAAGAATCAATAGTCGAATAGAGGAAATACAAGTGAGACTACTAGTTGCCTTCGAAGAGAAGGCGAGAGAATTTTACGAGAAGCTGCAAGCTGTCTTAAAATGTAATGTACTCTACTACAAATCGAGTCAACATGTGCTGTCCACAGGAGCTTAGAGTCAATCAAGAGCCCTAAATCACGAATAGACTCAGCCTAGTGAACGAACTTACCACCAAGTGTAATCGAAGGAACTCTATCGAGATGCAGACGAGCAACGAAGGGACCACTACCCACAATTATAGCTTGCGTCTTACTAGGATTGAGTTTAAGAGCACAATTACTTGACCAGCGGCAAACTGCATCTACGTCTCTATTGACTCTGGCTACGACTTCAGCAAGTGGCGAGGTTCGCAATGAAGATATATTTGCAGATCGTCTGCATAGATAAAACAACTCGTGCTAACAAGGACACTGGAAATGTCATTTATGAAAAGGGTCAAGAGAAGTGGCCCAAGAACTGCGGAACGCCAAGATCTAAACGGGCCCAGGCGGATAAGTTGCCATCAGAACCTACAACTGCTTGCATACGATCCCTCAGATAGGACATCAGACGACATCCAGCGTGCTGTGCTCCTTGCTGCATCCATGCTGTGAAAATCCTAATTGATGTAATTTTTGAAGCAGAATAGCATGTGGGACCGTATCGAAAGCCTTACTAAAATCGAACAGGACTAAGATCGTCAATTTTCTGACATCGATGTTCCTACGTATATGCTCCGTAAGCCTGAGCAAAGCAGACTGCGTACTATAACCCGGCCCATAGCCAGATTGTCATGGGTCAAGCAGTTCCTTCTGCTCTAAATAATCTATGACCTGCAAGAGAACAATACGATCTAATACTTTCGATAAGAGACACAAATTAGAAATAGGACGTACCTGATTTAGAGAAGAGGGAGATTTAACTTTACCCAACGGTCTCACTCTAGATTTCTTCCAGGTCGCCGGAAAGGTGGATTTAGACAAAGAGCGATTAAATAAAAGTAAGAGGTAAGGCATTGTTACAGGTAAGGAGGTCACTATATTCGCCAAAGAAAGATCATCGACTCCTTTTGATTGGGATCTAAAATGCTTAATTGCATCGTCAAGATCACTGGGCGAGATGTCTCTGAAATAAAATAACTCGTCACTATAGGTCGGTGGCGGCAAACTTGAGAAAAACTTATCAACCTCCAACGATGAAGGAGGAGATTGAGACACCTCAGAAAAATGACAATTTAATTCCTCCGCAGAAAAACCTCCACAGTTGTTCATAGACAACTGTGGAACTGTGCCTAAACTGCGTAGCTCCTGCCACAGAAGACCTAAGTTCATAATGCTCGACAATCGAGCCTCAAAATAGTCCGCACGAGCTAAACAGAAAGTCTTATGAAAGTAATCTCGAGCTTCACGATAGGCTAACAGTATTAAGTAGGATCGAGCGCGTTTATAGGCTTTATATAAACGATCTCTTGCGTGTCTTAAAGCAAGCAGATCTCTAGTTATCCAAGGTGTTTTTGCTCGTTTCACACGAAAACTTATATAAGGAGCATGCCGGTCAAGAACTCCAATGACATTGTTTTGTAGAATGCAAAGTATTGTATCAACTGCCAACGAATCGTCTGGCAGCTGCCAATTGCAAACACTAAGATCTCGAAGGTATGCTGCAGAATCAAAGTTGCGATAGGATCGCGCTTCATAAAACTCTCTGCGCTGCATCGGAATATTTAAATTAATTGTGACACTAATTAGATCATGACAGGCAATGAACGACACGGTTGATTGAGCGAAAGAGATGAGAGCGTCCTGGTCACTAATTATACAGAGATCGAGCAGAGTGTCAGCCTCGTGTGTGTGGCATGCAGCTACAAAAGGAACAAGATAGAACGCACGATCAGAACAAAACTCCCTCACATCATCTGCATCACAAGATTGGCTATATTGGTTTGCGTTAAAATCGCCAAGAATGATTGAAAATTGATAATCAATAGATACTATGCCATAGTCATCTCTAAACTTAGATAAGTTCGCAGCTTTCGGGGGACGATAGACCGCCGCTACTAAGACCGACTTTTTACCTGGTAGAACAATTTCTGTTATCAAATATTCAGGCGAATTAGAATAAAGTGACGGAGATGATACTAAAATCTTAGCGCAAATGGAGGTGTGCACATACAATGCTACTTCCCCGTCGATTTTTCCGTCTCGGTCATTCCTTAAGATCACGTAGTCTGGAATTAATACCACCGAATCAGGGATACCCGTGTGCAACCAGGTCTCACTGACTGCTATGACGTGCACCGAGCGATTAGCGAATTGAAGCGTTAATAAATCAATGTGTGAGCGAATTGAGTTTGCATTAATGTGACAGAAATTTACATAATGATTATTGGTAATGACAGCTAAAGAATCGGCAGAGTTGATAGGCGAGAGAAGATTAGCCGATACGGGAAATAGTGATGGTCAAGACGACCCATTATTATGGATGGACTGAGAGGCAGATGAAGAGGCTGACTTCAGACAACTCGCAACATCAACCCTGCTACCAGTAGAAAACTGTGCTTTTAGGACTTCAAGATCGGAAACCGAACGAATACGAAAGACCTTTGCACCATCAGACTTACGTAAGAGAATAATATCATTGCGTTGCCAAACGTACTTGAAACCAAGGGTCTTTGCTGTCGATTTAATGGAGAGAAGAAGGTGGTAAAGTTCCCCGGGCAGATGCGCACAACTGTAGGCGGCGAATTTACAGTCCCTCAAGTTCTGATGAGTAAAGCACGCCTTTAGCGTTCCTTGCAGGCATAATACTGACTACAAGATTATGCGAGCGAAGCTTAGTCACTATCGGAACAGGATAGTCTTTTCTGTAAATCTGTGACCGCGTGACTAGAAATCTACTGGAAAGGATATCTCCATCTGCCAAGTTTAAACCGATTACCGACGCTACATTTTTGACTATTTCATTCAGAGAACGATCGGGTGGACACGGCGCCCCCGAAATGATAATATCAGCTTCACAGAGCCTGGCAGAAGTTTTATGCCGTTCACGCTGTTCAATCTCGTAAAGACACTTTAAATCAGATACACCTTCTCGTAGAAGACTGTTCTGCTCCTCTAGGTTCGCTATGCGGGCAGTATTCATATTTATTTGCTCATTCATCGCCGGTAAACCACTAATACGCGCGGCTATTTCATCAAAACGTACCGTGAGTACACGGAGGAGATCCGCATTAGAAATAAGATCACTAGCACCTGATATTGACTGCAATGAACACGCTGGCGTAGTAGATGGAGGATTTGGCCCCATGGGTGGACAGCTGCCTGGTGCAGAAAAAGTACCCGAAGAGAAAGCAGCCAGTGGGTCAGCACCTTGAGCGAGGAACTCAAATGCTATGCCTGGGCAGCAGCGGGCAATGCCTGTTTGTAGAGTTTTCTTCTTTACATAACCCGGATGAAAAAATGAGGTACAACCAGAACAGTATACCGCTTCTGTAGCTATTGATTTGTTGCAAGCAGAGCAAATACGAATTGGCGCCATTGAAAAGTGCCTTGCCGATTGAGTAGCTATTAACTACGGTGCTAATATGTAGATGACGTTGCTGGTAGAATCAACGAGTCGTCGTCGTCGTCTATTATTGTACATAGTTTTTACTATTGTACTACTATTGTACATAGTTTTACTATTATAGTACTATTATTGTACATAGAGACTACTACCAAACACATAAGGCCCATCCCCATCACTTCCAACCACCACCACAACCATCTCCCACCCTCACTTTTCCGAAGTGTCCCGAATTTTCCTTCGGGACTACAAACCTAAACACCCTCAGTCTTTAGTCAGTCTTCTCTTAGTCTTCACTTAGTCTTTAGTTAGTCATAGTTAGCCGTAGGTTAGCAGTTAGTAAGTTTTAGTTTAGTTTAGATTAATTAGAACACTCTCGATACACACATCACAGTTTCACCAACCACCCGCTCTCTGGCCATTCCATGCTACCAAGCTTAATAAACATTCAAAACATTACCAACAAATACAAGTCGTGGTTAATTAATCATTCTGACAACACCCATCACTACGAACGAAGTCGTAACATAAACCAAGGGGTATAACCCCATCTGGTCTTTTGAAAACAAAATAACAGTAGAATAAAATAAAATAAAATAAAATTAATAAAAAGAAGATAGGGGCACTCAGAAATAGACAGTACGAGAAAAAATATGATAAATTGAAGAGAAACACGGTAGGTTGAACAGAAAAATTACATAACGTATATATCTACAGCTTGTGACTATTCTACGTATATATTACACGCAAGCAGCCAAACAGTAGCTCCTGTAGAAGGGGAAAATGAAGAGTTAAACGAAAAGAAGTAAAAATATAAATAAAATTAGGTGAAGAGGAAGTAATGTAAATAATGTGAAATAAAGTAAAATAAATTAAAATAACCACAATCGGGGTAGACCATAGAAATTCTAGAGATGTTCTTGCTCAACGCGCAGCTGCCATTCAAGTTCATCCCTCCTTAGTAACTCAGTAAAGATTTGTCTTTTATAGTTATAAAAGAACTGAGGCTGGAACGTAGGAGAGGGAAGACCAGATCAGATCCTGAAACTTTAAACGATCTACGAAAGGCCTCAGTGTGAAAAGGAGCAGGCTGCAGCACTAGTGGTGGTAGTCTTGACGAATGTCGTACTGCCGTATCACTACTTACAAGGAAACGTTGCGAAGTGACCGCCTCCGATTTTCTTATGCTTGTGATATGTTATAGTCCATCCAAATCTAAGAGACACGTATTTTTTTATATGTGCTCTTAAACGGATTTAAGGGGTGAAATTCACCCTCAAAGTTGAGCGTGTAAAGCGGTGTTTGTGTAGTTTTACATAGAAGGAGTGTCTCTATCGCCACCAAACCAACTTTAAAACATTCCTCACGTGAAATGATGAAATTCACATATCCATCTTTCTATGCACCCTTATTGCAAGGGGGTGAACCACCCTCTGAAAATTTTCATTTCAATATAAAAAAAAAACTAATTATCCGATTTTAATGAAACAAAAACCAAATTGTAGAGCGAGGAAAAACAAAGGTGACCAGTTTTTGTATTTTTCGAAAAAAACAATTTTTAAGAGGAAAAACACGTCTTCAACTATAAGTCTGTTCTCCTAATGTTAAAATCATTCTGATTAGTTTTAATTGCCGGAGACCTCTTATACACTCACCTATATATCTCAAAACAAGACATCATTACATTCAGGCTTGTCTTTGTTGTTTTTCTTGTGATTCATTGTCCCTGCATGTGCCGCATATACACGTAAGTATTAAAGTATACTATTTTTTTTAAGTATTATAATTTATTTTATTTCAGGCATTATCAAGGTGTAATATACACTTCTGTAGTTAATACATTTTTGGTTTGCTGTTTCTAAAAAAAATTTTATACGTAATGCGCAGATGAGTAAAGAAGGTCCTCACTGACATATTTATCTCGGTGTCTCTTTATGATGCCCTTTAATACCTTTTGTATAGCCTTTAACTGAACGATTATTTACAATGTTTTCGAGTCTGTATCAATACTGCCTGATCGTAAGTGAGGAAATGCGGATTATTACTTTTCTCATGAATATAATAACCACAATTAATGTCTTTAATCGTTAATTTTGTTATTAATTATTTGTAAATACACGTCTATATTTCAATTATTCAATAAAAAACATATGTATAAATATACATTCTTACATTAAAAGTTTTTTTTATATTGTCATTATATTCGTTGAAATTCCATTTTCTCTCTTATGAAACTAATGTCTGTATTCTGACAATGAGGAATGGTCATATTCTGTGAAAACATGTTTAAAACACAGCGATTTTTTACACCAAGAACATCTTACTACAGCGATATTCGTGCACATTGCGATAGCGAAAACGTTTGAAAAGCAAATTTGACCGGATTTTCGAAATTTTCTGGTCGTTTTTCTATGTATTCACTTTTGAACCAAGAATATCGGAACAAATTTTGATACCTTGGAGATGATAATTGGTTATGAACAAGGGATTGTAATTTTATTGTATTGTTTCTCAAGTGTAAGTTTATGTCGTAATCAAGGAACATGACACTGTCTGAAAAGTGTCTAACATAATTCATCCATATTTTCAATCCGAAAACGAAAAGTGGCTGAATTTTTCCAGCTGTGCCCTTTGGTATAATCATTGGGATGATTTGCTTATCAATTGGGGAAAGTTGGCTAATAACTTGTGGGCAATGTCCACCCCATGAATCGGTCAAAAGAACGTTCATCTGACCAATGATTGGAATAAAAACGTTTCCAAACCTATATCTTTAAGTGCTTTGTAAGTAAATACATATTAGAAACATTAAAGCAACTTTTATAACATCAAATTAAATTATTTCAACATACCAGAAATGAGCTTCAGAAGTGGGACCCACTTTAACTCACTCTAACCCACTTACAAAATTGCCCACAGGCAATACTGATACACACTCGATAGCGTTGTAAATAATCGTTCACTTAAGGGCTATACAGAAGGTTAATATTAATAGAATATTGAAATAATGAAGGAGGCTATTACCATCCTTGAAAAACGGAGAGATTATACATTTTCTATAAATTGTATTATAAATGTATAAATTTGTTGCATCGACAATTGCCGATTATTAATATCTATATATATTCTAACGGCGATTCTAGCACACCAACCAAGTATGTATGCAGTCAGGTATTACATTACCGCACAGTGCGCTTTAACTTCTTTTAAATACAGCAAACCAAAATATATTAACTAAAGAAGTGTATATTACATCTTGATAATGCCCAAAATAAAATAAATTAAAATACCTGAACAATAACAGTATACTTTAATATTTACGTGTATATGCGGCACATGCAGGGACAGTGAATCACAAGAAAAACAACAAAGACAAGCCTGAATGTAATGATGTCTTGTTTTCAGGTATATAGGTGAGTGTATAAGAGGTCTCCGGCAATTAAAACTAATCAGAATGATTTTAACATTAGGAGAACAGACTTATAGTTGAAGACGTGTTTTTCCTCTTAAAAATTGTTTTTTTCGAAAAATACAAAAACTGGTCACCTTTGTTTTTCCTCGCTCTACAATTTGGTTTTTGTTTCATTAAAATCGGATAATTAGTTTTTTTTTTATATTGAAATGAAAATTTTCAGAGGGTGGTTCACCCCCTTGCAATAAGGGTGCATAGAAAGATGGATATGTGAATTTCATCATTTCACGTGAGGAATGTTTTAAAGTTGGTTTGGTGGCGATAGAGACACTCCTTCTATGTAAAACTACACAAACACCGCTTTACACGCTCAACTTTGAGGGTGAATTTCACCCCTTAAATCCGTTTAAGAGCACATATAAAAAAATACGTGTCTCTTAGATTTGGATGGACTATAACATATCACAAGCATAAGAAAATCGGAGGCGGTCACTTCGCAACGTTTCCTTGTTAGTATGAAGCATGAAGCCAGGTGCTCAGGACGTCCCTGAGTTGAAATATTGAAAATAAGGGAGGCAATTATGTATTCACGACGCCGCTTGGGTGATAGCCATCCAAGTTTTAATCGCCAAGGAGTGACATGCGCAGCGAAAGGCAGATTCCCTACCACCAGACGCATACAGGCGTTCAAAATCCGAACAAGTTGTAGCTCACGAGTATTATTCAAGCCGTGATAAACTGCTGCGGCATAATCAAAATATGGAAAAATAAGCATCTCAACCAAGTGTCTGCGCAGATTAGTTGAGAACGCATGCCTGCACAATCGCAGAGAACGCAGCACTTTATGAACCTGAGCCCCAATACGATTAACATGTGCAGCCTAGGAGAGATCGTTATTAATCCAAACGCCAACTCTTTTAAACCTATCTAAAAATAGAACCTCATGCTCGTTCACAACAATTTTAGGTAACCCATCAAGAGTGAGCCGTGACACAAAAGTATGACTACCCAAAATAGCGGCTTGTGTTTTGCGAGGGTTAGGTACAAGACCGTTAGCATTGGCATATTCAAGCAACTCAGCTATATCAAGATTTAATTATAGTATAGCCTCATCAATGCGACTACATAGCGCGGAGCAATATAATTGCAAATCTTCAGCAAAGACAGTATAATTAGAGTGCTTGAATATGTTCGGCAGGTCGCGTATACAGATGGAAAAAAGTCGCGGACCTAGTACACTCCGCTGTGGTACTCCTCATCAAACTGCTGCCCACTCCGAACGCTCACCCTCATCATCAACGGTGGCCTGATGCCTATCAGAGAGGTAGGAATAAAACCACCGAAGTGATCCATCGTTGCAACCAATTCCACGAAGCTTTTTAAGTAACAGGGCATGGTCAACAGTATCGAATGCTTTCCAGAAGTCAAAAAGTACAAGAACTGTACCATGCCCCTTGTCAATGCCAGATCTAATATCTTCCATAATCCGTAGTAGGGCGGTTTGCGTACTATAACCTGCGCGGAAGCCAGCCTGAAAAGGATCATGGAGACCATTCGAATCGAGATGATGAGAAAGCTGAAGATCAACCAGACGCTCAAGTAACTTAGACAGTTCCGGTAGTTTTGGAATAGGTCGCACGTCAGATGGAGATTCAAGTTTTCTAGATTTGGGAAGTGGCCGTATCAAGGTTTTCTTCCAAGCGTCTGGAAAGGTGGTATGAGTTAGCAGCGAGTTAAATGTGACACATGACACAGCAATAAAGTGATTGTTTAGCTCCTCCTTTGAAAAGCGAGGAAACGGAAATAAATTCGCGGACGTGCCTATACTCATGTTCCGTATGGTCTGCCATAAAGTTCTGGAGTCGATGGCTTGAGATAATTTACTGGAGAAGAATTTGTTTTTCGCCGTATCCAGAGCATTACGAACAGTCATCCTGAGGAAACGAAACCTAAGAAGATCATCGGGCAAGCCTGACTGCCGAAATTATTTGTAGGCTTGGTCTCTCATACGTATGGTATCACGTAAAGCGCTATCCACCCAGCCCTTACGACGCGTGGAAAAAATTATCGGATGTTTAGGACGAACAGCGTCGAAAGTGGAGGCGATCGATTTGGTGAGACGCGCAACCATATCACTGGGATATCATATCACTGGGATGGGAACTGGATGAGGACAGATTTATAGGGACAGTATTTGTTGAAGCTGATGACTGTGAATCAAAGTCAACCGAGAAAGTACGTGTATTGAGATCACGAAAAATATTTACCAGGGATTGCTGATCGATGGACTTAAGTGATCGAGCAAGTACTATGGTACGAGCAGGGGTGATGACAGGGTAATTGAGAATTATTTCCGACCAATTGTGTCCAGCTGAAAAAGGAGCTTCAGATTTGGAGTATCGGATAAGCTAGTCAAGATCGGACACAAAAAATAGGTCCAACAATCAATGGGATTGCCTATCTCTGTAATGAGCATGGTGAATAGGTTCAGAAGGAACTAGATAAAGGGAGTTGGTATTAATAATTGAACGTAGATAATCAGACGCATGTGTGCCAATAGACATATCAATGTTCAATTCACCCGTGACTACTACACAATGATACAAACCGCTGAATTCTGATAGTACCGAGAAAAATTGCTCAGGGTATGCTGCTTTTGGCCTTCTGTACACTACCGAAAAAAGAATTTTAGAGCTACCACATGTCAGTTCAAGTATGATGTACTCGGGCGTATTATCAAAGCAGGAAGAAGATTTAGATAGAATACGAGCATCAAAGGCTACCTGTACATAAACACCAACTCCACCTCCTACCTTACCACTCTGATCGTTCCGATAAATATTATAAACCCCTCAATACTAAGTACCCCATCATCATCCAACTCGGTAAGAAATGTCTCAGAAACCCCCACAGCAGCATATGATCCACTTATAACCTGGTTATGTAGAAGAGAAAAGTTGATCTTAATCCTATTAATATTTATATGAGCGAGGCAAAACTGCTGGGGAGGCAATGAACGTTGTCCCGGTCGACCCCCAACCTGTCAATCGGTCCGGGCACGCGGTGAAAGTACCTGTAACGATGCTACGGACTTAACGTGTATAGGCTGCGATTTGGGCGCCTCTCGCATAAAGATTTGATGGTTACGGACTAATGGTCGAGCATAGTTCAGCTCCTTAGCTGCTTGCTGTGCTTTTTGCAGTAAAAGATAAACGGGCTTAGGTCATAATGCACGAACATAGAGTCGGCTACCACCTCCAGTACCAAAGACCGATCCATTTGTCTTCCCGGCTAATCTGAATGCATTCGCCATCAATAAATCTCTAGAATGGGTTGAAGCAAGTTTCAGCACAAGCCGTCGACCATGTGATACGGCCAAACTAGGTAGCGAGTGCAATGTTCGAGCCCTGTCAACTGTTGTGGAAGAAGGTGCAGAGTGACTCTGGGAGACATTTTGATTCTGACGGTTTCCATTCTCGAATTGAAAGCACTTGAGATACCAACCGTGGCAATTCAAGTACTGTTAGTAGGTATGAAAGCACTTGGTCGTTGGTAATTGGTAAATCGTGCGAGATTCCCGTAAGCAGCACTTTACAGCTGTCAGCTGCGGTCGAGTGCTGGCCCTGGGTCGAAGGATTAGCCGGACTAGTCTCTAATGCAGTGACCCGTTGCGCAAGCGAAGCAATTTCCGACTTATTTGCTTCGACTTGTCTAAAGAGGGATTGAATGGCTATTCTAACCTTACCGATTGCTCTAGCCAACTTACCTTAGTCGGCGTTGTATTTAAGAAGGTATTCTTGGAACCATTTTAGAACTTCTGACATTGCGTACGTCGTGAGTACTCAAGAATATTCAACAGGATCAATATCAGCAAATGAGTCGGATGAGGATGGAGAAGAGGAGTCGCAATCAGTATATCGATTGACAGATAGAGGTGGTCCACAACAGCTAAAAGAGGCAAGATCGAGGTTAGCAGGAGTAGATATGCACGTGGGATGATAGACCCGTTTGCAGGTTGAGCAAGAAATAGTTGGTTTATCATCGCGTTTAAGTACCCTTCGACAATGTGAGCAGTTACTGTTCGGCATACTCACTAATCTTCTGTGAAGGTAAGGCGAAGGCCATACGATGTAGAAGAAAGGAGGCAGCAGATTACAGCAAGCAGATTACAGCAAGGACAAAGATTTCCTTCGGCCAGTGTACAGGGATACCCAGACGGTTCGTTGGACTCAACCAAACAGGTCGTTGGGCTCAACCAAAGAGCGACCACACGTAGCAGTTGAGATTATCTTATGGCCACAAGCATTAAATGCATCTCATAGGCTCCAGCATAAATCGAGATGTACGATTTATGTGCGAAAACGCAAGGGAGCCCCTGGGAAGCACTTCTGCAAAAATTGTTCAGAACAGAGGATACAAAAAGAGTAGTATCTTGCAGTTAGGCGAAGGAGTAAGTGAGATAATGTGCCTCTTCTTACGCAAAGAGAGAGAGAGTGAGAGAGAGAGAAAGGCGCTCGGAAAAGAGCGGTTGAATGTCGTCTACGGGGGCGGCTGAAGAGATGTGCAAAGAGGGGTTGGCCCTTTCGAGGCTTAACCAAGCCCCGGGTTAGTCGTTGCGTGGGAGGTCACCACGTGTCGCCGAAGACAAGCCCAGGCGTCCTGGACCTCCTCGCGTACGGCTTCAGCCCCGAACAGCTCTGCCAATCGGTACGGCAGCCACCGATTGTCGCTCTGTCTGAAGTCCTTTGTCGACTTCTGGGTCGGTACGGACGGGAGAAGATCGGAGTGGTTATGATTAACCCGTCGTGGAGAGGAGGGACCTCTCGCTGAGGATGCCCTATGTGCGTGTCTCTTGAGACAATTAGGTCGCTCGAAAACGAGCGGATTATGTGCGACGGAGTTTTGTTGCCTCCGGTTTATTCGCGTTGGGCTCGGCGTCCAGCCCGGTTCGGCATGGGCGCGCTGGTCGTAGGAGTAGGAAAGCGCGTACTCCGCTTCGACGGGGCAACGTCCCTGCGTGACCGAACTCGTCGGGGCAGCAGTCGATTGTCGGGGCACTTGGCGCGGTTGACGATCGAGGAGAAAGGGGCAGCAGAAACGCGACCGATCGTCGATCACGCTGGGGCGTCGTTAAATGCGGCCAGTCGTGGCTCAATCGGAGCGTTAGAGTGTGACCTTCCGCCCTAGCGTCGGGGCACGTATACGACCGAGCAAGGTCGCCGCGTCTGGCGGTGATCGGGGCGCGAGGTGAGTCGCGACCGTGTAGCGAGCGGGAAAGAATTATATACTGGTGTTGTTTTTTACTCACAAGGGATTACCGTCGGTTTCCGTCGGTTTCCGCCGGTGCGAGCATCCTCGGGTGGGAGGGCCGGGAGTGGTACCTCACGTGGGAGAGCGTAGCTCCCTCCGTGGAGCCACCTCCGTCACCCTCCCGTCGCGGGACGAGATTCGGGATTCATCGCGCGGGGACGCGGCCCTCGGCTCCGCTCCCTATTTTGGGGACGGGTGACGGGGGCGATAGCCCCCCCCCCCCCTCATCGAGGATTGGAGCTCGGATTGTCGGGCAGGGGGGAGGGGAAATTTCCCGCCCCGGGTCAGGATAGGTGCGGGGGTCCCCGGAAGTAATACTTTGTAGTTTCCGGGGGCCCCCAGCATGCACCTGAGGATGGCCATCCGACGGGTTTTTAGTGGGTAAGAATCGCGCATACTGGAGGGACCGGAGGGACTGGAGGGACAGTCCCTCCCTGGGGTCTGGGGGGATCTGTTCCAAGATTCTCCCATCGTAAAAAAAAGCAGCTGCTTCATGTTGACAAACATTGTAATTGAACATAACGTAGGTATTCTGGAACATTTGCGAAGATTCCGAAATAATTTAGAGAACATTTCAGCTAGTTGATCGTCACTGGAAACTGAATTTATATCTATAGTATTATTTCTGCATGCTTCTTTAACAAAGTTATATTTAATGTCTATATGTTTTGTTCGATTATGCGTACTATGAGATTTGATTCTATTAATTGCACTCTTATTGTCTACATTTATTATTTTATTAGATGTTTGTATTTTTCCTATGCCATCTAATAGTTGTGTTAGCCAAATTACTTCCTTAGTATCTTCTCAGCATGCGATAAATTGGATAAATACGCGAGAATATATTTATGCATTGCTCGAATTACGATCAGCGAATTGGAACGCACCCTTTTGTCCAACTGCCTACGATCTATACGTATACCGGTGTGGAGGGTTGTACTATTAACACGAAATGTTCGGAACGTATATACTTTACTTTCTACTATACAGCTTACTTGTACAACTGTTTATAACTTACTCTCTAACGGTCTTCTTCCTTGCCTTTATACTGGCTAGCTTGGTGGGGGTTCATCTTTGAAACGGTGAGTTCATCACCTCGGGTATGACACGACGGATATTTGCGGATCAACGACCTATGTGACGCTTGATAATGTTTCTTATTGTCTATCTATGTGACTTGTTGTTGTTCTGCCTCGATCCCCAAACATCAGGTCGATGCCCCGCAAGAAAAACGCCTAACTTGGTTCACCGGCCTCAGGTAACAACAAACTAATATCACATGGAGACAACTGTTACCAACCGTCTCATTCGGTGTTTGCTGATCCCTTTTTATGTGCCGCCACACCGGACACTTCGCGATTTCGTATTCCGGAAAGCAGTCTCCTATACTTTCACATATGTTGAATTCCGGATGAAATGCTCTTTCTTTTCTATTCTTATGACCTTTTCTCAATTTCTAAAAATAAAAGTGGTGGGGGAAAAATCTTTTATAACCAAGAAATTTGTAACTTTTCTTGCGACAGTTTTGTAAATCTGTTGAAACCGTACAAATTTTATTGGATACGTTTTTTGCTTGGATATACAGTTTGGTCGCTATTCGCGCAAACGTGGGAGCGCAGGTTTTCTTTCAGAGACTGATTTCGCCCTTAAACTTGCGTCACGACCGTATCAAAAAATACGTGTTACTTATTTTGAACCCGTTTACAACATATCCAAAGCTCATAAAAATCGGAGAGATACAGTCTGAAATGTTCCCGTGTCAGTAAACAAAGCAATAAACACGAGTACAGTCTGTACACAAGTGCAGTGGTACAAAGCTGAACAGAAGGACCAATGGTAAAGCATAACACTAAGACACTAAGCTAGTGGCCTTGGGCCCCGTTGAGCAGCAGTTTTCAGGCACAGATTGACCTACTTAAGGTCAATTTTCAAAAGTCTGTTAAACTGAAAATAATGATCGAAATACCCAGGTATATTATTAAAAGTTTTTTGTATGTATTATTATTATATATATGCCCTCCAGTTTTTTTTCTAATGTTACTACATATCAATATTTAATGAATTATAAGTAACGCAATACTAATATTAGAAGAAGAAATGGTTCACACATAACGATGGTGGCACCTGAAACATTATACAGTTGCTGTATCACTCCAATTTTGAATGTCGCATAATTTTCGCAGTCTCTGACATTACATTTCATTAGATTTTAAAATTCTTCCGGACTTTTATTTATACATTCAGCTTTAAACAAACAATATTTAATTAAGTGCTGACATTCAGCTGATGATGTTGTAACTTTTTTATATTATTTCATTGACGTAGATGTAAATATACAAAAAGGTCAAAGGATTGAGATGTAAATCTTTTTGTAAAATTTGTCAAACTCTGAATCCATAAACGTCCGGTGGTTGCATTTCCCTGTGTTGTTTGTGGTGTTTCGCGTCAAGTGGTTCTTATGTTCGAAAGATTTCTTCCTCGAATGCCACTATTACGATACTTACAATTAATAAAGTATTGATATATCTCTCTTTCAATAAAAATAATAGTGTAACATAAATTAATGTAAAATAATCAAGACAGAAATCGAGATATTCGTGTAAAGAACAGCTTTTTTGTCCTGTCCTGCAGTACTCCCAATGGGTAACAATACATTTCAAAAAGAATCAAGTCAGTTCTGGATACTTAAACATATCTCTCGTTACAGTGGATCAGACGAACGTATGAGTAAAAACGTACGTAGTATAAAAGTATTGGTCAAACAGAGCTGCTGCTCAGTTAGATTTTTTGCAAGTATACAAGTAACCAACAGAGTGAAAAACCGATTAACGTTTACAATGCGTATACATGTATATTTGTACGTACCTGGAGTACCGTGCGCAACCGTGAACTATTTCAGGACTGGTGTTCGGAGCTCTGATTCGTGGATAGTTGCAGCGTCGAAAAGAACTGAAGTAAGCATCTGTTTTTCCTAGGAGCCGCCCCTAGAATTTACATGTTAATCGTATACGGTTAGTGTCAATTTTATTATGGAATATGGTGGTCGTTAATTCATTTAGAATTGTCGCCAATTATGAATGAACAAACTTAGACGATAAAGTGCTCTTCATAAATTGTTTTGTGGCACGATAAAACCTTTCTACGGGTGTTGATCAGACCTTCCTTAGGTGATATAATAAAATTTATGTTTCTATGAAACTGCAATCCATACTTTAAAAAAGTAGCATCAAGATGCTTTGAACTGTCAACTTTGATGTTGATGTTCACTATTATTCCGCAAGTAATAAACTAATATCAGTTAAAAAATGAAAAACTTTGTGTTTCTTGTATACATATTATGATTCAACTTATCTGCTGTTACTACATCTGACATTGCGATAGAACTACATCATACCGATTGCTCCGCAAAAATCGTATAGAATTGCTTCTGTTCCCTTATCATTTACTTGGTTATAATTGAAATTTATAGCTTTGATATTATCATAACTGGCAACCAATCAGCAGCGGATTATTATCCAATTATTTTATATAATATATATTGAATTAATCAATAAGATGAAATATTTAATTTTAGTCACAAATCGGTACAATTTTATAGAAGACTATATGATAAGTGTATATTATAAATTCAACATTTTGTAGGTCTTGAAACTATTCAACATCTTAATAGTAATCCACTATAACTCACTCATGTGAAGTCACATTTAATGCTGTTTACTACAGCTAAAAATTTCTTCCTTCACAGGTAAATCTTTTAGACCCCGTCTAGAATTTCGTTTCTAATATATTAGGGACTACTAGAAGCGATCGTGATTGAAATTTGTACAAATAGGCGGCGTCAATTTGAAAACCACAATCCAGAAATTGTAAAATCTGGCAATAGAAGGTAATTATATGATAGTTAAATAATATATCTCATGAAGTACTCATTGTCATAACACTGTACCCTGCTCGGAACTCCAGTTTCAGTAAAAAAAACAGTGAATCTGCAATTTTTAGGTGCATCATTGCACGTAGGAACACAATGAAATTGTAAAAAGATAAATCTTTTCATATAAGCTTATTATTGTGGAGGGCACTGTTAGGTTGGCGATTAATTTGGCCTGTGGAGCGATTCTTGTTTTTCAAGGTAGGGCGGAAAAAGTGTGCCGCCGGTCCCTAGCGGGATTCAAACTTATTGTGAATATTTCGACCAATTGTGCTTAAATTTGATTGCCTTTTCCTACTCCTCCTGACGGCGCATTAGATTGGCGTGGTGGCGGGGCTTACGTGGTAGGAGACGATGATAAATAAAATCCCACATACCAGGCCAAAAAGAATCTTTCGAAGATTTTCGAGGGATATAAGTCCTCCGCGTGGGCTCCACCTTGTCGTGGTGCGGAGACTTAATCTGAAACCGTTCGGGGAGACGACGAACTAAGAGAGTCCAAACCCCAGGGACTGGTAGATTTGCTCTATCAGTACGGGTCTAGCGAACCCGGGGTACCTGAGCCGGGGGCGGATGAGCGCTATCCGTTTCCTAATACCGTAAGCTCTCAGGCGGCTTCAACAACCAGTGCAGGGCGTGGCGCTGGTACGGTGTCGTTCTGAGGGTCTGGGGATCTTGGCTTCACCGCCCGGATCATGAGGTAGAAAACCTCTATAAAAAATCACCCCAATCCTAATTGTGTGTTGACTCATTGTGCCCTAAACCGGCGGTGGTGCGGGTAGAGCGTCTCGATAGGCCGTTTTTGCAGTCTCGGGCGCTCCTTAGATCCCAAACGTTGGAGATGGTGGGAGCCATTGCGGGGCCGTCCGTGCCAGGGCCTAGTTCCCTGTCCCGGGCGTTCTTTTTGGCCTCCATCAGCTCGATGGAGCGCAGCGCGGCGGAGATGCGGTCGGCGACGATGACTCGGATGTTTCCGTGTCCGTCTCCGGTCG
The DNA here is from genome assembly GCA_963989215.1 of Hedychridium roseum. NCBI lineage: Eukaryota > Metazoa > Arthropoda > Insecta > Hymenoptera > Chrysididae > Hedychridium > Hedychridium roseum. Next base: position 2,906,999 of record OZ022304.1, on the reverse strand, counting down.
CCTTCCCGCCAAACAGAAGAGGGGCAGACCGCTGATAACGGGTCTGGGTGTTTGCCTCCTTGCTCGCAAATTGGAGCAGGAGGCTCGCACGAAGCAGGAAAGGGAGGCGGAGGCGATCAGAAGGGTCTTGGATCCTTCTGTCCCGCCCTCTTCCCCATCGGCCAAACAACGACAGGCGGAGGATAGGGTCCTCGAGGAAATCTCAGAGGCCCCTACTCTTGACCAAGTCCGGAAGATGAGCGAGGCAGTCATCTTCCTGAAGGCGGCCACCATCACCCTGGCGGTCCGTGCCCAGGAAATTGGGCACAGTTCGAGTTTGGAGACTCTCCGGAGGGAAGTCACTTCCCTTCGCGAGGACAATCGGCGCCTCCAATAGGTGGTGAAGTGGATGCGGAAGGAGAGGCTTGCCCATCCTCCAAGAGTGGCAACACCATCGCCACAAAGAAGGAGGTCACATCCTCCGTCGCCGCGATCCCCATCGCCGGCGTCGAGGACGTGGCGATCGCCCATCAGAGGGCAGTGTCGGGAGCGGTCTTGTTTTCCTGCTCCACAACTGGACCAGAAGAAGAAGAAGAAGAAGAAGAAATGGGGCGAACACTGCTTCGCAAAGTGGGCTTCAGGCCCGGGAATCCGCCGTTTTTAGGGCGCCTTTGGGGCCTTTGGCTCCAAAACCCGCCCTTTTAAGAGTGACGCCCTCTGCCTCTGCCCCACCTGCCCCCACTCAATCGTGGACGCAGGTGGTTGGCAGGAAGGCCAAGAGGGCGCAGAAGGCGGCTGCCACCGAGGCCAATGTGCCTCGGCAGGCAGTTAAAAAGGCAGCACTGGCTGACAAGCAGTTGAAAGCTGCTTTTAAAAGGCAACCGAAAACGGCGGCAATTGCCCTCACGTGCCATGAGGGCAAATACGCGGATGTAGTCCGCATTGTCGGGTCCGCGATTGACCTTCAGGAGGTTGGCATCGACAACATGATGGTCGAACGTGCCTACACCGGGTGTCGGATGTTCTTGCCTTCAAGATGGAGGGGGTAAAAGTGGCCCGCCCCCTAAAAATGGGGGAGCTTAGGCTCCGCGGTTTGGATCCCTCCGTCACGACGGAGGAGACGATATCCGCGGTGGCACGTGTTGGGGGCTGTGACTCTACCGTTGTCACCGCGGGGTCTTAGGACCATCTGGGTCAGGTGCCCCCTTAGTGCTGCCGTTAAGGTCGCTAAGTCGGGGCCCTTGTCCATTGGCTGGACAAGGGCGAGAGTGGAGATGTTGAAGGCTAGGCCCCTCCAATATTTCAGGTGCATTGAGAAGGGGCACGTGGTGGCCAACTGTAGCAGCGGCCCCGATAGGCGAGACCGTTGCTACAGGTGTGGTGTAGCGGGGCACAAACCCCGGGACTGTGCCTCCCAACTAAACTGCGCACTTTGCGCAGACCTTGGGAGGCCAGTCAACCATCGTTTGGGGGGTCCAAAATGCACCCCCCCCCCTCCCCCAAATGGGGGAAGGAGGTGGCGAAGAAGCCGACGCCGAAGAAGGTGGCGACTCCTCTAAAGCCCAAGGCTCCGCCTAGAGCGGAGAAGATGGTGGTGGCCCTGGAGGGGGCCGGCGGGGGGATATAATCCCCACGTCAACCTTCATTGACCAGGGGGACGCACTAGCGTCGTTTTGACACCAGCGGGGACCGGTAGGGGAGGGCATCTCCCTTTCTGTAACCCCGCTTGGTGAGTTTCTGAGCCAGACCATCAGCCCGAGTGCTAGGTTGTACCACGCGAGAACGTGGCCTCCAGCTCTGCTCCCTATTTGGAGGCAGGTGATAAGGCGTTTGCCTCTCCTCGCCAGGGCCGGAGCCCAATCATGGGCTGAGGGGTGAGGTATTCGCCGGCAATTTTTGCCTCTGAATGCCCCCTCCTTCGGGTTAGATTTATAATGCTGGGGGCTGCCTGGATGTAATATTATATAATTCCCAGGCAATCTCCTAACGCATTGAGGAAGGCCAACTGTCGAGTTTTTAGTGAGTAAGAATCTCACATAACTACCAACCCCCGGGAGGGGTCTTCTAGAAGATTTTCTCGACGTAAAAAAAAAAGGGAGGGATATAAGTAAAGAAGGTGGGAGTGTGGTAAGATTATTTGTGGACATGAAAGGCGGCCTTCGATTCAGTGGACAGGAATATTCTGTGGGAAGAAATGAAAGAGACGGGTGAGTAGAAAGCTAGTAAGTAGGATTTATACCAGGAGACAAAAGTAAGGGTGACAGTAGTAAGGATGAAATGGCAAGAAGGTTATGGGGAGAAGTTAAAATAGGAGATCTGAGGGTGAGGACATTAGCTTATGCGGATGATATAGTTATGGTAGCAGAAAATGAAACGCAGATGGAAACGGCTATAGGAGTTCTGTAGAAATATATCGAAAATAAAGAGTTGCGGTTAAATGTATGGAAAACGAAGATAATGAGATTCAGAAAAGGGAGTGGAAGGAGTAAGAAGTGCGAATGGAAATGGGGAATGGAATGAATGCAAGAGGTACAGGAGTTTAAATACGTTGGGCATGTCTTTCAAAGAAAAGGGGGACAAGAGGCGCATATAAAAAATAAAGTGCAAAAGGCAACAGACTGCGTTCTTTAAAAAACCCCAAGGCAACCGCTGAGGTGCCGAATGGCTTTGCCAATCTGGTGGGACCAAGCTCCAGATACGTCCAAATGCTGTCAACTCCACCGTCTCGTAGCTCCTGTTGGGCAACACTACATTAAACGTAATCTCCCTAGCAGAAGTGGCGGTTAAGCGAGCTGCCTCTCGAAAGCGTAGTTTCAAGTGACCCATTGATTCCGTCAAAGGCTAGTGCGACGATTTTTCCAAGCTAATTTAACAAGCATCTCCGCACACTTCCCCTATCCGGTATTTCTTTATAAGGGGTAACTTTGCGTTGCCAGTGTAGAGCACTAGCTTGTAGTATGGTACCTTCAGTTCCATGAGATGCATTCACTACATGTCCTGTTCCGCTACCGATCCATTGAATTCTTTTTGGATAAAAGGCTCCGATCTCAAGTTATATGTATATTACATTATTATTATTATACAATTTTTACTAACGTCGCCGTTGTATGTACAAGGTGATCCATTATAATCTTGTCATGTTTTAAACTATTCGTTATTCCAAAAAATGTTTCAAGTACAACTTACTTTGTTTTAAGGGAGAAATAATATGATGAATACATTTTTTTCTAGGTAGAGGTGTGCCTAAGATTTCAAGGCGTCTTTTATTTTTGTTTTTTTTAGTTATGAGATGACTTCATCAACATATTAATCTTCCAAAGTCAGTCAATGTCATTTACGATCGCTTAAGGTTTTCCTTGCAGAAGGTAACAAGATTACTTTTACCGGTGTAATTCGTCAATTCGGTTGTAAACATGACGCGAACTCACATTAACGATTTTCGTTACTGAAACTGTCATTTTATGTTAACATTGTTAGCAATAAATCTCTTCAACAGTGCATAATGCAAAAAATGTTTCAAGTAAAAGTAAACAACCATGATAAAAAAATATTCCACGTGCTGTTTACAAAAATGTGTTGGTCCCTTTTTGTACCCCTAAGGGACTCGCATAAATTTTTTTTTATAAATACATCAAATAGTCAATTCCGCTGTCTGATTTAATTAAACAAAATCAAGTAAACATCTCCAGTAGTTTCGAAGAAAACTGCTTGTAACACTTTATGTGGATCACTCTGTATAGTGCTAGTAATTATTTGCTGCTAAGATGCGCAATAAGGTGCGTAATCTCACAAAGTCCTTTAAAAAACGGTTCTTTCGTGAACAATTCGTCTCAGTTACAGGTGGCGAGTGCTTCGCTTCCTGGGGTTGTCCCGTACCGGCACCGCACCTCAGACTAATTTTTCCCCGGATGAGTTGCCTGATCATTTTACTATTTTGCCTATTATTACAAATACAAATTCCAATAATAATTTACGCTCTGACTTAGCGCTCCCTTTTAATAATATCAATTATTCCGAGGAGTTCTATTTTCAGCATGTTTATCCTGAATCTTTACTGAAGGCGTTCACACGTTCCATGCAGACTGTTGCGGTGTCGATCAGATCTCATTTAGTATGATACGTATATCATTAAGTATTACTTTCGGCTACCTTTTAGACATTTTCAGCACATCCTTGGACATTTCGACCTTTCCTACATCATGGAAAAAATCTATCATCAGGCCGCTGCCCAAGGTTCCATTACCTAATTCCATTAATGATTTTTGCCCCATCTCCTTAGTTTGTTGTTTGTCTAAGCTTCTAAAAAGAATTGTGTATGGTCAATTTATTGCATACGTAAGCAACCATTCTCTTCTTGATAAATATCAGGCCGCTTTCCGTGGTGACTACAACATGAAAGCATCCCTTAAATGATCCCTTAAAAGCTGTCGATGATAAACTTGTCACAGTGGTTGTGTTTTTTGACTGTTCTAAAGCATTTGATCGCGTCAATCATAATCTCCTACTTAAGAAGCTCTTCGATCTCCATTTCTCTAATCACGTCGTCCAGTTCGCTTTGTATCTAAACGGCCGTCAGCAGGCCGTTCTTGGACAGAACGGAGAGGCTTCTTCTTTTTCCACTGTGCGTTGTGCTGTCCCGCAAAGCTCTATTCTCGGTCCTATCCTGTTTTCATTATTTATGTATGACTTAGGGGATGCAATTGCTCATTGTGAATATGATCTCTATGCGGATGACTTGCAGATTTATCTACATTGGGATCCGCTTCAATTGGTACAGGGATCCAGGTAATTAACGATGATGTGGTATCTACTTGCGACTGGGCGCAAGCTAATGCACTCGTCATTAATGAGAGTAAGACCAAGGCTATGATTATCGAGAGCCCCTTTTTCACCAACAGACTGGATGTCAAATGTCTGCCCCGAATTTTTTTCGGGGCCACTTCTTTGGAATATGTTTCGCATTTTAGATATCTAGGTGTCGAGATTGCGGACACGCTATCCTGGAATAACCATGTTATTACCACATGCAAGAGAGTTTTCTCGTCTGTATCCGCTGAACATGCACAAATCTCTTTTCTCGACCTCTGTGAGAATTAAACTTATTAAGACTATCATTTTCCCGCTCTTCGTCTACTGCTCTATTGTTCTGTCCAACATGTCTAGTGGGGATAATCATAGGCTGCAGGTTGCTATAAATAGTTGTATCCGTTACATCTTTAACCTTCATCGTATGGATCACATTTATCCGTTTTTAGTCCGATTGAACTGACTCGACGTGAAGTAAAGACGTCTATACTGTGTGGTGACTATGAAGATAACTTCATAGTCTTACCACCACTGGCTCACCTTCATACTCAGTTGACAGATTCACCTTTCGTAAGGATCACAGCACTCGGAGTGATAGTAGAGGCTACCCTTCTGACCTTATTTTACCTGTCGTCCGAACGGCCACATATAAAAAAGTGGGTTTGTGTGCACATCAATTTGCTGTTGGAATAACTTGCCATGGGAACTGCGCACCGAGAGTCATCTTAATTCCTTTAAGACCCGTTGCTACATACATTGGCTTAATGTGCAGCGTAGGGAGAGGGCAAATGAACAGTCACATGTTTGATTGATTGTCCCCTTGTCCTTTTGTTTTCCCTATTTTTATTGTTACATATGTATAATGTTAATTTTTTATCATTCTTAGTTGTTTATATTCTTCTCTTATTATTATTATTATTCTTTTTTATTTTTTTTCTTCGCTGTATTAGTTTGCGGGAAATTACGTACCTTTCTTTTCTTTAATTTTTATGCATGTTTCTATGATATTTTATTAATGTATTTACTCTTGTCCAGGTTGTAACGGGGTTTACTACCCTAGAACTATATAATATTGTTTCTCTCTCTCTCTCTCTCTTTCTCTCACTCTGCGCCTGCGTAAGCAATCGCACATGCTCTCTTTTTTCCATTCACTGAGATTTTCTTCTTTTCTGCCAAATTTTACCCTTCGGGGCCTGTTTTCTCGTCATAGATTGGTTGAGGTTCTTTTTCTCTCCCTCTTCATTGTTCTATTCTGGCTGGACTCACTTTTGCTGCTTCTCTTCTTCGCAATTTGCAACTCCGTTTCAACCATAACCCCAAACTGTGGTTTAAACGGTCCACATGAACGATAACCGTCAAGCTGATCCTTCTGGTTCTTCTGGTCCAGGACTGAATGACTCTAATGCCTCTAACTGTGAAGACGTCACGGAAGATGTAGAAGGGCTTCCGTTGACCACATCTAAGGCCTTTTTACTGAAAAAGAAGGTAGAAGAACTTTCGGCCGAATTGGGCCAACATATGAAGACTAGCCGCGATTCTGTAGATAAGCGAGAAAAAGTCAATAATCTTTTTGCATCAATGCACAATGACTTTAACGAGATTTTTTCTGCCTTTATTTGTGCCACGGGCAGCTGCGCAGTTACGAGAGTAATTAGGAAGGCTGTTGAGGAAGCTCTTTCTGAGTCCTGCGTTTCCTTATCTACAGCAAACCGGCCTACTTCTTATGTGAGCACCCTTTCTCGCAACCTGCCTTCCAATAGGGTCCACATTCGTCGTGGTCCTACAGTGCAGCTCTCGCGTACTGCCTCTTTCGTACTTGAGCCCTCAGAATCCTGCACTGGTATCAAAACTTCCTCTGATACTAAGGACTTACCTATGAGGACTATTAATCCGGTGGAACTCGGTCTTAAAGTAAAAAGGGTTTCCAAAATCCGTAACAAGGCTGTGCGTATTCAGGCCGAAGGTGCTGATTTGGAGGCGCTTAAGTCAAATCCTGCTATCGCTCAATCTGGCCTAAAAGTTCGTGAGAATGTTAAAATGAGACCTCGGCTTCTGATATCGGGTGTACCATCTTCTTTCAAACTCGAGCAAGTTGATCGCACCATATGGCAGCACAATTTTGCTCATTTTGGTGAGGATGAAATTAAGCCTGTCTTCTCGTTTCCCTTAAAAAGAGACCGTCTCACCACCAAGTGTGTCTTAGAAGTTTCCCCACGTGTAAGGGATTTTATACTTAAACAGGGCCGTTTGTTTATCGGTTGGGTCTCTTGTAGAGTAGAGGACTATGTTTGTATTACGCAATGCTTATAAATGCCTTGGTTTCAGATTGTGACGTTGCATCGGGCACGTCCCAAAATTAGGCTCGTTCGCCCGATATACGACCGTCACTTTAATTTCGTTCCGTAAGAAGCATATTCGGGTGCGATTTTGTATGGGTAGGGAACCGTCTCGCCCAGAGGAGGAGAGAAGAGCCGATCAACCCCTGTAGGAAGACCTCCGGAGACCGGCATCATGGGATGCCTCTATTGATTACCGGTATTCCCGAATAAAGCCTCTACGAACTCGTAGCGACGGGACCGCGGAATTACCGCCGGCCCAATCGGGCAATTATCGTTCACCCGCGGGCCCCGAGGTATCGCTAGGGTCGAGAAGGGTAGTTTACGGGAGGCCACGAGGAGGGGCACGACGTTCCCCGACGAAGACATCACCGTCAGCGATTCCCGAAACCGGGAAGAAGACTCTCGAAGTAGCCACAGTGTAGATCGGACGTGGAAACTCTCTCGCATTAGCCTCAGTCTAGATAAGACGTAATAAGATTCCCGTAGCGACGATAGTCCGAATAAAAAGTCTCTAAGTATCGCGAGCCGAGCTACGATAGCTTGATTTCACCGAGGGTGAACCGTACTTTCTGGGAGCCTACCGACCAAGGGCCAAAGGGGACCATTTTCCGCCAAAGGGAGGAATACTCACGGACGGCCTGCAATCGGTCGAGAACCAGGGCCGTTACCTTTTTGGGGAGCCTTCCAAGGGATATCGGCGACCATCCTCCACGCAGGGAGAAGACGGCGAGGCGGTGAGCGTAGGGTTCTACGTATCTTTCTCAATTTTGTAAAGGTACGCAACTTGGCCCCAACGAGCAGGATTTGTCCTCTTTCTTTTTACCGGGGGCGAAAGGCCCCAACAGTCAAATATCGTATCGCCACACGGACGACTCGTTACAAGCCAGGTTGCGGAACCCCGAACGCGCCCTTAGCTTCTTACCCGCGGTGCGGTACCGTCACCGACAGGGTACGAACCGATATTAATTACCGGAAATATCAGGTCGATTGCGAACGGTCAATAGCACTAACCGTGCCCGATATAATATTGCGAACGTTGCCGTTATTCCTGTCTCCTGTCCGGACGCTGATCTGGTAGTTTATTAGTCGTGAATAAATTGTATTATATTTAACCTATCCGCTGAGTTCGAGAACATCTTTGTCGCCTGGCCATTTTACTTTCCTTTTTAAACCCCGCCACTCTACCGTCATCATAGTGAGGTTGAGCTGCCGGAGCAAAAGCCTCTCGCTGGACCCGGGACTTAGTTTTCTCTTTTATTCGACGCGCATTCGCGTCTGGCGCCCAACCCAAAATTCAAATCGTCCCGCATTACCGCTAATCAAATATCGTACCGTATCGTATCGTCCCGGAGAAAGCGACGCGGAAATTATAGCGGAGCGCAGTGGCCGCGTAAACCGTTATAAGACACATAGCAAGTGGATATAGAGCTACAGCAAAATGTGGACATTGCGGAGAAGGACACGAGCTTAACACCTGTCCAAATAAATTTAATAAGCCATTGTATGTCATAATTGTTCTACACACAACTCTAAATACCGCACATCTTTTACTACTCAACATTCTGCCCTTGACACTAAAAATTGCACTATTCTATCAAGGCGTATTAAGGATAAAATTTCCCGCATAGACTATGGTAATTCCAATATAATTAACTATAGGCGCTGTAAATACCCAATCGCTCATTGCTCATTGGGATGAATTTAAGTTCTTTTTCAATTATCGCTCCTTCCATATTATAATAATGTCCGAAACATGGCTTAGGGAGGACATACCTGACCACATGGTGGAATTACCTGGGTACTCCCTGATTAGATGAGACCGCATTGGAAAGTGTGGTGGTGGCGTCGGTATCTTCTATGACTCTCATCTCCATGTCAAACTTTTAACTTCCTCAGCGGCTCAGTTTTGTAATAAACCTGAATACATTTTAGCGGAAGTGTCTGGTGATGGAGGAATACGGATCTTACTTGGAGTTGTTTACCGACCACCCAAGATAGACTACTTTTCAGACTTTATTGATGACTTTCACAATTTCTACAATTTTTACTCAGATGTAGTCATGATGGGCGATATCAATACCAACATGCTCTCTTCATCATTCCATAGACCTTATATTTCTGATTTCGCACATTCCAGTGGCTTGTCTTTTCTTCAGCTTGATCCAACACACCATACTTCCACCTCTAGCACTGCAATTGATATTATCATTGTTTCTGATAAATCCAAAGTCCTTTCTCATTCGCAAACTGGGGTACCATTTTTATCGGGCCATTACTTAATACATGTCGAATACCACTTTAGTCCAATCTCCAGTCAGCCTAGATTTATTACTTACCGGGATTTTAAATCATTAAATACTGATCTCCTCAACTCAACAATTGATTTAGAACTCTTGCATGGTTATAATATGCATGATTCTTTAGATAACAAAGTCCTATTTCTCTCGAATATCTTAATGGATTGCTTCGAGGTGGCTGCCCCCATCAAGAAGGCTTTCTTGCGTAAACCTTCTGCGCCTTGGTTAAACAACTACATCAAGTGCTAGCTTCTCTCAGGACTAGACGTTCAAGTCTCTTCGACGAATTTAGGGTGATGAGGAATAGAGTCCGTAATATGATTAAATCTTGTAAAAAGCGATACTTTAGAAATAAGTTTTCTTCCATATCCAAACTTGACCAGTTCTGGAAGACTCTTCGTTCATTGGGGTTATTACGTGCTCATATTTCCAATCAATGTAATTTTACCAGTCACCAATTTTTGGACCATTTCTCAATTGAACCATCTATTCTACCACACTCTATCGCCACTTTGCCCTCAGATACACCTGCGTACGATTCTGCTGTCGAAGTTTTCCATTTTCAACATATCTATCCAGATACCTTGATAGATGTTATCCTCTCACCAATGGCCACCTCTTGCGGTTCCGACAAAATCTCTCTCAATATGATTAGACTGTCGCTCCCTGCACTCTTCTATTATCTTGTCGACATTTTCAATTGCTCCCTTGAGTCTTCATTGTTTCCTGAAGCCTGGAAAGAGTCTCTTATCCGTCCTATACCTAAGGTTTCTTCTCGCAGTGTGGGAGACTTTCGTCCTATCTCCTTACTTTGTTGCTTTGCAAAATTACTTGAGAAAGTCGTATACTGCCAGCTAATTTCCTTTATTGAAAAACATAATCTCTTAGATCCATATCAAGCTGGTTATCGTAAGGGGTTTAAGACACAATCAGCTCTTGTACGCTTTACGGAGGATACCTTGAAGGCTATGGATGACAGACTACTTACTTTGGTCGTTTTCTTCGATTTCTCGAAGGTTTCCGACAGAGTAAACCACGATCTGCTACTTTTAAAGCTTCGTAAACTTCGGTTTTCCGGACATCCCATCCAATGGTTTGCTTCCTATCTTACTGGACGTCGACAAGCTGTCCTCGGGAAAAATGTTTCCATCTCCCCCTTTAAGGATGTCCGTTGTGGTGTCCCTCAAAGTTCGATATTAGGACCTTTATTATTCTCTTTGTACATTCATGATCTTGGATCGTCTGTTTCGCACTGTAAATATAATCTGTACGCTGATGACCTCCAAATATATCTTCACTGTAACCCTTCCTCTCTTGAGGAGGGTATAAAACTTCTAGCTTCTGATGTACAGGCCATCTGCTCTTGGGTTCAAACCAATGGCTTAGTTATTAATGAGAACAAAATGAAGACAATGATTATGGGTTCCCCCTATTACATAAATCGTCTTGATCTTTCGATAATCCCTAAAGTCAGTGTAAATAGGATTCCTATCGAATTTACTTCCCTAGTTAAATACCTAGGGGTAAATATAGACTGTACGCTATCCTGGAAAAACCAAGTCATAGCCGTCTCGAACAAGGTTTTTTCCAGATTACACCAAATGAAAGTTTGTAGATCTCTCCTTCCCACTGACGTAAGGATTAATCTAGTCAAGACACTTGTCTTTCCACTTCTGGATTATTACACAGTAGTCTTTAACAACATCTCTCAACAAAATAACTCCAGATTACAGGTTGCCTTGAACAGTTGCATTAGATTCATCTTCAATTTAAGCTGTTTTGATCATATTAATCCCTTTCTATTCGCACTAGGCTGGCTTGATGCCCACCGCCGAAGGGCCTATATGACTCTTTGTTCTCTTTACAATATTTTGAGAACTGGTTGCCCACCATATCTTGCAAGTCGTTACGTTCATGTTAGGGACCATCGAGGTAGGACAGATGGAAGAAGTAATCCAAGTGATCTTGTGCAGCCTATTGTACGTACCTCCAATTACAAAAATGCCTTCACTTGCTCCTCCATTACTTTGTGGAACTCGCTTCCCATATTAATACGAGATACTAAGCTCCTAGAGACTTTCAAACTGCTCTGCCTACAACACCTGCTTTCTGTGCAAAGGAATGCGAGAGCTGGCATTCTGTGAGCTGGAAATTATCTTAAAGATGCAATTAGTTTAAGTTTATTTAAGTTTAATATTTTTGTTTAGTGGCTTGCATACAGCTCATTGTATTATGAATTTTTTCTTTTTATTTTTTTCTGTTATGTATGCAAGCACCCCCTGCTCTGTAATCTCTTTTCTTTGTCTAAGTTCTTACGGAGTCACACCCCAGGACTAATAAATTCTGTTTCTCTCTCTCTCTCTCTACTGTTGCCTTTCCCTTTGACGCTAAGGATTACGTGGGTGATTTTACGCGGAATTTGCCTCCTAATAAGATGCATATTTGTCGAGGTTCGACTGTTCAATCTCCGAAGTCTCCATCTTTTGTTCTTGAACCTACAGATGCCTGAACCAATATTAAATCCTCCGCGGATACAAAGAATTTGCCATAAGAACCATTGACCCTGTGGTCCTCGGGCTCAAAATTAAAACGATCTCGATGATTCGCAATAATGCATTGCGTATTGAAGCCAATTATTGCTAAATCTGGCCTTACAGTATCTGAAGATATGAAGATGAGACCGCGCCTTCTGGTTTCGGATGTTCCTTCTTCACGTACCTTTAAACAAGTTGGGTATACCATTCGACAAAAGAACTATCCCCGGTTTCCTGAGGATAACGTTAAGCAGATCTTTCTTCTCTCTGTCAAAGAAGGGAAATTTTCCCCTAGGTTTGTGATTGAGGTCTCTCCTAAAATTCGCGATTGCATTTTAAAGGAAGGACGTTTATTTATTAACTGGGCCTCTTGTAAAGTTGACGATTATGTTCGAATCACACAGTGCTTTAGATGCCTTGGTTTCAGCCATATTGCCAGGAGCTGTAGGGTTTCTCCGAAATGTGGTCAGTGTGGTGATGGACATGAACTTAAGGGGTAACACCACTGTAAATTTTTCAGAAAACTGATTTGTTTTTTATGGGCTTAAAAGATCCGTCGAACCTTCTAGATTACGAGGCAAGAAGTTTAATACCTGAAAGAAATTTGTTTCTTGAAATTTTGAGCTTCGCCCTAAGCGCGTCGGACTCCACCGAAACGACTATCTGCGTCAAATAAATACGTACTAGGAGCGTACAGCCTATTGTCCTACCTTTTCAATTCTAACCCCCCTAATACACTAACAGATATCGTTAGAAAGTGTTTTTCATCAGTCAGAAGCATTTCCACACAAAAGTACGTTATTGTAGGGGCGGGAATTTACGCGTAGATCTGGATGCGCTCCAGGCTTTTTGCTTTTAGGTAAAACATTTACTTAGATGACCGGCAATAAAACATCTATATATCTATATCTAACCCTTTGCGCTCGAGCGGTGCCTCTCAGGCACCACTGCATGTGATGCGACAACTCGAGCGGTGCCTCTCGGGCACCACTCGGATGGATGCGATAAATTGAGCCGCAACGGTGTTTATTTAGGTTTGGCCTATCGAATATCGCTTCACGAGTCTACTCCTGGCCTTTTGTGGATCATTTTATGAGGTGTCGAGTGACACAGTATAATGGCTATAAAGATGTCTTATCTCAAAAACACTCGCGACCGTGGATCGGACTATGCCTTCGACGTTAGTTCGAGCTCAACTTTCTTGGCAGACAGAATATTTCTCTCACAGCTACTGAGCCCAATAAGCATGGAACACGACGAAGAAATTACTTCTAGTGAAGATGAGTTCAATTTTTCGGCAGTAACGAACGAAATTACATCTCTACATAGACAGCTTGTCCATGGGAACGAAGACGGAAGTGATGAAGATAGCGACGACGTTAGAGATGAAGGACCACGAAAAATCCGAGTAATGTATAGTGAATCTGAAAGCCATAGTGATTGCACAGAAGAGATGGAACCTTTAGAATGGACAGTGTGCACAGAATCCGAAGAAATCCCCGCAAGAATACCGTTTGTATCTGGTAAAAGACAAGTAGGACCGGAGGTACCTGCACACATAAAAGAACCCATAGATTTCTTCAAGTTATTTTTCACCGAGGAATTAGTTACTGACATAGTGCAAGAAACTAACAATAATGCTGAAAGGAAGGTAGAAGGGAATTATCATCCCGTTCTATATGGCGATCTTGGTACGATGTGACAATTACCGAATTCTGGGCGTTTATTGCACTAATCATAAATATGGGGACAATGCCGTTGGCAAACATTCAAGAATACTGGTCGAAAAATAATACTAGCTATATTCCATTCTACTCAGACACATTTACGAGAGACCGATTTTGTCAAATATTTTGGAGACTTCATCTCAAGACAATACCCTCACAGAATACCGACCTTAGAACCCGTGTGCAGTTAGTATCTGGTTTCCTCGATTACATAAATGAAAGATTTTTGAATTATTTTGTACCCGGAGAGCAGATTTGCGTGGATGAGTCGACTGTCAAATTCAAAGGTCGAATATCATTCATTACATACAGTCCAATGAAACCTACAAAATGGGGTATTCGGGTTTATACGCTCGCAGATTCAAATACCGGCTTCATTTGTGGTATTCTGCCGTATTATGGATCTCTAACAACAGAGACTTTGATAAGACCCGATCTAGCGGTATCAACCAGAATACCGCTGCACCTATATAAAATGATACTGGATAAAATTCCCAGTGTTCAGGGACACCACATGTTCACAGACCGCTATTATACAAGTTATATATTGGCGGAAGAATTACGAAAACAAAAGTGCCACTTAACTGGGACGATCATGACAAATAGAAAGCACCTGCCATCTGAAATACGGAAGCCAAAATTTGAGAATCGATCCACAGTTGCATATCGCAAAGGTAATACTTTGGTTGTTGCGTGGAAGGACAAGAGGATTGTGACGGCTTTGACCACTCATAATAATGCGGGAATGACTCCCGTGAAAAGGACTTTACGAGGCGGTGTTGAAGTCATTGTAAAAAAGCCCAATGTCATTGTAGATTATATCAAATACATGAGCGGTGTTGATCGGGCTGACCAACTGGCCTCGACGTACTGTTTTTTGAGAAAATCCATAAAATGGTGGCGAAAATTATTTTTTTGGGGTTTGGAGATTTGCTCCATCAATTCATATATTCTCTATAAAGCAACAAAGAAGCAGAGAAACGAGCGGCCGCTTAGTCACCTACAATATTTGAAAACTTTGGTTGATCAATTGAGAGGAGACTTCCGGCAAAAACAACCTAACACAGCTTCTACTTCGCAGAGCAGTTCTGAAAGCATCCGACTAAATGGGAAGCTGCATGTTATTTTGATTGGACAAAAAAGGGATTGCAAGGTTTGTTCCCAACGAACCACGCCTGGCCAGAGGCGACAAACTGTGTACCACTGCGACACTTGCCCCGACAAACCTTGGAGATTGTTTTGTAAAATACGATACAAAGCAAAAATATAAAACTTAATGTTTAACAAATATCCTTCATTGAACTATGAAAATATGTGTAATGTTAAAATATACAAGTTTAAAGTGTTCTATTGTGTCTAAAATTATTTTAAGTTAACTGTAAAGAGCTCATGAAATACACGGGAGCGGCTGACTGCTCTCGAGTTGCTGGTTCGCCCGTGCGAAAATGGCTTCGAGCGCAAAGGGCTAATAAAACATCTGTCAGAAGGGACTTTCTCGAGGATTTGGAAAAAATGCGCTTTTAGACATCTGGTCCCTCCCGCGATTGGTGGCTGCGGAGGTGTTGTTACTATAAAAACACGATCTTCCAAGGCTCAGGGCAACTGCAATTGACATCCTGTGACAAGTTCACAACCTTTTGAGGACTCGTCAGGGATTTGATTGTCAGATAAAAAAATCCCACAATAGCGTCAGTAAATGTACAAAAAGGATTAATTCTCTTACTTGAAATCACGGTTTTTGTGTGTAGTGCTCGTAAGTTACAATGAGTGACCACAAAGTGTACCAAGCAAAAAAAAAAGTGAATCAAGCACGCCGAGTTGTCTTTGACAGAGGCGGCAAAAGACGCGCGCTCTAGCACAAAATCTTTGAGGAAGGAGAACGAGGAAGAATATTTGAACACGGAAGGGCAGCTTTATGGTCCTGGGATAGCAGATTAATGGTAAAAATTTTTAAGCAGCCAAATTTTTCATTTCTTCATGTCAATAACACATTTCAAAACTTCAACCGCGCTTTTCTCGAATCATGATTTTTCCAAACGGCACGCAGCATAACTCGAACAATTTTCATTCTATTCATTTGAATTTTTAACTATATCTTAAAAATTACATTTTGAAGTGAAACACGTACGGGATTTTTGATAAGTTAATTTAAACAGTTTATGAACAAATGATTGCCTTTCTTTTTGTCGAAAATCAAACGTTCTACTTCAAATACTCGCCAATCACACAAAAATCTATATTTTTAAAATTCCGTACATGTTTCACTAGCTATAACCATGTAGATTAAGTGTATTTTTTCTTTTTTTCCCATATTTAAATATGCATCAGCTACACTGCGTGCCGCAGAGCGTGTCAACTTCAACACGCCTCACAAGAATGGCTTCGGCGTCGTCATTTTTTAATATTCATCGATGATAATTTTTTATGTAATACTTGAATATATGTTTAATAATATCCTCGAATATTTTTATCCTATTATATATACACGGTTGAAATGGCTAAAGGTTAGAGATAGATGCCAGTATTTCTTAGCCTTGTATTTGTACCGTATCTTAAGCACGAAAACACCATCATATTTATATGAGCTTTTTTCTTTTGTTGATAAAAGTCGAAGTAATCAAACAAGAGCATATGATTGTGATCTCTGCAGGTCGTATCGCAGACTGCAACTGTATGCCAATTCGTTTAGGTGTTCTGCAGTGTCACTCTGGAATTCACTGCCATTGTGGATCAGATCTAAGTCTACCTTAAGTGCTTTCAAATCTGCCGTCTATACTCATTTCCTTGAAAATGGAAGCAATTTAACTTAATTTAATAGAATTTACCTTAATTTAACTTAAGATTATATATTAGGTTTACGTAAAGTTTGTCCGTCCTCAAAATTTTATGGTAATTATTTGTACTTTGGTTGGTTGCTCTGAGGGGAGCTGTTCCAGAGCAAATAAATTCTCTTTCTTCTTCTTCTTCTTCTTCCATAAAAAAAAATTCATGAAAATACGCTTATTTTAAGGCTGTTACAGTGGTGTTACCCCTTAACTCTTATCCCAACAAATCAAATAAGCCCTCCTGTGTTAATTGCATTGCCAGCTATCAGAAGTTTTACACTTCTCCTGCCACACAACATACAGCTGTGTATGCCAAGAATTGCTCTATATTAGCTAGACGTATCAAAGATAAGTTCGCTCATATTGAGTATGGTTGATGCTTGCTCTCTTATGACGGTTGGTGAAGAGCCACTGAACATTTGTCATGTAAATACCCAGTCTCTCATTGCGCGTTTAGATGAGTTTAGGAATTCTTCTACAATCGTCTCTTTCATATTATTCTTTATCATCTTCTTCTTTTTCTGGTGGATATTACTGTAAGGGACCGGAATACATTTTATCTGAGGTTTTAGTTGATGGTGGAGCGAATATGCTAGTAGGAGTGGTCTACAGACCACCTAAAGCTGGCTTTTTTCTGATTTTGTCGAGGAGTTTTTTAAACTTTTACAGCTCTTATACAGACGTTGTTATTATGGGTGATATTCATACTGATATGCTTACTCCTTCCTTCGACAGGTCATATATTCTGGATGTTGCATATTCTAGTAGTTTGTCACTCATTCCGCTTAATCCAACTCATCATACGGCTTCGTCCAGTACTTCTATTGATGTAATTATTGTCGCTGATGATGCGAAGGTTCTTTCTCATTCCCAACATGGAGCGCGTTTTCTCTCTGCACATGATCTCATCTCGATTACGTATGATGTTGCCACGACATGTAAGCGACCTAGGGTTGTCCCTTCTCGGAATTTGAAATCTTTGGATGTTGACCGTCTTCTCTCCCTGCTTGATTCAGAGCTACTGTCTAGTTATTATAAAAGTAGCTCTCTAGATGACAGGGTTGTTTCCCTTCTTGTGCAATTACTGCTTTGGTGCTCTTGCTCCCAATAAAGATTTTATTAGTAGTAAACCAGCTACGCCATGGATTAGTCTTCATATTAAGGGCCTTATGAAACAAAGAGACAGACTTCGTACGGCTTTTTTCAGGACTAGACGCCAGTATCTTTATTTTAAATTTCGTAGCTTTATGAAAAAGGTGCGAAACTTAATTAAAACCTAAAAAGGGCGATTCTATTACAAGAAGTTTTCGGCTGTTTCTAGTTCTAATTAGTTCTAGAATGTACTACTTTCTCTAGGGCTTTCTAGATCGCGTGCTTATCAGCATAGCTGCTTTGCAGCTGGTCAGCTTCTGGATCATTTCTCTGTGGAGCCTTCCACGTTAACTTTTGATAAAGACTTTCCATCTTCATTCAATAATATTGAGTACGGTTATTCCGATGATAAGTTTTATTTCCAGCATGTTTATCCCAACACTTTGGTGGAAATTTTGAGCTCTCCGACGTCCGATTGCTATTGTGCTGACAATATTTAATTCAGTATGATTCAATTATCACTCCCTGCGTCCCTTTACTATCTTCTGGATATCTTCAACTTGTCCCTTACAAGGAAAGTATCCGAGATGTACCTGACTGATTTTTTTCCTTTTGAGATATATTATAGTACATCAAAAACTATTAGACACGTATTTTTTTATACGTGCCCATAAGCGAGTTTAAGGGGTGAAAACTGCCCCTAAATTTCACCGCCAAAAACCATTTTTTGCTGTTTTCTTCACAACGAGGTACAATTTTTTCAAAAAACCACTGGGAGATAATTATACATTAGTAGACAATACTATACATAATATTTTTACAAATGGTGGTTGCAACCCTTATTTTTATTTAAGAAAACATGACATTTTTCGGAACATTCTTTTTGTATAAAACTTAGAGATTTACACCAGTTACAATAAAAATTGTACACTTATAAAGAAAATAAGAAATAGCAGTTGAGAACTTTCGGCGTTTTTAAAAAAAACACCTTCTAGGGGATAAATTACCCTTAAGTTTCATTACCGTATTTATTCATGGAAAAAGAAAGTTTTAGCTAATTCTTCGAGAAATTTGGTTCTCAATAAAACTGTTTATCACTAATTCAATAGTACAACCATAAATGCGGTGATTTTTACCCTTTTAAGGGGGGTTAACTACTCTTCGTACATAGTCAGTTAAGAACTTACCTTACACAGTGATTGTTTGAACTTCCGTATTCCGCTACACAATTTTAGATTGAAATTTTCAAGTCTATTTGTTATAAATTGTAGAAAATCTCCGAATTTGAAGTAAAAATTCTCTAGTTTTCGGCGTGATACTACACAGGATCACCATTTTTCAATTTCCTTGTTTAAAGCAAAAATTTGCATGAATTATTTTGTAACAATCTTCTTCGTCAGTCTTCTGCCTTGCTGTATGTTTTACGTTATACAGCGCAGTCTTTTTTTCTCCCACTTGCAATCGTTCTCCTCTCTGGTGTCTTTCAGGTAGTTGTCGAGATCAAAAGTCCTTAAAATTTCTCCTTTGACAGTTTGGAGGGACTGACTTTTCGGGATTAATAGACTTTCAGAATAACTGACTATGTGACTGTTGTCGATTCCTTTAATAATGACACTTATGTTGCTTGACGGCTGTACAGGCTTATACAGGGTGTCACAGAGCACCCGTACCAGTCGTTTATAAGCTCACAGGATGCTCTGAAGAGAAAAACTCGATGTTTGTACACCTAAATCGGGTACGCTCTATCGATTGGTTCCATTACCAACTTCCGGTACCAACCGGAAATGGGTCATTCTGACCCAAAGTTGGGTTTTTTAAATGGAACATGTTACTTTTTGTTGTGGATTCAGATTACCTGTGAAAAAACAAGAAACTTTAACTTGAACCATTTTCGAGGAAAATGCTGTCATTTACCTTGAAAATGAACTTGAACTGCTCTTGGCGTAACCCAGGACCAACGACGAGGACGTGGTACTTGTTTGGCCCCGTGTGTGTGTGTGTGTGTGTGTTCATACCTTTTAGGGTTCATACCTTTGCTTTGTCAAAACTAAGAGTCGAATAAACTAATAATCGTGCGACAGAGGGTTCATACCTTTACCTTTGCTTTGCCAAAACTAAGAGTCGAATGAACTAATAATCGTGCCACATAGCAATTCAGATCCGAAGAATGATGGAAAAAAATGTAAACAAAGTGGCAAAGAGCCATGGCTAGAATTCTAAGAAGGTTAAGAAATGAGAGAATGATTCAAATTCTTAACGATGGTATTTGCTCATGTTTACATTTTTTTCCATCATCCTTCGGATCTGAATTGCTATGTGGCAGGTTTATCAATCACGTAGTCACTTATCGGAGATCATCCGACTCTCATTTTTGGCAAAGCAAAAATGTTTTCCAACGCGGAAGGTTTCGATATGCTCATGGTATTAGGCGAATGTCTGCAAAATTACAGAGCAGCTGAACGATTGTACGCAGAGAGGTACCCTGAACGTGTTCGTCAGTCTCACAACGTTTTCAGGCGTTTGGCACGTCGGATTCAGAACATTGGTCAAATTCAGCCCCCACCACAATAAGGATCAGCAGATTAGGCGTCCGGTGAGAGGTGTAATCGCGCCTGATGTTATCGCTGCCATTGGTATGAACCCTCATGATTCAACCAGGAGAATCGCTGTTGAGTCCGGTATCAGCCGCATGTTGGTATGGAGGACTTTGAACAATAGTGGTTATCATCCTTACCACATCAATCTACATCAGGCACTTGAAAGAGGAGATTTTCGAAAACGTGTCGAATTTTGCCAATGGTTACTCGCCAAAAACCGTGAGTTCCATGGATCGATTTTGTGGACCGCTAAAGCTACATTTAAAGGCAACGGAGAGGTCAACATCCACAATGTCCATTACTGGTCGCAAGAAAATCCACATTGGCTGCGAGAAGTGGACAATCAGCTTTTGCGGAATCACAACGCATGTTGTGGCCTCATAGGATGTAGGATCATAGGGCCATACTTTTTCGATGGTACCTTGAATGGCCGTGTATATGCTGACTTCCTCGACAACATCCTTCCTCAACTCCTAGAAGATGTTCTGCTGAATGCACAAGCAACAATGTGGGTGCAGCAGGATGGGAGTCCAAGCCATTTCTCTGTGGTGGCACGGAATGCCATGGATCACGTGTTTCCTGAACAATGGATCGTAAGAGGAGGTCCTGTAGCGTTGCCACCTCGATCTCCAGACTTAACCCCCATGGATTTCTTTCTTTGGGGCCGGGTCAAACATTTCGTTTATCAGGAACGTCCAACATCAAGGGACGATATGAAAGAGCGGATTCGCAACGCCTGTCAATTGCTGAGCAACATGGAAATCTTGCAGGCTACCGATAGTGTGCCTATACCGTTTGCGCGAATGTGTGGTTCAAGGTGGCAGGCACTTTGAACATTTGATCTGAACCACCCCCCCCCCCCTCCACACACACACACTCGTGGAAGGCGGTTTGGAGACCCTAAATGCCCCGGGATTGACGAGCCGTGGGGTCCGTGCCTCCACACACACACACACACGCACACGCGCACGCGCACACACACGCGCACGCGCACACACACACACACACACACGCGCACGCACACGCGCACACACACACACACACACATGAGACCAAACAAGTGCCCCGTCCTCGTCGTTGGTCCTGGGTTTCGCAAACAGCAGTTCAAGTTCATTTTCAAGGTGAACGACAGCATTTTCCTGGGAAATGGTTCAAGTAAAAGTTTCTTGTTTTTTCACAGGTAATCCGAATCCACAACAAAAAGTACCATGTTCCATTTAAAAAACCAATCGATAGAGCGTATCCGATTTGGGAATAAAAACATATCAAGCTTTTCTCTTCAGAGCATCCTGTGAACTTATAAATGGCTGATACGGGTGCTCTGTTACACCCTGCATACATATAAATTCCGTCGAGATGACAACGACCTCTCATCAAGTTTAATGTCATCGTAACGGATAACCGTTACAATCGTTACAATTTGATACAATTTATGCTCTTTTACTTCGCCGTTGATATTGTGTTCATCAATAGTAAATGCGTGTCTTGTGTTCTAAAAAAATATTTAACGCGTGATGTAATGTTCAAAAATATATGGCATCAATATCAGACAGAAGACCAAAGTTGTAAATGGCATGGTGAGATCGGCGGACGTCTGAACGTCGTGGACAACTGAATACTAAAACAGCTAAATTAACGCTCCATATAAAAAAGCGCCAAAAATCGGACAAGTGCATCCTGTGTACATGTCGCGAGTGATTCGTGTCGATCCTCCGTCAATCGTCGTAATTCCGATTCATTCACTACGTTCATATATTTTACCTAATTTGGGGAAGATCCTGCGTGACATTTGTCATATATCACGAACATTCGGCCGACAATATCAGCAGATGAAAAACTTTTTTCACGGCTTTCACATTGTAATGAAGGAAAAAACAGGAGAATTTGGATCTATAGTAGAAGCAAGTTTATTTACGGCTTCTAACGTATATGTTACGGCTTCGAAATTAGGAAAACTTACTTCAGGTATAATCTGTTTTTTCAACATTTCGCAATAATCTATGTTGACATTATTCAGGTACTATATATTATTTTTAGATTATTTTAAAACTTGGTTGGAAGACGTATATTTACCAAATGTTGGTTCTTCAAGCGTTTTGTTAATTGATTAGTGGAGTGGACATTGTCCTGACGTTGTGGGGGAAGCAACAGTGCTTAATAAACATATTAACTTAAAAATAATTCCGAAAGGCACAACTGATAAAGTTCAACCGTTAGATGTGTGTGGCTTCAGAATATAAAAAAATGATATAAATCACTTTTCGGATAGAGTAATATTAATGAATGAAGATTTGAATGTGCACTTCAGGAATAACATTATCAAACTGCAATCTTTAGTTCATAATCAGCTATCTTCTCCAAGATACGTAAATTTATTTTAATACTCATGGTATAAAAGCGGTTACATTGATGAGTTGAGTTGTATTTATTAAAGTGCCCTTGCGGGGTACACTAGGGACTCCCGCTCCCTTTACAATTCCTTATTTCATTCGCTTTTTCATCTATTTGTTACTAATTCTGTTCTCTTGCTTTTCTCTCTCTTCTCCTCCTTCCTTCCTCTCTCTCTCTCCTTCCCTCGCCCCTTCCCTTCTTCTTATCCATTCCTTCATCCATCCCTCCCCCTTGCCTTCCCCGTCCAGAATCCTTTTGATTCTCTCTCCTATACCCTCCTCTTCCCTCTTTTCCCCCTTTTCCATTCCTCTTCCACATCCCTCTAGCACGTGCTCCCAACCCTCTTCCTCCCACCCACATATCCTACATTTCCTCTTTTCTTCCTTTTCCCAGTACCTCCCTTCCCCCATTTCATTCCCCAGCCTAAACCTAATTATCCTTCTCCATTTTTCTTCCTTCCACCCTCTCTCTAGATAACCCGGTATCCCCTCTGTTGTTACCTCTTTATACCATTTATTGTATCTCGATTCCCTTATTCTTTCTCTTCTTTCCCTTCTCTGCTTCCCTTTTTCCCTCCTTTCTATTTCTCCATAATCTATTTCTCCTTTTTCCCTCTTTTCCTCTATTTCTCCTAGCTCCATCCCCGATTCTTTTATGAACGCTTCCCTTTCCTCTTCCCATCCTTTGCTCTTCCCTCCTCCTTTTCTACTCCTCCTCACCACCAACTCCCAACACTTCCTAGCCCATTCGCTACCTCCTCCTCTTCTCAACCTTTCTTCGTATCCCCATGCCCTTCTTCCTGCTCTAATTTTTAGCTTATCCCTTTTTAACTCTTCTCTTATCATGTATCCTGGTGTTACCCAGTCAACTCCCATTGTCCACCTCAAGTACCTTTCCTCCATTGTTTCCATTTTTTTACGTTCCCTCCATCCCCATATTTCCACCCCGTAACTCATGACTGTCCAAATTAGCGTGTCGAACAGCCACACCCTTCTCTTCCAATCTTTTCCGAACATCCTTTTGCCTAGTCCCCATACCTGTCGCATCACTCTTCCCGTCTTTTTCACTCTGTCCTCTATATGCCCTTCTTGTCTCCCATTTCTTTGCAGCACATATCCTAAGTATCTAAATTCTTTTACTTCTTCTATTTTTTCCCTACCCCATCTCCATTCTATCTTTCTGTCCTTTCCTCCTCCCCTCCTAAATCTCATTACCTTCGTCTTCCCTATGTTCACTTCCAGACCTTTCTCCTTTACGTATTCTTTTAAAACCCTTAACATAGCCTTCATGCTATCCTCCTCCTCTGCAATTAGGACTATGTCGTCTGCATAAGCTAAAGTATGTATTTTTCCCACCCCTTCTATTCTTACCCCTCCTCCTGCCTTCGCTATCTTTTTCTCTATATCAGCTATCAGGCAATTGAACAGCATTGGGCTTAACGGGCACCCTTGTCTCACACCTCTTCCAGTCCAGAATTTTTCACCAAGGCTATCTCCCACCCTTACTCTATTTACCGTTTCTCCATATATTTCCCTTATTCTTTCTATTAACCCCCCATTTATGCCTTTTTCCCCCATCTCCTTCCATAACACCGTCCTATTCACGCTATCAAATGCTGCCTTAAAATCTACAAACAAAGCTATAACTTTCCCCTTCTCCTTTTCTATCCTTCTTCCCACCACACAATTTAATACATATATGTTGTCTATTGTTCCCCTTCCCTTCCTGAACCCCGTCTGCCCTTCCGGTAGTATCCCTTTTTGTTCTATTTCCTTCTGCAATCTTTCCGCCAGTATCGCTGCATATATCTTATACATTGCCGACATTACTGTTACACCTCTGTAGTCCTTCACGTCTTTTCCCTCTCCTTTTTTCTTTATTGGCACTATTATTCCCTCCTTCCATTCTTCTGGCCAGCCTTCCCCATCCCATATCTTCTTACATATTTTCCACATTCCTTCTTTTAGCCCCTCCCCTGCATATTTCCAACTTTCACCTTGTATTCCATCTACCCCTGTTGCCTTTCCTGTTTTCAGCTTCTTCATTGCTTCTTCGAATTCGCTCCTTTCTAGTTCCTTTTCTCCTTCCCATTTTTTTCCTTTTATTCTTTTTCCTCCTGTTATTATCCTCTCTTCCATTCCTCCTAGAGTTTCCTTGAAATATTCACTCCATTCCTCTATCTTTATCTCTTTACAAATACCACCTTTTCTCTTTTTTCCTTTCTTCAAAATCTCCCATACCTCTCTGTCTGTCCTTGCTTTCCCTACCTCTCTCATAAAATTTTCTCGTTCCTCCTCCTTCTTTCTTTCACACATCTCTTTGTACTCTTTTTTTCTCCTTCTGTACTCTTCCTCCTTTCCTTGCCCTCTTCTCCATTCCCTTAATCCCTTTTTCACCTCTGCTCTCATTTCTTTGCAATCTTGGTCCCACCATCCCTTTTTCCTCCTAACCTTCTTTTCGTTTCCTCCTTCTTCCTCTTCCTTCATTCCTTCCTCTACCCTCTTCTTTAATTCCCTCCATATGTCCTCTACTTTTTCCCCTTCCACTTCTTCCATTGTTCTTTCTTTATGTTTCTCTATCCTTTCTCTATTCCATTCCTGTCTTCTCCCTCCTTTTACCTTCTTTTCTTTTTTCTCCGTTTCTTCTCTCCTTTCTCCTTTTATGCTCACTACCAGTGGGTGGTGGTCCGACTCTACTTGCTCGCCCACTACCATTTCTTCTATATCTTCCAGCGTCTCTCCCCCCACCATCCCATAATCGATTACCGTATTTCCTCTTCCTCCTGTATATGTAAATTCTCCTTGTTCGTCTCCCTTTATTCTTCCATTTAACACCTCCCATCCTAGCTCTCCTATTCTGCTTCTTAGCTTCTTCCCTTGCTCGTTCATTTTCTTATCCTTTGACCTTCTCCCTTTCCCTTCTCCTGTTTCCCACTCTCTCCCCTCTTCCTCTTCTTCTTCCCCCATCCTTGCGTTGAAGTCCCCTCCTATTATACTCTTACTTCTCTCTCCCTCTTTTTCCTCCATCCACTCTCTTAGGTGTTCCATTTTTTTTTCTATATCCTTGTTTATGTAAACTCCTATTACTTTCCATACTTCCTTTCCCATCCTTATCATCCCTTTTATTATTCCCTCTTCCTCTTCATCTGCCTTATTCCATTCTCCTGTTGCTATTTCCTTTCTTGCGCCCATCAACATCCCTCCTATTGCTCGTCCTTTCTTATTTATTTTTTTCGCTCCTTGCCTGATCCAAACATACCCCTTTGGTAGCTTCCTCTCTATTTCCTCCTTTTTCTTTTCTTCCATCCACGTCTCCATCATCACTATTACGTCCCATTCCTTGATGTCTTCCCAGAAACCTTCTCCTTTACCTTTTATCCCTGCCACATTCCAGAAGCCTATTTTGTACCCCTCTCCCTTTCTCCTCTTACTCTTTGGCTTCCCTCTTTCTCTCTTTCTTTCCCTTTCCTCCACCTCTCCCTCTTTGCTTATCTTGTTCTCGTTTTCCCTTTCCTTCCTCCTCTCTTTTCCTTCCCTCTCTAGTTTTTTAACTTCTCCTCTTTTTCATCCCACTTCCACCATCTTCCTTCTATGCATATCCTCCCGTATTTCATTTCTACTTTTTTCCCTTCCTTCCTATGTTCCCATGCTATTTGTTTTATCTTCCATCTCATCCTTCTCTCTTTTTGCGTTAGGTCATCCAATATTCCTTCCTTTCCTTCTCTTATGTTTCTTTTCCCTATCATTACCTTTCTTTTATCCTCTATACCTCCTAATCTTACCCACATCATATCTTTTCTTATCCCCCTCACCTTTTCCACCTTCACTTTTTCTTTTACTTTCTTTTCTAGCCATTCTTCCATTTCCTTTTCCGTCATTTTTTGTTTCTCTTCCCAATTCCTGACGATTATATTTTTTCTCCTATTCTCTCTATCTTGTAATTCTTCTTTCCATTCCATCCTTTCCATCATCTCCTTTATTTCCTGTATCTTTCCCTCTCCCGCTCCTTGCTCTCTCTCTCCTTTTACGTTTTCTATTCTGTTTTCCACCTCCGTCACTCTTACTTCTAGCTCTTCTATTTTCTCTATCTTCTCTGCCTTCTTTTCCATTTTATCTAGCCTCTCTTTCCATTCCTCCTTTTCTTTTCTCCATCTTTCTTCTCTTTCTTCCATTTCTCTCCTGATTTTCCCTATCTCTTCCCTGAGCGTCTTACTGCTCTCTTTACCTACCTCTACTATCAGTTCCTTTATTTCTCTTTTCATTGCCTCTATCATCTTCTCCACCTCTCCCTTTCCGCTACTTCCTTCCTTTATTGGCGACCTTTCTATTATCCTACTCTTTCTGAATATTATCTCCGCTCTCTCTGCTTCTTTCCCCTTTTCTTCCTCTTCCTCTTCTCTGTCCCTTTTTCTCCCTCCTTCCATGAAATCCTCTATCTTTCCTAAGCTCCCGCTTCTTTCTCTCATCCAGCTATCTACCTTTTTTGGCCTTCCCCTCATCTTTTCCATTCCTCTTCCTTCCCCCTCCTCTCCTCTCTTCTTCTCGAGCCCTTCCATTTTGCTCTACTTTATCAGCCTCCTCTGTCCTCCTGCTGTGGCTTCCTATTTCCCGTGTAGGTGTCTCTTCTTTCCGCTTATCCTGCTTGCTTGCTCTCTTTCCCTCCCTTTCTTCTAACCTCCAAAATTTCTGTTCTCCTTCCGTTTCCCTTCCTCTTTTTCTTACACCTTCCTTTCCTCTGCCTTTACCACTCCTACTTCGCCACCTCACCACCTTTCTTCTCACCCTTACTTTCCACCCTTAACTTCTTCCTTCACCTTATTCTCCTTAACTTTCTCTCACGCTCACTTCTACACGTCCTTTCACCTTGCCGTTATACCGGAAGTCCGGTTACATTGATGATAAACCAGATATGTTCAACAATCTCGTTAATTTTAGTTTCGGGAATAAATGCCATGTTAAGTGCAGTATTGAAGGATGCTCTAATGTTGCAATTGTAGGATGCTCATGGTGTAAGAAGTATTTATGTTCGCATCATTTTGTTCACGATTACTACAATTGTACGGATTATTAAAAGTAACAACTATAGGATCTTCCTATTTCGCCCCCAATCACTGGCGCGACAATGCCCACGAACTAACTGTCACTCATCTACTCTCGCCTGCGGCTCTGGTAGCACTGACGTAGTGACATTGCTCATGAACACACGAGACAGTGTAACAACACACACACTATCACCCCTCTGTTAAATAAATAAAACACTAAAATACAAATCAGAGGTTCACTTTTATGTAATAGTTTTTTTTGGCATCATTAAATCCTTAATCGTACGTGAGTTAGGCTATTCCAACACTTTGGTATAGTAACAGAACTAATATATAACTATCTGCATGATGCAGATATAGGATATCAAAACATAACTGCATAATAATAATATCTACCCATTTTTTCCTAGTCACTAATTCAATCATCCTTTACTTATAGTTTAGTCACTGATTCCATAACTTTGTCTATCCTTCTCATCCTGATCTTCCTTCGGTACTGTTGTCCACTGACTTTCTATATTTTTTAGATGAACAACATTCCTCCGTAATACTTGTCCCGTCTGATCATTCCTTACAGAAATATCACCATCTTTAGACTTCTCAACAGTGTGAGGCGTGAGATTAAAGTTTGTGCTGAGTTTGTTTCCTTTCTCCATATTTTTAACGTAAACTTTGTCACCTTCATTTAATGTCGAGTCTGTAGCTCCTCTCTGTTTGTCCCCATACTCTTTCCCTTTCTCTTTCTGCATCTGTCTCTTACCTCAGCGTCATTTCCTAAACAATCTATCTTGTCTAATGATGGAATTTTATCTCGATTTCAACGCCCAAAAAAAATTCAGAAGGCGATCTTCTGTCGTTGAGTGAGGCGTACTATTGTACGAGATATTCCCACAAACTCTCTTTCAAGTATTTTTTCTCCATATGGCTTATTTTAAGGCGTTTTAAGATGTCCCGATTCTGCCTTTCGACCTCCCCATTTTGCTGAGGCCAATACGGGACAGTGTTAAATATTTTAATGTTACAGTCGTTACAGAAGGATTTAAATTCTTC
This sequence comes from Hedychridium roseum, assembly GCA_963989215.1. Classification (NCBI taxonomy): domain Eukaryota; kingdom Metazoa; phylum Arthropoda; class Insecta; order Hymenoptera; family Chrysididae; genus Hedychridium; species Hedychridium roseum. The sequence goes on along the minus strand of OZ022304.1, from coordinate 2,878,321 downwards.
GTTCACGAATTATTTCCCATTGTCCGCAGTTATTAGTTACGGGATATAGTTACGGGATAACTAAGTCTGCTGAAAATTTCTTTTAACAGTTTTACGATTTGGGAACTTGTCACAGATTTTGTCATTTTTACCTCTTTGTAACGACTGTAATAGTCAATCACAACGAGCAAGTACTCCTGGTTAGGTAACGAACCTAACAAATTCATTGCTACATCTACCCATGGCGCTAAAGGAAGTTCACGTCTCTTCATTGGAGTCGGTGGATTAGGTAATCCCACCAAACTACAGCTTTTGCAAGACTTTACTAAATTTTCAACATCTATGTCGATTCTCGGCCACCATACTTTGGAACATAATCGACCCTTTATTGCCACGATCCCTGGGTGGCCTTCATGTGCAGCATCTAAAACATTCTTTCGGAACTTCTGGGGTATCACAATCCGGTTACCTCTGAGCAATATATTTCCACAACAACATAGTTCGTTGTCAAAAAATTTTGTAATTTTTTACGATCTCGTCCCAGTTCTGTTCATAAATGCCCTTTTTAACACAATTAATTTCTTTGTCACTTCCGGAAAACTCAATGATATCACTCATTGGAATGGCTCGCGGCCTGGATTGTTCAATAATTTGATGAATATGGGTGTCTTGGCCCTTTGAAGGCGACTTTGAACATACACATAGCCTGGATAAGGAATCAGCAATGTTCATTTTCCCCGGTTTATACATAACTTTATATTTATACGACTGTAGCCTGAGCACCCATCGCTCTATTCGAGCACAAGGCTTTGATTTAGGTCCGAACAATATCTCCAGAGGCTTATGATCTGTAATGAGATCAAATTCTTTTCCAAATAGGAATATATTGAAGTGCTCCACAGACCAGACTAGCGCTAAATCCTCTTTTCGGTCTGACTGTATTTCCTTTCGCACTCACAAGGAAACTGTGCGAAGTGACCGCCTCCGATTTTCTTATGCTTATGATATGTTGTAGTCCATCAAAAAATAAGAGACACGTATTTTTTTATAGGTGCTTGTTACGTCCCACGGACGCAACCCCTCTACAACTATTATTATTATTATTATTGTTATTATTGTTATTATTGTTATTATTGTTATTATTGTTATTGTTATTGTTATTATTATTATTATTATTATTATTACAACTACATAGAGAGGACTACCGAAACCCATAAGGCCCATCCCCACCACTTCCAACCACCACCACAACCATCTCCCACCCTCACTTTTCCAAAGAGTCCCGAGTTTTCCTTCGGGACTACAATCGTAAACACCCTCAGTCTTCATTTAGTCATCTCTTAGTCTTTACTTAGTCTTAGTTAGTTGTAGGTTAGTTGTTAGTAAGTTTTAGTTTAGTTAGGTTAATCAGAACGCACTCTTCATTCATACACCACAGTTTTCACCAACCATCCGCTCTCTGGCCATTCCAAGCTACCAAGATTAATAAACAGTTAAAGTCAATCTACAAGCACGAGTTGCAAGTTACTATTTTCCACAACACCCATCACTACCATCCAACTCGTAACAGTGCTCTTAAACAGATTTATGGGTTAAATTCACCCTCAAAGTTGAGCATGAAAAGTGGTGTTTGTAGATTTACGTAGAAGAAGTGTCTCTATCGCCACCAAACCAACTTTAAAACATTCCTTACGTGAAATGATGAAATTCACATATCCATCTTTCTATGCACCCTTATTGCAAGGGGGTGAACCACCCTCTGAAAATTTTAATTTTAATATAAAAAGAAAACTAATTATCCGATTTTAATGGAACAAAAACCAAATTGTAGAGCGAGAAAAAACAAAGTTGAGCGGTTTTTGTATTTTTCGAGAAGAACAATTTTTAAGCGGAAAAACACGTCTTCAAGTATAAGTCTATTCTCCTAATGCTAAAATCATTCTGATTAGTTTTAATTGCCAAGACCTCTTATACATTCACTTATATGCCTAAAAACAAGACATCATTAAGAGGACTTCCGGTGTAACGGCAAAGTGAAAGGACGTGTAGAAGTGAGCGTGAGAGAAAGTAAGGAGAATAAGGAGAAGGAAAAAGTAAGGGTGGAAAGTAAGGGTGTGAAGAAAGGTGGCGAGGAGGTGAAGTAGGAGTGGTAAGGCAGAGGAAAGGAAGGTGTAAGAAAAAGAGGAAGGGAAAAGGAAGGAGAACGGAAATTTTTGAGGTTAGAAGAAAGGGAGGGAAAGAGAGCAAGCAAGCAGGATAAGTGGAAAGAAGAGACACCTAGAGGGGAGATAGGAAGCCACAGCAGGAGGACAGAGGAGGCTGATAAAGTAGAGCAAAATGGAAGGGTTCGAGAAGAAGAGAGGAGAGGAGGGGGAAGGAAGAGGAATGGAAAAGGAGAAGGCAGAAGAGAAAAAGATGAGGGGAAGGCCAAAAAAGGTAGATAGCTGGATGAGAGAAAGACGTGGGAGTTTAGGAAAGATAGAGGATTTCATGGAAGGAGGGAGAAAAAAGGACAGAAGAGGAAGAGGAAAAAAAGGGGAAAGAAGCAGAAAGAGCTGAGATAATATTCAGAAAGAGTAGGATAATAGAATGGTCGCCAATAAAGGAAGGAAGTAGCGGAAAGGGAGAGGTGGAGAAGATGATAGAGCTAATGAAAAGAGAAATAAAGGAACTGATAGTAGAGGTAGGAAATGAGAGCAGTAAGACGCTCAGGGAAGCGATAGGAAAAATCAGGAGAGAAATGGAAGAAAGAGAAGAAAAATGGAGAAAAGAAAAGGAAGAATGGAAAGAGAGGCTAGATAAAATGGAAAAGAAAGCAGAGAAGATAGAGAAAATAGAAGAGCTAGAAGTAAGAGTGACGGAGGTGGAAAAGAGAATAGAAAACGTAAAAGGAGTGAGAGAGCAAGGAACGGGAGAAGGAAATATACCGGAAATAAAGGAGATGATGGAAAGGATGGAATGGAAAGAAGAATTGCAAGATAGAGAGAATAGGAGAAAAAATATAATCATCAGGAATTGGGAAGGAAAACAAAAAATGACGGAAAAGGAAATGGAAGAATGGCTGGAAAAGAAAGTAAAAGAAAAAGTGAAGGTGGAAAAGGTGAGGAGGATAAGGAAAAATATGATGTGGGTGAGATTGGGAGATATAGAGGATAAAAGAAAGGTAATGATAGGGAAAAGAAATATAAGAGAAGGAAAAGAAGAAGAAGAAGAAATTGGACGACCTAACGCAAAAAGAAAGAAGGATGAGATGGAAGATAAAACAAATAGCATGGGAAGACAGAAAGGAAGGGAAAAAAGTAGAAGTGAAATACGGGAGGATATGCATAGAAGGAAGATGGTGGAAGTGGGATCAGAAAGAAGAGAAGTTAAAAAACTAGAGAGGAAAGGAAAAGAGAGGAGGAAGGAAAGGGAAAGCGAGAACAAGATAAACAAAGAGGGAGAAGTGGTGGGAAGGGAAAGAAAGAGAAGAAGAGAGAAGCCAAAGAGTAAGAGGAAAAAGGCAGAGGGGTACAAAATAGGTTTCTGGAATGTGGCAGAGTTAAAAGGGAAAGGAGAAGGTTTCTGGGAAGATATCAAGGAATGGGACGTAATAGTGATGATGGAGACGTGGATGGAAAAAAAGAAAAAGGAGGAAATAGAGAGGAAGCTGCCAAAGGGGTGTGTCTGGATCAGGCAAGAAGCAAAAAAAAATAAATAAGAAAGGAAGAGCAATAGGATGGATATTGATGGGCGCAAGAAAAGAAATAGCAACAGGCGAATGGAATAAAGCAGATGAAGAGGAAGAGGGAATAATAAAAGGGATAATAAGGATGGGAAAGGAAGTATAGAAAGTAATAGTTTACATAAACAAGGACATAGAGAAAAAAATGGAATACCTAAGAGAGTGGATGGAAGAAAAGGAAGGAGAGAGAAGTAAAATTATGATAGGAGGGGACTTCAACGCAAGGATGGGGGAAGAAGAAGAGGAAGAGGGGAGAGAGTGGGAAACAGGAGAAGGGAAAGGAAGGAGGTCAAAGGATAAGAAAATAAACGAGCAAGGAAAGAAGCTAAGAAAGAGAACTGGAGAGCTAGGATGGAAGGTGTTAAATGGAAGAATAAAGGGAGATGAACAAGGAGAATTTACATATACGGGAGGAAGAGGAAATACGGTAATCGATTACGTGATGGTGGGGGAGAGACGCTGGAAGATATAGAAGAAATGGTAGTGGGCGAGCAAGTAGAGTCGGACCACCACCCACTGGTAGTGAGCATAAAAGAAGAAAGGAGAGAAGAGACGGAGAAAAAAGAAAAGAAGGTAAAAGGAGGGAGAAGGCAGGAATGGAATAGAGGAAGGATAGGAGACATAAAGAAAGAACAATGGGAGAAGTGGAAGGGGAAAAAGTAGAGGATATATGGAGAGAATTAAAGAAGAGGGTAGAGGAAGGAATGAAGGAAGAGGAAGAAGGAGCAAACGCAAAGAACGTTAGGAGGAAAAAGGGATGGTGGGACCAAGATTGCAAAGAAATGAGAGCAGAGGTGAAAAAGGGATTAAGGAAATGGAGAAGAGGGCAAGGAAAGGAGGAAGAGTACAGAAGAAGAAAAAAAGAGTACAAAGAGATGTGTGAAAGGAAGAAGGAGGAGGAACGAGAAAATTTTATGAGAGAGGTATGGGAGATTTTGAAAGGAGGAAAATAGAGAAAAGGTGGTATATGTAAAGAGATAAAGGGCAGGGAAGGAAGGAACGAAAGAGGAAAGAGGAGAGGAGCGATAAAAATCAAGAGAATAGAATAAGTGACAAGTAGATTAAGAAACAAATGAAAAAGGAATTATAAAGGGAGCGGGAGTCCCTAGTGTACCCCGCAAGGGCACTATAATAAATACAATACAATACAAGACATCATTAAATTCAGACTTGCCTTTGTTGTTTTTCTTGTGATTCGTTGTCTCTACATGTGCCGCATATACACGTAAGTATTAAAGTATACTATTTTTGTTGGAAGTATTATAATTTATTTTATTTCGGGTATTATCAAGGTGTAATATACACTTCTGTAGTTAATACATTTTTGGTTTGCTGTTTCTAAAAAAAATTTATGCGTAATGCGCAGATGAGTAAAGAATGTCATCACTGACATAATTACCTCAGAGTCTCTTTATGATGCCCTCTGGCTGTTTTATAATCTTAAAATTTTTAATCTTTCATTGCCAGTTTTACAAGGATGATAATAGTTTGCTTACTTATCTCAATATTCTTTTAATATTAACCTTTTGTATAAGCCTTAAGTGAACGATTATTTATAATGCTTTCGAGTCTGTATCAATGGTGCCTGATTGTGAGTGAGGGAAAGAGGATTATTAGTTTTTTCATGAATATAATAAACACAATTAATGTCTGTAATTGTTAGTTTTGTTATTAATTATTTGTAAATACACGTTTATATGTCAATTATTCAATGAAAAACATATGTATAAATATACATTCCTCCATTAAGTTTCTTTAAAATTGTCATTATATGACGTTGAAATTCCATTTTCTCTCTTATGAAACTAATCCCCTTCAGTATAATCATTGGGCTGATTTGCTTATCAATTGGGGAAAGCTGGCTAACAACTTGTAGGCAATGTCCACTCCATGAATCTGTCAAAAGAACACTTATCTTACCAATGATTGGAATAAAAACGTTTCCCAGCCTATTTTTTAAGTGCTTTGTAAGTAAATACATATTAGAAACATTAAAGCAACTTTTTTAACATCAAATTTAAGTATTTCAACATACCAGAAATGAACTTCAGAAGTGAGACCCACTTTAACTTACTCTAACCCACTTACAAAATTGCCCACAGGCAATACTGATACACATTCGATAGCGTTGTAAATAATCGTTCACTTAAGTACTATACAGATGGTTAATATTTAAAGAATATTAAGATAAGGAAGGAGGCTACTACCATCCTTGCAAAACGAAGAGATTATACATTTTCTATAAATTGTATTATAAATGTATAAATTTGTTGCATCGACAATTGTCGATTGTATGTATGCAACCGGGTATTACCCTACCGCACATTGCGCTTTAACTTTTTTTAAATACAGCAAACCAAAATATATTAACTAAAGAAGTGTATATTATACCTTGATAATGCCCGAAAAAAAATAAATTATAATACTTCCAAGAAAAACAGTATACTTCAATACTTACGTGAATATGCGGCACATGCAGAGAAAACGAATCACAAGAAAAACAACAAAGACAAGCCTGAATTTAATGATGTCTTGTTTTTAGGCATATAGGTGAATGTATAAGAGGTCTCCGGCAATTAAAACTAATCAAAATGATTTTAACATTAGGAGAACAGACTTATACTTGAAGACGTGTTTTTTCTCTTAAAAGTTGTTTTTCTCGAAAAATACAAAAACCGGTCAACTTTGTTTTTTCTCGCTCTACAATTTGGTTTTTGTTCCATTAAAATCGGATAATTAGTTTTCTTTTTACATTAAAATGAAAATTTTCAGAGGGTGGTTCACCCCCTTGCAATAAGGGTGCATAGAAAGATGGATATGTGAATTTCATCATTTCACGTAAGGAATGTTTTAAAGTTGGTTTGGTGGCGATGGAGACACTCCTTCTATGTAAAACTGCACAAACATCACTTGCCATCTTCAACTTTGAGGGTGAATTTTACCCCTTAAATCCGTTTAAGAGCGCATATAAAAAATACGTGTCTCTTATTTTTTGATGGACTACAACATATCACAAGCATAAGAAAATCGGAGGCGGTCACTTCGCACGGTTTCCTTGTCAGTCAACGTCCTGTTTCCGTACGCAATTATGCGTGGTCCTTCAGAATCAACTTGGATTAAAACAGCGCCAAGTCCAACTGGACTCGCATCTGCTATGACTTGTGTTTTGTCATTCACGTCGTAGTAACCCAAGGATTGTATTTTGGTCAAAGTATCCTTCAGATCATTGAAAGCACCAGCTTGGGCTTGTCCCCAGAATGGTTGGATATTGGTGTTCTTGCTAAGTTTCTTCCGTAACAATTTTTTTAAAGATTCTGTTTTTTTAGCAAGGTTCGGAATCCACTTATTGACATAATTCACCAAGCCAAGGAAACTTTGCAATTCCTCGACAGTTGTTGGAACTCTAAAGTTTTTGATACTGTCAATGTATTTGTTTAACGAACGCATACCACCTGAAGTTAGTTCATGGCCCAAAAATTCTACTTTCGCAACCTTAAACAAACACTTTCCTCTATTAAGCAACACATTGTGTTCATTAAGTACACTCAGTACTTTTCCTAGTCGCAGATCATGCTCCTTCTCGCTATTGCCAAAGATCAGTATATTGTCAATGAAATTAACGACTCGTTCACACTTAACTAAGATCCTTTCTAATACCTTTTGAACGGTCTCAGGAGTGTAACTTATCCCAAACATTAATCTTTTGTATTGGTAAAGACCCTTCGCTATAATAAACGTTATAATATGTCTACTATTCGGGTGGAGTTCCAGTTGATAAAAAGCATCCTTTACATCAAGTTTGCTAAAAGATTTAGCTTTACCAATTTTCGGGAGTAACTGGTCCATACACGGCAAAGGGTGATTTTCCCGCCTTATAGCTGTGTTTGCAGCACGCATATCAACACAGAGGCGTAAATCATCGTTTTCTTTTAATGTAGGTACAACGGGAGATACCCATCTTGATGCCCCATGCACTTCTTCAATGATATCACGATCAAGAAGCTCTTTTACTTTCTTTTCTACCTTCTCTTCGATCGGAATCGGTATTCTTCCTTATGGCTGCGATATAGACTTAACCATCGTATCTATTGGGATCTCTACTAACATGTCTTTAAATTTTGGAAATGGTTGTGTCATGGCCTCACCTTCGATTGTGTTAATATCAAGACCTATTTTCAGAACGCCCAAACTGGTTGCAGTTTCCTTCCCGAGTAAATCTCGGGTTCCTCCGGATATAACATATACTGTGACTCTTGTTTCGCGGTTACTTATCGCAATCGTTGTTTCAAACGAACCCTTTACGTTGAGTGGAGTTGTACTTCCATAACCGAAAAGTGTTTTATCAGGGTTGCTTATCTGGTTATTAATTTCTACGCCTTGGTTTTTTAAAGCCTCCCATGTTTTTGTTGAGATGAGATTTACTTTACAACCCGAATCAATAAGCATATTCGTTTGTATTCCACCCAGCGAACATTCTACTGTGGCGTCATCATTCACATTAAACACGTAGTCCACTTCAATCTTCTTTTTCTCTATGTCTTTCTCGCTTCTCGAACTGCTTCCTGCTTGCTCGTTTCCTTCAGTTTTCCTTTTAACTGGACCTTTTTTTGATTTACAATATTGACGGAAATGTCCAATTTTCCCGCATCCAAAACATTTGATCTTCCTTGCCGGGCATTCACTATCCTCGGACCTGTGCTTGGTACTACCACATCTGCCGCAACTTCTTTTCTTGTACTTATTTTCTTGAGTTGATTTCAAATCTTGATTATTTATTTGTCTGCTTCCTTTGTTATTAATAGCATTCACTTCATCACTCCCTTGTTTTTTCACTCCATAATTTTCCAGCTGATTATTAAGAACTTCCAACGTGTTTGCTTCTGTTATAATCTTCTCAAGGGTTATACTATCACCAATGGTTACAATTTTCTTCTGTAATTCCGCTGATGTACACTTTTCTGTTATCTGGTCTATTAAGTGGTCATCCTTCTTATCGAAGTTACATCTATCAGCTGGTTTTCTCAGTCTTACTGGAAATCTTTCGAACTTTTCCCCTTCTTCTTGCTTCATTAGCCGAAACATGTGTAATTCGTAAACTCGATTTTGTTTTGGAAAAAAGAATTCATCTAATTTCTGAATGGCAACATCGAAAACATTTACATCTTTAGCGGCTTCTACATGAGCACCAGGCAAGTTGTAGTATATTTCCTGTAGTCCTGTCCCTCCTAAGTGCAACAAAGTTGCTCTTTTCCTCAGCTGAGCTTGAATCTCAACAGCATCAAGATAGATGAGTAGGGCCTTCTTCCATTTTTCCCACCTGCTTCCAACGGAAGCACTATCACCTTCCACATCTAGCACCTCTAAGGGTGGCAGAGGATTCGCCATAATTCCAGAACAAGCTGGGGCGACCTGGAATAAAAACCCTACTTACTTCCGTTGCTCCCAATTTAATGGAAGTTTATTTCTAATAACTACCACAATATGTTTCCAATTTAATGGAGATCAATATTTGTGATCGTTAACATAAACAGATCAAAATTTGTTATCTATTTTCTAACGTGTCCCATAATAAGAATATCTCCAATATCTCCTTCCTTATAAAATGTTTTTTAAAATTTACCTTTTGACTCATCGCCATTTATAGGATCTTCCTATTTCGCCCTCAATCACTAGCTCGGCAATGCTCACGAGCTAACTGTCACTCTTCTGCTCTCGCCTGCGGCTCTGGTAGTACTCACGTAGTGACATTGCTCATGAACACACGAGACAGTGTAACAACATACACTACACAACTATCGAGATTACTATATAAAGATTAAAGATTAAAAATTATAATAAGAAATTTATTTGGAACCTAATATACTTATTAAAAACTTATAAGATAATGTATGTCATTTATAACCAGGAAAATTGAAGCGACGATCCTGCGTAGTATTACGGCGAGAACTAGAGAATTCTTACCTCAAATTCGGACATTTTCTACAATTTATAACAACTAGACTTGAAAATTTCGATCTAAAATTCTGTAGCGGAATATGGACGTTCAAACAGTCACTGTGTAAGGTAAGTTCGTAACTGACTATGTACGAAGGGTAGTTAACCCCCCTTAAAAGAGTAAGAACCACCGCATTTTTGGTTGTACTATTGAATTAGTGATAAACAGTTTTATTGAGAACCAAATATCTCGAAGAATTAGCTAAAACTTTCTTTTTCCATGGATAAATACGGTAATGAAACTTAAGGGTAATTTATCCCCTAAAAAGTGTTTTTTTTTTAAAACGCCGAAAGTGGTCAACTGCTATTTCTTATTTTCTTTATAACTGTACAATTTTTATTGTAATTGGTGTAGTACCGTATTAATGTAGTACCGTATTAAAAACTTAGTTTAGCAAAGCGAGACGATGCAACGTTCAAGCGTTTTCGAGAAAATCGAAAAAGAAAATGGAAAGAAGCTGTTGATGGTTAAGAGCCCTGCACGTTACAATATCCTCAACAAGACGCTATGGCTACAGCGGTAGTACCGGCGTTACACCAAATGGGTCGCCGATTCTAGTCCACCTGACGAATTTTTTTTTCGTTGTTCTAATTCTGTGTTTGATAATATAACGATATAAATAAAACAAATATAAGTAAATCACTTGCACTTGAACAACCGGGCACTGGTTCCATTTTTGATACCGTAAATAGTTTGCAATGCTTTTTCAAAAAGTACACTCACAAACTGACACAGCATGCAGCAAAGTCGGCGCGAAATGTGACTTCAAAGAGTTCGCAGATGCAACTTGGCTATATTTACCCGACCGACCTTTTACACTACTGTTTTATTTTATGAGGAGGGGGCTTTCCATAAAACGTCTTATTGTTTAAAAATAATATCAACTCTAAAACTTTTTCTCCGTAGTCAGTGTGTCTTACGGTTAGGTTTTTCATTCATGATTCATTCCGGTCTGGTTTCATTCCATTCCGTTCATACGGTCCGCACAGATAATCTATCCGGCACCCCCGTCGGTAAAATTAGTTAGAAATATTGTTGCTTTACTAGTTTTTTATCTGATACATTTGTCGTTTTTTACCTGATACAGTTGTCGAAAGCGAAAGTCGTCAGAGGAATTAAAGTAATAAAATAGCTTAAAGAATTCACTGGCATAATTAAAAAAGGTCTACTCGGTTATAAAACACAAGCCTCCTCCTTAAAAATATATGATAAATATTAAACGTTATAGACGGAAAATACCTGTTTTAATCATAGTTTTTATTACTGTTACAATTACAATAGTTAACAACATCATGATTTCAAGAAACTAAAAAAAGGACAATAGGTGTAATATCAGTGAGCTGTTATTGTAGAAAATATTTTCATAAATTGTGAAAATGTCTAGTCATGTCATGAATTTTTTCATTACGTCATATAGTGTTATCAAAAACAGAATTAGAACGAAAAAAAAGTCGTCAGGCGGACTTGAACCGGCAACCCGTTTGTTGTGAAGCCAGGACACTACCGCTGCAGCCACAGCGTCCTATTAGGCATATTGTAATGTGCTAGGTTCTTAACCATCAACAGCTTTTTTTCGATTTTCTCGAAAACGCTTGAGCGTTGCATCGTCTCGCTTTGTTAAACTAAATTTTCAATAGGGTACTACATGTTAGCGAACTATAAAGAGAATCGGTGAGGGGCAATCCTGACCGTCTCCTTGTAAGTTTAATACAAAAAATGTTCCGAAAAATGACATGTTTTCTTAAATAAAATAAGGGTTGCGACCTCCATTTGTAAAAATATTATGTATAGTATTGTCTACTAATGTGTAATTATCTCCCAGTGGTTTTTTTTAAAAATTGTATCTGGTTGTGAAGAACACAGCAAAAAATGGTTTTTGGCGGTGAGATTTAGGAGCAGTTTTTACCCCTTAATCTCGCTTATGGGCCCGTATGAAAAAATACGTGTCTAATAGTTTTTGATGTACTATAACGTATCTCAAAAGGAAAAAAAATCAGTCAGGTTCACCTCGGGTAGTTTCCTTGTCATTTCAACTCTAGTTAGGTTTAAGACGAAATCATTGATCTTATCGTTTGTCACAACCAGGACTCCCAAGATTGTGTGATTTTTGTAAAAGTATATCCATCGAATAAATCTTAATATTTCGTTAGGAACTCGACTTGTTTTGTCGCTACAAAGTAACTCCCAACCAAACAATTACAATGAAGAAGAATATATAATAAATAATGAAGAATAATGAAGAAGAAGAATTCATCTACCATATCCAGAAAGCATTTCAGATGTTATATTTGTGTCAGAAACGATATCTCAAATGTGAAGAATACCTTCAACATATTTGCAATACCTACGCACGAAATGCAAAAACACTGTTTTATGTACAACTTGTGGACATGTCTATATTTGTTGTGTGTATTTATTTATTATATCCCTAATGTTCATTCTATTCTTATTACTAGCGCTAGTTTTCAGCGAGACATAACGAATAAATACGTAAAAATAGTGCAATTTTTGTACGAAAATTCGTTTTCAATATCATACTGGAAAAAATGTACTATGGGCGAGAATTCATCCGGCGGTCACCTTGCAAGCGACTGTTTCAGCATCCGCTTTCCGAAGGTTAAAGGTAGAACTGACTGACAAAAACTCTCTTGTGCGACTGACTGCTTTCTCGCATCGCATTAAGCCGTCAAAATATCAATGCTCGCGGAGACGTCCGAAGAACGCTTCGGTTTTTGCCCTTTCTGTGGGACAGGCGCGTACGACTTTCGCGCCTACAACATGTAGTAAAACGTTTTTGAAGACAGACATCAATTACATAGACACAGGGGTGAGATTCAACGAATATTGCTGTTTTGCAACCTAACTCGACACCCCCATTAGCACTGTGAGTCGTGTAAAAGAAAAAAATCTCGCAAAGATGGTTATATTGTAAACATGATTCATTATTTCTTAATCCAAATTTTTGTAAAAATAGTTTAATACGTCTACTTTTAGTAAAGCAAACCAGAGATAGAATATATTTTACTTTCTCTTTAATTAATTCACAAAAATTGAACTTCGTGGGATGTCGCTACGTACATACATACATAAGTGCATGTGCTCCCTTAAGACTATCTTTCCGCAGAAAAAGTTGTAGAGTATGCACACACGTGTAAAGTATTTTTTTTAAATACTGTAATAGCATTTTTCCTAAGAAAAACGCTTTTAAGCTATACATATACAGAGAGTAAAAAATGATGTGTCGAGACTTACATAGAGTGATTCTGCACACTTCGATCGACGAAGAACCATAAAAAAAAGTTTCTGCAAAATTGTCAAATCTTTTTTATCGCAACGCGTTTTACTCATCCAGAGAGCAAAAAGTGCTAAAGAAATCAGTCCCTGCGTATCTGCGCTATTAAGTTGTTACGTCCCATGGACACAACCCCCCTACAACTTTTATTATTATCATTATTGTTATAATAATTATATTATATTATTATATTATTTATATTAATAATTATATAAAATTAATAATAAATAATATAAAAATAATAAAAAATAATATAATTATGTTAATATTATAATATTATCTATATGTACGGATAGATACAACGATTACTGAAACCCATGAGGCCCATCTTCTCCAGATACAACCGCCGCCAACACAATTACGTCCCACTCTCACTTTTCCGAAGCGTCCTGGGTTATCCTTCGGGACAGAAAACTCAAAAACCCTCAGTTATTATTTGGTAATTAATAAATAGTTACTCAGTTAGTTAGTTTTTAGTTAGTCAGTCTTCAGTTTAGTTAAGGCTTAGATTAATTTTCATGTTACTCCGAACCAGTTTTAATACAGACACTAAATTGCTCTCCGGCTATCAGGATGCTATCTCAAACAGTTTAATAAACCAACAAGTATCTCAGCAACAAAGTGTTTATGGGTGCAGGGCGGACGAAATAGGAAATGAGTATTTGAATAACACGATTAACTCAAAAGTACGATCGTAAAATCAGGTGTATTGGTGTATCCGGCGAGCAAATATTGTATTTTCTGAAAACGTGATGGGCGTATCGAATGAATAATGAATAAGTCAACTTTTTCACGTATTGACTCTCTCAACAAGGAAAACTATGACGAATAAGCTTGCAATTGCATCAAACCAGTGTTGATCGCGGGAAATGTAGCATCGGAGAATGCTGTGAAACCATTGAAAAACAACGATATTAAAGCTCGACATAATTCTAACAATAAGTCCATCCGAACTAAAACAAGTCAAAGCATACGGAATCGCGCGAATTATTCACACGAATATCGACGTGGTCAACAAATGTAGTGAAATATACGTAAAAATTAAATCGGACCCATTGGCGATTATAGTTTTATTTACACCCGTCTTTTGAAAACTTCTGGTGTACGATGAAATCGCGCGATCAATTACCGTCACCGGAAATGCTTCGTGTGAAAATAATTGAAGAAAGTGACGCTCATACATAACGTAACGGTTTTATATAACCTGTTAGTTACAAATAACAATTTTCATGTGAACTGAGAAAAAACGAAAAAAAAGAAATTCGAAGATAATGGGTGTTACGTCCCACGGACGTAACGCTTTTACAACCATTATTATTATTATTATTATTATTACTACTATTATTATCATTAGTACTGTTATTGTACATAGAGACGACTACCAAAACCTATAAGGCCCATCCCGACCAAATCCTACCACCACCACAACCACCTCCCACCCTTACTTTTCCGAAGAGTCCCGAAGGAAAATTCGGGACTTTTTCCTAGTCCCGAAGGAAAATTCGGGACTCTATGTCTACAAACCCAAACACCCACAGTCTCTAGTTACTCATAGTCTGTAGTTAGTCGTAGGTTAGTATTTAGTAAGTTTTTAGTTTAGTTTAGTTTAATTACAACGAACACTCTCCATTCACACATCACAGTCTCACTACCAATCCGCTCTCTGGCTATTCTCGTCTAACAATTTACTTCAATAAACACCCAAAAGGTCATCAATAAGTGCGAGTCTTGAATAATCATTTTCCCACAATACATTCCCACGGTTCTGGTCGTAACAATGGGTTTCAATTTCGTTATCATCGGTGCGGGGCAGAGAACCCCAAGGTCGTGAACACCAAAAATCTTGAGACTTCGCGAATGATATCGATCACGTAACATTATGCGCGATAGAGGATTTTTCAGAAACACGGCGCACACTTCATGCACAAAATAACGCGGAAAATGGTATCTGGGCAATAGTGTTACGTCGCATTTGTGTGGACAATTACGTTAGTTCTCGAAAATAAACCTCTGTGGTTTAGAAAGTAGCCATGTGTGTCAAATATGATACACCTACATTATTTAATTTTTTTGTTGTCGAAAAATGCGATGATCCGAATATTGCAGACACGATTAATCTGGCAATCGAGACAGGCATACTGCTTTTTTCGTATAACTTTACTTCTTGGGACTACTTTTTGTACAAACACACTTTTTTTCTTAGACGCAGCTACATTTTTTCCCCATAAATCGATTCTTTCGATTATTCTGCGTATATAAATATTGATGCAAGTTCGTTAAAAAGTCAATATTTTACGAAATATTAGACATTTTAGATCTGAAGTATGCTACATTATAATACATGTTCAAACGTGCCATGTGGACGTTTAATCGGCACAACAAGCACACGTGATCTGTAGAAAATTCTTGCTTGGTAGAAAGACCACTAATCAATTACCATTTAGCATTAATGTGCCATGTGGCATTTTTGACACATACATCATTGGTCTGTATTTTTTCATTCATAACATTTTTAATGGTGAAAGATATCGACATTTCTTGGAATTCACATTATCAACTCTTCTCCTTGATGTTCAAGTACAGGCGAGATTAAAATTCAAATATTACTAGCAAAATGGTGCATTTGATCGTAACACCCCAATTACAACGTTGGAGTAAAATCGAGCTTAAAAACGGTTCAATACCCATTCAGTTGCAGAACTTGACCAAGTCATTCGCTTAATTTACCAAGTGGAAGCGCGATGACTAGATAAATCGATATATTTCATTCAAGCAAACGGATTTGCTGTATCTGAACAGTATGTGGAAAGATTCTACTGCAGGCCATTAAAATGCTACCGTTAGACAATTAAAGTCATGCATCTTTTCATGAAGAAACACATCATACTGCCTATGATAAATTTCATGCTATTAATAGGAATCGTTTACTTTGTAATGAGTTTTTCAATCATATAGATTTTTGCAGCGGTTCACAAGATTTACTCAAACGATCTGTTATTACTGTTTTGCCTCGTAAGGACTATTAACTGATTTAGTTTCTGTCTAGGCTATTTTATATTTTTCTCATTTATGTAACCTATTAAGTATTTTGTATTTTTGTAATTTACTTTATAATCGGTATATAATTCACTAAAGGAGTTTACTTGTTAATATTAATAATATTAATAATAATAATATTATAATATTATAATAATAATAATAACAATAATAATAATAATAATAATAAATTGTGAATTCTAGGAAAGTGTTGTTCGTGACTTTTAAGATCTTTGCAAGTTACTTTGGTTTTTATGTAATCTTTTAATGAAATATGTGACTCTTCTGCTAATAGATCAGTAGCAGCTACATCGTACGTGCAAAATCAGTGGAATTAAATTTGAAAGTGATTTTATCTCGCTGAATATCGCACAAAGGAGCAAAACTGTTTGAGATAGCAATTAATACAGTGTTTAGGGAAATTATTAAACATATTTTTAAAATAGTGTCATTTGTTAGCTTTTGGGATCTAACGCTGTTTTTTTAACTGGTTCTTATTCCCATACAACATGATTTTGCATAAGACATTTATTATTTGTTTATTAATTGCTTAGGAATAAAACCATTATGTTATGGGGGGTTTATTTCATATATTTATAATACATAATACATTGTTATAATAATAAGTTATAATATTTAAAGGCTAAATATTTCAAAAGAATTTTTCAAATTCTTGCAAGACTGTATTGCTGTATTTATCTATTTACTCACATCAAACGTAATACTTGAAACATTCCTTTTGAGAGTCATTATGTTTATCGACGACTGCTAAAATAGGCTTTAAATTCGGTAATATTAGTTTCATTTATATATATATATATATATAAATCATTTTTATGTTGCATTTTTTTTAAATAAATGAAACTAATATTACCGAATTTAAAATAATATATATATATATATATATGAAAAGGAGTTGTCCAGAAGTATTTATGCATACTATAAACTGACGATGGTGAAAAATTCAATTTTGAGGGTTGATGGTGGGGTATTTTATACAATTCGAGAGGAGTTTCATAATTTTTTGAATTGCCGGGTTGCCAAACTTCCCTTTTAAGTAAGTTTTTCTGGTATTTCCATGTATTAGCATTAATACCGAGGAATTTTTATTTCAAATATTTTACACTATGACAAACGTTTTATCTGCTTCCGTAAAAAGAATGGTTTGGTCAGTAAATTCTGAGGGGCTGCTTTGCCCATGTAAGGAGGAAACCTGGTTCAGCGCGTCAAAATTTGAGTGATTTTTAAAAATTTTTTTCTCGGCGATGAGCAATGCAATCTTTTTAATTTCTTTGAATGTTTTACTTTATGCTCATACTTTACAAAAATATTTATATTTTTTCAAATAGTTTATAAAATACAATAATAATCTATTTTCTTTACGTTGTCGCACAGCAGACGTCCGGATTTTGTGGGCAGCTTAGAGGTCATAATTTTTACCGAAAATAGAAAAACAAAGTATTATCTTAATTTATTATAAATTTTGTCGTCGATGAATGTCAAAAAATTGTAAAAAGAAAAAAATTGCAAAAGTTATGGCAAGGAGTTATGATTTTGACCCTACAGTTTTACTTTCTTTGCGCGGAAAAAATTGTTTAATTGTATTTTTTTATAAATGGCGCTACTCCCGCGGAACGGACCCCCGTAACGAAAGGGTTAAAAGCAAAAAATACGTGTTTTGTAGGTTTACTGCTGTTGAAATCTCTAGCTGCTTAAATAAAAACCAAATATTTGCCCTTCGATTACCTTAATTATTTTGAAGAGTATATCTTTGTATTAAGCAAAATGGATACGTTCAATCATTTTTAACATACATTTGCGATAATCCTGAATTAATGTGAATCGGACTCACCTTAGATTATCGGAAAATAAAGAATGTCAGATTGTACCTTTAAACATAATATAATCAAATAATTAAGTTAACAATAAGAACAAGTATATATTTATGAAATATTTATTTACCTTTAACATAATTCTGGACCAAAAAAACTGAATATACTATTTAAAAATAACGACTTTAGAACTAAAAACAGTGTCACATAAATCGGCAAAGTAAAAAAATAACACTAATAATTAAAATTCTTTAAACGTATCTGAGCATCATCAACATGTAAACGAATATTTTACAGTTAATATTTTTTTAGTTATGTTA
This sequence comes from Hedychridium roseum, assembly GCA_963989215.1. Classification (NCBI taxonomy): domain Eukaryota; kingdom Metazoa; phylum Arthropoda; class Insecta; order Hymenoptera; family Chrysididae; genus Hedychridium; species Hedychridium roseum. The sequence goes on along the minus strand of OZ022304.1, from coordinate 2,860,143 downwards.
TAGTTAAAAATAATCTGAATTTTCATTTTATTCGTTTTCATTTTATTCATTTACAACAGAGTTTGGCAAGAACACGCCGTTAAAGAAATCGCTGGAAATGATACCCTTCCGTAGTAATGAATGTCTCGCATTGATGTCTCATGGATTGTTAAAAATATTCGGAAATTCCGGGCTATTTTAATTTTTATCACATAAAGCGTTCGTTACAGTTTCAAAGAACATACTTCCACAGTAGCATCAAGAGTATCAGAAATGATGGGGCGGGGCGTGCAGGTTGCACTATTGCTGCTCCTCTATCAATGGACTAATCAGTGTATCTAGTATTAGGGAACGCTTGAGCAATGCGATTAAAATGTCCTGAAGTAGCAGTATAAATAAACGATATTTGATTGCGTATCTCCGCTGGTACTCTTTACGTTTGTAACAGAAAGAAAATGAAAACAACACTTGAAACGCTCACTTGCCATAACAATTAACTCCACTATTCGAATTCTTTAAAATTTTAGTGTCAAAGCACTTGATTGACTCTTAACTTTTTATATTTAAAATAAATTTTCTTAATAATTAAGTTTAACGGCACTAAATGACCATTTTTTTCTGGTCTGTTAATAATAAATCATTTATTTCAGAAGCCAATTTGGTTTACTCCATATTGCAATGCAAGTCCATCACATAAGAACAAAATAATGTATTTCATCCTAATTGTGAGTTTAGCCAATTCGTGTGCAAACAAGTGTGCCTCTGTATACAATAAACAAGAATCTCGAAAACGAGTTACAGATGTCTTTCACAGTAGTGTACAATCAATCAGACTCAAACCAACTACTAGAGAAGCAAGTAATCTCGGATTGTAGCAAAAAGTACTTTAGTTTGGTGTCAATTGTTTTTTGTAAAAAGCCGTTGTGTCAAGATAATATAAAATAATATAAATCTAAAATGATAAGATAAGATAATGATGTATGCAGATAAAAAAATGATAAGAAAAGAGATAATACAAAATAAGATACAGATATAAAATGTCGACGTCGTCTGAAGTGTAATGAAAAATTTACTTTTGATGAATCAGAAAAAACCATAGTGACATTTTACAAGTTAGAAAGTCATACGAAAATTTTACTAATAATAACAATTCTTGCTACTTTATGCATTTTATATGTCGTTACATAAAATATAGGTTTGTAATAATACATTCTACAATGTTTATTTGAATTTATATTTTAAAGGGAATTTTAAAAAACAGTATACACTACTATGGCACTTTCCTCAAATATTTGTATCGTGGTCGGTTCGACATGTGAGCGACTCACTTATAACTCTAAACTTGATTCTTAGTAAACTCTATCGTAAACTAAAAATATTTTTAACACAGAATAGAAGCATCCTCGGATCTATGGTCGTATGTCAATTTTTCATCTTTACAGTGAATGGAAATCTTAAATTTTGGCCACGTATTTTTGGAACGCCGTGTATTTTGAAGTAGGTGAATCTTTGCTGATATACGTAATTATTATTTAAAATTTATTTATTTAAAATAACCTATTAATAATATTTGTCGTAATAACCTTGTCTGATCTTTTGCGAAAGATTCCAAATGATGTTATTTATTTTAAAAACTTATAGACCATGATGTCTATTTTTATTTGTATCTATCTAGATACGTCATTCTCTATGATATAAGCCCACATTTTACAAAATAACATTTTATTGGTACTTTTATCGATACGTTTGAACTTCCAAAAATGATTAAAGTCCTAATAAAATCAATATTTCGTCTCACTATTGCATTATTGTTTTATATCTACTTATAAGCAAGTGAAACATCAGTTTCCAGTTGGGATGTGACTCACATGTTACTGTTAGAAATAATGTGTGTAAAGCCAGAAAGGTGGAAACGGCGAAACGTTCAAATGTTCGGACCAATTTAATCCCTGAGAATCTAGTTGCCAATTATAAGAAAAAATTTGCAAGAAGTACATGACTTTTGCAAAAGTTTCGTTGTATAAGGATTTTGTATGAAAACTGCAAAGATTGTAATGGTTTTATTCTTACATTTCTATGAATATTATGCACACTATTAAATGTAACAAGACAAACAATAAATACTCGAGCTGTAATATATTTCATTTCGATGTTTAGAGATAAGCAATCACACGAGAAAGTGCATAATACACATTACCTTCCATATGTGGGCCATTAATATTATTTAGCTAAATTGAATAGAATACAAAATGTTAATACAACAATAACAGATTTATATATATATAAATTATATATAAAATTCTGCTGAGTAATTTATCTAAAACAATTAAAACGAACCACGTACACCAAATATCTACCGTAATAATAGACAATGTACTTAAATAAACTATCTTTATTTATGGAATTTAATACAGATAATTACGTGCCCGATTGACGGCTATTTACCTGAATCCAATAAGGTAAATAAAATCCAGAGCAGGCAAGAATCGATGCTACGACGGACAGAGTCGTCCATAACACACAGAGCAGTGTCATCTCATCAATTTTGGCATACAGCAATGTTTCTTCATTCCCTCTTGCGGGTTAACATCGTGTTCGGGTTTCTGCGTTTTCTTCAGTGGCCTTGAAACACTCGCTTTACCTTCGACAAACTCATCTACAGGGGCTACACAAAGACCATACAACCCCCTCTTGTCTCTTGCCAACGTGCCGCACTACGTCCCGAATTTTTAATGAAGTTTCAGGTGAATGACGATCGCGATAATCGATTGTATACACAACACCAATTGTAACACTGAAACTAAGTTGCCCGTTTTAAAATTCCAGCCCATATCTAAATTACAGTGTTCGAGAATCAACTGCACTTCCCACTATATTAATTAATGTTTGCCCCATTTTTATCCGTGAATTGTCCTTCCGTATCTTGAGTACCATTTTGATCAATTTTCTTTGCCAATTGTACCATTTCTCAATCTTTTTGTCCGCCGTAGAACGGAACATTCATCGCTGTACCGTACAGTTCTCACGATCCGATTATTTCTAGAGACCCGCGATGGCACAACTACGAGTGTTAATTATAGGCACAGCAGTGCGTACGATGATCTGATAATTCTAAACTCCAATTCTTACTTTGCACATCTCCACGTGTAGATGTATCACCAACATGATTGTTTAGAGGCCACTAAAACGTAGGATATGTAAATCAACAATATTTCGAACGTTGACGATACAGAAAAATGTGTTTTGAAACGCGCGTTTGTCGTTCTGCAAAGCACAATGGATGGTAGAGTGTCACTTTGCAGCATAGCAAATTACAGAAATAGAAGGAATTCAATCACGCGACGGAAGACCTGCTCGGTATCGCGTCCAGGCAGCGACTGATCCGAGTTCCAGGCCGCGCTTTTCGGCCGTCCGGCGCTACTGCTGTCGCAGTCGCCGTGATAGTCGACATCGACGCTACCGTCGACGCGGTACATTACAATGAAGCCGACATTTTATGCATATCTCATTCTACATTTATTCACGGATCTGCTCATAACAAACAATATGCTTAAATGTTGAAGTTATTACCGCGTTTTGTTTTTGTTAATTAAACGAAATTCTTTGTCATAACTTATATACATATGCCTAAATCATGTCAGGTAACGTGCGGTATGCATCACAAAAGATTTTGTGTGATTGCAAAACGAACAAAAATGGAAATCTTGATATCTGTAACCATTTCATTTAATCGAATACTTTCTTGTACTAACTGTGTAATAAAACCTATGTAAATAAAATCCCACCTGCAGATATTGTAGATGTGAGTGGGCTATTATTAATAAACGTATACAGGATGGGCCAATAACTATGACCACCTTGAACATTGCCGTTATTTATAATAGTATGAAAAAATGTTTTATACAAAATTTGCAGGGTATCGAGGAGGACATATTGTGGTACCAACATTTCTTGTGTGGGCGGAGGCATAGAGGATATTTGAAAGTCATTTCGATTTTTTTAAATGGAATGCTATTTTTTTTCATCGTGACATGATAGCCGATGTTGACGCGACTTCAGCAAGCTATTATTAAAGGTCATGCAAGGTCAAATACGGTAGTAAAAAGAACTTTCTTACAGGAGATGTTCGATATGGTGACAGTTTACGTCAATGCAAAGTTGCAATCTTGGTATTGTTGCATCACGTGCACCTCTTATTGTCTCTGCACTTATTCTAGTATATGCTGTAACTATCCGTTGTTTAATATTTTCTGGTGTAGTGGGTACTTCTTGATAAACACTATTTTTTAATGCTCCCCGGAGAAAAAATCTAGTGGTGTTAAGTCCGGAGATCGAGGTGGCCAAGAAATGATTCCTCTACGTCCTACCCATCGGTTTGGGTAAAGTTCATTAAGAACACCTCTTACCCTCCGAGCATAATGCGCTGGACATCCGTCGTGCCGTAACCACATCATTTGACGAATGATTAATGGTACATCTTCTAATTAAATTCCCAACGTATTTCGAATGAAGTGTTCATATCGTTCGCCATTTAGATTTCCATCGATAAAATACGGTCCGATTATTTGATCACCAACGATTCTACACCACACGTTAATTGACCATCATCATTGATTCTCAACTTGTCGTAACCAGTTTGGATTATCAATACTCCAGTAATGCAGCTTCGTCGGTAAAGAGTATTGAAGAAAGAAATGATTCGTCCATTTGTATTTTATCTAAAGCCCATTGACAAAATACGACACGGTTCATAAAGTCTTGATGTAAGTCTTGATGGAGAGTAATGTGATATGGATGAAATTTATGCCGTGCAAGGATTTGTATCACACTCGTTTTACTGATAGCCGACTCACGTTCAATTTGCCGAGAACTAATTTGCGGATTATGTTCTACAATTGCAAGAACACCAACTTCGTTTCTTTCATCGGTTGCTCTTTTACGACGATTGCTCTTACGAGTACACAAACTTCCGGTTTCTTTAAATTTTCTGCACAATCTTTGAAATATCCGACGCGACGGATAGGTACGGTTTGGATATCGTTTAGCGTACAAGGATTAAGCACGTATCGAATTTTGTTGCAATTCTCCGTAAATGAGGATCATATCCACTTGTTCTTCAAAACCAAATTTCATTTTGATAATCACACTCTTACTTGGTTTAGCAATCGATCGAAAATGAACACTGATTCATGTCATGTTACGAATAGCTCGGATGTTTACATTTCTACACAATACTACAGAATGTTTACATTTCTTAGACAAGGTCATTTGTTTACATAAAAGCGAGGATTTATGAATTACAGCATGTCACCACATCGAACATCTCCTGTAACGTAAGAAAGTTCTTTTTACTACCGTATTTGACCTTGCATGACCTTCAATAATAGCTTGTTGAAGTCGTGTCAACATCGGCTATCATGTCGCGATGAAACAAAATAGCATTCCATTTAAAGAAATCCAAATGACCACTCTAACCCACTCTAAGCCTCCGCCCACGCAAGAAATGTTGGTACCACAATATGTCCCCCTCAATACCCTGCAAGTTTTGTATAAAACATTTTTTCATATTATTACAAATAAGGGCAATATTCAAGGTGGTCATAGTTATTGGCCCACCCTGTATACCGGGTGAGGCATTTAAAACAGGACTATATATATTTTAATAACTAATGGATTATTACTTGTAATCTATGAAGTCAGTGCTCTTTATCGAACACACAAATGTAATTTTATCTTATCTTAAGAATCATAATAAGAATATTAATCAATAAATATGAAAGTGAATTGTGTTGATAAATATAATGTTTATTAACATAGATGCAAGAAAATAAAATCATTATTTTCCTTAATACTTAAGAAGACTTTCCTTCACATGATTTCAACTATCAATAAGGTCATGCGAAGTTAAATGAAGGAATCACACAACGATTCTGTCATTGTAAGAGATGCTCTAACAACGAAACTATTTCAAGTGTCCGCCTTCGATTTTCTTAAGCTTGTGATATGTTGTAGTCTGTCAAAAAATAAGAGACACGTATTTTTTTATCTGCTCTTAAACGGATTTAAGGAGAGAAATTCACCCTCAAAGTTGAAGATGGCAAGTGATGTTTGTGCAGTTTTACATAGAAGGAGTGTCTCTATCGCCACCAAACCAACTTTAAAACATTCCTTACGTGAAATGCTGAAATTCACATATCCATCTTTCTATGCATCCTTATTGCAAGGGGGTGAACTACCCTCTGAACATTTTAATTTTAATGTAAAAGAAACATTAACTATCAGATTTTGAAACAAAAACCAAATCGGAGATCGTGAGAAAGCAAAGTTGACCAGTTTTTATATTTTTCGAGAAAAAAAAATTTAACAGGAAGAACACGTCTTCAAGTATAAGTTTGTTCTCCTAATGTTAAAATAATTTTGATTATTTTTAATTGCCGGAGACCGCTTATACACTCATATATATGCCTGAAAACAAGACATCATTACATGCAGGCTTGTCTTTGTTGTTTTTCTTGTGATTCGTTGTCTCTGTATGTATCACATACAGTTGCGGACAAAATTGAGTGGATAGATAGTAGAAATGGCTTTAAATAAAGTTTAGTCGAAATAGCGCTATTACAATGTACTCAACTTCTGTATATTATATATCCTTATGGTACATAGAATATTTAGTGATAAACACAAATTTTTATTTACACTTTTAAATAAACAAACCATACTTAACAAAAACATTAGTAAATTGTCGAGGGACACAAATAAGGGGACACATACTCAAACATGAGATTAATATTTAGTATGTCCGCCTTTTGCTTCAATAACTGCTTCTAAACGTCGTGGAATACTGTTTATTAAGCTTTCAATATAATCTTTGCTTATGGCGTCGAATGGTGATTGTAAATTTTTAAAACAATCGATCTTGTTAATTCGTTTGTCGAGTGGCACTTTCGAGTCTAATTCACTCCATAAGTTTTCTATTAAATTCAAGTCTGGACTCTGTGCTGGCCATTCGAGTACGTTAATGTCTGTATCTTCTAAGAATTTTTTTGTTTTCTTTACTGTATGTTTCGGATCGTTATCCTGAACCAAAACAAAATCTTCGTCGAGTCCCATTTTTACGACAGCTTCTTCTAAATTTTCATTTAGTATGTCGATGTACTTGTCAGCATTCATAATTCCATCAATTGGCACTATGTTACCAACCCCATACCAACAGAAGCATCCCCATACCATCAACGACCCTCCACCAAATTTAACCGTTGGCGTTATAAACGGTTTTTTGTAGGCTTCGTTTTTCTTCCTCCACACTTTCTTATTTTTCTTTAATTGTCGCAACTCAAATTTACTTTCATCAGTCCACACTACTTTTTTCCAGAATGACAATGGCATGTTGACGTATTTTTTAGCGAAAGCTAAACGTTTCTTTGCATTTGTTTTATTAATGTATGGCTTACGTCTAGCTTTGCAACATCTTAAGCCGGTCTCGTGTAATCTCCGTCTTATTGTTTTCATTGACACATTTAATTTTAAGGTTTCCTGAATATTTCGAGATGCAATGCTTGGATTTTGTCGACATTGTCGAATAATTAGGCGATCTTCTCTTACAGTTGTACAGCGTTTCCGACCACAACCTCTTAAATTTTCCACTGTGTTGTGTGATAAATGCTTCTTATAAATTTTTTCTACCGCAGTTTTGGATACGACAAACTTTTGCGCGATTGCACGATAACTTAATCCTTTGCAGCAATCCGAAACAATCAAATGACGAACTTGATATGGAATTTCTTTTCTTTCGGACATTTTACTGATTGTTTTACCTTCTATAAGGCCTAGACTTGAACTAAATAGATGTTTTATTTACATTTAAGACTACTACATGTGAGCAATAACTGCGCTTTACGTTTGTTTATGTTTTCTTTCGGAATAATCAACTGTCCCCTTATTTGTGTCCCTCGACAATTTGCTAATCTTTTCGTTAAGTCTGGCTTGTTTGTATAAAAGTGTAAATAATAATTCGTGTTTATCACTAAATATTCTATGTACCATAAGGATATATAATATACAAAAGTTGAGTAAATAGTAATAGCACTATTTCGACTAAACTTTATTTAAAGCCATTTCTACTATCTGTCCACTCAATTTTGTCCGCAACTGTATGCATGTAAGTATTAAAGTATACTGCTCTTGTTAAAAGTATTATAATTTATTTTATTTCAGGCATTATCAAGGTGTAATATACACTTTTTTAATTAATATATTTTGGTTTGCTGTATTTTAAAAAAGTTAGTGTAATACCCGACCTGTGATAACCCGTCTGCGTATATTTGGTTGGTGTACTAGAGCCGCCGTTAGAATATACAGGGTGGAGCATTTAAATGGGAACACCTAAATATCTCGGTTATTATTAGTCGTATGAAAAAATCTCCACAGGATAAAGTTGTACTGTTTCAAGGGGCGAATTTGATGATGGTAAACATTTTTTTCTCAAGGTCATTTTTTTACAAGATTTTAAGGTAATCGATATTTTTTTAAATGGAGTCATATATTTTTTTATTTATATTCTTATAGAGAATAAAATGACAAATTTAACAACCTATTATAATGTATGATTCAGCTCATCTGATCTTAAGATATTCAGTTTTACAGTTTACATTTTACAGTTTACTAACGTGTTCCGAAATCATATGCCGTGTTCAAAATGATGGTCATTGGCATGGATGCAGTACTGAAGTCTCGCAATAAACGATCTGTATGCGTTTTACATTTCCTGCGGCGTAAGTAAAGCACATGCCCTAGTATTTCTTTGTCTCATATCTTGTGGCGTCGGAGGTTTTTCCTGGTAAACAACGTTCTCCAATGTCCCCCATAACTAGAAATCTAATGAAGTGAGATTCAGAGAACGAGCTGGCCACTCTACAGTTCCCATTCGTCCGATCCAACGTTGCGAAAATGTTGAATCTAATGTTGCTCTTGCAACTCTGGCGTAATGAGCTGGACACCCGTTGTGTTGAAACTGCATGCGTTGCTGGATATTTAACGGCATACCTTCTAAAAGATTCTGCAAATTTTTACGGAAAAATCGGGCATACTTTTGTCCTGTGAGTGTGCCGTCGATAAAGTACGGTCCTACGATTTTGTTGTACACAATACCGCACCACATGTTAACAGTCCATGGTCTTTGCCTTTCCACTTTATGATAGGTTGTTGAATTTAGCATTCTATTCTCTATAAGAATATGAACAAAAAAATATATGATTCCACTTAAAAAAATATCGATGACCTTGAAATCTTATAAAAAAATTACCTTGAGAAAAAAATTTTACCATCATCAAATTCGCTTCTTGAAACAGTATAACTTTATCCTGTAGAGATTTTTTGTACGACTAATAGTAACCGAGATATTTAAATGTTCTCATTTAAATGCTCCATCCTGTATACAGGGTGTTTCTATGAAGTGCTGCCAAACTTAAGGAGCGTATAATTGAGGTAAAAACAAGTAACTTTTGTTAACATACCTATGATGTCCGATCATTATTGGCGAAAATACAGCCGTTTGAATATCCGCCTACAGGTTGACAACATGACCTACATTCAGCTGCCCGAAGCGGTCGACGCTCCGCAATACGTCCTCGGCTCAGCGCCGTCGTATGCGTGCGACACAGCTAACTTCTCCCTCAACATTTTTTCGAGCCGAGGGTGTTAAAATTTTCCGAATTATTTTAAATCACCGAACTATTGGGGGAAAAATTACCTATTAAAAAAATCCAAACGACAAAAATATTCGAAAACTCATAAAATTTCGAGTTACTTATGGATAAATGTTCAGCTCGGAAAGTTTACATATTCCAATAGATTTCCAACTTTCGAGTTATTCGTAAATATCCGAATTATTGGTGACGACGTTTCCTGCACTAGAAAATAATTTTTCACTTCGTAAATGGAAAGTAATTATTTCGATGAAGTTTATTGCTAATAATGCTAACTTAGAAACGTCCACACTAATAATTCGAATATTTACATGTCGAATATTTATCTCCAAGTAACTCGAAAACTTACGAGGGCTCAAATATTCGAATCGTTTGGACATTTTTTGTGACTTACTTTATTCAACTCAAACAATCGAACCAAATAATTTCCGAATACGTGCACATGCCTAAACACCAATTGTACTGAATACACTGCACAAAACTGTACTTATGACAATTGTTGAATACGTCGACCTCCGACGGTCATACACGTTTCGCACCGTTAGACGATTTAACTGCGGATATGAGTGACTATCCGAAAGATTTATATAATTACAAAAGCTTGTCTTTTGTGATTGCATTTGAAATATAGTATGGAAGGTAGATAGTAAAGATAGTAAAAATAGATAGTACTACCAGATATATTGCAAAGAAACGAAAAATTCAAACATGTTCAAAATGTGACAACTTTCGAAATCTACTTGCCTCGAAAATCTAAGTCTCTCGCCGATCCATACTCTATCCTTATGTACTTATAGCCAAGTAGACCATATCTTTCCTGTGCACAGCGCATTCATCGTGATTAAACCATTTTGAATATTTTGAACATTATAACATTTGAATATTTTGAATATTTTGAATATTTTGATTTACCATTTTGAATTTTGTTCCACAGAATGTGAAACTATCGAAAATAGTTTATCCAATATGAATGCTTCGCTGCGCAGTTTTGGATAATGCTCATCAAAAATTTTGTTTAGAATTTTGGATATAGTCGAAAATTCGCGACTAGGTACACAGAGGTGCTCAAAATCTATGTCATCCTTGACTGCATACGTCTGGAAGGATAACAATGTCTGCTCGTTTCGAGTAAAAAGTGCGGTACTATCAACAAGCGTGTCGTAACACGTACGACATTGCGATCTGTCTGCACATTTCTTCGCAATAAACCCTGCAAAGTACTCGAGCGCGCACGATTCTAAGGAGGATACTGACAGTAACAGTTCACTAGCGTCATCAATCTGAACGTCCGTATCAGAACTGTCATTATTCGTATCCTCTTCTACGGCATGCAATGAAGCATCAACTCCTAACGCGGCTAGTTCGCATTGTGCGACCTCGTCCCCCGGTACAAGCGGTACGTCATAATCTGACATGCAATTACCATTACTCAAACTACGACTCAATTTCAACAAAATGTTTTTTTGAATAGCAAGACGTAGCGCTTTTACAGAGGGATTGTGGTTGTAAGTGCCACCGTGCATGCGAAGGACAGAAAATAAATTTTCCAAACAATCGGTGTCTAACCGAGACGTGATCAAAAATGTATAGCTTTCTTCGCATAAATCATCAAATAATTGAACAGTGGCACTCACAGAGTGCTGCAATGCCAAAAACACGGAGGTTTTTTTCAATCCGTACGGAGTAATTACGTACCACGATTTCATTTTGATCAATTGATCTAACAAATTGTGTCGAATATTGCCTTAAACCCGCGAAATAGCGCGCCTTTGTGGATTGGAGTCACTAGCAGATCTACTATTTAAATTATCGAAGAGGTCATTGAGCTTTGCGAAGAAGCTAGCCGTGTGCTGGACTGTGCTCGATTTTATGCAGCCTGTAAGAGATACGGTCAACAGAGCAGTCGACACTCTTTTACTAAAAACCTGCAGAGCGATCTTGCACTTCATTTTATCAAAAGAATTAGGCCGAACATGTTATCAGATAATTTATAAGCTGCTCTAGTACTCTTATTTTTTTCTAAATTATAAAGTAATATGACATCATTCCAGGACACCGGCTGCCCGTTAATAAAAAAATTATGCTTCAATAAATGATTACGAATATTTTTAAATAAATATAAAAAGTCAAATAAAAAATAAATATTGTCTCCGTTTCTATAAAAGAACGGATTTTCAACGGAGACTCTGTCGTCTGCTGTGCTCTGGTAACGCTCGCCTGGTCGGAAACAACGGCTCTGACTTTAAGACCCGTTTCATGCAGGGCATCTAAAATTTCATTCAAAATTACGGACAAATCATTCTTTTTAATACCAGAACTTGGTACAAAAAAAACTAGAGGTTGTTTCCAACTGATGATCAGGCCGCGCAGCATAAAAACGAGAACTTGCGAACCAGCAGCAGCATTTTTTCCTAAAAATCCTAAATCTTCGAAACCTTCTATGACCTGTCTGCTTGGGTGAAAGACTAGACACTTTTTGATTGCCATCTCATCAAACATAAGAACGCAATTACGATCTGCGGATTTTAATTTTAAAGCATTAAAAAGGCTCAAGCATATGCCAGACCAAATATCAATTTTTCCAAACCATCGCGTAATTGTAGATGGACTCGGAAGGTGGAAATCCAAAACGCTGCGCATTTTATTATATAAAGACGGCGAAGTGTAGTGCATTGTCATACACAATTGTTGCTCGCTTTTCGTAAATGCCCTACACTTTTTTAACGGAAAAACTAACATTAAAACAAACATCAACGCCAAACCAGTTTTCTACAAATTGCTTTCTTCAGATATGCATCTTCGAAACTTTTAACTGGAACCTCTGTAATGCTCTACCCTTCGCACGCAATTTAAAGCGAAGAATACTTGTTGTATTCTTCTCTTGTTCTAATAACGTTTGGGTTTCCAACAATCGTTGTCCCACCTCACTACCTTCTCCTCTTGATGAGATGGCATCAAGTTCTATGCTAGTGTCATTATCGTTATTATTTCTATCTTTAAAAACTCTAATGATACTGCATTTGTGTGCAGTAGACCACTAGGATAAAAATCAGTTTTAAGAAAATGTCGACTATAAATATGTTTTTTCTTTAATTCTACCACAGACCAGGTATAGGGATAGACCACTCATGCAATGTATTTTCGTGCCACCTCATTGTGGCCCCATTACCATTTTCGTGTTACGCCCAACGTTATCGTCTGGGTGCAGTATAAGATGTGAACGCTGTGCATGGCAGAAATTAAAACTAAATTTTAAAGTTTTTTACAACCGCGTATAATGTAAACACGCGCTTAATAGCATTAGCTTTCAAATGTTTTTCCTTCTCCACGGGAGTCCACTTTCAGTTTAATAGATGTACAATTGGCCAAACGCGATATTAAACTGCATTCATACCGAGACGGGGGCTAATGTGACGGAACCTTTATTTGGATTCGCTTGGAAGACGAGGTGGCCAAGTTCAACGGCTATTACACTACCCGATTTTTAGGGCCCTAACTCCCCTCACTCTAACTAGTGCACTTAGGGGGAAATAGGGGAAATTAGGGAAATAGGGCGATCGGGACCTCCCGATCTGCCTAAACAGGGTCCCTAACTCCCTAACTGCGATTACACTGCTCTAAATTACAGTACTAACTGAGTTAAGGCTCTAGGATGGGGGGAGTTAGGGCCCTAAAAATTGGGTAGTGTAATAGCCGCTTTCGGGTCGCCGATATTTTCAAATTTTTTCTATATGTAGCACTCTCTCTACAAAGGATATTTACAAAGCTGTTCGACCCAACTTTAATGGCATCTTTGCGCCGCTGTACACCTCTTGCGCTCTTATCAGTATGAGCAATTTTGTAATTTATTGATAAAATTTTTAATTTGTCGATAAAAATATATATCGCATGGTTGGCACACAGGAGTGCATTTTGGGAACATTATTTTTATTATACAACTGTTTTCCCCCATTCCAATTGTAAACACGTCAACGTATACAGCGAAATTCGTTTGTCCCCCTCCATGAAACAATTAGTAATACAAAATTTTCGATTTATCTACTTTTTGTTGTACAAAAGGTCCGAACGTATCTAACCTCTCCTGCAAACATGTAAATACAACCGATAATAGCCATCCCGATAAATTAATAGAATAGTTTGCTGTATACAACCACATTAATCTTTATTAGTTTAATTAAAAGTGTGTTACCTGCTACGAACTTGTACAGTACAGTATTGTCTCTCACTTTGTCCCGCGATCGGGTCCGAGCGACGACAATGTAAGATAGTGATAGTCGTTTTGGTAATTAACCGAAATCAGCGGGGTTCCAAGCCAGCGAGCGCCGAAAATGTAAACACCGATGAGTCACCACAAGAAGAAAAAATGATTTTTTTTATTTTTTATTTAATCATGGCGAAAGTATTATATCCGAACTATTAAGGTTCTTGCGATTAAAAAGATACCAAACACGACTATATTTGCACAATTTCAAAAAAAAAGGAGAAAGAGGAGACACCAAAGTCTCAAGAAAAGAGAAGAAATATAAGCGAGTATTTGGAAAATGCAAATACAGTCGTGTTTGATATCTTTTTAATCGCAAAAACCGGTGCAAATCGGATATAATACTTCCGCGAAGATTAAATAAAAAATAAAAAATATCATTTTTTCGTCTTCTGATGACTCTTCTTGTTGTTTACATTCCCGGCCCTCGCTGGCTCGCAACCCTACGCGAATCTCGTTCGCTTTGGCCAATTCCAGGAAATGGTGGGGATACCGCGGGGACAAAGTCAGAGGTAAAAATCGGAACAATATGAGAGGCAATATTGTATTTTGTCTGTACCATGTTTTGAAATAAAACTTTTTCTGTTTTAAAACTGCTTCATTCTTTAGATATTTAATTTTCTATTCATATTTACAAAAGCAAAACTATCAAAAATGAAAAAAAAATTGGTCAAATGAGATTAGAAGAATCTCGGTCATTGCAGAGTTACATTCATCAGTCTTCGGCTTACAGTCTCAGTTACAAAGCTTTAAATGAAGTTTTGATGGAAATAATTATACAGGGTGTCCCGTAACTGGTGGTACAATCGAGCAGGGAATGATTCTACATGAAAACTGTGTGGAAAATATGGAATAAAATTTTGTCCTACAAAGCTTTGTTTTCGAGAAAAATGAGTTTGAAGATTTGTCGAGTACGCGTGCACTCGACCTACTTGCGGCTCAACGGAAAAGTAATTCATAAGGATGGGAAAAAACAGAAGAACAGAGAACTATCCCTATACCTGGTCTATGCTATCACAGACGAGATATAGGATAGACCTAACATCTTACGGGGTTTCGTGGCCACAAAACTGAATTATCGATGCAGTCAAAATTGTAGTTTATCGTAATATAATTATAGTTATAGTAATATATAACTATAGTAATTATAGTTATAGTAACAAACCGGGTGTTTCTGTCACACTGGTCCAAACTTACGGAGCGTATAATTGAAATAAAAACAAGCAACTTTTATTCATATACCGATGGTCCCCGATCATTATTCTCGAAGCTTAAAGTTAAAGCTCGAAGTTACAGCCGTTTGATCATCCCCCTGTCTGTAGGCAACGTGATCCATATTCAGCTGCCAACAGCTGTCAGATGTCGTCTACGTCACGGTGATACATCATCAATCCAGTGCAGTAGCGCAACGCTATGCCATGCGGGTTTCGCCGTTCACACACTGCACTGCACGGAAACTGTAACACACAAAACTTTTTTTTTACTTTTGCCTCCACTGCAACTGCACCTTACGCGGTTTCACCTTGCGGTGATTGCCCAAATGGGGCTGAGCAACGACCATTACTGCGTAACAGCCTCCACTCATTATTCGCGGCATTTCCCTACGTCCTCCCCATGGGAGGTTCAGGGCCGCTTTACCTCTTGCCGGAGTATGTGCTAAAACACTCCACTTCTTCCGCCTGGTCGACGTCGTCCCCCCCCCCCCCTGTCCACCTCGTCCTTGGCTTGAAGGACGCGAGTGACAAACGTCATCACGGCGTCCCATTGAGCCTCTCCGCTGAGCAGGGCCCTTCCGAGGGCTCTGCATCAGAATCCTTCAGGTTTTTGTTTTTACTAAATCCCGCACAGTCACTGTACAGCTCACTTCAAAAGTCATAAATGTTGTTCAATATGTCGGCCACCGATATTTACGCACGTTTCGTACCGTCGGACGATCGAACCTCGTACGCGTTCAAAAACGACTGGCATGACCTGGATTTCATTACACGCAGCCATAATACGAGCAATGAGATCCTCCACTGTCTGTACCGGGGTTTCATATACAAGGGACCTGACGTTGCCTCACAAAGAAATGTTTACTGGCATCAAGTCCGCTGAACGCGCTTGCCAGTTAACAGGGCCCCCTCTCCCAATCCATCGGCCAGGGTATTTTCTGTCTAAATACCCACGAGAAGTGCGAGTAACGTGTGCCGGTACTCCGTCCAATTGTAGCAGCATTTTTCTCCGCACGCACAGTGGCACATTTTCCAATAAATCGGGTAAAGTGTGCTCGAGAAATTGACCGAAAATATGCCCATCTAGGCGAGGGGGCAACAAATACGGTCCAATAAGGTAACTGTCGATTATGTCCGCGTAGATGCTTACAGCGCATCGGTCTTGATTCAACGCGATTATCGCGTGCGGATTTTCCACATCCCAAATCTGGCTGTTGCAGCTATTAAAAAATCCGTTCCGCGTAAAACATGCTTCGTCCGTGAAGAGCACACTGCGTAAAAACTCATCGTCCGCGAGACACTTGTTTAAAAATCCACTTACAAAATTCACACGCGCGTTATAGTCACACGGGCGAAGTCCTTGCACTTTTTGCAAATGGTGTCGCCCGACCCAATATCGAGTAGCATAACAGGATGTAGCGTCTACTAATCGACGGTTCTGAGAATGCATTCCAACCCACTCGTAAATGATAAGGATTTTCACAGACCCTTCTCCTTTGTACTTCTGCCCGGCAGTTCAGTCCTTGCCTAACCGCCGAAGTGTGCTAATAAAGTTCTCAATTAGTCCAGTTGGTGTAATAATTTTATTAAGCGTATACCTTCCAACCTCGGTTACGCAACAATGGCGTGCAATTCGCGTGCGATCGATCGCGTACTGACCGATGGATCATTCTCAATATGGAGTAAAACGTTGTTTTCGAAATCTTCTGTGCACCTTGTTGCGCCGAAAGGTGCTTCATGAGAGAATGATACCGTATAACGTAAACGTTGCGCGATCCGTGTAAATAGCGGGTGATCGGGATATCGCCGAACAGGAATACGTTCGCGATACATCTGCTCGGCTACTCGTGTATTGCTGTCGGCAGTACCATAAGTAAGGGGCATATCTGCCATCTCGGTAAAAATGTACGATTCTATTATTACTGTTTCGTAATAATCACTTGACAAAATTCGCGACCGACGAGAAATAGTCCGCACAATCTCGACGGTTAAAAAATACTGAAGATTACTGGAGGGGCAATTAGAGTGCCATATTGCACGTTATCAAACACCTATGATGTTGTGATATGAGATTATTCGCTTGGTTCCGAGGTGACACGCGATGACGAGGAGGCGAGAGCCCAATACAAATGCAAATTTGTTTTGAAACATAATCCGTTGCCCCGTTCTTTTCGGCATTCGTTTCTGTTCGCTAACGCAGTTAAGACATCGTGCAATGAATTTCATTGTAATCTTTCGGAGTGATCGTGTCCGCAGTTCAATCGTCTAACAGTGCGAATCGTGTATGACCGTGGGAGGCGGACGTACAATCATCATAAATACAGTTTTGTGCATTATGTTCAGTGCAGTGCGTGTCTGGGGATGTATGCGTAATCGAAATTATTAATTGTGTAAAATTTAGTTCGATTGTTTGAATTGAAAAAAGTAAGTCACAAAAAAGTCTAAATAATTCGACTATTCAAGCTCTCGTAAGATTTGAGTTACTTGAAGATAAATATTCAATATGTATGTAAATGGGCAGGAAATAGCGGAAAAGATTAGAAATTGTGGACGTGTAAAATGAAATAGCTGAATAACCAGAGACTGAGAATACTTTATTCTTTCGATAAGCACGTCTGTATGTACAGCATGCGTACGAACAATGACGCTTTTCCTTTTTCGGAAGAGTTCCCATAATCGCATCTATTCAAAAGCGTGCGATCAGGTCTACATCCGTCTCGATTGTCGCCGCTATTTCGTACATGTAAATATTCAAATTAGTAGTGCGGACGTTTCTAAGTTAGCATTATTAGTAATAAACTTTCTCGAAATAATTACTTTCCATTTCCCAAGTGAAAGATTATTTTCTAGTGCAGAAAACGTCGTCAGCAATAATTCGGATATTTTCGTCGTCAATAATTCAGATAATTTTGGATATTCGGATATAATTAAATTAAATTAAAATTAAGATTAAATATTTACGAATAACTCGAAAGTTGGAAATCTATTGGAGTATGTAAACCTTCCGGACTGAACATTTATGCACAAGCAACTCGAAATTTTATGAGTACCCGAATATTTTAGTCGTTTGGACTTTTTCAATAGGTAATTTTGTTTCCCAATAGTTCGTTGATTTAAAGTAGTTCGGAAAATGTTAACATTTCCTCAGCCGTGACCCATGCATACGGCACTGAACCGATCACGTATCGCCGTGTCGTAGACGACATCTGACAGCTGAATATGGGTCACGTTGCCTACAGACAGCGGGATATTCAAACGGCTGTAACTTCGAGAATAATGATCGGAGACCATAGGTATATTAATAAAAGTTGCTTGTTTTTACTTCAATTATACGCTCCTTCAGTTTGGACCAGTGTCACAGTAACACCCTGTATATGTAGTCTCTCTTCTGCAACCAGGAATATTTCGTTTTGAACATACTGTGCAATCTTTATGTGTACACTGCGGTTGCAGTGTAATTATATGTAAGGTTCCATGTAATCGCTGTTCCTTGTCGCTGAATGATGATTCTCTTGTGTTTGTTGTGACACGCCAGTCCCCAAAAAGTCCAAGCAAAAGTTCTTCTCTACATTTTTTGTGGGAAATCTTCTTGTTGTTCGAATTAACAATCGATGCTTTGTACAAAATAAAAGTATTAACAATAGACGCTTCCAATTCCCAGAAAAAGAGTTTTCTCCACCATTTCAGGGATTTACGTAGAAAGCAGTAGGTTGCAGTGTACTGATCTGCTAAATCGACGCCGCCCATGTTTTTATTATATTGCACTATTGCATAGTGCGACCACTCTCACTTGAACCTTGAAAGCGGAGCGCGAGTAAACATGAGAAGTAGTGGGGAGAAAGTCACGCCATGTGTTTACTTTTTCTGCAGTGCCTATCATCTGATTTATATCACTGGGTTTCGAATCGCACAAGTCAAAATACCAAAATAAAAAGTCAACGCAAGGAACAGTCACTAATGATTGTCACTGGCCCCGATGCGCAGACCGTAGACATCTGAGTGGGGGAGTAGGCCCTCCCATCTCGACTCGCGCAGGCGTCCTAAAAGGTTCAAGTCAGAGTGGTCGAGCTATACTTGGCTTCAAAATTGACTCTGCTCTATTTCCAAATCTCCTACTTCTTACAAATTCTGATTTCGATGTACCCCACGTTGATAGCATTGATACGACACGTTTATCGCGCCACGCAAGGAGCCACGTATCATTTTTGTGGTAAGCAAGTTGTTACGGCTCGGACCGTGGTGATAGGTGTGATCGAATAATTAGTTAACCAAGACTCGTATTTCTTGATAAGCTCTTGAATGTTTATTAAAGTTGGTAGCGAAGAATGGCCAGAGAGCGGATTGGTAGTGTGTTTGTCGTGTGTGAATGAAGAGTGTTTGTCGTAATTAAACTAAAGTAAATTAAATTAAAACTTACTAACTACTAACCTACGACTATGAGTAACTCTGACTATGAGTAACTATGAGTAACTAAAGACTAATTGAAGACTGAGTGTGTTTGGGTTTGTAGTCTCGAAGGAAAACTCAGGACTCTTCGGAAAAATGAGGGTGGGAGGTGGTTGTGGTGGTGGTGGTGGTTGGATGTGGTGGGGATGGGCCTTATGGGTTTTGGTAGTCGTCTCTGTGTGCAGATAATAATAATAATAATAATAATTGTAGAGGGGTTGCGTCCGTGGGACGTAACACAAGTGTTTGCCCAATTCTTAATTTTGGCGATTTCATAAAGGGAGGTATTCCTTTTCTGTTCTTCATTACCGTTCCCGTTAGCTAACATTTCAAATTAAACAATTTTAGTCCAAGTATTATACTGGTATAGAGTCTATCCGTAAAGATGTGCATCCTGTAGCTTCGGGTATTGATTGCTTCAGATTACTGTAAATGTGTACAACAATTCGGGTTGTGATTGGTAAATCGAGGCAAATGAGTCTGTCTGTCGTCTGTTTACCAAAATATGGCAAAATTGTGTATGTATGTATATCCGGACGATGATTCGGCAAGTACATATAGACCAAGTCCCCATTTGGTTGGCTTTTTTGGATTGTGAGTTTTACATGAAACTCTACCTTTGAATCCAACAATGGATTCATCTATCGAAATGTTCTGGGCTGGTACAAAATGATCTCTGAATTTTTTATCCAAATAATTCAAGAAATAGGTAACTTTACCAACAGAAATTCTTCCATTGTTGTCCGCCTGTGGTGTTGTCTTCAAATGCAGTGCCTAAAATATTTGTAAAAATCGCTGACGCTTACAAATTATATTATGAAATGGAATATTTGCGCGGAATTGTGTGTTCCAATAACATTTTATGTCACTGAGAGGCATTAATCCTATATTGATTCCGGATGTTTATTAGACTCCGAATTAGACTCCGGATGTTTATGCTCAATAAATATGTAATAAACAATATGCACAAAACACATGCTAATACGCAGGGAAGATATACAAAATTAACAATACATTTTGTGATTATTGTGAGATATTGTAATTCGAGTTACAATAAATGACAAGCATTTTTTCCAAATTAGATGGTGTTAGTTGACGACGCTTATCCGTAAAAATTATTTTATATGCGGAAAATGATCGTTCCACGTCACACGATGTAAGCGGTGCGTACTTATATTTACTCCAGTAGATTTCTGGCGAATCTATTGGATCTTGTACAAATTCATTGTTCAAACTATTTGAAATTTGTCTTAATTTCGTTAAACCAGTATTTTTTCCTACAACTGCAGTTACTTTTTTCCTAACTTTTTCTCTGCAATCACCAGGCATACTTTTTAAATGATTAATGTAATTCATATATATTCCCACCGAAGTATTTAACGGCAAACCTACTGTTTCCAATTTTTCTATCGTGGCAGGCAAAGTGCTTAAATGGACTTTAATAAATATTAAATTTTGTTTCAGTTCATGTTGTTGGATAACATCTTGTGCTGTTTTAATTGCTGCAGCATCTTTTTCTTTAAAAGTTTGAACTACCTATTAACATAAGAAATAAAATAAATATGTGTAGGAATTGGTAACTGTGAGTGATGCGTGTGGATATGTGTGTATGCGTGTGGATGCGTGCGTATGTGTGTGTATGGGACTGCGTGCCCAATGCGAGTTTTGTTTTGAGGATTAGTGTAAGCAAGATAGCGCGAGACGATTTTTGGGCGGCATAGCGACGGTCGCCGATATGCATTGTGTAAAGAACGGCGACAAAGGGCGAGCAGTCTCGAGCGACAAGCCGAACGACTAGCGTCTCATACGATTTTCTTGTGTAAAAATAAAACGTCTATGCACACTTCAATTATTATCCCACAAATTTTGGGGGTTCGTCCGGGATAGTTTTTAACGTAGCCAGTGCATCCTAGACAGTTTTTTTTAAACGGAAAGTTCTTGTGAACGTGAATGAGAGACTTGAGCATGTGTTAAGTGAAATGCCGAAATCTCCGCAAGATTTCACAGTGTCAGAGCTCAAGGACAAACTTAAGTCGTTAGGTGAAATTACGACTGGGTTGAAAAGCGAACTCATTGCAAGATTGTTGTCAGTGGATCCATCGGGTAACTGGATGATGGATAGCGTACGAGGGAATTCGCAAGATTCCATGTGTGGCCCGGAAGAAGGTGCAAAAGCTTCTGGAAGGGCAATGCGACCAAATAAAGGCAACAATTCTCAAGTGAGGACAGAGACAGCGTACAGTGACAGCGAGACTCAAGCGAGAAGAGGAACCGAGCGTAATGTTAGTGAGACTCAAGCGAAGAGAGACGCAGAAATAGAAATGTTGCGTCGAGAAAAAAATTTAGCGGAACGTGAACTAGCGTTGGCGCGTCGCGAGATCGAGTTGATGCGGCAGGTGCAACAACTGAGCATTGGCCAACCTGCGCAGCAAAGGGCGAATCAACCAGCGGAGAATCCTTCAACGAGGATAACGACTGTCATCGAGATGCTGGGATATTTTGACGGTAGCAGCGGAACGTACGAAAGTTGGGAAAGCCAGGTACGTTGGCTGAAGGACACGTATAACTTATCAGAACGCGATACGAAAAATCTGATAATAGCGCGTCTAAAGGGAAAAGCAATGGAATGGTTTCGGTCCAGATCGGAATACATTGCGCTTCCATGCGAAGAGCTTCTCGCCGAAATAAAAGCGATGTTCCACGGCGTAGAAGACAAAGCGGAAAGAAGAAAGAAGTTCGAGGACCGTATGTGGAAAAGCGGGGAAACATTTAAAGAATATTTCCATGAGAAGGTAATCCTCGCGAATCGTGTACCCATTGACGAACAAGAGATGGTGTCCAATTTGATTCGGGGAATTCCTGATGCTGACTTACGCGACCAAGCGCGCACACATTGTTTTGCGTCGAAGACGGCGTTATTAAAAGCGTTCGAGGCGGTGCCGTGGCGTTCAAAAACAAGCCGGGCCATGGATGTGAAGCGTGTCGGTGAGAAGTCGCAAGAGGACAACGGCAGGGACAAAGGCGTATCGAGAGGTGACGCAATAACTAGGCGATGCAGAAGTTGTGGTTCGAGGAATCATCAGCTGGCGGACTGCCCTACGAAGCACAAAGGGCCTAAATGCTACGAGTGTCAAGACTTCGGTCACGTGTCGGTGGCATGCCCAAAGAAGAACCAGCGAGAGCCGCCTTATGTCGGCTGTGCGACCACTGATTTCGTCGGCGGTAAATATTTTAAGGACGTGGAGATAAGCAATACGAAATTAACAGCGTTAGTAGACACGGGCAGCGATTTGTGTTTAATGCGCGCTAGTAAATACGTTGAGATCGGTGCACCGCGATTACAGCGAAAAATGATTGAATTTCGTGGCGTAGGCGCGAAAAATAATAATCGAACGATAGGCGAATTCGGCACTACAATCGTAATAGACGGTGATGCACATCCTATTCCGATTCGAGTAGTTCCGGATAATACAATGCGTTTCGAATTACTGATCGGCGCTGATTTCTTGCGAACAGTAGAAATTCGGATTAAAGGAAACGAAATTAGCGTGAAAAAAATAAAGGAGTCCAGCGAGCGTAATGAATTGTCCGAGATTTTTCCGGTTGAATGCGAAGCGAATGCGGTAAAGTCAAATGTTAATGTAAAGTATTGGAAGGCGGTAGAGTCGTGTAATCCTATTAAGACACGTAAGGTAGGAACAAGTATGTCGTTAGTGCTGAAGGATGAAGAACAGACTTATCAGCTAGCGGAGGTCCTGTCTATTCGCCAGGTGAATGAAGACAAGTGGATCGCGTCATCCCAAGAAAACCGCGACAAAATGAGACAGCACGCGAAGAATCGAATATGCGAGGTACAGGCCAAAAGTCGCGAAACTTACAGCAAGAAAAGGAAAAAAGCCAGTCGTTACAGCGAGGGTGACTTAGTCGCGATCTTGAGGACCCAAATGCGGCCTGGACTGAAATTTGCACCGAAATATCTGGGGCCTTATGCTGTTACAAGAGTCCTACGAAATGACCGGTATTTAGTCAAGAAGATTGGTGAGCACGAGGGCCCGCGCGAAACTTCAACTGTAGCGGATCATATGAAGCGATGGATGGAAGAGCGTGACAGTGAAGATAGTGGTGATGAAAGTGATAACACCTGAGGGCAGGTGTTAAAGCAGGACGGCCGAGTGTAGGAATTGGTAACTGTGAGTGATGCGTGTGGATATGTGTGTATGCGTGTGGATGCGTGCGTATGTGTGTGTATGGGACTGCGTGCCCAATGCGAGTTTTGTTTTGAGGATTAGTGTAAGCAAGATAGCGCGAGACGATTTTTGGGCGGCATAGCGACGGTCGCCGATATGCATTGTGTAAAGAACGGCGACAAAGGGCGAGCAGTCTCGAGCGACAAGCCGAACGACTAGCGTCTCATACGATTTTCTTGTGTAAAAATAAAACGTCTATGCACACTTCAATTATTATCCCACATATGGCTATAATCGAACTGTAAATAAACTTATTTAACTTAACAAAAATTCAACAAACCTCTTTAATTTTTTCAAAATGTTCAGCATAAAATAATGCCTCTTCAATCTACGTGTCCCATCTAGTTAAAATAGGTTCCGGTGGCAGAGGAGTATATTTTAATATTTTGCGGTACTTTATACATACATACATACATACATTTATACACATACATTTACACGTACATTTTATACTTTTATTACAAGGTTCACAATACACACTTTTTTCATTGTTTTCATCAATAACAAAATTAGAATCGTTTTCAATCCAACTTTTCAATAGTGCTATTTTACTTCTCCGAGCTTTCGGCATTATTAAAGATAGTTTAATAGGTACAAGTAGTAGCACGATTTCTGATGTCACTGAGGTAATGAAACTAAACTACCTGAATTCGAAATACAGTATCACATCTAACGCTCAACGAACAATTGAAGCCTATTATATAAGTATGTCTTAATGTGTACCTATAATTAGCACAGTATTTATGGTATCGACACTATACAGTCATGATAGGAGAGTTTCCTGACGGACTAAATTAATTCCATTAGAAAGATATCTCACATGAACGCGAAGTATATATGCAGGGCTAAGAACATATGCCATAACATATTGCATATGTTTTTAAACATAAACCATAAAAACATATGCATTATGCAAAAAGTGCAAAATAAAAAATATATTTTTCGAATTCTCTAATCATAAAACATATTTTTATCCAAGTCCTACTGCTCTACGTGATTTATATAAAAATATGCATTTGCATAAACATCCGGAGTCTATTGATAATTACACCCAAAAATGCTCGTAAGTCAGCAACAGTAACATCATACCAGTTATGCCATATCGAGTGCACGGAAAGTTCATGGCTGTTAATTATTTTTTGGACATATAAATTTGTTTCTCCCAGTATTTTAGTAACAAGCTCATCCGTAAAAAATAGTGAGGAAAATCAGTATCGTCGGGTGGGAGGTCACGACTTCTCAAACGAGCTTTGACCGTCTTGACAGCAACAACCTCGCGCAGGAGGAAAGAGCGTACGCTCCTCGCGGGGCCATAACACGCTCGTCCCGGCGGTCACAGCCGTTCGAATTCAACAATATGCCAACACTTTAAACAATGTTAAAAATTAATGTACAATCTCTTAATATTAATCTTTTCAGGGACGGTTTTCTTATGTTGAGAAAAAATTACTTAATTCTTTTTTTGTTTACGATTTATTCGTTTTATATTAATAGGAATTCAAAACGCAAAAAAAATGGCGAAAACAATAAAAATTCACAAAAGAAAATAACGTTCACATTTGTTGCCGCTGAGCGTTAAAGGTAATGTATGAGTGAATTATTTCATACATTCTGAGCATACCGGTTCATTACATTTCTCACAACGAGTTCGTTTTACACAATTTTTGTCGTGTCATCTTGGACGATTTTCCAGTTTTTTTAGGATTTTGACTTTTATACCTTTTTCTAGGATAATGACCTATATCGTCCAGTCTGATTTCAGGATTAACTTTAGTCCAGCTATCGGATTTTTTAGGTGGTTGTTTAAATACAGAACTTGAAATAGGTCTACCTCGTTTTTTTGCTTGTTCTCCCATTTTTATCATTGTGGTAATAAAGAAAATAAATTAATTAAAATAATAAATAAATGAAATAATAATAATAATAATAATAATAATAGTAATAATAATTTATTTATATTATAAATAAAATTATACATTTCGTTATATGCTTCCACGAAATGTTAAATTATACTTACGATTGTATTTAAGTAAAAACACCAGCTCGAATGATAACTACACATACGTGTACGTTTGTTAATTACTTATAAAATAAAAAACTAAAAGTAAATTTCTTTGCTACATTTCTACAAATTATTGAAACATAATATATTTTGAAGCATCTTGCGTTTCCCGCCTTAGCGATAATTAAGACTTCATATGTTTTCCTTTTTATGTAGTTGGCTATTCTGCTCTCTTCCTTTTTATCTTCTGTTCAATGTCATGAATCCATATATGTCGCCACTAATACTTTTGAACAGCTTTCCTGCCGTAAGTGATATTATAATAAAATAGCACTTTATCATTAACACGACTATGATTCATTGTAATCCCAGCGCACCTGAGGTTGTATCCGTCTCATATTTAATATATCTGATGTTATTTTTATCAAATAATAACGGTTTGTTAAAATAATCCAATAACACTGACTGCCGAAAAATGACTTCACGCTTTTGTTACGTCTCTAACTATCGGATTTAACATTATCGGATTTAACATTTAACAGTATCGGAATTAACATTATCAGTGCAGCCAAACCATAAAATTTTTAATTCTCTTGCTGAGGGATTCTGTAGTGAATAAGTTATTATGAAAGTTTTTTTTTTTATTTACAGTAATTATATTTATAAAAAACTAAACGTCCACATATGTGGCCAAGGGCGTGAAGAGGTTAATACATGAATGTTAAAGAATATGTATTCTTGAATAGTAAAATATTCTATATGTATTTGTGATAAAAGAAATGTATAAAATTTAACAATTACGATTTACTTGTTTATAAAGGTTTGATTCACTTTTCAATCACTTCTATATTGGTGTTCTAGAAAGCACACCATGGAATGACACTTTCAATGATGTAATATTGTATTTATATAACAATGCACACAAAAAGTGGAATGTGGTACTTCATAAACTTGTATCGCGAATTGATATTAGACGTATATTAATTTGTCACAATATAAAAAAAATTTCTGCAACAGTATATGTTTAATGTAATTTTGTACATATAATTATATCTGATATAATTATGTGCATAGATTAATGATTTCAAATAAACATCTCTCGTAACTTTAGAACAGATATAATTACGTTTTCATAAGATTTACCTTATTATGAAAAATAATCTATCAAATAGTATCCTTCGAATCGATTTAACATATCTTAAACAATTAAAGCACAATTATCTTTTGTACCACCAGTTTTTAAAACTAACTCTATATTAGTAATTTTCATTGTGTCAAAACTTGATGCGCCTTTACACATATCGTATACAGTAAGAGCTGCTATGCTAACAGCTGTAAGTGCTTCCATTTCAACACCAGTTTGTCCAGTACATTTAACTTCAGCCGTTATATCTATTCTATGTAATTCACAATCTAACTTTAAAATAACATTTACGTAAGATAACGTTAACGGATGGCACAATGGTATCAAATCAGAAGTACGCTTCGATGCCATAATACCTGCTAATTGTGCTATTGACAAAACATCACCTTTTTTAACGTTATTTTCGGTTATCAATTTACTTATAATTGGACCCACTTGCACGATACCTTGTGCTACCGCCCTACGTTTTGTTTCACCCTTCCCTCCTATGTCAACCATTCTCGCTTTCCCTGTTTCGTCCACGTGCGACAATGTGGAGTAAGATCGTACAATTATGTTCCGTGTAGAACTAAAAGTTGGACGTGTATAATGCATGGATGATGACGTATAGTAATTTTCTCTGATGCTCAACCCCTTACTATTAACTGGAACGGAACAGAAATAAAAATTAATTTTAGAAGTTTTGTTAAAATATTAGTAACAATTAATATCATCTGATAATCTTTGGACCTAGCGATAACGTTTATTTCTACATTGTCTTAAGAACATTTAAAATTTACTTATAATTTTATAGTCATTGGTTATCCTCCTATCAGAATCATTGGTCTATTTTTGATCTGGGACAAATTGAGCATTCCTGAAACATACATAGTATAAACCTTATCGCTACAATTCAGATATGTCAGTGAAATAGTAAGATCAAATGTTTCTCAAATAGTAAGAACTGAATTTTAAAATGTTTGTTGATTACATTACTGTATGTAATATTAGGTGTTAATCACATGTTTTTACTTCTTCAATATTTTTCACCTTCGTTCTATGACAATAACTCTGGTTAAATATATATTAACCATCAACACAGTTAACAAAATAATTGCAAAAAATGCAGGAAAAATGATATCATTTCCGAACTTTAAAAGGTACATTTATGAATCTTACAATTTTGTTGATAGAACATAAGGTAAAGTTATAAGGATATCATGGTATACCTGCATGTTGTTTCTTCTTACGCCATACAGCTGTATGAATCAGCAGTTTTAACTCTTCTTTTGTTGCACCACCTCTTAACGCGTCTCTGAGTGACACTTCACTATTTCCTTCAAATAAACACACTTTAAGATTTCCATCTGCTGTAATCCTCAGCCGATTACATGAACTGCAGAAATTTTTAGTCATTGAAGTAATAAATCCAACTTGTCCCATAAATCCTGGAACTTTGTACATCTATTTGAAAATAAATAATACTGCAGTTACTATAGATGATTTAAGGGTTAGCCAGTTTTCCCAATATAGGCCAAATGCACTTTTATATGTATATATATATGTGCTTAACGCATAACATATACCTTAGATGTTTCGTTTGGTTCACTGGCCAATACATGAAAATCTGGATACACTTTCTGAATCTGTGCTTTCATTTCATTAAATGATAGTATTTTACTTTCATTCCAATTATTTCCTTGAAAGGGCATGTACTCGATAAAACGTACATTAATTGGATTATCTATTGTCAAGTTGACAAAGTCAATTAGTTCATCGTTATTAAAACCTTGCATCATAACACAATTAATCTAAAACATAAATAAACTGTCTCTACAAAAGACTAAAATGTCTCCAGGATTTCCTACAATGTCTTTGTATGTGGGGATTTAAAAACTTATGTACAATATCACCTATGGTCCAAATATCTTTACCTTTACTGGATTATAACCAAGCTGTATAGCCAAATCTATGGATGACATAACTTTTGACCATCCCTTTCTGCGTGTAAACTGCTCATAACGATCTTTCTTTAATGTATCAAGTGAGATATTTAACGTATCTAATCCTGCTCGTTGAAGTGCTGGTAACTGACGAGTCAAGGTCAAACCATTAGTCGTCATAGCTACCTGTTCCAATCCATGTATATTTTTCAAACTTGCTATAGTGAAAATACAAGATAAAGATGGTTGTAAGAATACCATATAGAGCCCACACTGAATACTATAAGGAATAT
Organism: Hedychridium roseum; assembly: GCA_963989215.1. Classification (NCBI taxonomy): domain Eukaryota; kingdom Metazoa; phylum Arthropoda; class Insecta; order Hymenoptera; family Chrysididae; genus Hedychridium; species Hedychridium roseum. The sequence continues at coordinate 2,830,931 of OZ022304.1, read as the reverse complement.
GTTTTTACCAACTATGTCAACAATATCTTTCCTTATGGTAGGCTCACCACCAGTTAACCTTATTTTTTTTACCCCTTCTTCCACAAATAAGCCAGCTAATTGAATAATTTCGTCTGTACGTAAAATTTCATTGTTCTTCGATAATTTAACACCTTCCGCAGGCATACAGTACAAACCTGCAAAAGATGTAAAACTTAACACATATGGGATACTTGTTAAAAACTTGGTAGAAACTTACATCGAAGGTTACAACGTTCCGTTACCGATATCCTAAGATAAGTATGATACCGTCCAAATGAATCATTAAGGATACTATTATGATCATAATTATTCAATGCTTGTTTAAATTTTTCAATCTGCAACAATATTTTAACCTGCAAATAACTGTATACAAATATCTTGATTTTACCTTTGTAGGACCTACCCTAGGGGAAGTTTTTGATGATATGGAATAAACCGTTGATGCATTCACTGCATCAAAGGTTCTTTTAATAATATCAAATTTTCGAAACATTTGATTCTCGGAACTATTACAAAGAATATATTGTATTCACTGCTTTCACGAGCAACTGGAATTATAGGAATAGCCGTATTACGTAATGTGAATCATTACTTCTGCAAGAATGTTTAAAAAAATCTACTCACCCTGTTTTCTATCTCCACTGAAGAGTTCACGGTATTCCAAATCGAGAAAATATGTGTTTCATAACCAAGAAATCACGTCTTAACAAAACACCGTTTTGTTGAATACATAATATTAAAATGAAGATTACACTTCATATGATATATGAAAATAGCGATATTAAAAAATTGATTACTGAAGGGTAATAATATTTTACTGTAATATTGAATTTTTTTGCGTATACGAATAACATATCAAACATAATGGACCGCCAATGAATTTTTTAAAATCATCATTTCTTTGTTTTAATATTATTCCATAGAATCTATACATAGTCATTTTATGACTGTTACATCCGCATATAATAAAACCACTAGACCAAGAATTCTAGTAATATTTTTCTTCTCTAAGTTTCTTAAACCACAGAATCATCTAATAAGTGCTATACGACTACACTAGCTTCTTTTACTTCACCTTCGCAGGTGGCATTATTCAAAGGGAGTTTTAGCTCTTCGCTAAGATGCTTAATTACACGCCTTAATAACTCTTAACGAACAAATAACAAGAAGTAACAACGATATTTATTAACAACAGTTTAGTAACAATTTAACAACAATATCTAATCTTTGGCAATTCACACGTGTGCTTTCTACAAGTTTTCATTCGCAATGGCCGCTCAATTCAATTGTCTCTTTGTGGAAAGTGCGCCACTAGCGGTCATCATCGCAATCATACGATGAGCCACTTGAAGTCTGCCACAGAGTTGTGGGGACTCGGTTCCTCCACCCCTGAACGGTTAAAAGTGGGGGGTGAAGCCATCGTCATCAGCGCCTTCCTTCCGTTTCTGGAAATCATCAGCTTCAAGGGCGAGTGACTGCGTGAAGCCATCGTCACCGGCGCCTTTTCTTCTCGCCCCTGCTTGTGTCTGCACCGCCGATATCTTCGGACGGGAGTCATTTTTTGCAACATCATCAGCATCACTGCGTATAATTCGCCATTTTTATTTTCTTTGATCGGCGTCCTCCGCTGGGCTTTGGCGCGTTTTTGGTATTGCGCATCGTTCTGCACATCGACAAGCGGGTACCATTTTGTTTTACCGTTACTGCGTCGTTACGCACTTGCGCATTGTGTTTGCTTTGAAAGAACACTTTGACTTTATTATACGATGGCGGATGATAACGAAGGGTCGCTCCCTAATGTAGGCGAGGACCTTAGATCGGATAGCAGGCGGGTGGAGAGCTACCGTGTTCCGAAAATTCCGCCCTTCTATCGCACAGATCCGGCGCTTTGGTTCGCGCAGGCCGAAGCCTCGTTGCGCTCGGCGCACATAACATGAGAAACATATAAAGCCGATACGGTTCTTGCGGCGTTGGATTTTGAGGTCGAAGCCTCCGTCAGGGACCTCATTATGATGGTCCCGCGTCCGTCGGACATTCACGCGCAACTCAAGAGGCACGTTAACGCGACATACCGCATATCCCCTGAGGCAAACATGCGAAAGTTACTAAAGGGTCAGGTGTTGTCAGATGGGAAGCCGTCCCCAGTGTTGAATAGGTTGCGTAATTTAAATGATGGCACGTGCGATGATGCTATTATCCTGAGTATTTTTCTAGAGCATCTTCCGTCGGGTCATCTGGCGATTCTGGCAGCGAGTTAGCAAGTGTTGCTGACAGGATAGCGGAGAGCTCCGGTTCGCCAGAGTTTCTTCGCGCGGTGCTCTTTCTCTTAGTGTAGCCTTTAATGCTACTTTCACGCATCGAATGAAACGCTCCCAATTCCCTCCCATGTGAGGGGACGCCGAAGGAATGAACTTCCACGCTATGTTGTGTTCGTTAACGTATTTTCTTTGGGCCTCTTTGTCAAAACTCTCAATAACACGATGAAGTTCAGTTTCGGCTTCTCGCAAGTTTGTTCCGTTGTTAGAATATAACACCGATGGAAAGCCTCTTCGGGCAGCCATTTTTCTAAGCGCCATAATGGTTGAGTCTGTTGTTAACGACGCAGCTATTTCCAAGTGTATCGCTCGGGTAGTGAGGCATGTAAAGATTACACCCCATCGTTTCTCGTGGCGTCTACCTATAGTTACCATCATTGGACCGAAATAATCTACCCCACAATGCGTAAATGGTGGTGCGCTAGTCTCGCTAATGGCAGGTCGCTCATTCTTGGGGGTTGTGGTTTAGCTCTTCGAATTCGGCAGGCTTGACAACGGTGTGATATCGAACGTACTGACGGACGCAACTGCAGGACCCAATATTTTTGGTGCAGCTCGTTGACCACCGTCTCTGAACTACCGTGCCCCGCTTGCTGGCGGTAATGTAAGATCATCAACCTTGTATATGGATGTGGCCCATCCATTATTATTGGCGTGTGACAATCTTGTCTAACTCCATTGACTGCTCCGGCGCGTCCTCCTAATCGTAATACACCTTCGGCGTCTAACAATGGTGTGAGCTGCAGTAGTCGACTTTCGTGACTCACAAGGAAACGTTGCGAGGTGACCGCCTCCGATTTTCTTATGCTTGTGATAAAATAAGAGACAAAAAATAAGAGACACGTATTTTTTTATATGTGCTCTTAACCGGATTTAAGGGGTGAAATTCACCCTCAAAGTTGAGCATGAAAAGCTGTGTTTGTGTAGTTTTACATAGAAGGAGTGTCTCTATCGCCACCAAACCAACTTTAAAACATTCCTTACGTGAAATGATGAAATTCTCATATCCATCTTTCTATGCACCCCTATTGCAAGGGGGTAAACCACCCTCTGAAAAGTTTCATTTCAATATAAAAAAAAAAATAATTATCCGATTTTGATGAAACAAAAACCAAATTGTAGAGCGAGTAAAAACAAAGTTGACCAGTTTTTGTATTTTTCGAAAAAAACAATTTTTAAGAGGAAAAACACGTCTTCAGCTATAAGTCTGTTCTCCAAATGTTAAAATGATTCTGATTAGTTTTAATTGCCGGAGACCTCTTATACACTCACCTATATGCCTGAAAACAAGATATCATTAAATTCAGGCTTGTCTTTGTTGGTTTTTTTGTGATTCATTGTCTCTGCATGTGCCGCATATAACGTACGTATTGAAGTATATTATTTTTGTTGGAAGTATTATAATTTATATTATTTCTGGCATTATCGAGGTGTAATATATACTTCTGTAGTTCACACATTTTTGGTTTGCTGTTTCTAAAAAAAGTTTATGCGTAATGCGCAGATGAGTAAAGAGTGTCATCACTGTCATCACTTTATCTCCGTGTCTCTTTATGATGTCCTCTGACTCTTGCTTCGATGTTTCCCGAGATAGTTTGATCTTGGCTGCTGAGCTGTCAATTACTTTACGCAGTGTTTTAAATAAAGTTAGTACAATGTACGTCAATCCAATGAACGTTATAAGACTTTTGTTAATAACTTTCCAAGCATTTGTTATCCCTGAAAGTCCTATTAATAACAATGAAATTGAATTAAAAGAAAGTATAGAAAAAATATTATTGGACTGTATGACAGAATTTAACAACTTGGAGATTATCGAAGAATCTACATTAGATTTTCAAGAACCCTTTAAAGATTTTGAAGTTCACGTTGTGGAAGATACTGATGTTGAGTGGGGACCTGGTGTACCTCAACATGATCCGCAAACTTGTACAAACGACGAAGAAGAAGTAAGCTACGAATACAAACAAAGAGCTGTCGATTATTGGAGAAGTTCAAAAAGAAGAACTAATTTAAATATAGAAACAGTTCAACGACGATTTTGAAAAGTGATATCAGGTCGCCAATTAAGACGCTGGGCTCATCAGCTAAATAAAGGTGGAACTTATAGAGAGAAACTAGCACGTATAACAGAATACACTCTTACTAATCTCAAAAATGCAATTGAATCCGGACTAATTGTGCATGATGTTGATCTTCGAAGATGGGCCCTGCAAGCGCAAAAAATAATTGGACATGAAGACAATCGTTTCCAGGCTTCGCCGTTATGGATGACAAAATTTAAAAAAGTCCATCGTATAACGAGCAGAAAAATTAATAAATTTATAATAAGGAAGACACTTGAATCAAAAGAAACGTTACAAGAAGCTGCTAATAAGATTATCTCTAAAGTAAAATCACGACTAACTCACGCTAACCCACTTACAAAATACTGATACACACTCGATAGCGTTGTAAATAATCGTTCACTTAAGGGCTATACAGAAGGTTAATATTAAAAGAATATTGAGGTAAGGAAGGAGGGTATTACCACCCTTGCAAAACGGAGAGATTATACATTTTCTATAAATTGTATTATAAATGTATAAATTTGTTGCATCGACAATTGCCGATTATTAATATCTATATATATATTCTAACGGCGGTTCTAGCACACCAACCAAGTAGGTATGCAGTCGGGTATTACACTGCCGCACATTGCGCTTTAACTTTTTTTAAATACAGAAAACCGAAATATCTTAACTAAAGAAGTGTATATTACACCTTGATAATGCCCGAAATAAAATAAATTAAAATACCTGAACAATAACAGTATACTTTAATACTTACGTGTATATGCGGCACATGCAGGAACAGTGAAAAACAATAAAGACAAGCCTGAATGTAATGATGTCTCGTTTTCAGGTACATAGGTGAATGTATAAGAGGCCTCCGGCAATTAAAACTAATCAGAATTATTTTAACATTTGGAGAACAGACATATAGTTGAAGACGTGTTTTTCCTCTTAAAAATTGTTTTTTTCGAAAAATACAAAAACTGGTCAACTTTGTTTTTACTCGCTCTACAATTTGGTTTTTGTTTCATCAAAATCGGATAATTAGAGTTTTTTTTTATATTGGAATGACAATTTTCAGAGAGTGGTTCACCCCATTGCAATAGGGGTGCATAGAAAGTTGGATATGAGAATTTCATCATTTCACGTAAGGAATGTTTTAAAGTTGGTTTGGTGGCGATAGACACACTCCTTCTATGTAAAACTACACAAACACCGCTTTACATGCTCAACTTTGAGGGTGAATTTCACCCCTTAAATCCGTTTAAGAGCACATATAAAAAAATACGTGTCTCTTAGTTTTGGATGGACTATAACATATCACAAGCATAAGAAAATCGGAGGCGGACACTTCGCACAGTTCCCTTGTAAGTTAGTATTATTAGCAATAAACTTCCTCGAAATAATTATTTTCCATTTACCAAATGAAAAATTATTTTTTAGTGCAGGAAACGTCGTCACCAATAATTCGGATATTTACGAATACCTCGAAAGTTGGAAATCTATTGGAATATGTAAACTTTCCGAGCTGAACATTTATCCACAAGTAACTCGAAATCTTATGAGTCCTCGAATATTTTTGTCGTTTGGACTTTTTTAATAGGTAATTTTTTTCCCAATAGTTCGGTGATTTAAAGTAGTTAAGAAAATTTTAACACTTCCTCGGCTCGAAAAAATAATAAGGAAAAAGGTTTAGTCAGCTGTGTCGCATGCATACGGGACTGAGCCGATGACGTATCTTTGAGCGTTGACCGCATCGGACAGCTGTCGGCAGCCGAATATGGGTCACGTTGCCTACATGTGGATATTCAAACGGCTGTACCTTCGACAATAATGACCGGAGACCATGGGTATGTTAACAAAAGTTGCTTGTTTTTACCTCATTTATACGCTCTTTGAGTTTGGCAGGACTTCATAGAAACACCCTGTATACCATATGGTGATGTAAAAAATAGGTACGCGTATTCGCAAAATCTCTTCGCGTGGTCCTTAAGGTATCTAAATTCTAAACCTTACCATGGTTTTACATTTTTCTGGAAACCATTGGTTTCGGAGATATTCACTCTCAAGACCGATGCAATTGCACTAATTGTAAGGCGCGTACTTAAGGTTTTTGCGCGTGTGTTAATGTAGTAAATTCATTTTGGAAGACTTCTGTGGAAGCAGAAGTTGCCGGAAAGTTTCCGTTTAAGAAATGTGGGATTCCCTCTTAGACGGGTCTTCCGAAAGGATATCTCGTTGATGAGGAATTGATTATGAGAACGACCACCGTCATAACCAGAAAACAATATATTTTAACATAAAATACAGTTCTTAATAGCTCCTCGCTCTTTAGCTGCTGGACGCTGACTGCCTGTCCAACCTTTCTTTTCCGTACCCTTAACTTTATCGTAAACTTAATACTAATGCTTATTCTATCGGTCGATCGCCTCTGCTTCACACTGTATACACTCATTCGTATCACTTCTCACATTCGTCCACGCACGCTTGTATCGTTTCTCACATATCTATCATTAAAGTAATCTTTTAAAATATTGTATAATTTTGTGGAACAGTTTGAATTTATTACTCTTTTTATTATGGAGAACCACCATAGGTTGTCGAAGGCACCTTTAATGTCCATGAAAATAGTGATAACATATTTCTCTGAAGAACTACGTATTTCTAAAGTTAAATGATAAATTGCGCCCTCAGTTGATTTTCCTTTTTTGAAGCCAAATTGATTCTCATTTTCATTTAAATTCTCTTTATATGCTAACATAATTCTGTTTAATATTATTCGTTCATAAATTTTACCTATGTTGGAAAGAAGCGCTATTGGTCTACAAGATGTGGGTTCACTTTGATCCTTGTTTTTGTTTTTTAGTATTATCTTCAAATTCGCCTGTTTCCATTGCTTCGGGAAGACTTCACTAGCAAAGCAGTTATTATATAATCGTTCGAATAACAGCGGCTTACATTCCCAAAGTTTTTTAATAATTTCAGACTGTAATCCATCTGGGCCCGGTGTTTTTTTGTTTTTTAGTTTTAAAACGCCATGTTTGATTTCAGACATTTGTATTTTGTCTTCTAAATTCTCATTTTTATAATTTTTACATTTTTCTTTGATTTCTTAATGTAAAGAACTTTCATTTATTGTTTCATCTTGAGGTACCAAGTGGTTCAAAATTCCATCCATCGTGGTGCACCAGTCGTTTGTTTCTTTATTTAAGTCAATTATTGTACTTTATGTTTCCGAAGTTTATCTGTTGGAAGTTTGTAAATAAAGCCCCGAAAGTTCTCTTTTAAATTCTCATTTACAAATTTTTTCCATGATTTTAATTTAGCTTCTTTAATTCTTTCGTTACATAAATTTTTATCTTTTTTATATATATTTTTGGTTTTATCTATTTCTTTTGTTAGGTTAAGTTTTATACATCTTTCAAGGTGCTTTTTTGACTTATTCACTTTTATTCTTTGTTCTGTTAAGTCCCTAGTACACCATGGTACTTTTCTATTTACTTTTCTCTTAACTTTTATTGATTTCTTACAAATGTCATTGATTAGTTCGTTGAATTTGTCGATAGCTTCTTCTGTTAGGAGTGTTTCAATCTGTTGTATTACTTCTTGTGTTATTTTTATTTGTGCTAAATTATAGAGTTTTTCCCAATTTGCTGTGTTGATGTTATATTCGCTAGTTAAATAAATTTCGTGTTTTGTACCTTGGATATTTTGTGTATCAAAATATATGCCGTTATGATCACTGTTACACCATTTATCTTTAACACACCAGTTTTTAATTTTATTACCCACATCCTCTGTTGTTAGTGTTATGTCTATGTTTGATGCGCCGTTAGTTGTCCAAAACGTAGGTGGATTGTTTGGCTGATTTATAACTCTCAGTTTTTTCTCCATTATTAGTTCTTCGACTTTTTCTCCTTTTTCGTCAGTTTCATCGCTGTTCCAAAGAGTTGACTTTGCATTTACATCGGCTGAGATTATTATGTTTTTATTCTGTAATTTGTCTATAGCTTTTTCTAAGTTTGTATTTTGTATTTCTAAATGTATTTCTAAATGTATTTCTATGTTCTGTGAATATTGGCAATATAGTGATATAAGGTTATAATTGTCATCACGAGTACTAATGTGTATGCAAACCATATGTTCTGTGCATAGCTGTTCAATTTTGGTTGCAACAAAGTCTTTATTATATATAATTATCGCCGCCATTGGATTTTCACCCTTCTTTTTTTTTTTTTTTTTATTAACAGAGGAGGGGAAATCCGTTTACGGACACCCAAAGGGTAGTGTCGGGCTCCTCCCGGTGACCCGGGCCCTACCGACTAAAACCCCTCCTCCGAGGCACAGGCACGGAATCGCTCTATTGAGCATTACCTCGGGCCTGTGTCGCATTGTGCTCCGCAGTCTTCCTTCTGATGGTACTCCTGATGAATGTTTCAATAATCCTCCAGTGCTCAGCATCCTTCAGCATGATGTTCACAATATTGCCGGGTGTTAGCGTTCCGGTGTGCTCCATAAGGATGCTCCTTTCTGCCTCCCATCTTACGCATGTCAGAATGGTATGCTGAGGTGTGTCTACAAGACCACAGTAGATGCACTTGTCGTCCTCTCTAAGTGCGAATCGTTGCAGGTAGTTCTCGAAACAACCATGTCCGGAGAGGAATTGTGTCAATTCGAACGACACCATCCCGTGGTTCCTGTTGACCCACTTCTTGATGGTGGGGATTAAGCGTTTGGTCCACTTGGCCTTTGGTGTTGTCTCCCATCTTGATTGCCACTGCTCTAGCAGAATCTTCCTAGCCGTTTCCCGTTCCATTCCTTTATGGATAGACGTCCTTTCTGTAGCTAGTAAATCAATCGGGGGTATGCTCGCAATGACACATGCAGCCTCTGTAGAAACTGTCCTGTACGCCGAAATAATCCTCATACAGGATCTCCTGTGTATGCTAGATAAAAGCTCATAGACAGCTCTTATTTTGAAGGTTGGGTCCCAAGCAGGAGCGGCGTAAAGTATCGTGGACGTGACCACCGTTGCGATCACTCTTCTTCTCGGTTCTTGTGGTCCTCCTGTATTGGGCATTAACCTAGCCAGCGATATCTGCGCCACACTCGCTTTGCGCGCCACCTCTCTCGCGTGGGTGACAAACGATCTTCTCCTATCGAGCCAGACTCCTAGATATTTTAAAGCATTGGAGGTCTCTACCTGATAGCCACCTGATAGACTGCTAGTACTTGAGTAGGAACCGGTCTTTTCCCTGCCATGATGGTAGCTACTGTCTTGTCAGGAGCTAACTCCAGCCTGCACTTCTCCAACTCTATTAATATTCTCTGGATATGTCTGTTAGCTTGTCTGATAAGGGCTTTAAGGTTACTATTACACGTAATGAGCACCAGGTCATCCGCATATCCTATTAAGTGGGAGTCTTCCCCAAGACGTAAGCCCACTATGTCGCTGTACATGAGATTCCACAGGGTTGGGCCTAGGACGGATCCCTGTGGAACCCCGCTGGACACCTTATACTGCACCAATCCCTCCTCCCCTTCAAGAAGGATGCTCCTATCTTGTAAATAACTACAGAGGATACCCCTTAGGTACCTTGGAATATCCATCCGTTTGAGCTTCTCCAAGATAATTTCCCATGAGCAGGAGTTGAAAGCATTTTTGATGTCGAAAGTAACCACGAGTGGGTACTTCCTCCTATTGGGATGGACGTCGTTTGCTCTAGAAACTATCTGGAGTAAGCTTTCAATGGCCCCTGTAGTTGATTTCGACTTCCTGAAGCCAAACTGGTTTTCGGTGAGTAGTCTCCTGTCGGTAATAACCTTCTCTAGTCTGCTAAGGATTAAGGTTTCCAAGAGTTTGGTTATTGCATCAAGAACGCAGATAGGTCTAAAAGATGACGGTTGATCTCCCGTTTTCCCAGGTTTTTTAATCAGCAGGAGTCTACCGACTTTACAGCTGTTAGGAAAAACACCTCTACCAATTGTTTGGTTCACTGCTTCCAAGATGGCCTGAGGATTGCTTAAGATCGCAAGCTTAAGAATCTCAGTGGGGATGGCGTCTGGTCCTGGGCTCTTTTTCATCTTCAGCCGGTTAAGTGCGGAGAAGAGCTCTTGCTGGTTGAAACTGGTATGGTGTTCCCTAAGTTCCGGGTCTCTATCGAAATCTGGGTGTGGAGGAAACAGTTGGTCTGCAATGCGTTTGGATTGTTCCAGGGGGAGAATGGTTCTATCCTTCCTTAACTTTCCCCTTACTATCGCGCATGCGTCCCCCCAGGGGTTGTCATCAAGTTCCCTGCATATTTTCCTCCAGTTTTCAGTCTTGGACTGGAGGATGAGCTTCCTCAGACACCTTCTTTCCTGCTTAAGCTGCCGTGTAGTATTCTCTAATACGGTCTGGTTTCCCGCCCTGATTTTGGACAGAGCTCTTCTAAGCTTAATACACTTTTGTCTGGACGATGCTATACTATCGTTCCACCAGTACACCCCTTTTTTCCGTCTTGTGTTCCTGGCTGGTGGAAGAATCTGGTCGCAGGCTCTCTGTATAGCTTCTACAATGCTTCTAATGGGGTTGTCGTTGTTGTATGAGGTAGTTCGCGCTACTTCCAGTTCTTTGAGTAGTCGGAGGCACAGGTCTCTATTTAATTCCTCCTTATATCTCCACCCCATATTTGGTTCAGAGAGGGGGATCGTGGGAGTGCTCGGCCTGTGGTGAATGCTGAACGCAATTAGCCGATGGTCGCTAAGGGTCTCAACATTTACTACCTTCCACCCCCAAATTCGGTTCACCGCCCTTTCTGTGACCAGCGTCAAGTCCAGAATAGAATTATAAGAACCCCTGGAGAAAGTTGGTATGCCAGGCTCATTTACACAGAAGAGGTCAAGAGAGGCCATCCATTCAGCCAGTATCTTAACTGTCCCTGCCCCCCACACGTGTGACTTCGCATTAAAGTCCCCTATTAGTACGGTGTCCTTCTCATTGGCCCTAATGGTACGGCTCCATTCATCTAGCTTTGAGCTGAAGACTTCGATAGGTATATTAGGTGATAGATAGCAACTTCCAAGGGTTAAATCCTGTAATTGTACCCAGACAATCCCCGTCTGACTGGAGATGCTCTTGACGGTTGTTCTCTTTCTAATCTCTATCGCTGCATCCATTTTGGCGTCGTTATGCCAGTTTGGTCCCCCAATCCCTCTGCGATTCGGTTCTGACACAGCAAGGAAGTCCGCATCGTATAGGTTCGCTTGCTCGTATAGCAGGTCCATGGCCTCCCTAGATCTGTTTGCATTCAGCTGCAGGACTACTATATTCTTCTTTTCATTTCTATTCCTAGGAGCCTCCCTGGGTTCCTTGTAACGCTGTTGGGCAGGTGGGCGCTCCAGTGTAATGTCCCTTTCCCTTGCAGTTGAGGCATCTGGGTTCTGCGCTCCCACATCTTTCCCTGGTACGTCCCTCTTCTCCGCACCTGGATTTTCACCCTTAGCTTGGATAATTTTATTGGTGATTGATGCATATCCTTTGACCTTAGATTTATAACTATATGGTTCTTGTAGCAGTAGTATATCTATATTCTTTTAGGAATAATTTTCCTAATATTTTTGATTCTTATATTATTTTTTATGGGTGTTAGTGACTCTAAGATTTTAGTTTTAATGTTTTCGCTAGTTTCATTAGTTTCAGTATTAGCAGATCTTATTATAATAACTTCAGATTTTTTGTTTTCTTTTAAAGGTGCATTGTTCTTGTTCGCGTTCATGACAATAGCTCGTGAATAAGTTTAAATTGGTTGTCTACTTTCAAGTTTTTTCAGTTTAATTATGTCTTTGTCTTGCAGTTTCACTTTCATCTTTTCGTATTCTATAATCGTTTCGTGTACTTTGTGCTCTACGACGTTCCATTTTTTTAATAAGAATTTTATAGCCGTTTTATTAATTTTATTAATATCGTTGAAAACAAATGATTCTAGCTCTTCGCGTGATTTTTTAATGTAATTTAGTAACTCGTTTCTTTCTTCCGTGTCGTTAGCTTCGCGTTCTACGATGTCCGAGATGTCAAGAGTAAATTCTTCCGCCTGTTTCCGTCTTCGCTTGCCCAATCGAGTATTAACACTTACTTCTGAGTTGACTGAGGAAATTAAACTCGCCCGACTAAGCCGGGGGAAAGATTCAATTTCCATTTCAGCTCCCTGTTCTTTTTCTTTTTCGTCTTGGTTTTTGTTATCTCTGTCTGCCGTCATTGTTTTAGTTTTGTCTGCCATATTAATATAGTTTACTTGTTACGACGGTTCGTTCACTATGACAGCCCAGAGCGCAGGTGGGCTACTATCCTCGCCGGAAAAATTCCCTAGTTACGCGTGCAAAAGCCGAGAAGCGGCTTGTCGGGTGACCAACCCTATTTGCACGTTATGACTCTAATAAAAAGGTTACAATATATCTGATGCTAAAGGTTTAACGTCACCCCTATTGAAAGGACATGGGTGTACCGAACACCCACTAATCCTAACTTCGGGCTAGACGGCGCTGGGGTATATTACCCCCAGCAGGATATTAGGAAATACTGGTCAGGTAATGCGCCCGTGCTCCACACATGCGCCCGTTTTGCCGATTTCAACTCCGGGATAGGCTCCAGTCAGTGTGCAGTCAGCGGTCTTCCCACGTTAAACATGCGGTTTCACACGATCTTTGCTATCCCAAGGGACAGACTTACGGGTACGTTTATTACGCCGCAGAGGTCAGGTACTGACATAACTGAACACCCCGGTCACGGGATTACTAGTCCCGCTTGGTTAGTCTCCACGGAAATATCCATCGGCAAAACGGCCGCATCCTATTTATATATCACACATTCATACAACCGGTGCTGTTGGGGAGGGAGCATGAGTCAGGGCCCATGCTTCACCTCCGGTAACCCCGGCTTGGGCTCTCTTGGTTCGCCGTGCCCCGAAAGGTTTCGGCTTAAGCCCCCCACCACGACAAGGTGGAGCCCACGGTGGGGGGGGGGGGGGAAGCGTACGACAAATAGAAATCAACATTCGCCTGCGCGACATGCAGGTACCGAGGCAAATTCGGATGTTGCACCCTCCGTTATTGAATCTCAGCTCACACATTCCTCGCACTCTTCCTCTGGGCGGGAAGGAGGGCAGAGACGGAGACGGAAGCATCTGCGCCTTCGTCACTGACGACCAACTCCGCCGCACTACGCTCCAAGGAGCTAATGGAGGCGACGGAGGACGCCCGGGATAGGGAACTGGGACCTGACCTGGACGGCCCCGGGACGGCCTCCACCATCCCCGAAGTTTGGGATCTAAGGAGCGCCCGAGACCGCAAGAACGACTTATCGAGACGCTCGACCCGCACCACCGCCGGTTTAGGGTACAATGAGTCCTTCGTGATGAGTAGCTTATCACCTTCCATCTCGCCAGAGGTCAAATCCTTAACTTTATCCATGCCTGTGCCTGCTACCAAGGTGTCCATCTCAGTTTTATCATTAGAAAAATAGGAATCCATTTTCGTCCCACGAGTAGGTCGGAAAAATATGACCCAGGCAGAACCGTCATACCTGGGAAAGCCTATATACTCTGGGGTGCGGCAGGTGCCCCAAAGGTGACCGCTAAAGACTGAATAACCCTTCAGCCATTCATTCCATCGGGGCGCGTCATACCTTAGGATTGGGGTGATTTGTTATAGAGGTTTTCTACCTTGTGATCCGCACGGTGAAGCCAAGATCCCCGGGCCTTCAGAACGACAACGTACCACTGCCACGCCCTGCACTGGTTGTTGAAGCCTTCTGAGAGCTTACCGTATTAGGAGACGGATAGCGCTCATCCGTCCCCAAGCCTGATGTACCCAGAAGAAAGGAAGAAAGGAAGAAGATAGAAGACAAGATGCGGTAAAACCCAACATCTACTACAGAGAAAATTTTGATCGAGGAAGACTAAGGACTCAAGAATATCCTTACTCACGAACACCACCGTACGAGAATCGCAGTCATGAAGTACGTTTCGAACCAACGAAAATGACCAAGGAACTGACAAACGTTGAACCTAATAACAGTAACAACCAAAGACAGAGAAATGTGCAGATGGTCGAAGAAATGCAAGATGCACGTTCTGTACATTCAAGATCCGACGAAGAAGAACAGATTTCTGAGAGCGACGATCCAGAAGAATTATTACCTATAGAGGAATGCGCCGTTGTCCAACATTTCGTCGAGATAGAACCGAAGAGAAATGTATAAACAACGGAAAAGAAGCCATCGTCAAGAGCCAATATAAAAGTTCAAGAAATGCCATTAACAGAAACAATTGATACTGGCTCCGATATAACATTGATTAGTGAGGAATACTATAATCGCATAAAGAATCATCAAAGGACATATCCACAAATACCTGCACACGAAATTCGGTTGAGAGGGGCATTTGGCACTAGAAGTAAAAAAGCCAAAATACAAGTCTTGCTTAATATTACTCTGGGCAAAGTGGAATGCCAACACTCAGTACTTGTAGTCTGTCCTCTACCAGCAGAAGTAATCATTGGTTTGGTTCTTTTATCCAAATTAAAAGTCAAACTAGATCTGGAAAAGGGTACTATAGAAATTCCCACTGAAAATGGAACTTCGATTGTTCAGCTAGGACAGGACGCACACGTTAACATATCGCTATGTACAACAAGGTTAATGGATACAAAAACATAAAATTTTTATTATTATGCTCCTTTTCGTGTCTAACGTATTCATTTTTGGGTGTTTTTTGGCTAAAGAGAGCCAAAAACTCTCTTTAGCCAAAAAACACCCAAAAAAGTTAATGGATACACCCAGTAATCTGAATCCTGAAATTGGCAAAGAAGATAATATGAATTAGTCAGTTTGAAGACCATTTATATAACCTAAAATTATTATGGCAAATCCAGAGGATTACATGTAGAATAGATACATTATAGGAGTTATAGAACATTTACCTAATTCTGAAACGAGAGGAGAGAGAAAAGTTTTTAAAATCTCTACCAACTCTCATTAATAACGTAAGGTCCTACTTACCACCAAAATAGTATTTGTTATCTGAGGAAATGCTGTAAATACATGAAGAAGGATAACGTCGGACGAATATTTTATATCTAAAACTTAAAAACTATAAATTTAGAGAAGATTACGAACTTACCTTGTAATCGATGGAATCATTACTTACCTTATATGCGGAAGATGCCGAAGTTCCCAATCAGCGTTTACTCAACGAAGTCCTGAAGAATCTGAAAAATAAAGCCAATATTAGATTGCAACAAGCGCAGAAGAGCGCGTTAGCACCATGCTATCGCGTTGGCGATCTGGTATTGAGGAAAAGACACTTACAATCTAGTATTTCAGAAGGAAGGATTAAGAAATTAGGGTTGATATATGAGGGACCTTACAAAATAACAGCTTTGCCGCACCCTAAAGCCTGTATACTCCAGGAATTGGATGGAGTGGACGCTGGAATGAGTAACACCCGCCAATTACGGCCATATAGAAGATCTACTCGTCCCTTGGCGCCCGAAAGATCAATTGAACCCATTGCAATGGTTAACGAAACGAGCAGAATCGAAGATCCTGAATTCGCAGCAGGACCATCTATCCTGCTAAGAACAAAATCTTCGCAATTTGTAGCTATTGTAAATACGGGTGCATCTGCATCCTTAATTAACAAACAGACGTTACTGACGCTCAACAAATCTCACTATACAGGGTGGGGCAGTAACTATTAGCACCACAAATATCTTCGAAACTATAAATTTCACAGAAATATTTGCTAAAATAAAACTGTACAGTACAAAGGGGGCCATCATGGTTTTTTTGTAGGTGGAGGTACTTATGGCAATTTGAAGGTCACCTCTATTTTTTTAAATGGAGCGGTATGCTTTTGCTCCCGTATCATAGAGGATCTTAAGGCGTGTTCAACGACGTATTACCTAAGGGCATTGAAGGTCATAGAAAGTAGAGAAAAGCGATAATACTTACGGTTTTGGTAGTAATTGAAACATAGTATATACTATCTCGAACTAGACACACAAGAACTATTTCTGGTTATGACGAGAAAGAAGGAGTTATTGCCCATCGAGCCGAACTTTCGGTTACCGTTTTCGGTTTTCACGTTAAGATTTTAAATCCGTTAGTAGTCCTACTTAACAGCACGTACGATTGACAACTCCTCAGTTATGGTGCTCATTTATCGCTCATTTAATCGCTCATATCACTCATTTAAATTTTCATCTAGTGCAGTTGTGTGATATTATCATCTATTATCCTCTTGTGCAACTTGTGGTATAATAATTGCGAGTGTCTAGCACGTTCGCCGCAGCTGCATCGATCTGTGTCCGCGAGACCCAGTCCGTGCAGTTTCGCGCGAAAGTCGCCGTGTCCGCTGAGGAACTGTGTGATATAGTAGTCAGTTCTGACCCACTCTGCCCGCAGCCTCTCTTGGACAGTCCTGAAGAATTTGGCGGTCGTTCTTCCTTTTGTCGATGTCGCCCAGATTTCTTCCCATTGCCACACAGTTTCCTTGTGCACTGCACGGTAAGCTCGACTCTCGTTTTCTGCTCGTTCTTCCTCGTTTTCCGCGGGCTGAAACGCGAATTCTCCGTACGAGAATTCTTTTCGCCTGCGGATTAAGTACCCACGAGCACGTTCAAATGCTACCAGGTGGATTGGCACCTGGCCCGTAATCAGACAAACCGCGTCATACGATATTGTCCAGTAGGCTCTCGTGGTACTTATAAGCGCGGTTTTCTGCGCCCGAGAAAGGCAGATTATGTCTTGCTTGCGCAATCGGTCCGCCCACGCTGCGGCTCCGTATGTCACTATTGGCACGAACAGACCTTTGTACAGTACTGTCCTCGCTTGATGCTCGATTCCCCACCGCGCGCCGGTGAGGCTGGATATCTTCCCGATTATTTCTCGCGCTTTGGTGCTGGCGTCGCGCACGTGTTGTCCGACGGAAAAGTCCCGGCCGACGGTCACCCCCAGATAGCGCATGTAATTCCTGAGGGCGATCGACTTTCCTTCGATTTTCAAGAGGGGTGGTCTTTTCAGTGATCCTTTGATAACGATCATCTCCGTTTTGGCGATGGATAGTCTCAATTTCTTGGATGCGCACCAAGATGAGACTCGCTGCGCGGTGTTGTCCGCACGCGTTTCTAATTCTCTTCGCGAATTTCCAGAGATGATCGCTAGGAGGTCGTCCGCGTATGCTACCGGTTCGTACTCGTTTGTCCGTTCCAGCGGCAGAATCAGGTCGTCAAAAACGAGATTCCACAGGCTGGGGTTAAGGACGGATCCTTGCGGACAGCCTTTGGATACGTTCTTCGCTGCTTCGCAGTATTTCGAGAGGATTTTTCCCTCTCGATTCTGGAAATAACTTCTCATGAGTCTATATAGAGTCCACGGGCAATTGTGCGCCCTGAGCTCTTCTATTATACTCGGCCACCAAACGTTGTCGAATGCTCCGGAGATGTCAAATGAGACAAATAATACGTATTTGTCTTCGCTCGCGGTCGCGATTTCCCTAGCTTTCATAAGCGCGTCTTCGGTGCCTCTACCTGGTCGAAATCCGTAGTGTCGGTCCGAGGCTCTCTCGTGCGCGAGGAGTATCGGCAACAGCTTGTATGCGACCAGTTTCTCGAGGGTTTTACCCAGTACGGGGAGAAGGCATATCGGTCGATATGAGCCGGTTTCCATGATGTCCCGGCCTTTTCCCTTGATTAAGACGCGGATGGATCCCGTCTTCCAGAGGCGCGGAAAAATCCCGTATCATTATACTGACAATGTTTGTAAACATATCTAGAAGTACAAAGGCAATCTCCGAAATACCCGGACGTGAGACAGTGGAATCCGTTCAGCCGCAAGTAAGCCGAGTGCACGCGTAGTCGACAAATTTTCAAACTCATTTTTCTCGAAAACAAAGCCTTGTATTAAAAAATTTTATTCTATATTTTCGACTTAGTTTTTCATGTAGAATCATCCCATACTCGGTTGTATCACCAGTTACGGGACACCCTGTATATAGAAAGGACAGATCACCGGTGACAAGTATCTTTTCACGTGGGGGTGGAGTGCTAATTGCTGTCCGCAAAACCATATCCAGCACGGTTTTACCAGCGAGCATCAATCTGGAACATTTGTTCATTAAAATCATTATTGGTAACAATAAGTTAATTATAGCTACAGTTGATTTTCCACCCCGAAGTGCACCAGACAAGTACGGGGAGTTTACTACCAACGTTGAGAGTCTGTCCTATGATTATCCTGGCTACAAGATTTGCATCATAGGACATTTTAGCGTACCATGCTGTCAATGGTCCGATGATAGAATGACCTCGGTCGCAGTCCCATTGACAGGAGCTTCGCCTAATGAAATAGTATCTTTACGTACACTTTCATTCTGGTGCTCTTTCCTCAACCTATATTTCAGCCTCAACCTCAACCTATATCAACTGAGTTAGAAATGCTAGTGACAACCTGCTGGATTTGGTCTTTGCCCAGGATAACGGAGTGTAGAGAGTATCAAAAGTTAGCTGAACTCGACATTAACAACGGGCCTGGCCTGGATAGCATTTCACCATCCTTTCTAAAATATTGTAGCTTTTTGATCTCCAGACCTCTCTCTCATATTTTGAATCAATCTTTACAACAAGGAACGTTTTCGTCATTTTGGAAGCTTAGCTTTATTACTCCAATATTTAAATCTGGGGGTAACTCGTTGATTAACAATTATAAACCTATTAGTATTTTGAGTTGTATTCCCTAGAGTGTCTGAGAGCCTGGTGTACGATCACTTGGCAACAAATCTCCAGGGCTGTTTTATTAACCAGCAATATGGATTTCTTCCTGGTCGTCCTACTGAGCTAAATCTTCTTGTATACACTGACTATACAGGGTGTCACAGAGCACCCGTACCAGCCGTTTATAAGCTCATAGGATGCTGTGAAGAGAAAAACTCAATATGTTTGTATACCTCAGTCGGGTACGTTTTGTTATTTTTTGTTGTGGATTCGGATTACCTGTGAAAAAACAAGAAACTTTAACTTGAACCATTTCCCAGGAAAATGCTATCATTCACCTTGAAAATGAACTTGAACTGCTCTTGGCGTAACCAAGGACCAACGACGAGGACGTGGTACTTGTTTGGCCCCGTGTGCGTGCGTGCGTGCGTGCGTGCGTGCGTGCGTGCGTGCGTGCGTGCGTGCGTGCGTGCGTGCGTGCGTGCGTGCGTGCGTGCGTGCGTGCGTGCGTGCGTGCGTGCGTGCGTGCGTGCGTGCGTGCGTGCGTGCGTGCGTGCGTGCGTGCGTGCGTGCGTGCGTGCGTGCGTGCGTGCGTGCGTGCGTGCGTGCGTGCGTGCGTGCGTGCGTGCGTGCGTGCGTGCGTGCGTGCGTGCGTGCGTGCGTGCGTGCGTGCGTGCGTGCGTGCGTGCGTGCGTGCGTGCGTGCGTGCGTGCGTGCGTGCGTGCGTGCGTGCGTGCGTGCGTGCGTGCGTGCGTGCGTGCGTGCGTGCGTGCGTGCGTGCGTGCGTGCGTGCGTGCGTGCGTGCGTGCGTGCGTGCGTGCGTGCGTGCGTGCGTGCGTGCGTGCTAGGCTAGTTGTTAGGGCCTTAGTATGTCGGACTTGCTGCACTTGGACTTGTTAGTGTATGTGTTTATAATACCGACTAAAACCAATTCCCCTGTCTCCGGCCTCCGATCCCCATGGAAACCGCCGTCAGGCATTACTTCATGGGGGGAGGATCTAGCTACTGCTCTTCCTTCTGTTAGCTAAGGTGTTAATACCTTTCTTCTAGTTGTTATCTCTCACTCTTTTCCTCTCAATGGAACGCAAGTCTGTGAGGACTTCTGTCGCAAACGTGTTGATGGCGTTCCAGGCAGCCTCTGATGATAGCATTGCTTCTGCTAGTGATTCTGGGTAGATCTTCTGGTTCAAGGCAGTCTCTACTTCATCTCGCTGTGGGCTAAAGCGCGGGCACTCAAAGAAAATGTGCTCCGCATTTTCAATGACTCCTGGGCAGGACGGGCATTCCGGAGAGTTATCGTGCTTGAAGCGGTGGAGATACTCTCGAAAGCAGCCGTGTCCTGACAACATCTGTGTTAAATAATAGTTGACCTCGCCGTGATTCCGGCTTAACCAAATGTCGAGCTTCGGTATGAGACGATATGTCCATCTACCCTTCTCAGCGGCATCCCACTGGAGTTGCCATCGGCTTATGCTGTTCCGTCGTTCTTCTATTCTGAGTTCTTCAGGGCTCAGTGTTGTTAACCTTCTTCGTTGGTAAAGGTTCCGTCTTTCCTCAGCTAGAACTCTAAGAGGCAGAGTTCCAGAGATTATACACACTGCTTCCTCAGATATTGTCCGGAAGGCGCTGGCTATTCTTAAGGCACTCAGCCGATACACTGGACCAGCCTTTCGCCATGAATCTTGGGTGTCTAACGCGTCTACCCAAATGGATATTCCATATGTGAGCACTGATGTTACCACTGACGAAAGCAGTAGCCGTCTGCTCTGCTTTGGGCCTCCGATGTTAGGCATCAGCCGTGCTAGACTAGCTCTTACTGCTGCTGCTTTGGTACTCACGTGTTCTACTTGCTGCTTGAAGTTGAGTCGGGCATCAAGCATCACTCCCAAATATCGGATATATGGTTGTGACGTGATTTCTTGCTCGCCAACTTTCAGCGTGATCGTTTCCATCACTTTACGGCTTGTAATTAGCACAGCTTCCGTCTTCTGTTTAGCCAGTTGTAGGTTCATTGCATCCATCCACCGGTTAACTTGCTCGAAAGTGATACCGAACGTATGGTCTATCTCATCAAGGTGTTTGGCGACGATCACTACTGCTACGTCGTCCGCATACGCTACAAGTTTGACGTTTCTTGGCAGTTTTAGTCTCAGTAGGCCATCATACATGATATTCCATAGAAGTGGGCCAAGAACAGAACCCTGGGGTACACCTCCGGTAATATCATACTCCCTTGGGCCATCCTTCGTGTCATATCTCAGGACTCTGTCCGTAAAGTAGCTAGCAACTATCCTACGTAGGTATCCTGGTACGCTTTTCTCTTGGAGAGCTTGCATAGTGCAGTTCCAGTTGGCGGAGTTGAAAGCATTTCTGATGTCCAAAGCGGCCACCAGGCAATACTTCTTCGCACCACCCTTCCATCTGGTTCCTGCAATTGCCTCCTTTGCCGTGTTAGCGACCAAATTGATCGCGTCAAGGGTTGATCGTCCTTTCCGAAATCCATACTGGTTGTCTGCCAGGAGTGGATCGACAACTGCTTCAATTCTCTGGTGGATTATGCGCTCGAGAATCTTACCCGCCGTATCTAGCATGCAAAGTGGTCGGTAAGATGACGGCTCTTCTGGTGGCTTCTTCCCTTTAGGTAGTAGTACCAGTCGTTGCTGTTTCCACTTCCGAGGGAACGTCCCTTCTTTCAGGCATGTGTCGTAGACGTCCAGGAACAGTGACGGCGCTGCCTTTATGATAGTTTTCAAGGCTATATTGGGGATTCCATCCAATCCCGGCGCCTTATTGTTCCCTACACGATTACAGGCCTCCATCAGTTCTTCCTCCGTGACAGATGGAATGTCGTCCATTTCATCCTGCGCTACCAGGTAGTTAAATTCGCGCTGTTGTGGAAATAGTGCAGTCACGATTTTCTGTAGGAGTTGAGGACACGTAGGAGACGGCATTGGCTGGCTTTTTAGGTGGGTGATGACCACCTTATACGGCCTTCCCCATGGATCCTTCTCCACTTCGTTGATGAGTTCTTTCCAGCAACGTCGTTTGCTCTCTTTGATGGCCTTGTTGAGTTTTCGCCGTGCCTTTTTGTACTCTGCAACCAGCTCTGCCGAGTCAGGCCGTTGGTAGCCCCGCTGAGATAATCTTCTTCTTCTGAGGCACTCAGTACGAAGAACGCTGATATGTTCATTCCACCAGTGCACCGAAGATCGTTGATTCATGCCACGTTTCCGGGGCATACTGGCATCGCAGGCCTGGGTCACTCTTTTCATGAGGTCCCTTGTCTTCTCTTCAACACTCCCTGTGATTATTGAGTCGCTATCCAAGGCTTCTACCAAAGCAGCTGGGTCAAAAGATTTCACTTTCCATCCAACTGCATTGGATTGTCTGATTCTCTTTTTAGGGTTCTGACCAGTTGATACTTCCCAAAGTATTGCACTATGGTCGCTGGCGGTATAGGTGTTCATAACTACCCAAGAATAGCTTCCTCTAGTTAGGCTGCTGCTGACGAATGTAAGATCCACAATTGAGCTTGCCTCTCCCTTGGTGTAGGTCGGCGAATCACCGGTGTTGAGAAGGACAACGTCCAGTGTGGCCATCGCTTCGAGTAGTGCTTTTCCTCGTGCATTGGTGAATTTGCTGCCCCAGTCCATCGCCCAGGAATTGAAGTCAATGGCTATTGCCACGGGAGAGTGCTGTCTTGCATCCTCGGTCAGCCGATCGAGAAAATCAGTGAACTGTTCAATAGAGACACTAGGCGGTGCATAGCAGCTGTAGAAACGAATACCATCTATCCATGCTGCTACAAAGCCGGCCTCACTATTATTGACCACGCTCTGAAATGGAAATTTGCCACAGGACCAGATGACAGCTTTGGTGGTGCTGTCTGATTCCCAGGGTTGGTTGATCAGGTGTCTGTATGGCTCAGCTATCAGTACTAAATCCAGCTCTAGTTCTCGCACGGTCTGCATGAGCAGGTCATGCGCAGCCTCACAGTGATTGAGGTTGAGCTGCAATATCTTCATGTCCGTTTTTTCATAATCTTCTGGTGTGCCTCTTGGAATACCGGGCATCTGTGAGAGCCAGCATAATGGGCGGTGTTCCCTGTGCCGTGGTGTTCAGCGCATAGTGCACATTTGGCTGGATTTTCACAGGCAGCAATTTTGTGTCCTTCTTGTCCGCATCCAATACAGAGTTTCGACCGGTCTACTGTACTTTTGCATTGGGTCCCAAGATGCCCAAAGTACCAGCATTTAAAGCACTGGATTGGTCTCTTTATTGCTCTTACTCGGCAGTTGACCCAGCCAATCTTAATCTTGCCATTTCTGTCCAGTACTATCTGCGCTGTAGCTGCTGGTAGTGTTACTACAGCAGTCTGAGTACCTCTATAGGCCGGGCGGATTTTGATTGCCTCCAGTGGTATCTCACAAGCTTCTCCAGCTGCCGTTCGTAAGGCGGCTTGAATGTCATCTTTGGTCGTGATGTCGTCAATGTCACGTATCTCGACAACCTCCTGTGGCCCTTTGCTTACTACTTCAGCGTCCTCTTTAAGGATGCCTGCAATAGTCGTTTGTAGGGTTTTGCCTTTATCAATGCTCTTTTTCGAGAGCGTGATGAGCATATTTCCATCCTTGGTCTTGCGGATCTTGTCCACCGTATCGCAGACCTGTTCGCTAGGCACGGCCGTCTTGATTCGGGAGAGTATTTCGGCATACTTTTCCTTCTCCCTGGGGCGAATGATCAGAGCATCGGGTCTATTCGCTGACCTTCGTGACTTCTTCTGTGTTGGCTTCGGTGGTTTGTCCGGCCGCTGCTGGAGCTTATTGTCCCGCAGTTTCTGCTTTTCACTCCTTGATAGGACCTCCTTCCAGTCTAATGACTTGTTCTCCTTGTTAGGGTTCTGAGGGAGTTTCTTGTCCTCCTTCTGCTCCTTGTGCGGAGGGCTTGGCCCCGAATCCTTTTTCTTCTTCGCGGCAGAATCTGTTGTTCCAGGAGAACGGTTCTTCCGTTTTGCCTTCTTGATCAGGCGCTCGCTACCGGCGACTGAATCGACGTCTCCCTCAGTGCCAGTGTCCATAGCTGTCGTCGCATCACTGGTTACCTCCTCATTTGGTAGGGCATGTAGCTCCGTACTCTTTGGCGTGTTTGGAGGCAGGCTCTGTTGTGTTGCCGTCTCTTCTTGCTCTAGTTTCTGGAGTTCTTGGAAAACTCCATGGATGGCTGTCACCTGGTGTTTGATGGCCTTGTGCACGTTTGGTTTCGGATCAGCAAAGACCCGCAGGTCACTGATAAGTTTTCCGAGTACGTCTAGCGCTTGATTTTTGGTCATGTTAGTACCACTCTTTAGTACCACTTTAAGGGCCTTAAGCCCATCGCCGTCAATTTGCTCTTCTTGTTTTAGGGTTAGAACTTTCTTCATAATATTCCCACGAGAACCTAGGGAAATAAAGGTCCGCTCCAACAGAGCCCCGGTTGCTGGAGTAAGGCCACTTCTTACGCCTGGGGTTGGACCAGGTACCCCAGGGTTGAACCGTTTATGTCACGCCTTTACCCGGCGCATTCAGCCTTGGGCACGGTTCCAGCCTCGACTTGGGGACATTGATTATAGAGGGTGTCAGCCTCGCGGCCCGTTCAGTTAAGCCTAGGCCCCCGGTACTGCGAAACATGACCACAGTATTACGGGGAGGGTCAGTTAGAATGACCCAGCCCTTTTCAGGGGAGTTTTGTCCGCGGGAGTTATTTAATTTCACTCCTACCCTCTGCTCCTAAGAACAGCGAGCATTCTCCTATCCGCACGAGGAGACGCGCCCGGTAGCAGTTACTCCTCAGCCCCGAGTGTGTGCGTGTGCGTGTGCGTGTGCGTGTGCGTGTGCGTGTGCGTGTGCGTGTGCGTGTGCGTGTGCGTGTGCGTGTGCGTGTGCGTGTGCGTGTGCGTGTGCGTGTGCGTGTGCGTGTGCGTGTGCGTGTGCGTGTGTGTGTGTGTGTGTGTGTGTGTGTGTGTGTGTGTGTGTGTCTCACCGGACGCCTAATCTGCTGATCCTTATTGTGGTGGGGGCTGAATTTGACCAATCGTCTGAATCCGACGTGCCAAACGCCTGAAATCGTTTTAAGACTGACGAACACGTTCAGGGTACCTCTCTGCGTACGATCGTTCAGCTGCTCTGTAATTTTGCAGACATTCGCCTAATACCATGAGCATATCGAAACCTTCCGCGTTGAAAAACATTTTTGCTTTGCCAAAACTGAGAATCGAATGATCTCCGATAAGTGACTACGTGACTGACAAACCTGCCACATAGCAATTCAGATCCGAAGAATGATGGAAAAAAATGTAAACACGAGCAAATACCATCGTCAAGAATTTGAAACATTCTCTCGTTTCTTAACCTTCTTAGAATTCTAACGATGGCTCTTTGCCCGTGTTTACATTTTTTTCCATCATTCTTTGGATCTGAATTGCTATGTGGCACGATTATTAGTTCATTCGACTCTTAATTTTGGCAAAGCAAAGGTATGAAACCTAAAAGGTATGAACAAACACACACACACACGCACACGCACACGCACACGCACACGCACACGCACACGCACAATCGCGGAGGGCAGTTTGGAGTCCCTAAATGCCGCGTAATTGACGAGCCGTGGGGTCCGCACCTTCACACACACACATTATTATTATTATTTTTATAATTCGACGGCATACAGCCATGAGGTACAAAAGAAGCAAAATACAAATTGATAATACACGTGTGCTCAATATAAAATGTAATCAGAGTGTTTACAGTATATGATTCAAAAATGTTAACGAGTGTAATATTTGCGTAGACGAGACCTGAACTCGGATAAGGATCGAGAGAATATATCCCATGAAATCTCAGAATTATTATAGAGATTAAGAATTTTGTATAATCCTGAATTAGAGGAATAGTTTGATCTAAGAATAGGGACATAAAATAGCTTATAATTCCTAGTAAATCTATTAGGAACATTGAAATTAAGTTCAGAAATCAGTAGCATACTATTTAAATGATTATTTACAATCTTAAATAAAAAAATGAAATCTATTATAATTCTAGCAGATATCAAGGGTATAATGTTTAGCTGACGCATAATAGGCGGATAGTTATGATCGTAAGGACTAAGAGGAGTACCTATTTTAATAGAGGTGTACCTCAGAAATCTATGCTGGGCACGTTCAAGAGAATCTATATGAATTTTAACGTAAGGAGACCACACAACTGAGGCATAATTCAGTATAGGCAGAACCAAGGTCGTATAAAGATAT
Source organism: Hedychridium roseum (assembly GCA_963989215.1). Classification (NCBI taxonomy): domain Eukaryota; kingdom Metazoa; phylum Arthropoda; class Insecta; order Hymenoptera; family Chrysididae; genus Hedychridium; species Hedychridium roseum. The sequence continues at coordinate 2,804,508 of OZ022304.1, read as the reverse complement.
CTCAATGTGTTAATATTATTAAAATCTTTGGAAACTCCTTTAATAAAACCCAATATATTACTTGCTCTAAGCGAAGTGTAATTGATATGTTCCATAAATTTAAGGTGATGATCGATGATAACTCCAAGATCTTTTATTGAAGCGCAAGACGCGAGATGGTAGCCATTTATTGTATAGTCATAAAGAAGGGGATTCTTTGCCCCATTAAAGTGAACCACTTTAGATTTAGTTAGATTAAAGGCTAGGCCGTTGGATAGACCCCAATTAGACAGGTTGTCAATATCGTGCTGCAAAGATGCGCAATCATCTAAGGATTTTATGACTTTATAAAACTTAAGATCGTCTGCATAAATGAAGAAATTAGAATTAGTAAAACATTTACCAACATCATTAATAAATAGATTAAAGAGCAGTGGGCCCAGGTGAGATCCCTCAGGTACTCCTGACTTAACAACAATATCTTTAGAGAAGAAATTTTTATATTTAACTTGTTGAGTACGTCCAGTAAGATAATTTTGAAACCATGATAGGAGGTTGGAGTGTAAACCGTATGAAGATAAGAATTCGGTGATTTACGGTGTCAAAAGCCTTAGCAAAATCAACATAAATTGAATCGACCTGATGACCAGAGTCAAGAGATTTGGTAATTGAGTGAACATAGGGCAATAGATTGGTGATTGTCGATCGCCTATGTCGAAAACCATGCTGTTCCTCAATCAATACTTTATCAAATACAAAAGATAGTTTGGCTTATAAAAGCTCCTCAAGTAACTTAGGAATCACACTAATGATAGAAATAGGGCGGTAGTTTCGTACATCACCTTTATCACCAGATTTTAATATTGGGACGACATAACTTTTCTTCCAGATCGAGGGAAAATCTCCAGATGAAATTGATCCATTAAGTATCAGATGCATGGGACGAGTATACATGATTATAATGATGATATAATGAAATATAATGATTGAAATATACATGATTTCATAAACGTAGCCGAGATACCATCTGGACCATGAGATTTATGAACTTTAAGAGAAGAAATTTTGTCAATGTTTTCAGATAAAGAAAAAGTATCATGATGAGTATCAGTGGTGGTAGGAGGATCATGATTTGAATATACAGACGCGAAGTGGTCCGCCAGCAAGTTAACGATGCTATTTCCATCACTGACCCTCATCTCATTAAGATGCATTGAGTTCGGTTGTCCACATGATTTCCTTTTATGATTTACATAGCTCCAAAAAATTTTGATGTTAAACAGAATCGATGACTCGGTATTGTGAACATATTCTCGATAATTAGCAATCGAAAGTTTTTTGCAAATACGCCTTAAGGAAGAGAAGTTCTCATAGAATTGCGCGTCTGGAAAACGGTCCAAGATCTCTTCAATTTGTACACAGTGATCTACGTAAATATTAGGACTAGAATTCGGGGAATATAACAGGTGCCCATTAATAAATTCAAGGATCCAACAGAGATCCTAACAAGTAAGTGTTCAATATTTTGGGTATGCATATTGAAAGATTCTGAGTAGAGACGATTAGTAACTGCAATTAGCACTCCGCCGCCACGCGTTCGGGAATACGAATCACCGTAAAACCACCCACCGAGCTGTTACAAACACTGGTTAAAATAATAAACTGAACCAAGAGAAAATCAGCGAAGAATGAGGAGTAGAACTGAGATATAACTGTCTCATGAGCACACACACACACATGGGACCAAACAAGTGCCACGTCCTCGTCGTTGGTCCTGGGTTACGTCAAGAGCAGTTCAAGTTCATTTTCAAGGTGAATGACAACATTTTCCTGGGAAATGGTTTAAGTGAAAATTTCTTGTTTTTTTCACAGGTAATCCGAATCCACAACAAAAAGTAGCATGTTCCATTTAAAAAACCCAACTTTGGGTCAGAATGACTCATTTCCGGTTGGTACCGGAAGTTTGTAATGGAACCAATCGATAGAGCGTACCCGATTTAAATATACAAACATATCGAGTTGTTCTCTTCAAAGCATCATGTGAGCTTATAAATGGCTGGTACGCGTGCTCTGTGACACCCTGTATTTTGGAATCCTTGGAGGATGGTTATGAAGTTCATGCGGTGTACACTGATTTCACAAAGGCCTTCGATCGTGTTAACCATGACATTTTAATTTACAGGTTATACGAACATGGAATCCATGGGCAACTCTTGGACTGGTTAAATTGTACGCGTTCAGGGTTATCATTCTGGGGAAATTAAGGTTCTATCAGGTGTGCCCCAGGGTTCTCACCTTCGCCCGCTCCTTTTCAATTTATATGTAATATAACGGTTTACGCGGCCACTGTGCTCCGTCATAAGTTCCACGTCGCTTTCCCCGGGACGATACGATACGATACGATAGATTAGTGGTAACACGGGATGATTTGAATTTTGTTGGGCGCCAGACGCGAATACGCGTCGAATAAAAAGAAAACTAATTCCCAGATCCAGCGAGAGGCTTTTGCTCCGGCAGCTCAGCCTTGCTAAGAATACGGTAGAGTGGCGGGGTTTACAGGGAAAGTGAAATGGCCAGGCGACAAAAATGTCCTCGAACTCAGTAGATAGGTTTAAATATAACACAATTTATTACCGAATAATATTCAGCTAGATCAGCCTCCGGACGGGAGGCAGAAATAACGGCAACGTTCGCAATACTATCTCGGGAACGAATAATACTATTGACCGCCCGCAACCAACTTATAATTTTCGGTAATTTTATGCGCAAGTATCCTGACAATAACGATACCGAACCGCAATTAAGAAGCTAGGGGCGCGTTCTGGGTTCCGCAACCTGGTTGGTAAAGAGCAGTCCGTACGGCGATATGACAAGGGACTGTCGAGGTTTTTCGCCCCCTGTAGAACGAAAGAAAACGAATCCTGCTCGTTGGGGCCAAGTTGCGTATCTTTACAAAATTTAGAAAGAGACGTAGAACCCTACGCTCACCGCCTCGCCGTCTTCTCCCTGCGTGGAGGATGGTCGCCGATATCCCTTGGAAGGCTTCCCAAAAAGAAAAAGGCAACGGCCCTGGTTCTCGGCCGACTGCAGGCCGTCCGTGAGTATTCCTCCCTTTGGCGGAAAATGGTCTCCTTGGCCCTTAGATGGTAGGCCCCCAAAAAGTACGGTTCACCCTCGGTGAAAGCAGGCTATCGATACTTGACTCGCGATACTTAAAAGCGTTTACCTCGGTACACGTTCAATGCGAAAGTGTTTTTACGTCTTATCTAAACTGAGGCTAATGCGAGAGTCTCTACATCCGATCTGTACTGTGGCTAATGCGAGAGTCTTCTTCGTCTGATATATACAGTGGTCGATACGGGAATCTGCGACTGACTTTTACTATGGTCGATGCGAGAGTCTTCTTCCCGGTTTCGGGAATCGCTGACGGAGGTGTCTTCGTTGGGGAACGTCGTGCCGCTCCTCGTGGCCTCCCGTACTACCCCTCTCGACTCGACCGACTGATAATTGCCCGATTGGGCCGGCGGTAATTCCGCGGTCCCGTCGCTACGAGTTCGTAGAGGCTTTATTCGGGAATACCGGTAATCGATAGAGGCATCCCGTGATGCCGGTCTGCGGAGGTCTTCTTACAGGGGTGGATCGGCTCTTCTCTCCTCCTATGGGCGAGACGGTTCCCTACCCATACAAAATCGCACCCGAATATGCTTCTTGCGGTATGAAATTAAAGTAATCGCGGTCTTATATCGCGCGAACGAGCCTAATTTTGGGACGTGCCCGATGCAACGTCACAGTAAATAATATTGCCCCCTATTTCGAATCTTCTCTCTTCTTAATGTATGAGGATGATCTAAAATTATATAAAAGCATCAGAAGTGATGACGACTGCCTTAAACTCCAAGCAGATTTGAATCGCTTATGTCTGTGGTGCGAAAATAACGGGATCAAAAAGTGTCAACTAATGATCTTCAGGCGTTGCCGGAGTCCCACTGAACATACTTATACGGTAAAGGGTTGCTCATTGGAATCCGTTTCGCAGATTAAGGATCTAGGTGTAATCCTAGATCCAACATTATGTTTCATACCACATATCTCAATGGCTGTTTCGAAGGCCCTCCAAATCTTAGGCTTCGTCAAACGATGTTCCATGGACTTCTCAAGAATATTCTTGATTAAATTATTATACTGTTCGTTAGTTAGAACGCATCTAGAATATTGTTCGTGTGTGCGGTCCCCTTACTATAATGTTCATATACAATCTATTGAGAAAGTACAGCATAAATTTTTAAGGTTAATCTCTTTTAAGGAACGCCGTTTACTTCATGATATCAATTATTCAATTATCGAAAGCTCTCTCAATATCTCCACCCTACGCGTCCGACGAATGCACAAAGATCTCACCATGCTCTACAACATTTTCCACTCCAACTGTTTCTGCCCGGAACTATTAAGGACGATTAACATCCATGTCCCTCTGAGGCCTACTAGACTACATCATCCTTTCCTTATAAATCCTCATCGCACCAACTATGGATGTAACTCCTTCTTATGTAGATCAGCTAGGTTTGCATACCAGTACTCTGATAGATTTGATTGCTTTGAAAGTCAAAATGTCTTTCTCTCCCAACTTAAATTATATGTATGATATGTTGAAGTTGCTAGTTTAATATTATTGTAGGATCCGATTCTCATCGTTTGTTTCGGTGACGTAATCCCTAATGAGTGGAGGGTTTTTGGGGTCCGAGGCGTGTGTATGTGTGTGTGTGTGGGTGTCAGACGAAAAATTGTAATACCATCGGCAGTGTCGCTGATGTCGAGAGTCGGTTTGTCGAACCGTCGGAGAGGATAGTTTTAAAAGTCGCAGTTGTATCATCAATGACGATAATCCTAAGTCGCAGTCGTGTCGTTTAAGTTTAAAGTCGCAGTCGAAGTCGGTGTATTAGGGTTTACCTAATAATAAATATCTACAAGCGGGGTATAGAAAACAGTCGTATTTAATTCAAACCTTCTCGTTCCATATCCTCTGGTATAAAACTACTACAGAGTCTCTTTTTAAAATAAAGAGACGTACATTATGGTTTAATATGTATATTTAAGTCTTATATGTATTAATGTGTATATTTATGCATTGCGAAATCCCACGTTTATGTAAAAGGGTAGGTCTACTAAACCTGAATTCACTTCTCTTGTATGTATTACACTGTATATGCAATTGGTCTATAGCCCGTTGATAAATAAAAAAAAAAAAATTATTTTTTTAGTAACGGATAAGGCCGAATCGGTAATTATTGGCGTTGATGAACTCCGAGAGTGGGGTGCCATAATCGATATTACTAACAATGGAATTTCATTGAAGATAGGACGAGCTTCGTCTGCAGAAGTATCCCGTTTTAAGTCTAACAGGCCAATAGGGGAGCGTTTACCTCCCTCCATTAGGCGCTTGCGAGCCAAGCGAGCTTTCAAGGGTTAAGCAAATTTCCAGGCATCCATAGTAAAGATGGACACCACCGCCATGAGATCGGTCTTGGACCAAATCGACGAACTTTCGAGGGCAGTCGACGAGAAGAACCAATGACACGTTGAACACCTTCAACGTATCAACAAAATGTATGACAACAGCTACGTAAACATGTTGGAAGTGGAGGAGCGAACACGGCGTTCTTTAACGAAAGGGGCAAATGGTATTACCAACAATTCCAATCAGCCACGAAACAGGTTACCTGTTTCCGCGGCAAACCACGCACCATCGGCCCCAGAGATCGAATTCATGGAAACATCGCCAGAAGCCATTGTTTCCGCTTCATCTACGCGCGATTCACCAGGTCGAACTTGCCGTAGGCGAGACGAATCGTCGCAGACGATTAATTCGTTGAACAGCGATGATGGTATCGACACAGTGGACGTTTCGCCGAGGACTTCTCGACGAAATTCGAGAAATTCCAGTAAATTGCCAGAAAGTTTCAGACAGAGATGACCCATACATTGATTATAGGCTGGAATTAATGTCCAGAACGATAATAGGTTAATTCCAGGTCTCGCAATGATGAAGAACGTTAACCTACAACCTGTCATTTCTTTGGAGAAGCTGGATATCTCTAAAATTCAGTCTTTCAACCGTAAGGTACACAAGCCAAAGAAACCCAGAAAAACATCCAAGAAGAAGAAGCTGAGGGCTATTTAATCTTCCGGGAGGGAGCCGGAATTGGTATAGATCACGCACGCCTGACGGTAAATTCATGCGGTGACAATCGCAAAACAAGAAAACTCGACACCACTGCTGAAGAATCTGGAGGAAAAGAGACGCCAGCAGCCAGCCCAGCCGTGAACAAGCCAATCCAGGAAAGTATCGTTAATATTGAAACGATATCAACCCTTGGATACTTGACGAAGGACAGCTTTATCGAGCCAGTCGTTCCCGAAGCTCGATACGAGGTCGTTCAAACTGAAGAAAGACAATACCAGACATTGCAGCAGGAATTCAACTCGGACACACTGCCTAATTTGATCGAGGTGATCATTGGTCAGCCCGAACCACCACAGCTTATGCCCTACGCTTTGGAGCCAATTCCATCGATATCCCAGAGCGTCGAGACAGTTGCACCCGCATTACCAGAATTGACTGTAGCGACACGTGAGCAGTCCCTTCATTTAAGTATGAGCGAATCACTAAAAATTTTACAAATACCAACTACCAGCGTAAGGGATACGGCTAACGTGGTGAACCAAACGATCCAAATTGACCCGTACTCAATGACGCTGTTGAGAGGGGTGATGCGTCCGGACGCAGGTCCGCCCGCTATTTAACGATTACAAGGAGGATTAGCCCGACCTCTGGCCGCTCGCGACGTGGCAGCTCCCGTGATCGCTCAACCCGGGCATAAAACAAAATGAGGCGGAGCATCAGACGAGACGCCCAATACTTCCCACGAAACAGACGAGGGTTTCTACGCGCAGAGAGATGCAAATTTCTAAATTTCAAATTTTAAATTTCAAATTTCTAAATTTGAAAGTTGTAAATTCTAAATTTGACACTTAGTTATAAGGCACGCGCGACTTAATATACGTTATCTCTATTATAAAATTTGCGTAGGAATAATGGATCGTGCGTAAACGGATCGAGATATACGCGGAGGCGCGTATATCGCTCACAAAACCTGTAAATATTGGCTCATATAAAAAGTCTTCGCAGTTTTTTGCCACTAGATGGTGTTGATGCCTATATATCGGACAAGACTCACCTGATTGTCTCAAACGCACATGTGCGTTCTAATTCGTTGCTCGTGTAAAAAGTTATATTTATTTGAAAATGAGTGAAATATCTGATGGAATACGCTATGTGATGCTTTTTTATTATAAAAAAGGTAAAAACGCTGCAAAAACATGCCGAAAAATTTGTGAAGTGTACGGTGAGAATGCTGTGAGTGAACGAAGAACCCAGGAGTGTTTTTCTCGATTCCGTTCCGGAAATTTCGATGTCAAAGATACACCTCGCTCTGGTCAGCTAATCACTGAAGAAGTCGATGAAATTTTGCAACTGGTGGAGCAAGATCGACACGCAAACTGTCAGGAAATAGTGGAGGCACTAAACATCAACCACATGACAGTTTGGAATCATTTGAAAAGAGCAGGCTACAAAAAGCTCGATGTTTGGGTGCCACATGAATTAACGGAAAAAAATTTGATTGGCCGAATTACCATCAGTGAAATGCTGCTGAAACGTAACGAAACCGACCCAATTTTGAAGCGAATTATTACAGGCGATGAAAAATAGGTGAAATACGAGAATATCAAACGCAAGCGATCATGATCAAAGGCTGTTAACCCTCCACAAACGACTTCAAAACCTGGATTTTTTTTTGTTAACAGAGGAGGGGAAATCCGTTTACGGACACCCTGGGAGAGTAGTGTCGGGCTCCTCCCAGTGTCACCACTGGGCCCTACCCACTAAAACACCTCCTCCGAAGCAACGGGGGCGGAACCGTTCTATTGGACATTACCTCGGCCCCGCGCTGATATTTCCTCTTGTGCTTTGAGCCTAAGGACTCTAATAATAAAACCCGCAATACTGTCACAGCTCTTCTTCGAGCTGATCATTGTTCTTATAATATTCTGCGTCGTTAACGGGCCGGATTCTTGCCAACAAGTGCGCCTAAGCTCTTCCCATCTACCACAGGAGAAGATTGTATGTTGTGGCATGTCTATACCACCACAATACACGCATTTGTTATCCTCCTTGAAGTTGAAGCGGTGCAGGTATTCGTCAAAGCAACCGTGGCCTGATAGGAATTGCGTAAGTTCGTAGTTCACGCCTCCAAACTTCCTGGTTTTATATCCGGGATCAGTTTCCTTGTCCATTTAGATTCTTGCGACCGTGACCATTTGTTTTGCCAGAGGTTCGCGGATCTCTCTCTTGCGTCTGATGCTCCTACACCTTCAAAGACGAGTTTCCTTTCGGATGCTAGGACTTCCAGTGGAGGAATACCTGATATCACTGCTATCGCCTCGGAAGAGACTGTTCTGTAGGCCGCACTGACACGGAGACTGGCTGCCCTATGTATGGAGCTCAGCCTCCTGGTAATACTGCTTCTTTCTAGTGGCTTATACCACGCTGGGACTGCATACAGTAAGATGGAGGATACTACCGTGGCAATTACCCTTCGCTTGGTATGGCTAGGCCCTCCAACATTGGGCATCAGTTTAGCCAGTGATGCTTGAGCCGTACTCGCCCTAAGAGCTATCTCCCTTGCGTGTTTGTGGAAGGTCCTACCCTGATCTAGCCAAACTCCTAAATATATCAGCACGTCCGACAATGGTATGTCCAAGTCCCCAACTCTAATCTGCAGGGGCGGGAGTGGACGTCTTCCAAGGAGTGCAACCGCTACCGTTTTTTCGGGGGCTAATTCCAGTCTGATTTCTTTAAGGCATTCAAGAATTAGGCAAATCGTTTCATTGACCCGACGCTCTAGTGTAGCACTATCTGACACGCATACAAAGAGGGCTAGGTCGTCCGCGTACCCTATAAGCTTGATGTTCTTCTGGGTCTTGAGATTCAAGACCTTATTGTACGTTATGTTCCAGAGCGTAGGTCCCAAGACCGACCCCTAAGGAACGCCACTTGTCACCTTCAGAAGTTCAGACTTCGAGCCATCCGTAATCAAGACATATCTATTGGATAGATATCCGTCCACCAGTTGTCTAATGTAATCCGGTATCTCAATTTCTCTCAGGCTGTGAGATAACTCCCTCTCTAGTCTTAGGAGGACCAGGGACTCTAAAAGCTTTGCTATTGTGTTTAATACGCATATGGGCCTAAAGCACGCTAGATCATTACCTTCCTTACCCGGTTTCCTTATAAGTAGTAATCTACCTATCTTGCTACTGGCCGGGAATCTACCCTCCCCTAATGTAGCGTTTATAGCCGTCAAGACCTCCGTCGGATTGGATTCCACAAGCACTCTTACCACTTCTGTAGGAACAGCATCGGGGCCAGGGTTCTTGTTGAGCTTTAGTTTGTACAAGGCCTTGAAAAGCTCCTCTTGGGTGAACGAAGGATAGTTTACGGTACCGAATTGTTCCCTTGGAAATGGCGGATGCTCCGGAAAAAGCTTTACCGCAATTTCTTGAGCACGTTCCAGTGTCAGGAGTGATCGGTCATTACTCAGCTTGTTTCTCACAATCTTATAGGTGTCGCCCCAGGGGTTTTGCTGTAAGTCCGCACATAATTGCTTCCATTTTTCTGCCTTCGAGTTAGTTATGTGGTATTTTAGTCTCCTCCTTTCGGCTTTCAGTTCTTTCGCTAAGTTTTGGGCTCTACCCGGGTCCTGGCTTCGTTCTCTTATCTCCCTCCTCCTAAGGGCTATCCACTTACTTCTGCTTTAGGCAATATCCCAGTTCCACAAACCTGGATTCAAAACCTGGATTGTCGGCAAACAAAGTTATGTTGTGTTTGGTGGGGTTGGAAGGGAGGTGTGCATTATGAGCTGCTGAAACTTGGCGAAACCATCAATTCGCTCCTGTACTGTGCTCAACTCGACCGTTTGAACGAAGCAATCCAGAAAGAACGACCAGAATTGGCCAACAGAAGGGGAGTTGTGTTCCATCGTGACAATGCGCGGCCACACACATTTTTGATGACTCGGAACAAATTGACGGAACTGGCTTGGGAAGTTTTGATGTACCCACCCTATATCCCGGACCTTGCACCGTCTGACTACCATTTGCTTCGGTCTCTGCAAAACTCTCTAGATGGTAAAAAATTGGCGACCGAAGCGGCGCTGAAAATCACTTGGCCGAGTTTTTCCACGATAAACCACAACAATTCTACACCCATGGAATTATGAAGTTATCCGAAAAATGGCAAAAGGTCATAGATAATCAAGGTCAATATATACAGGGTGTTAAGAAATTATGTGTCGTGACCTATATGGGGTGGTTCTACATCTTTCGATCGGCGAAGATTCACAAAATATAATGGCCGCAAAATTGACCTTGACCATGAAAATCAAGGTCAAATTTTTTTTCAGCCTATCGTATTCTACACACTAAGGGGTCCAAAAGTGCTAAAGGAACCATATGTCCCGGACGTCTTGTTCTCTCACAAAATGCATTCGAAGATTTATTCACTATGAAACTATTAACAACATGTTTACAACTCGTATTATCAGTCTCACTAGAAGCAGCATTGTCACTAATAACATCGGCTCTCCCACACTAACCCTTTGACCTTGAAATTGACCTTCACCGTGAAATGCAAGGTCAAAATTTGATGTCAAGAAGATGTTCATTATTTTTTCCATTTCTTCGTCTAACCCACAAAGTCGCTTCGTTTTGGCTAATTCCCCTCAACATCCTGGCTTGTTCGCCAGCCTCAATGTGACCACCATTGTTATGGATGCACCTTTGAATTCTCGTTATCATATTTCTCTGTATCCTTTCGTGGAGATTCGGAATTGTTCGAAGATGTTGAGTCTGCGACTATCTTCCCTCGTAAATCTTCCACGGTTCTTATTTGTTGGCCTGAACGGTAAACCATTTTTTTTACTGCATCCCATAAGAAATAGTTGAGTGGATTCAGATCCGGTGAGCGTGCAGGCCACACATGAGGTGCGGGATTTCGATCAATCCATCGTGTTCCAAACATTTGATGAAGAAATTCGCGAACCGGTCTGACAAAATGTGGAGGTGCACCATCGTACATGAAATAAATATAATGGCGTTGATTGTTGGGAACTATTTCACGGAGCGCATTTATCAATCGTGAACGAAGAAATCTTAAGTAATCTGCACCTGTTAGAGGAGGTGGCAAATAAACGGGTCCTATAATATGGTCACCAAGAATGCCTGCCCAAACGTTCACACTGAATCGTCCTTGATTAAATCGTTGGATCATTGCTCGAGGATTTCTTAAAGACCAAATCCTGGTGTTTTGCGAATTTTGGAGAGTGTTGCTTGAAAAACTACTCTCGTCTTTAAAGAGGACATTCTTAAAAAATCGTGGATTATTTTCCAATTTTTGGAACATCCAGCGACAGAAATTTCTTCGAGATCTTCTTCCCGAATTATTCGGCGGACTGTTACGTGTGAAATTTCCACACGTCTAGCAATGCCACGCAAACCTATCAAAGGGTAGGCACGCGCTAGTGCGATTGTCAGTTCCTCTCGACGCCAGTGCACACGAGGACGACCTACTCCATGATGATTTGAATTCATAGAATTCATCACTATTTCGCCGTCACCGAATCTGGTGACCTCTGGACTCTGGTCCAATGTTTGAAAGTCTCTTCTGTCTGGGACTGTTCCTCTAAGGCATCTATTGTTTGATAACCATATCCGGTATATCTCACGAGCTTCGGCATAGTTTCCAAATGCTTGATCAATAGCACGAAGCATTTGGCGCACATTTCGATAAGGCTGACGATCCATTACGTACGCAAAATTTCGCGATATGCTCAGTAAGAATAGAATTTGCTAACTGAGTTACCGATAATCTTCTAATGACTTCTTACGAAGTGTCCTACTCAATATAAACAAAGTCTCGGAATATAATCGTCGTAAACATAGAGCCGATGTTATTAGTGACGATACTGCTTCTCGTGAGACTGATAATACGAGTTGTAAACATGTTGTTAATAGTTTCATAGTGAATAAATGTTCGAATGCATTTTCTGAGAAAACAAGACGTCCGGGACATATGGTTCCTTTAGCACTTTTGGCCCCCTTAGCGTGTAGAATACGATAGGCTAAAAAAATTTGACCTTGATATTCATGGTCAAGGTCAATTTTGCGGCCATTATATTTTGTGAATCTTCGCCGATCGAAAGGTGTAGAACCATCCCATATAGGTCACGACACATAATTTCGTAACACCCTGTAGTTGATTAAAATTGATTTGCAATAAAGAAAATTTTTGTTTTAAAATGTACCAAACGCCGCGGAGACTTTATATGACCCAATATCTTGTATATATGTTACTTTGAAAGTTATTTTGATTATTTTGCGTTATAAAGAAAAAAATGAAGTATTTAAGTTATCAAGTATTGTAAAACTCAGTTAAGTTAGCAAATAAGATGTCCCCTCCGCGTGTGCCACCTTGTCGTGGTGGAGGGGCTTGCGTGGCTCGATGAAGAAACGGGCTATGCCGGCGGGGGCTTCGGCCCCTGGCAGGATCTCCCATGTCAGATTGGCTGTTTCTGAGAGTCCAGACTAAGAGCACACAGCACGACGTAGGACGGACTCCCTAGCCTTGGTTGGCAACCGTCCTAGGAGAAGGAAAATTCCACAATTCAACCATTTTTTGTATAAATACTATGATGAGTCGACGACAAGTTATAAACTTACCGTCTCAGGAGGTTCGGTACTCCAAGGACCGGGGCGGGGGGGGGGGTATTGTCCCTGCCACCCCCGTGTCGTCATCCGACGCAGGGCCATCCGCGGTGTTGCCGGCGAGCACCGCGGCCGAAAATGCTATCGCTGAAGCGAAGAAGAAGCTGGCTATAGTCAGCGTGGTGCGGATTGACAAGCCACTGTCGCTACCACTCACTAAAATGTCCCTCACTAAAATGTCAAAAAAAGGCCTGCAACAGGCCTGCAACAGCCCTGCTTGGGGTTGGCCTTCTTGCCAAGAAAAAGGAAGCAGAGGAGCGCAAAAAGCGCGAGAAGGTGGAGGCGGGAGTCAAGCTCGTACTTGACCCGTCCGTGCCAGCTCCAACTATGGCTTAAATCCGCGTTTTGGGGGCCGAGCTGATGGACGAAATGTCGGCAGAACCAACGCCGGCATTGGGCGAGCAGGTGCTCGAGCACGTTTGATGCCATCAAGAAGGTGGTGGCGTGCTCGGGCAACCTTCAGGCTGTCACGGCTATCAAGGTGGCGACAACAACCATCGCGGTAAGGGCCCAGGACAACGAGTTCAACAGCCAGTTGGATGAACTGCGAACGGTGGTCCAATTCCTCCGGAAGGTCAATAAACCCCTCCAGCAGGAGCTGGAGATGTTAAGTTTGCGCGAAGCTCCCCACGCTTCGCCACCGGGGGCTCTTGGGTATTCCCCAGGTCCCGCAGACGAGTTATGGTCCCGCTTCTGTGCCCTCCGTGTCGCAGAAAGCGGATGTTAGAAGAACGAAAGGCAAAGCTAAGGCGGATCAACCCCCTCCCCCTACCCTCCGCCAAAGAGTTGTACCACCGCCTTCAAACCGGCGACTGTCCAGCTTCTCCCCTACCTCAGCCCAGGGCGTTACTTGGATGCAGGTGGTGGGGCGGAAGGCTTCGAGGAAGACCACAAAGGAGGGCGCAAAAGCCCTCCGTAAGAAAGGTGGGGTGACTCCTACCACCACCCCACCCAATAAAAACCTCGAAACGAAGGCCAAGTCTTCCAAACGGCGCCCCCCGAAATCGGCTGCCGTCATCAGTTGCCCGGAAGGGCAATACGGTGAGACGATCGGTACGGCCAGGGAGAAGATCGACCTGGCCGCCCTGGGAATTAATAACATGCGCCATCAGCGGAGTACTTTCGCTCGAAATCCCAGGGGTCGAAGGGGCACAACAGGCAGACACCTTGGCCTTCCGCATGAGGGAGGTCGTAGGTGGAAAAGAAGGTGACCGGATAGCTCGCTTCGTTAAAAAGGGTGAGCTGCGTATTCGGGGCCTGTATGATTCCGTCACGGCGGAGGAAGTTCTCTCTTGCGTGGCGGAAAATGGGGCATGTGACCCCTTATTGGTAAAAGTTGGACCTATTTGCATGGCGCAACGCGGATTGGGCACAGCATGGGTACAGTGTCCCTTGGCAGCGGCAATAAAAATCGCCGCTATCAAGGTCATAAGGGTAGGTTGGGTAAGGGCCGGCGTCGATTTGGTGGACGACCGCCCTCTCCAGTACTTCAAGTGCCTAGAGAGGGGGCACGTCCAGAGCCAATGCAGCGGCACTGTAGACCGTAGTGACCGCTATTATAGATGCGATGACGTCTGCCACAAAGCCCGAGAGTGTAGTGGTCGTGCGCGGTGTCCACTCTGCGCCGATTTAGGTCGGCCAGCTGATCATTGGATGGGTGGAGCTAAATGCAACCCGCCCAAGAAGAACGGCAGCGGTGGTGCCGGGAAAAAGACAGCCTCGTTCGCGTCGACTTCCCGTCCCGCCGTCGCTGGGGAATCGGGGAAAGGGGTGGGTGAGGGGAGCGGCACAATTGTCTCCCCTCCTCTGTGTATTGGGGAGGGGGTTTCTGCCTCTGCTCCTGCTGAAGCTATGGAAGTTGGCCGGGAGGGTACCGAGAAGCACATGTAAATGTCTCTAGGCATCCTGCAGGCCAACCATAACCACGCCCGTCGGGCCCAGGACATGTTCGTCTATGGCCTGGCGGAGCATGGTTGTGAGTTAGGCATCGCGGCCGAACCTACCGTACCCCACATGATGACCCACGCTAGGCGTCGGACACGGGCGGCTCAGTCGCGATTTTATGTGTTGGTTCGTCCCTCCCCTTCTCCCTTATGGAAAGGGGGAAGAGTTTTGTTTACGCAGAGTGGCGGCCCATCTCCGTGGTTGGGGTATACATATCCTCAAACATCGACCTCGCCCAGTGTGAAGTTATTTTAGATGGGGTGGCGGACATTATCCGCCGTATAGCCCCCCCCCCAGGGGATTTACCCCCCCCCCCCCCCCCCCCAGATTACGGGCTTGGCGTACCCGGGGTATCCGAGCTGGTTGCCGGCGCCGAGGAGTGTAAGATCCTCACCGGTGCTCATACCAGAGGATAAACGGTACCACGGGAATCGGAGGGACCCCGGGATGGGATCCTGGCCTCCGGCGATGGGTAGGACCATCGTTGTAGCAGTGGTTAAAAGCCCACATCGCGGGCTAGAGACCGTGTGTCTCGACGAGTGAGCTGCGGTGTCATCCTACAGAGATGGTAGAGGTTTAGGTAGCCCTCCCTCCCGACTGGAGATGATGACGGGTTTACACCCAGAATCGATCCGGAAGCGTTACGCCTCGGCGAGCGCGCGCTGATCGAGCGTATCTCGATCCCGCGCCCATGGGGGCCGTGTGGATTAAGCCGCAAGGCAGATGCTACACGTTAAACTCTTATAACTAGTTTGTCCGCCGCATAGCATCCCGTCAATTTATCGTCGCCGGGGACTTCAATGCTAAATCAGGGCTTTGGGGTTCCCGGCGGCGCAACGCGTGGGGCGAGGCCGTTGAAGAATGGGCGGCGGCTCTTAATTTATGTTTACTAAATAATAATATAAATAATATTTATGTTTACTTACATCGTGACAGGCTGGCGGGTGTTGGAGAGCGAAACACTCTCTGATCATTTGTATATCGAGATTCGACTCTCTAACCCCCGTCAGCAGAGCCGCTGCCCGGTCCGTGATGTACAACCACGGAGATGGGCACTCCACCGTTTAGACGAGGATAGGTTGTTGGCTGCCGTCCTCCTGGCTACATGGCCGAAGATTGGGCCACCCGGGGAACTTGATCCCCGGAATGAAGTAAGCTGGCTCCGGGGCATGTACACGGACGTGTGTGACGTGTCCATGCCCTGGGCGAAGACATGCCGCCGGAAGGCGGCGTACTGGTGGTCCGCCGAGGTCGATAAACTACGTCGCATCGCGACGGCCACCAGGCGCCGCTTCACCCGCGCTCCCCTGCGAGGCGTATCGAGCCGCTCGGTGCGACCTCGTGGTTGCGATTAGGAAGGCCAAGGTCAGGGCTTGGGAGGAATTATTAGCCTCCCTGGATTCTGATCGCTGGGGACGCCCGTATCTTATGCTGTTAAGTAGGCTTCAGCGTCGGACGTCCCCACAGACGGAGTCAATGGACCCCCAGGTCCGGACCGGGAGGGAGCTTTGTTGAATTGGTACCAGGCAGCTCTTTACGAGCTGTCTTAAGCATGGTATTTTTCCCAACGAATGGTGACGGGCCAGGCTCGTCCTCCTCCCAAAGAAGGGCAAACCAGCTGGAACCTCTTCGGCCTACAGGCCCTTGTGTTTGCTGGACGAGGCGGACAAACTCTTTGAGAGAGTAATAGCCAACCACCTCGTCCAGCACTTATCCTGGGTAAGCCCGGACCTCCACGGGGAGCAGTTCGGATTCCGCGAGGGCCGTTCAACGGTCGACGCGATTTTACGAGTTAAGGCCCTCGCAGAATCAGAGATGGTCCAGGGCAGGGTGTGTTTAGCGGTTTCCTTAGACATTTCTAATGCCTTTAACACCCTGCCCTGGAAGGCAGTGGGGGTGCCGGTGCGTTATCATCGCTTCCCTCGGTACCTCGTAGACGTAACCCGGAATTATTTCCGGGATAGATTTCTTTTATTCCCGACAAAGTAGGGATTTGTAGGTCGAAAGGAGGTAACATGCGAGGTTCCACAGGGATCAGTTCTTGGCCCGCTCCTGTGGAACCTTGCATACGATCGGGTGATTCGTACTGCCCCCCCGCCGGGTGTAGCGTCGTGTGCTACGCGGATGACACACTTGTTGCATCCGGCGGGGACACTTGGGAGGAGGTCATGGCTATGGCCAATTTAGCGGTGGCCTGCATAGTGCGCGCAATTGGGAGCGTGGGTCTGCGGGTGGCCCTCCCGAAGACCGAGGCACTGTTTTTTAGTGCCCGGCCCGGGGTAATCCTCCCGCGGCCCACGTTTTTGTGGATGGACAGCTCGTCGCGGTGGGGTCTGAGATGCAATATCTGGGCCTCCAGTTGGATGGTAAATTTCGGTTCAATTTTCACTTCGACCGTCTAGCCCCCAAGGCTCTGTGTGTGGCGTCGGCTTTGAGTCGGCTCCTCCCCAACCTTGGTGAGCCCGGAGGTCGAGTTCGTCGGTTATATGTTGGCACAGTTCTTGTTGTCGTTCTATACGGCGCCCCCGTGTGGGCGGCTGCCTTGCTGGAGGACCAGCGCATCTTATTAATGGTGCGTCGGAACCAAAGGCTGGTCGCCATCACAATCGCACGAGGGTACAGAACCGTGTCGGCGGAGGCAGCCTCGGCCCTGGCTGGTTTCCCCCCACCCCCCTGGAGTTGCTCGCCATCGAACGGGCAGATGTTTATTTGTAATCATTACAGTTTGGAATAATTACTTTCGAATTAGAAAATAGTTATTTAAATAATTCCCGATTACTTTCTTTTCAGTAATTACGCAATACTGTATTCTTAATTACTGAGTAATTCAATTACTTTTGAATAATTACTTATAATTACCCAGAAAGTAGTTAAAAGGCATCCCAAATCTAAAGTAGTTCTGTATCTGTATCTGTATTTATTCTAGTGCCCTTGCGGGGTACACTAGGGACTCCCGCTCCCTTTACAATTCCTTATCTTATTCGCTTCTTAATCTACTTGTTATTAATTCTATTCTCTTGATTTTATCGCTCCTCTCCTCCTTCCTTCCTCTCTCTCCTTCCTTCCCTCGCCCCTTCCCTTCTTCTTATCCATTCCTTCATCCATCCCTCCCCTTTGCCTTCCCCGTCCAGAATCCTTTTGATTTTCTCCCCTATACCCTCCTCTTCCCTCTTTTCCCCCTTTTCCATTCCTCTTCCGCATCCCTCTAGCACGTGCTCCCAACCCTCTTCCTCCCAACCACGTATCCTACATTTCCTCTTTTCTTCCTTTTCCCAGTACCTCCCTTCCCCCATTTCATTCCCCAGCCTAAACCTAATTATCCTTCTCCATTTTTCTTCCTTCCACCCTCTTTCTAGATAACCCGATATCCCCTCTGTTGTTACCTCTTTATACCATTTATTGTATCTCGTTTCTCTTATTCTTTCTCTCCTTTCCCTTCTCTGCTTCCCTTTTTCCCTCCTTTCTATTTCTCCATAATCTATTTCTGCTTTTTCCCTCTTTTCCTCTATTTCTCCTACCTCCATCCCCGATTCTTTTATGAACGCTTCCCTTTCCTCTTCCCATCCTTTGCTCTTCCCTCCTCCTTTTCTACTCCTCCTCACCACCAACTCCCAACACTTCCTAGTCCATTCGCTACCTCCTCCCCTTCTCAACCTTTCTTCGTATCCCCATGCCCTTCTTCCTGCTCTAATTTTTAGATTATCCCTTTTTAACTCTTCTCTTATCATGTATCCCGGTGTTACCCAGTCAACTCCCATTGTCCACCTCAAGTATCTCTCCTCCATTGTTTCCATTTTTTTACGTTCCCTCCATCCCCATATTTCCACCCCGTAACTCATGACTGTCCAAATTAGCGTATCGAACAGCCACACCCTTCTCTTCCAATCTTTTCCGAACATCCTTTTGCCTAGTCCCCATACCTGTCGCATCACTCTTCCCGTCTTTTTCACTCTGTCCTCTATATGCCCTTCTTGCCTCCCATTTCTTTGCAGCACATATCCTAAGTATCTAAATTCTTTTACTTCTTCTATTTTTTCCCTATCCCATCTCCATTCTATCTTTCTGTCCTTTCCTCCGCCCCTCCTAAATCTCATTACCTTCGTCTTCCCTATGTTCACTTCCAGACCTTTCTCCTTTACGTATTCTTTTAGGACCCTTAACATAGCCTTCATACTATCCTCCTCCTCTGCAATTAGGGCTATGTCGTCTGCATAAGCTAAAGTATGTATTTTTCCCACCCTTTCTATTCTTACCCCTCCTCCCGCCTTCGCTATCTTTTCCTCTATATCAGCTATCAGGCAATTGAACAGCATTGGGCTTAACGGGCACCCTTGTCTCACACCTCTCCCAGTCCAGAATTTTTCACCAAGGCTTTCTCCCACCCTTACTCTATTTACCGTTTCTCCATATATTTCCCTTATTCTTTCTATTATTCCTCCATTTATGCCTTTTTCCCTCATCTCCTTCCATAACACCGTCCTATTCACGCTATCGAATGCTGCCTTAAAATCTACAAACAAAGCTATAACTTTCCCCTTCTCCTTTTCTATCCTCTTTCCCACCACAAAATTTAATACGTATATGTTGTCTATCGTTCCCCTTCCCTTCCCAAACCCTGTCTGCCCTTCCGGTAATATCCCTTTTTGCTCTATTTCCTTCTGCAATCTTTCCGCCAGTATCGCTGCATATATCTTATACATTGCCGACATTACTGTTACACCTCAGTAGTCCTTCACGTCTTTTCCCTCTCCTTTTTTCTTTATTGGCACTATTATTCCCTCCTTCCATTCTTCTGGCCAGCCTTCCCCATCCCATATCTTCTTACATATTTTCCACATTCCTTCTTTTACCCCCTCCCCTGCATATTTCCAACTTTCACCTTGTATTCCATCTACCCCTGTTGCCTTTCCTGTTTTCAGCTTCTTCACTGCTTCTTCGAATTCGCTCCTTTCTAGTTCCTTTTCTCCTTCCCATTTTTTTCCTTTTATTCTTTTTCCTCCTGTTATTATCCTCTCTTCCATTCCTCCTAGAGTTTCCTTGAAATATTCGCTCCATTCCTCTATCTTTATCTCTTTACATATACCACCTTTTCTCTTTTTTCCTTTTTTCAAAATCTCCCATACCTCTCTGTCTGTCCTTGCTTTCCCTACCTCTCTCATAAAATTTTCTCATTCCTCCTCCTTCTTCCTTTCACACATCTCTTTGTACTCTTTTTTTCTCCTTCTGTACTCTTCCTTCTTTCCTTGCCCTCTTCTCCATTTCCTTAATCCCTTTTTCACCTCTACTCTCATTTCTTTACAATCTTGGTCCCACCATCCCTTTTTCCTCCTAACCTTCTTTTCGTTTCCTCCTTCTTCCTCTTCCTTCATTCCTTCCTCTACCCTCTTCTTTAATTCTCTCCATATGTCCTCTACTTTTTCCCCTTCCACTTCTTCCATTGTTCTTTCTTTATGTTTCTCTATCCTTTCTCTATTCCATTCCTGTCTTCTCCCTCCTTTTACCTTCTTTTCTTTTTTCTCCGTTTCTTCTCTCCTTTCTCCTTTTATGCTCACTACCAGTGGGTGGTGGTCCGACTCTACTTGCTCGCCCACTACCATTTCTTCTATATCTTCCAGCGTCTCTCCCCCCACCATCACATAATCGATTACCGTATTTCCTCTTCCTCCTGTATATGTAAATTCTCCTTGTTCATCTCCCTTTATTCTTCCATTTAACACCTCCCATCTTAGCTCTCCTATTCTACTTCTTAGCTTCTTTCCTTGCTCGTTCATTTTCTTATCCTTTGACCTTCACCCTTTCCCTTCTCCTGTTTCCCACTCTCTCCCCTCTTCCTCTTCTTCTTCCCCCATCCTTGCGTTGAAGTCCCCTCCTATTATAATCTTACTTCTCTCTCCCTCCTTTTCATCCATCCACTCTCTTAGGTATTCCATTTTTTCTCTATATCCTTGTTTATGTAGACTCCTATTACTTTCCATATTTCCTTTCCCATCCTTATCATCCCTTTTATTATTCCCTCTTCCTCTTCATCTGCTTTATTCCATTCTCCTGTTGCTATTTCCTTTCTTGCGCCCATCAACATCCCTCCTATTGCTCTTCCTTTCTTATTTATTTTTTTCGCTCCTTGCCTGATCCAAACATACCCCTTTGGTAGATTTCTCTCTATTTCCTCCTTTTTCTTTTCTTCCATCCACGTCTCCATCATCACTATTACGTCCCATTCCTTGATGTCTTCCCAGAAACCTTCTCCTTTACCTTTTAACCCTGCCACATTCCAGAAACCTATTTTGTACCCCTCTCCCTTACTCCTCTTACTCTTTGGCTTCCCTCTTCCTCTCTTTCTTTCCCTTTCCTCCACTTCTCCCTCTTTGCTTATCTTGTTCTCGTTTTCCCTTTCCTTCCTCCTCTCTTTTCCTTCCCTCTCTAGTTTTTTAACTGCTCCTCTTTTTCGTCCCACTTCCACCATCTTCCTTCTATGCATATCCTCCCGTATTTCACTTCTACTTTTTTCCCTTCCTTCCTGTGTTCCCATGCTATTTGTTTTATCTTCCATCTCATCCTTCTCTCTTTTTGCGTTAGGTCATCCAATATTCCTTCCTTTCCTTCTCTTATGTTTCTTTTCCCTATCATTACCTTTCTTTTATCCTCTATACCTCCTAATCTTACCCACATCATATCTTTTCTTATCCCCCTCACCTTTTTCACCTTCACTTTTTCTTTTACTTTCTTTTCCAGCCATTCTTTCATTTCCTTTTCCGTCATTTTTTGTTTCTCTTCCCAATTCCTGATGATTATATGTTTTCTCCTATTCTCTCTCTCTTGCAATTCTTCTTTCCATTCCATCCTTTCCATCATCTCCTTTATTTCCTGTATCTTTTCTTCTCCCGTTCCTTGCTCTCTCTCTCTCCTTTTACGTTTTCTATTCTCTTTTCCACCTCCGTCACTCTTACTTCTAGCTCTTCTATTTTCTCTATCTTCTCTGCTTTCTTTTCCATTTTATCTAGCCTCTCTTTCCATTCTTCCTTTTCTTTTCTCCATCTTTCTTCTCTTTCTTCCATTTCTCTCCTGATTTTCCCTATCTCTTCCCTGAGCGTCTTACTGCTCTCTTTTCCTACCTCTACTATCAGTTCCTTTATTTCTCTTTTCATTGCCTCTATCATCTTCTCCACCTCTCCCTTTCCGCTACTTCCTTCCTTTATTGGCGACCTTTCTATTATCCTACTCTTTCTGAATATTATCTCCGCTCTCTCTGCTTCTTTCCCCTTTTCTTCCTCTTCCTCTTCTCTGTCCCTTTTTCTCCCTCCTTCCATGAAATCCTCCATCTTTCCTAAGCTCCCGCTTCTTTCTCTCATCCAGCTATCTACCTTTTTTGGCCTTCCCCTCATCTTTTTCTCTTCTGCCTTCTCCTTTTCCATTCCTCTTTCTTCCCCCTCCTCTCCTCTCTTCTTCTCGAACCCTTCCATTTTGCTCTACTTTATCAGCCTCCTCTGTCCTCCTGCTGTGGCTTCCTATCTCCCCTCTAGGTGTCTCTTCTTTCCACTTATTCTGCTTGCTTGCTCTCTTTCCCTCCCTTTCTTCTAACCTCCAAAATTTCCGTTCTCCTTCCGTTTCCCTTCCTCTTTTTCTTACACCTTTCTTTCCTCTGCCTTTACCACTCCTACTTCGCCACCTCACCACCTTTCTTCTCACCCTTACTTTTCACCCTTAACTTCTTCCTTCACCTTATTCTCCTTAACTTTCTCTCACGCTCACTTCTACACGTCCTTTCACTTTGCCGTTATACCGGAAGTCCCGACAGAGTAATGATAATGGCAATTCTCAATTACTTGGTCAAAGTAATCATTACGTAATAGTAATTAAGAATTTACAGCTCTGCCTACAATAAGCAATAAGTAGGTGTCCAAGGAGATCCTCTAGTGAAAGAGACGTGGAACGCTGCCGAAAGTGGCCCCGCCTGAAACGTGCAAACGTGCGGTTTACCTAGCTCTCGGCGCCTGCGGGTTTTGGTCATTTGACCCGGAATACCCTAAAATTAAATAAGCTGGCGACCGGACCTCAGTCTTCGGAATTTTAAGTGGCTTGTCCAGTCACAAGTATTTGTTAAAAGTATACCAATACCGATATTAAGTAGGTGTTGAGGGCGGACGTATTTATCTCTCTCTCCTTAAGTCTCCGCTTATAACGTTCATTTTCGTTCATTTTCTCTCTCCTTATAACGCTCATTCTCAAAATACAATGAGTACGAAGGATGTCAAATTGTGCAAGGGTTGTCACCACCGTGTTGTGAATCCAGTGGAGTGCAATTCGTGTTGTGTATCTTCCCACCCCGGATGTATATCGAAGACAGGCCATCCTTTTTCCAATGGGTCCTTCCTGGATTGCACTGAGACACTGGATTCTGAACTTGCACAAGATATCAGGGACATAATTCGTTCTGAATTTAATCGTTTTGGGAATGAGATGAGGGAGCTCAGAGTTGGGCAAAAATTAAATTATTTTATGATTAATTACTAATATAATTATAAATTAATTATTGGAATGTGGGTAAAAATTAAAGAAGACTTGAAATACTTTTGTTCTTCTAAACTTTATTTGGGAACTAAGGAGACACGTCTTTTCTCGAACTCTATGCGTCTTAGACTAAGGAAGTATTAAGGGTACAGTAATGCATAGGCTGCACAAAACCGCGGTTCCTAGGGCGTCATAAAAAGGTAAATAGAGATAAGCAGCTATTCGCTTCTTTGTATCGACGCAGTCCCCTTGTTTAGTAGAGGGAATTTTGCTATAGATGATGTATCGCGTAAAGATGCATACCCGCTACCGTATATGACCGCGATTTTAGATAAACTACGTAGAGCGAAATATATTTCCAAAATAGATTTAAGCCAGGCTTACTTTCAGATTCCGCTCGCGAAAGATAGCCGCGAAATTACAGCATTTACCGTTCCTGGAAGGGGTTTATTCCATTTTGTTCGGATGCCTTATGGTCTCACGGGAGCCCCCGCCACTTTTCAGCGCTTGCTAGACCGATTAATAGGACCGGAAATGGAACCCCATGCTTTCGCGTACCTAGATGATATAATAATCGTTACTGAGACTTTCGACGAACACTTGAAATGGCTCAGTAAAGTGCTCGAAAAGATTAGAGTTGCCGGATTAACCATTAACGCGGAAATTATAGCGGAGCGCAGTGGCCGCGTAAACCGTTATAAGGTTGATCAGATTAGATTTCTAATCGGTAAATGCGAGGTTTTGTTTCGTTCTCTTTGTGGTCAGTGGTCACTTATATCAATATTTATTCACTCAATACACAATAACGTATTGACAGAAGTGAATGACAGGAATACCTGCAGCAGTAAGTTTTTTGCATGATTCTTTCGTGGGATCTTTCATTTTTCGTTATTTTCACTTAATAGTTTATGCCGGTAATTCATTTACATATGTTCATATTGTTACGCGCGTGTCCGCGAGGCATCGCAAAAGAGTTTACTACAACACTTTTATGAAAGTTGTTAATTTATTTACAAGCACGTCTGGCGTGTACCGAAGCCGGCCTCGATCTCTAATATAAACAAACAGCAAACTAGTATCCACAATAACTCCTTAGTTACAATATCAACAACCTTCCTTCATTCTGTACTTCTTTCTTGCGAACTTCGTGTTATAGTTGACAGCCGTCACAATATTATCACAGAAATGGAAAGTATCGATGAGAATGGTAACATAGCTGAAGATATTACTTTAGAGTCTGAAGATGTACACACGACAATAGTTGATGGTCAATTTTTCGAAAAAGTATGCAGTAAGTCAGTTGGAGGAAAAATTGTTGCTGTTTGCAGAAAATGTTACTCAAATAACGTTGAGATCAAAGCATCGAAAAATTCCACGTCGAATTTCGTGACACATTTTAAAAGAAAGCATGGCAACGATGTTTTGGAAGAGTACCGTAGTTACCTAAAAAGGAAGAAGACAGATCGTAAAATAAGTAAAGAGCTGTCACTTCGTAAGTCAGTATGCAATATAGCATATTCACAAAAAGATTTTGATTGTGATATGGTAAAATATTTTGCACACTCTAACCCACTCTAAGGTGCATAGTGGATCCTTATTTTCGGGAAATACTACATAAATTGACTGTTGAAAGTCTGGGTCTGTCAATTATGAGTCGTCGAATACTAGGACGCAAAATATCTGAATATTACGAAGAACATACATTAGAAATAAAACAAGAATTAAGTTGTGTTAAATATATTAGCATAACTATAGATATATGGTCAAGACGCAAACGTAGTTTTTTAGGAATCACTATTCACTGCATAGACCCTAAAATATTAATGAGAATTTCGAAAGCCATCGCATATGAATGATTTAAGGGCACCCACAGTAACGACAGAATTTATGAGTTGCTTTTGGAAATTTATTCAAAGATTGACTTAGATCATACTAAAATAGTAGCTGGAACAACAGATAATGGTACAAATTTTATTAAAGCTTTTCAAAGATTCGGAGTACATAATAGTAGTATGATTACAGAGAAAGATAACTTCAGCAATTCGGATAGTGACGCAGACTGCTCAAATGATGAAGGTAGAGAAAGAAACTCTTTAAGGGGGTATATACAGTTGACTCGTACAAAATTAAGGTCATTTTTAAGATTTTTTTTTAAGACGCGTTTATATATTTTATCATAGATCTTTTTTTATTGGATAAATATACACCTCAAGATGTTCTACAATTTTTTTCATTCACGTATTAAAAGTGGAAAAAAAACTTTGAACACGTTTTTCTCGAAACGTTTCCTAAGCTTATGATCAATTTTTCTCGGAGATGACTTGACCGATCGTTATGTTTTGTTAACTAGTTATTAAAAACCATAACACCTTCAATCTGATCGAAGCATATCTTGTTTTGTCAATTATTTTCTTTTTTATTGCCGAAATGAGGCCGGTTTTTATCGAACAAATGAATTTTTGCCTTCAAAAGTGCGCCATTTTCTGAAAAATCAATAATTTTCAAAAAGCTTCGATTAATTACAAGAAAATTCACTTTACTAACGATTCCCGTCCTTTTTTTTTATTTTCGATGATCCAGTCAAAAATGGCGATGTCCACCGCAAAACATCTTTTTTTGGGGGCCTCGTGCAAGATGACCTGTAGCTCGCTAGTTTAAACGTATTTTGCAATGAAAAAAATAGTAGAACATCGTGAGATGTATATTTATCGAATAAAAAAAAATCTATGATAAAATATATAAACGTGTCTTAAAAAAAATCTTAAAAATGACCTTAATTTTGTACGAGTCGACTGTATATACCCCCTTAAGCATTAACATAAATGGTAAGTTTTCTCAGGCAAATCCATTTGAAGGACGTTTGCCTATGCACTGTAGATGTGCTTCGCATACTCTCAGCCTGTGTGCGACTACCGATGTATTAGGTGTACAAATAAGTAATCCAATTTTTTCCAATAATCAAAAACTTGGTGTTATATTTGTTTGATTTTCCCGGTCTTTTAGTATAATGTTATGATGATATATAGCTACTCAAAGGAAACAGTTACCGGGGATACCTATCAACGCCAATTAATATGTTTAAGTGAAGAGTTTGAACGAAAGCGCCCGTACAGTGGCAAAGGACAACGTCCAGTAAAACTGCTTCACGACAACGCGAGGCCATACGCTGCTTCCGGCACTAAAGATGTTATTATGAGCCTTGGCTGGGAAATTCTGGGGCACCCGGTATACTCGCCAGATATTGCTGCAACAGATTATCATCTGTTTAGATCGATGCAACACGCCTTATCGGACACACACTTCGAATCAGTAGAAGAGATCAGACAATGGCTAGACGATTTTATTGCTTCAAAAGAGACTGGTTTCTTTCAAGATGGGATTCGTCAATTGCCAGAAAGATGGCTTAAAGTCATCGAAAGCTATGGCGAATATTTTCATTAAAATTTATTTGGCAATATATTTAAAAATAAACCTTAAATTTTTCTAAAAAAATTGGATTACTTATTTGTACACCTAATAAATAAATTATTAGAAAACTAACAGACCCAGCTTTCTGAGATGCACCAGCAAGTCCTGAAAAAGTGTAATAAGTTATGGAAAGCTGGGAATTATCAAAAATCCGCAGAGATCATACATAACGTATTGGGCCATGCTCTTAGCTGATCTGCACCGGCCCGTTGGAATAGTCTATATGATGCATTGAAGCAAATTCTTTCCATAAAGGAGAATTCAACTGTACTACATAGGTTATTATATATTAGAAACCCAATTCATGATGCAGAATTTGATTATATTCAAGAATATGTAACTTGTACAAAACCTGTTGCTGAAGCTTTAGATATTCTATAGGGAGAAAATTCAACATACTACGGATTCCTTCTACCGACTTTGTTATCATTAAGAAAAAAGTTGCAAAATCTAGTTAATGCTAATTATGAATATTGTAAACCACTAATTCAAACATACCTTGCGAGTGTGGTGAGACGATTTGAGCAATATTTTAACATCTCAACTCCGCAAGCAGAAGATGCGGCTGTGGCTGCTATGTCGCATCCACGAATCGACAAATTTAAGTGGTTGTCTTGTGTTGACCGAACGCTGTATGCAAAACTGAAAAATCTATTTACGATAGCAGTGTGTAAAGAAATAATTCCAAATACTGATAATGTTAAACCATCGAATGAGCCCGGAGGGAATGATTTTTTTTACATTGATTCTGATTCTGATGCTGAAAACGAAAGTAGTCACCCAAAGACAAAAGTTCAACTTGTAATTGCACACTTGAGGCTGAGGAAGTTAAGGACGTGAATATTTTAAACAATTATCCAGATATAAAGAGAGTTTTTCTGAAATACAATACTCCATTGCCCTCGTCTGCTCCTGTCGAAAGATTGTTTTCTTACGCGACGATGACTAATAATCCAAAAGCTAACAGACTTTCAGATGAGATGTTTCAAAAACGCGTGGTACTAAAAGCAAATTTAAATTACAATGAAAATCAAAACAAAATTCAGTAGTAACATTCTCGTTTTGTTAAACTATGTTATAATCATTTCTCAGAATTTCTCTTGATTAATTTTTATGTAATCCTTATTTCTAATAAATACAATAAATACATAACGACGATTTTCAACTCATGTTTATTCACAAGATATATCTTTGTTACATTGTTACATTGAGTAATTCTAATTGATCAGTTGTAATTCAGTTACAATTACAATTACTCAATTGCAATTGTTGAGTTCAATTACATTTACAATTATGTAATTATAATTCCTCTAACGTAATTACAATTACAGAGATGTAATCGTTAATTTTGATTATAATTACATTTTAATTTTAATTGTTAATTGGTAATTAAATTAAGATTTGCCCGACTCTGAGGGTGCTATACATGGCAGATCTTGAGAAGATCAGTAAGTACATGAACTCTCATGCTGCACGTGTAGCAGACATTGAAAATAAGATATCCACCTCTGCTTAAGAACATCCAATCCACCTTGCTGTGGAGGATATTATTGGAGAGATCATCGATAGGGAGAGCAGATCCTGTAATCTTATATTTTATAATCTGGAGGAGACTGTTACTACCTCAGCTCAACAACCTGATCTTTCGTCTGACCTTTCTCGGGTCATTGATATCTTGCAACGTATCCTGCCAACTGATTACTCATCCATCAGGACTCTCAGAATTGGCAAGAAAGTTCCGGACCGACCCCGTCCGGTGAAGGTCATACTGCCCTCCAAAAATCTAGTCCCATCTATTTTACGGAGAAAGAGAGATTACGTCGGTCCAGTAAGGATCCACCAGGATCAAACATTGAAGCAGAGACGAGATCTTCAAGAATTGAGGTTTAAATTGGAGTCTCTAATAAGTTCCGGTAACATAAATAAAGCGATACGCTATGTGAATGGTGTTCCAAGGATTGTGGATGTGAATCTCAATCGTTCTATTAGAAAAAACTAATATCCACCCCTTTGTTTTATTACCAGAATGTTCGCGGTTTGAGATCAAAATTTGATGAATTACGCTGTGTCATCTGAACATCATATCTGTTAGATATGATGTTACAATTCTCGTTGAAACGTGGATTTGTAGCAGTATCTCGGATTCTGAATTAGGCTTGAATGATTACAATATTTTTAGGTGCGACAGAAACCCTAATACTTTACCAGAGGTACCTACCAGTTTACCAGAGGTGGTGAGATATTTATTGTGGTCTATCGATCTTATTACACTCGCAAACTTATTTTTCGAACATCGAGCAAGTTTTTGTGGAAACCCGCGGGGATTCGAACCGAATTATCGTTGACTCTGTTTATATTCCGCCTGAATCGGACCTTAAATTATATGAAGATCACTGTCTCCCTATCGAAAATATGTTTACGACCGTTACTAATTGTGAAATTATTCTATTAAGAGATTACAATATACCACATATCTCTTGGATTATTAACAACGATGGGTCTCTTACGTACAATATTACTGGTCAGTGCTCTATGATCATACAGGCAGATTTATTATGTCATTATTGCAATCTTTTTCATTTCTCCCAATTTAATATTAACCGTAATTTTAGGGGTAATACACTGGACTTAGTATTTTCTTCCTTTCCTAATATTTCTATCTCTTAGCCACTGAGCCGCTACTATCTTGCGACTCTTATCATCCCGCGATTGACTTTACCTTATCCCTTCCAGTCAGGGAAACGTCTGCTTTCTTTACTACCCATAAGGTTAATTACAAATTTGGTGATTATTGTTCTGTTAATAATTATCTCAGCAGTATAATCTGGAATTCAGCATTTTCAATCATGTCGGTCGATGAGGCCGTCGAGTTTCTTTATTTTCACCTCAATTACGCCATCTCATCCTTTGTTCCAACATATTCGGTCTATAAATCCACTTATCCTAGCTGGTTCAGTAGGGAGCTTATTAGGTTGATTAAAGCCAAGAAAATAGCACATCGCCATTATAAACTTCACAATAATTATTCGGACTATCTTGTTTTTTGTGACATAAAGTCGAAGTGTAAAATTCTCACTGAACAATGTTGGACTGCTTATGTTAGAAAATCTGAAAATGCAATTGTTGTGCAATAATGCAATAATTGTAGACTCTTCTGGAACTTCGTTAATAGTGTTAGTTCATCTAATCCCCGTCCGGCTTACATATGTCACAACAATGAAATCCTGAGTAGTGATTCCTTGATTGCTGAGGGCTTTGCTGATCTTTTTGCGTACAACTATATTGGCAATATTGATAACGGCTCCTCGACCGGTTGTAACTGGATTCAGTTACCCACGGTTTTCTTCGAAAATCATAGATCCGATCGCTAGCAACTTTTTACCTTTGAAATTTGCAGAGGCAGGCGTCAATTTTGTCAGGGATGGCCTCAAAGGTTCAATCCCTACGATTGCACGCCTCAGGTGCACTCGGTGGCACGAAATTTAACAATGGATCACTCCTGAAGGTCCTGGCTTAGGTCTTGGTAGACTACTGACTGTAAGCCGGTTAACATCCCAATAGACAACGTCGGCAGTTCCGATCAATGTCCACGGTTGGTCACCAAAGAAGGAATCTCGATAAAAAAGAAATCTAATTAGCTATTATACTAAATGAGATCCCCAGCTCTTTGGTGGAGTCGGAGGAGTCTCCTATGGTCTTATGGATACTTAAGAAAAGAAAAGTTATCAAATTATGACTGATAGTGTGTATTTACTATTTCAAAAATTTATTAACGTCCGCCCGCAACTTACAACATGTTCTGGAAGTTCCTTTCCTCCCAATAACGGTATAAGCCTATTGATAGCTATCTTTTTTTTTGTTTATATACTGGAGGAGGGGAAATCCATTTACGGACACCCCCAGATGTTGTTGGGGGTAGTGTCGGACTCCACTCAGGTTGCCCTGGGTCCTACCGACTAAAACCCCTCCTTCGGTTGTGGACTTGATACGGAACTACTTCCGTATTTCTTCGTGTCAAGTCCAGTTTTGGAGACTTTCAAGTTTCCTATTTATAATATGTCCCTGTTGCCTGCTACTCACCCATCTCTGTACTTATCCTCGACTTTTACCTTCTCTTTTAAAACTTCTGTAATGAACTCACTGATTGCTTTCCAATTTTCCTCATTTTTTGTTATTTTTTCCTGGAAGTTTGTAGTTGTTATCGTTCCTGTTATGCTATAATACTTCGTTCTATATTGCTTCTAGTGCTCACATGTAAAAAAGGTGTGTCTTGGTGTGTCAATCATATTACAGTATGGGCATTTTGGGGATTTCCTGAGCTTGAATCTGTACAAGTACTCATAGAAAGCCCCATGTCCCGTCAGGAATTGTGTAACGTAATAGTTTATCTGTCCATTCTTTCTATTAGTCCATTTACTAATGTTCGGTATTATCGATTTAGTCCAGCTCGTGGTTCTCGTGTTCTCCCACTCTATCTGCCATTTTTTATATGTCTTTTTCCTGACCAGATTTTTGTCTTTACCTCTTCTTATCTCTATAAGTTCTTCCAGTAATAATCTTATCGGTACGCTGCTTGTGATAACTAACACTGCGCTCATCGAAACAGTGTGATAAGCCGAGGCCATTCTTAACGCCATCTTACGTTGGATACACTCCAGGTTGCTAACCACTGTCTTGTATTTTAAAGACGAGGCCCACACCTCGTTCCCGTACAGTACAGCCGACATTACCACATTGTATAGAAGCTTTCTTTTACCAGTCTGTGGTCCACCAATGTTTGGC